>CM067324.1:125321875-126006250 GCA_034376525.1 Nicotiana benthamiana | reverse complement strand
GGTCTCGAGCTAGCTAAGAGCTTGGGACCAGAGGTCATCGAGGCCAAGTGTGACTCCCAACTTGTGGCAAATCAGGTCAACAGGACTTTCGAGGTTTGGTAATATCATATGCAGAGGTAGTTAGACAAATTACAAGTGTCTCTACATAGATTTAGAGCATGGACTCTACAGCACGTGCCTCGGGGAATAAAATAGTCAGGCCAATGCCTTTACAAATTTGGGGTCATCGATCGAAGATGATGAACTTAGCTCGGGGAATTTCATACAACTTTCAAGGTCAGTGGTGGGGGAAGGGCGTACCGATATAAACTCCACAAGTTTAACCTGGGATTTGAAGAACAAGTACATCGAATACTTAAAGAATGGGAATCTTCCATCGGACCTTAAGGAATCGATGACTCTACGAACAAAGGTTGCACGGTTCACGTTGGCCGAATATGGAATATTGTACAGAAGGATGTTTGATTGACTGTTGGAAATTTGTTTAGGTTCGGGAAACACGGACAATGTTCTACTAGAAATTCACAAAGGTACTTGCAGAAACCATTCCGATGCCATCGCTAGTTCACAAAGTCATTAGAGCGGGATACTACTGGATCGATATGGAAAAGCACACTAAAGAATTCATTCGAAAATATGACAAGTGCCAAAGACATGCGTCGATGATCTACCAACTGGGGTAGAAACTTCATTCAGTCCTATCACCGTGGCCAATCATGAAATAGGGGATGGACATCATCAGTCCTCTGCCATAGGCCCCAGGTAAAGGTACAATATGACTGACTACTTCACTAAGTGGTTTGAAGCACATACTTTAGAGAAAGTCAGAGAAAAAGAAGTTATAGACTTCATCTGGGATACATCATATATCGATTCGGGATACCTATCGAGGTAGTATGCGATAGTGGGAAATAATTTATCAGCAGCAAAGTAGCAAAGTTCCTCAAGGATCACAAAATAAAAAGGTTATTGTTGCAGCCGTATTATCCTAGTGGGAACGGACATGTCGAATCAACACACAAGACTGTCATTCAGAATCTAAGGAAAAGATTGAATGAGGTTAATGGAAGATGGAGAAGAATTTTACCCGAAGTCCGTTGGATGTATCAAACAAATCTAGTACATGGGCAACACCGTTCTCTTTAGTATATGGCACCGAAGCTATGATAACGGTTGAGGTCGAGGAACCAAGCATCTGGTTTCGATACACAACATAAGAGTCGAATCACGAGGCTATAAAAACAAGCCTCGAATTGCTAGATGAAAAATAGGAAGCCACCCTCATCAGAATGGCAGCACAAAACCAGCGCATGGAAAGATACTACAATCGAAGAGCCAATTTTTGCCATTTTCGAATCGGGACTTAGTTTCGAGAAAATTCACCCTCAATACTCGAGACTTAAAAGAAGGAAAACGCGACCCAAATTGGGAAGGGCCATATCAGGTCCTCAATCTCATTGGAAATGGATGTTACAAACTTTTCACAATGGACGACGAACAATTTCCAAATAATTGGAATATATTACTCCTCAAATGATATTATTTATAAGATGTGACTTTCTCCCTTTTCATTTGTATTTGATACTAACTCATTACAGGTGTTCGATCGAAGACGTCAAAAAATTGATCAACACAAAGGCCTTAGGTTTTAAAGCACGCATTGCACTCTTTTTCCCTTAGATTGATTTTTATCCCAAGTGGGTTTTTCCGGCGAGGTTTTTAATAAGACAACAATTATTTCTGCTACCTAGGGCCAATTTAACAATATCCTAGGCTTTTTTACAATCATCCTCGAATACTGGGGGGCATCACCCTCGGATGTTATGTTCTCAAGGAAAACACTCTGTATCAACAAGTTTCGATAGGTAAATGTTTGTAAGGGCTAAACGGTCGAATGAACAGTGTCCTTGTAGATTACTCAAGACTCGATGATAAAACATGTAGGCATGAATGATTTATTGAAAGAAGTATTTTTTGTCCTTATCAGATATTCCATGCCTTAGTGAAATTTCTACCTTACTTATGATCTATTGGGGGAACTGGCTAAAGCGCCGATCGCAACCTCGAGGACCAACCCCGTACACGGGAACTACTGTCCAAAAATTGACATGTTTGTATTATTAAACCTCGAGACCATAAGACCTTGGAAAGTCAATCATCGGTTTTATAGGCCATGGCCATCCCACTCGGGGACTGATACTTCAAACAAGTTCGAAGTATTATTGAGAAAAAAGCCCAAAGGGAAAATCTCAAGTTAAAGGCGGCTAAACTAACATGGTTCAGAGATGTCTGAATTCTGTAATAAAACAGGCATTCAAATATTTTCATAAAATTGGTTAAAAAAGGCTACCCACGGCAAAATTATAACAGGTTTCGATAACATCAACCCTCAAAAAGCTTAAGGGCTACCAAATTGTTTGAACTCACGAACAAGCTTATGCTAAGGCATAATAAAGTAAAAGGGTTTCAATAACTCTAACCCTCAAGAATCCTGATGGGTACAGAGTTCTCTCGTGCTAAGGCATAATAAATATTTATATGATTAAATTTTTAAGCTGATAAAGGAAGAAGACACTCTTTTGAAGCTATATCGGCCTAAGTCAAGAGCTCAATGGCCATTATATTTTTTGAGTTCGAGAATTTACCCTTACTCAACTAAAACCTCCTAAGAGTTTTTTTACTTCAAGTTCGAGCAAGTACTCACTCAATTATAGAGATTATACTAGTCCAACTTTGATCAAGTCGCTTAAGTTTCGAATTCACAAACAAAATTTTTGCAAGGCAACGAAGTGAATCAAAATTCTCACAAGGTATCAAAACTATCATAAGGCAAGAATAAAATAGAATTTTCACAAAACAAAAATTGGAGGCAACCCGGAAAGAAAAGATATCATTCATAAATGCAAAAATATTTACAAAGACCACTCTGGGTCTTACACAAGAAATCCAAAAAAGAAAGAAAATTTTAAGGGTGTAATCTTCCCCAGGATCCTCATCTTAAACTTCTCCACTCTCATATCCACTCGCATTCCCGGAGTCATCATCATCAGAAGAAATCAACGCTCTAGCTTTAGGATCGAGTACTTTCACAGTTTTGATCTCGAACAAGGTCGAAGCCACGAGCATTAATCTCCACGAGACTCTCTCCAAGACTAGCATTTGGTGTGCTCGGCAACGCAGAATGCTCAAGCATGAGCAGCATCAGAAATTTCCTTCGCTCGAATAAGAGCTACTTCAGCATTATCTCGAGAGATGGCCATGACTGCCTCCGCGTCAGCCTTTACTTTTTCTTCCTCGGATGTGGCATTTGCAAGCTCAACGGCCAATCGAGCCTCGAGCTTCTTAATTTTCTTGGATCGGGCCAAGCTCTCCTCCTTCATGCTTTGGATTTGACGTTCGACCAAAGATAGTTGGGCCCCAGCAGTATCCTTCACCGAGGCAAGGAGATCCATATTTTGTTTCCACCTCAAAGCCTCTGAATCCTTCATTTTGGCCTTCTTGTAAAGTTGCTCGATCTTGTCGGCTTTATGTTGAACCTACGAGATTGGAGTGTTAGTCATCGTCTTCGCATTAATATACAATCTTCCAAAAATTTACATTACTTAGTCAATCAGGTCGGTTTGCCCTTTATGAGATGTTGCTAATTCAACTCGAAGTCCCTTGATCTCCTCTTCTTTTTGACCAATGAGAAGTTTTAGGGCATTATGCACCTATAAGCCTTTTATGGTCGGCCTCACACTGGTTCAGCTCTACCCGGGATTTAGAAAGCTTTTCCCGATGAAGCGTCATGGCCTATGAAGAAAGAAAGGAATGTCAGGTAAGAGGAAACGAAGGCAAAATTGATATTGATAAAGGAGTTATGGCTTACCTGACTTAGGACTCGATGAGCCTCATCGAAGATGCTCAATGCATCACCCAGGTCGGTTTCACCTTTGACTCTCATGAAGCAACAGTGGAAAAGGTCCTCCCTTTCATGGGCCATTACCACGTTGAGGGTCCATATGGCCTGGGCTTCCTAAATTTGCCCCTCGAAAAATGTGGGGAAGGGCGGCGAATCATCCACATTTATTTCCCCAAGCGGGTCACTTGAGGCATTCTCTTCATTTTGAAGAGCCTCAAAACTGGTCCTTTCAGGTACGTCCACCGATTGTACGTCACTACAGGGGGCATTTTCAGCCTGGGTACTTTGCTCGATCCATCCTCTGATATCTCTTCGGTCCGAGGATGAATCTCTTTGATCATCACCAGCTCAGCGATCTTTGAGACCTTGACGTTCCTTTTTTATGCCACCAGCTCGTAGTCAGTGTCACACCTCTTTTTTCTACCCCGAAAGAGGGTATATGAATTTTTTTCAATTAAATAGACAATAACTGAAACGAGATTATTTATTCAAAATCAAAGTTGCCACTTGGAATAATTTTGCTGTCCCAAGTCACCAGTTTAAAATTAAAAATCAAGGAAGATTGACACTATTTTACAATCCGTAAAACACAAAAATCTGGGTAATGAATTATGTTAATCCGAGAGAAGGTATTAGGCATTCCCGAGTTTCGTAATTTTAGTACGCTCACTCAACATTTACTATTGGCCTAATTAACTGATTAATTACATATTTAAAACCTATGTGCATTTTTAACCTTTGACCGCTTTTAATTATTTATGGAATTAGTTTGGAACAGGTTACAATTGTCGTACACTGGTTTGTTTGGTACACATTGCGAATTGTGTCACAGAAACTGTACTCACGATCTACAACATGTTTAATTTATTAATATTATTACTTGTTGTGGTCGGGTCACATAAATGTACCCTCGTATTTGTAAATTACGTATCAAAATTATGTCACAGGATTCGTACCCGTAGCCACGATGATTCATTTACGCGCCTAAAAGTTTACCTTTCTACGTGGCCGGCCTAAACATGGGCCTAAACATGCTACTAGCGGATTGAGTAAGTAAAGTAAAATAATTAAAATGATAAATGCAATTTTTCCATTCTTGTTGTCCTTCCCACGACCCTTTTACATTACTCTTCCTAATCCAACTTCGCTGGATAAGTATTAATTCAAAAATAGCAAGCACCTCAACACTCTTAGAGATTGCAAACTAATTTTAAACAAAACAAAATAAGCAATCAAACTAGCAGGTAACCAACAAAACAATTAGAGCATATCAAACGAAATTAAACAAGAAACTCACTCAAAAATATTCAAACAGCTATGTAAGGGGAAATGAGATGGACCTCTATCACTGTAAATTGCTCGCAAAGTCTAATTAATGAAAGATCACCCCCAACAATGCATCGTCAACAAATATTTGAATGAACAATTGGACAGGCGACAGGACCCCTCGATAACTCGAACTAGGAATGGACTGTCGATAACCCGAACTAGGAATGGACTGTCTCAAATTAGCAACTCCATTTTTAGTATGATGAAATCTAGATGTAGTGATTAGGGTCGTATTTTCGTGCAAAGAAGGGTCGTCGTTGGTGTTGCTTTTATGGAGTCCGGCACTGAGGAGTTCTAAGATGGCTGCTCTAGGTTGATGGTGATGAAAATGATTGCCATATCTCCTAGGTCTTAGGATCTATATTTTTGTTCTAGAGCCAAGGTCGAAACGACTAAAATATTTTTTGTTTCTAGCATTTTTAGGTTGTCCCTAGGGTTTAGCTTTGGTCAGGAAGATGAAGAAAGCAGTAACTGGTCATTTGTGTGGTTGGCATGAGGTTTAGGGGTGGCCATGAGTTAGGAGATGAGGAGTTCGTGGTTGGGGCATGGGTTGTCACTGGTTTTTGGATGGAGAAGATGAAGATCTAGGTGCGTTCAAAAGGGTGTTTTCCCGGCGAGTTGGGTTGGGTCTGGTGAGAGATGGCGACGAGCTAGTGAAGTGTGCGTGTAATACTGCTAATAAGTTCTTTGGGTTCTTCTTTAGGTTAAGGAAATAAAGAAGATATGGTGTTGTTGGTTCAATGAAGAAGAAAATGGCCGGGTTTTTTCGTGTGTTTAAGATGATACAAAGTGGCGCTCCTTGGTCTTTTTGGTTCAGCAGCTTAGGTCTAATGCCTTGAGAAGAAGATAGGTTTAGATTTGTTTTTAAATGTCTTTTTAGGGTTTTATGGGTATTGGGCTTGGGTTATTATGTGCTAGATCCGAATTGTGCCAAATTTTGGCCTAGCTTACCTTTAAAAGTGGCATTTTAACTCTATTTGACAATAAAATATTAATTTCTAAAGTAATAACTAAATAAATATGAAATCATTTTTAATTAATTAAAGTAAAATTAAAATCTAAAAGTGAAACTATTTTATGCCAATTAGCTAAATAAAAGAAAATATTTTTGTAATTTTTATTTTTGTGACAAAATAAAATAAAAGAGTCAAATCTAATTGAAATAACGATATTAGGCCTAAGATAAATATTTAAGTGCTAAGATATGTAAAATATTTGGAGGGTCAAAAATCACGTCTATAGCTACCCCTCTTTGACTGGAAATAGGAAGTTTTTCAAACAAAGAACGACGAGACAAATTTTTTTACCCTACTCTTATTTAGAGAGGCCAAAAACTAAGAGCAATAAGAATGTGACCGAGCACTAGTATCTGAGCTGCCTATATATCCTTGCCTATAGAGGAATCAAGCCACGTGTAGTTTAGAAGAGGAACAGTGATGAAGTATACCGAGGTGGAGATCCGATTGAGGTTTTGTTTCGTTGAGGTTCCGGTCCCCGGTCCTGTATTACACCAAAATCAACAATAAAAAACCTAACTAAACCTGCCCACTACGAGTTACAAAGTTTCTATCTATAAGTCTCTGAAGCTTGATCTTAAGTCTTGAATGGTTCTTCATCCAGACTTTAGATTTGAACCTTGATGCTTGCTAGCTGAAGGGGCTAGTTCATTCTTCTTCAGCTTTTTTCGGATCAAGACCGGACATGTAGTGCTTGTGACTTCAACCACGTCTTGATCAGTTCACATTTTTTGTGCTTCTGCATTTTGGATTCACTTCTTTTTTTTGGACTAAGACTACTTCTATTGGCAATCTCGGGTTGTTTACTCCCATTATTGCCGTGAGCTTCTGCTACTTCTATCTTGAATTCAATTCAGAAATGACTTCTATTGTTCTCCAGGTGGGTGCCTGCTACTTACTTGAAACTTGAAATAATATCAAAACAAATTCTATTGTTTTCCAGGTGGATGCCTGCCATCAAAACAACAAAAGAAACAAAATTTTCTGCCTAATTTGCACTTGGAAAATCTGTAAGTTATTAGAAAAATTGTAAACCATTTATACTATTGGTGCAATGATGAGGGTAAACTAAAGACTCGGCTAGGATATGCATCTCCTATGAGTAAAACTAAGAAACTTTGACTAGCAAATGCATCTACTAAAGATAAAACCTGAATGACCCAGATTAGGAAGTGCATCTCCGAGGGAGAAAATCTCAATTTAGGAAGTGTGTATCCTAAAAAATTACTTGAAAGACCATGATTAGGAGGTGCGTCTCCTATGCATGAAACTTCAATGACTCAAACTAAGAAGTGCGTCTCATAGGAATGAACTTAAATGACCCAAACTAGGAAGTGCATCTCCCAGGGTTGAAATCTTAGTTTAGAAAGTGTGTCTCCTAAAAGTATATCCTGAAAAACCCAGACTAAGAAGTGCGTCTCCTAGGGGTGAAACTCAATTTAGGAAGTGCGTGTCCTAAAACAAAATATAACCCGAAAGACCCAGTCTAGGAAGTGCATCTCCTATAGGTGATACTTCAATGAATCAAACTAGATAGTGCATCTCCTATGAATGAACTCAAATGATATCTAGGAAGTGCGTCTCCAAGGGACAAAATCTCAACTTAGGAAGTGCATCTCCTAAAATAAAATATAACTTGAACGACCCAAACTAGGAAGTGCATCTCCTAGGAATGAAATTAAATGACCCAAACTAGGAAGTCCATCTCCTAGGGGTGAAATCTCAATTTAGGAAGTGCGTCTCCTAAAACAAAATATAACCTGAAA
The DNA here is from genome assembly GCA_034376525.1 of Nicotiana benthamiana. Classification (NCBI taxonomy): domain Eukaryota; kingdom Viridiplantae; phylum Streptophyta; class Magnoliopsida; order Solanales; family Solanaceae; genus Nicotiana; species Nicotiana benthamiana. Next base: position 125,998,238 of record CM067324.1, on the reverse strand, counting down.
GAACCAGACAAGCAAGTGCATCTTTTACTGGTGATACTTCAATAAATCAAACTAGGAAATGCGTCTCCTATGAATGAACTCAAATGACCCAAACCAGAAAGTGTGTCTCCTAGGGGTTAAATCTTAGTTTAGGAAGTGTTCCTCCTAAAAGTATATCCTGAAAAACCCAGACTAGGAAGTGTGTCTCCTATGGGTGATACTTCAATGACTCAAACTAGAAAGTGAGTCTCCTATAAATGAACTCAAATAACTCAAATCCGAAAGTGTTTCTTCTAGGGGTGAAATCTTAGTTTAGGAAGCGCGTCTCCTAAAAGTATATCCTGAAAAACCTAGACTAGGAAGTGCATCTCCTAGGGATGAAACTCAATTTAGGAAGTGCGTCTCCTAAATAAATATGACCTGAAAGACCCAGACTAGGAAATGCATCTCCTACAAGTGATACTTCAATGACTCAAACTAGGAAGTGCATCTCCTATGAATGAACTCAAACGATGTAAACTAGGAAGTGTGTCTCCTATGAATAAACTCAAACGACACCAGACTAGGAAGTGCATCTCCTAGGGGAAAATCTCAATTTAGGAAGTGCATCTCCTAAACCAAAATATAACTTGAAGATCTAGACTAGGAACTGCATCTCCTAGGGGTGAAACTTCTGACTCCATACTAGGAAGTGCATCTCTAGGAATGAACTTAAAGGACCCAAACTATGAAGTGCATCTCCTAGGGATAAAATCTCAATTTAGGAAGTGGGTCTCTTAAAATAAAATATAACTTAGAAGACCCAGACTAGGAAGTGTGTCTCCTAGGGGTGGAACTTTAATGACTCAAACTAGGAAGTGTGTCTCATATGAATGAACTTAAATGACCCAAAACTAGGAAGTGCGTCTCCTAGGGTTAAAATCTCAATTTAGGATGTTTGTCTCATAAAACAAAATATAACTTGAAAGACCCATACTAGGAAGTTCATCTCCTGGGGGGGGGGGGGGGGAACAGTAATGACTCAAACTAGAAAGTGCATCTCTTAGGATTGAACTTAAATAAACCAAATTAGGAAATACGTCTCGTAGTGGTAAAATCTCAATTTAGGAACTGCATCTCCTAAAATAAACATATAACCTGAATGACCAAAACTAGAAAGTGCGTCTCCTAAGGGTGAAATATTTAACCTAAAATTAGGAAGTGCATCTCCAAGATTCAATATTGAGCTTGAGGATAGCTATAAATAGAGCTTGACTTGACTTAAAATTGAACCTATTCTCCAAGCGGGACCCTTGAACTCAATTAAAACTAGAGATTAAAACTTAAGGAAGCTAACAACCGGCACTATTCTCCAGGAGGTGCCCTTGAGGTTTAGAAACTAAAGACTCACAACTGGAGGAAACCAAAATTGACCCTATTCTCCTGGCGAGGCCCCTGATCTAAGGGAATGCTAAAGATTAACGAATTAATAAAAATTAAAAATTGACCATATTCTCCATGCAGGACCCCCGATCTTAAGGAAAACGAAAGATTAACAACTTAAGAAAAATTAAAAACTGACTATATATTCCAGGCGAGACCCCTGAACATAAGAACTAATTATTCTTTACAATTAGGGGGATGTCTAGGAGGCATGGTTCTTCTAAACTAGGGCAATTCTTAGGAGATTATGCTCTTCTCAACTAAGGGATGCCTAGGAGGTAAAAAAAATTCTCAAACAGCCTTAGTGCTGACAAAATTAGGCATGACACTTGAAAGGTTCAAGCTTCCAAGATTTGACTCAGACAGAGCCTTTTCGTTCCTATTTTAGACAAAGAAAACATGTGAGTTTAAACATGGTGGTTGGTTTGTGTCCTTGAATTTGAGGGCGATTACTCCTTCACTTTCCATGATAATTTTGATTTCAACTTGAAAGGCATTGCTTGTTTATTGAATATCCGCTTTCTTTCAACCATTGTCAAAGAAAACACCTCTGACCCATTCGAGCCAATATCCTCTATCTATTGTATTTTTTTTATGAATTGACATTTATCGAACCTTTGTATTTCATATGAATCCAAAAGCACATTGATTGTTACCAACTCAGTGCGCGTACTGTTTTTTCCTGACTTATGCCACTTGATGTGCTAGCCAGATTCCATTTTCTGCAATTGGAAAGCTGGTAGCAAATTTTGAAGTCATTTCTCACTTTCTGATCAAACAGACTCAAGAAGAGCAACGAAGCAAAACAAAAGGAACAAAGTAAAGGACAATGGAAATAGATGATACCTAACAAGAAAATCACAAAGTAAAAACTTATCAGATGTGGATACTAACTCTAATGACCATGACATGTACCTTTGGATTAAGTGGCCTAATCTGTCAAGCAAGCCTAATATTCAACTCTTGTTGTACCTCTTCGCTGTGAAACTAGGCTTCAATGCTCCGATTGTCCTATCTGATTTATGATCCTCATTCGACTTGTAGTGCCCAAAGGGTTTTCACCATCAAGCCTCTCTCATTTTTCTTTCTCTCAACTCCTTGTCGCTTATGGTACCTGTGAAGGTTTTTACCGATAAGACTCTCTCATTTTTTCTTTTCTTTCTATTTTCTCTGATTCTGCAGATGACAAGGCATTAACTACGATAGAAATATCATATGCTCCTGGCATGTTTGACTCGGCACTCTCAAAGATTATCTGGGAGGTCATTTTAGATTGTACTGTGGCTTTTGGACAGGGTTAGAAAGAAAATGACATCATAAAGGCTCAAAATAACTAAGACAACAGGGTTAATTTTTTTATAACTTTTGGAATCCATTTTAAAATTTTGCTCCAATTTCTAAAACAAAAGAATCTGATTCATTTCTCCTTTTTTAGGTGGAATTTCTAAGAAACACTGCCCCACACTTGACTTTGTGTGATTATGAAATATTTTATTTGGTGCGACTGAACCTAAGGCTGCCTACGTATCTTGTGGTAATAAGAATCAGGTCGAACGTAGTTCAAAAAACTATTTTTTGTTACTATTTTCCTTTTTAGTTTTCTTTTTTTCCTTTTTATTTATTTATCTCTATTTTTCTCTTCTTTTTCTTGAATTTTCCTTTTGGAATAAACTTTCTAAAATAAAATTATGGGGACATGAAATTTTTTTTCTTTTTCGTATGACTCTAACTTGATTCCAAAAGAGGGGAGGTCAAAGAAATCAGTACATGATCAAAAGGATATCGAATGGTATAAGTGTTTAGGTAGCTGAAAGAGGGTCTCCCAATCCCTAAAAATGCCAAGTACAACACATGCAACTTGAAATGAAAAGGGAAGAGCATACACAATATTTCTTTTACAACTTTGGCATGGATATTACTGATATGCTTTCCAGTTTTTGTTAGTGCCTTTTCAGGTACAGAACTCTCATTGAGCAATTTCTTCTTCACGATGGTTACCCTCCGTCGATTCGGAGCAAACTCTCCTAACTTTATCTTGTAAGGTGCACTTGAACTCAAAACTGCTCACTCCAAATTGTTGGGACGCACTCTCTTGTAACAAATTCTTGCGGTTCTTCTTAATTTCCCAAACCATCTGCCCCACTTTCACTCAATTTGGGCTTTAGGTGATCTCAAAATGCCTTTACCTATATCCGTCAAATGTCCCTATCATCTTCAAAATTGTTTCATTGCTTCATGATTAAGCTAATTTTTAAGACCAGACCAAGAATTATATGCGTGTATCATGTCACCAGAGCCAGCGTAAAAAGAACTATAAAAGAAAAAAAGAACTAAACAAAAATGACTATAAATAATAGAAAACAGAAAATTGCATTAGACAGACGATGAACGGGGTTTGAACAACAAAGCAAGCGAAATACACTGGGGTAACAACCCTGGAACAAACCTAGATAACACTAAATAATTTACTACAACTAAAGGGATTAGGCAAAACAAAAGTATAGAAGGGTTTGAGTCACAAGAAAATATCCGGATTGCAACCCTAAAATAACCCGAACAATAGAAAGGATAACAAAATAAACCACCAGGACTCCCCTGGCTAGCGAAGAAAGGAGCGTATCTCCAATTACCAAGCTTGACATCTTACCCACTAAGTCCCACATCCATATTACCAAGACCATTACCAATTTCAATATCATTCATTTCCGCAAGCAAGTTCCCAAGAGGATTATTATACTCCCTACTACCACGCATCATCCTCATAAAGTGTGCATGATCATGTGCATGTAAAGGATTGTACGTGCTATTCTGGGTGTCATTGTCCTGGATCACAATTATCCCTTCTTGAATCATTCTTTCTATTACCCTTTTCAAATCACAACAATATTCAATGTTATGACCTTGAACATTAGAGTGGAACATGCACCGTACAGTAGGATCAAAACCTTTTGCATATGGTTCTGGAGTATAGCCAAGGAGCGACTCAATCAAGCTAGAATGCTTTAACTTTTCAAACAAGCTTGTATAGAACTCCCCGACTAGCATGAAACTATTTCTTTGACTTTTTTCCCTTCATGCCCCTGTTTTCTAGGGTTTTTGGGTGCTCAAAAATGTTGTGAAGGTGAGAATGCATTAAGCGGTGCTGACGCTCGCCATAGGGAGTAATTCAGTGGTTGGATAGATGATCGGATATTGTTCGTAGGATAATACTGAGGTTGATTATGTGGAGCTTGAGATAGGTTTGGGGTTGGGGTTGAGGTTGGGAATATTGGTGAGGCGGACCCATTATCCCGAGACAACCATGGCAACATCATTATGCAACCCAGCAAGTTTCCTGTGTCATTCTGAATTGCTTGTGTTGTGGCTTTTAAAGCAGAATCGCTCATGGTCTTGCTTGACTTCAACCCATCTTCTACCATTTCTCCCATTTTTACCACATCATAAAAGGCTGACCCACAGCCGAGATCAAATGCCCAAAGTAATTCAGCACATTTACACCACAAGAGTTTTGATTCCACATCAACCAGATTCTTCCATTGACAACAGCTGAATAATTATGAACAATGCCCCAATTAGCATGAATTTTTGTAGCTGTCTTCTTGTATCTATGTTGCTTTACTCTTGTTTCCACCAATCCAAGTATTTTTATATTTTTTGCTTTTATAAATTTCTTTAACTCTTTTTGTTTGTACACTTTATTCACCCCCTTAATATTTCAGAATAGCCAAGTCATGATAGGTATTCCTAGATCAGGAGGTTCAACTTGCCTTATTCTCTATATCTCTCATTGTTTTATCCTTGTAGATCCAGTCCTAGCGTTGGATATCATCATTGCACTCAATTGTGGGAATTGATTGACACTTCTATCTGTCTCAGCTGGTGCTGCAATTTCCTGTTGCTGCAGTTTGCTCATTCTATCATCCACTCTATTTTGATCGACTTTTGTAGTCACCTGTTGCTGGTCATCATTCTGCTTATTCATAGTTCCTTTAGGCTTTCATTCCTGCACTATCTTTTTCTTTTCCCTTCATCTTTTATTTTGTACTTGTCTATCCATCAGTTGCTGCTCAGGTTTCTTAGTATAAATGTGTCCAATAACTTGAAATTTTGGAAAGAATTGGGGCTTCCATTCAAACTCCACTTCTTGTTATAATTTATTTCCATTTGGTTCCGTTACTACTATTGTATCAGACAGTGGCTTGGATACATTAACTTCAACCACCATTCTAGCATTGGAAATCCTCATTTGTTTAGTTGTACATTCATCAGCAAATAGATGTTTGCCTAATGCACTCGCAATCCTGCCTAATGATCCACATCCGCAACAACTCATAGATAGATTAGGGAACTTCACCCATAGTGGAATCTCTGTCAAAACCCGGGTTCTACAATTTCAAAATAATTGGTCTATTCCTCACAGTATAAGGTCCAGCAAAGAGCATTTCATTCATATCATTTTCATTATTGAATCGAGCCACATAATATCCCTCTTCATGCAAATACAAATCTGGCATAGGAATAGAATTTCACATTTGAGAAATATATCTGTGCATGATTGTATTTCCTGGTGTCTCTCCCAAAATATAGACAATAGGTGAGTTTTCCATTTCTCTGCTTCCTTGTCAACTTCATTTTTTTCTAGTTGTACTATCGTCTCCCCATCAACAATTTGTGGAGGAAAGTAGCTTAGGGCCATTCCATTTTCTACCACTCTATTTCCTACAAATAGTGAGTTCCACTTTGGTTTATCCATCCCCTTAGCTTCCTTTTGATTCTCGTCACTCTTTACTGTGACATCTACTTCGAGCTAGAATCACCTCCGTCTGATCTAGATCTGTACTTAATTTTCTTTGTTTTTCTCCTCCGCCTTAGAATTCCCAGTTATAGGAGTTTTTCCATATCCATCACAGTTATAGCTCTCACAGATGATGGATCTAATGTTGGATACTGTTCCAGTGGTATTTTTGTCACATGCACCGAACTTCCAACCGCTATTTGTATCTATTTTCTATGTCGTCCCCTTCCCCGACCTCGCCCCCGTCCCATGGAGCTCCAGTGCGTACATTAGACTAACCTACGCTATTTGGATTTATGGAATTAATATATTAAAGAAACTTTTAGGAGGTATCAAAAGAGAATTCTTTTTTTTTTGAATTTAAGTCTTAATTACTAAAGGAAATATGAAAGAAAATTCCTCAAAAGTTTTTTAAAATTTATAGAATTAGTATTCTAAACAAAACTTCTAACGGAAATATAAAATACAAAATCTCCTTTTTTAGATTTTTGAGTTATAACAAACTTTTTAAAATACAAAATAGGAAGTACAATAACAAAAGAATCGACGTTATTGTACAAAATTAGACGATAAAAGCCGACATAAAAAGAAAAACAGACGAAAAACATTAAAAAATTTCCTTAAGCAACTCCTAAATGAGCAATTCTAACTGGATGGTCCCGAGGTATCTATCATGCTCAAACTCCGGTAAGTAGATCCACATCTATATGATAAAATTGAAACCAATCTTAGTGAGATAATAAAACTCCCTACTGGACAAATGCAAGATATGATTTAGGCTATTTTTGTAAAACGGCTTATGTGGCAAAAAATAGCTAAACATGCAAGATTTGGCTACGACACTCGAGCCAAGAACCTAAGACTTACTAGAAAGATCGATTCCTATATGGTTGCCTACGTATCACACCCTGAAAGACGAGAATCAGGTATGTATAGTTCGGAAAGAATGGATATATGTGAGAAATTTAAAAAAAACAACTAATTTAGAGAAAATAATTTTTTGTCTTTTGTTTTGAAAAAATGATGAAACATGTAAACTCTTTTCGGTTTTCCTTTTTTTATTTTTTATTTTTATTTTTTTTGGAAAATAACGGGAAAGTACAAATCTTTTTGGATTTTCATTTTTTTTTGTCTTTTTCTTAAAAAAATGTGAAAGAAAAACATAACTGAACCCTACTTGCTTTATATTTTTACACTTCACCCTCTTTTTTCTCATTTATCCTCAAGGCTCATTGGTCCGCCAAATGACCCCTTTTTACCCATGAAAAATGCAATATGATCACATAAGATGCATCAGGATGGTCATTTGATTTTGGGTACACCTGTCCTAAATGGACCCAACCCCGGTGTTGAGTGCCCAAAGTCAAATGCACATGATGCAAACAAGTATTCCTACTAGGGATCCGGTATGAGGCTATGTTACTCTAGGTTTAAAACCTGGTGTATTGTTCTAGACCTGGCTTACCCAAGCGGACAACTCGAGGGGGGGTACATACCGGAAACCAAAAGTTCATCCAGTTTTTTAACTAATTCGATCCTCATTCTAAATTAGGATATGACACTAACAGAAAAGAAGTCACACCAGCGTGCACTTCCCAGAAGATTAGAAGAAAAGGGTTTCGCAACAGTTTATATACAATTCAAATAATATCAAAGTGGTAAAAAGTGACATGAAACACATTAGGCCCAAACATGTAATAAAAATCAGATAATAAATAAAAGTCAAATATAACAATTATTCTTGAACCAGAGATTCTGGGTTCTTGTCCCTAGCAGAGTAGCTAAAGCTATCACAGACTCAATTTTCTACCCCAAAAAATAGTATATGAGTTTTTTCAATTAAAGTGACAATAACAGAAACAAGATTATTTATTTAAAATCAAAGTCATCACTTGGTATAATTTATGGTGTCCCAAGTCACCTGTTTAAAAATTCTGAATCGAGGAAGATTGACTATGTTTTAGAGTCTGCGAAACAAAGAAATTCGGGTAAGGAATTCTATTAATCTGGGAGAAGGTGTTAGGCATTCACGGGTTCCGTGGTTTTAGCACGTGTTCTCAACTATTACTATTCACCTAATTTTCTGATTAATTATATATTTAAAACTTATGTGTATTTTTAATCTTTGACTGCTTTTAATTATTTATGGAATTAGTATAGAACAAGTTACGGTTGTCATACACTTGTTTGTTTGGTACACATTTTGAATCGCATCACGGGAACCGTACCCACGATCTGTAATATGTTTAATTTATTAACATTATTAGTTGTTGTGGTCGAGTTACATAAATGTACCACTAGATTTGGAAATTACGTATTAAAACTACGTCGAGAACCGTACCCATAGCCACGATGATTCACTTACGCGCCTTAAAGTTTGTCTACCCACGTGGCCGGCCTAAACATGCTGATCGAGCAAGTAAAGTAAAACAATTAAAATGTAAGTGCAACTTTTCCATTCTTGTTGTCCATCCCACAACCCATTTACATTACTCTTCCTAATCCAACTTCACTGGACCAGTATTAATTCATAAAATAGCAAGCACCTCAATACTCTTAGAGATTGCAAACTAATTTCAAACAAAACAAAATAAGCAAATCAAACTAGCAGCTAATAAACAGAACAAATAGAGAATATCAAACGAAATTAAATAAGAAACTCACTCAAAAATATTCAGACAGCTATGTAAGGGGAAATGATATGGACCTCTATCATTGTAAATTTCTCTCAAAATCTGATTAATGAAAGAGCACCCAACAATGCATCGTCAACAAATATTTGAATGAACAATAGGACACGCGACAAGATCCCTCGATAACTTGAACTAGGAACAAAATGTCTCGAATCAGAAACTCCATTTTTAGAATGATGAAATCCAGATGTAACGAGTAGGGTCATATTTTAGTGCGGCGAAGGGTCATCGCTTGTGTTGCTTTTATGGAGTCCGGTGCTGAGGAGTTCTAATATGGCTGCTCTAGGTTGCTGGTGATAAAAATGGTTGCCACATCTCCTAGGTCTTAGGATCTGTTTCTTTTTTCTAGAGCCAGGGTCCAAACGACTGAATTTGTTTTTTGTTTCTAGAATTTTTAGGTTGTCCCTAGTGTTTAGCCTTGGTTAGGAAGATCAAGAAAGCAATAGCTGGTCATTTGTGTGGTTGGCATGAGGTTCAAGGGTGTCCATGAGTTAGGAGAGGAGGAGTTCAGGGTTGGGGCATGGTTTGTCGCTGGTTTTTAGATGGAGAAGATGAAGATCCAGGCACGTTCAAGGGGGTGTTTTCCGACGAGCTGGGTTGGGTCTGGTGAGAGACGGCGATGGGCTAATGAAGTGTGCGTGCAATGTTGGTTATGGATTCTTAGGGTTCTTCTATAGGTTAAGGAGATGAAGAAGATAGGGTGTTGTGGGTTCAATGAAGAAGAAAATGACCTAGTTTTTTTTTTGTATGTTTAAGATAATGAAAAAAAATTGTTGGCTCCTTGGTCTTTTTGGTTCAGCGCTTAGGTCTAATGTCTAGAAAAGAAGATAGTTTTAGGGTTGTTTATTAGTGTCTTTCTGGTGTTTTAGAGGTATTGGGCTTGGGTTATTATGTGCTAGAACCGAATTGAACCAAATTTTGGCCAAATTTACCTTTAAAAATGGCCCTTTTAAATCTACTACACTAAAAAATATTAATTCCTAAAATAATAACTAAAAAATTATGAAATTATTTCTAATTAATTAGAGTAAAATTAAAAACTAAAAGTGAAACTATTTTATATCAATTAGCTAAATAAAAGAAAATATTTTTGTAATTTTTATTTTTTGGGACAAAATAAAGTAAAAGAGTCAAAACTAAATGAAATAGCAATATAAGGCCTAAAGTAAACATTTAAATGCTAAAATATGTAAAATCTTGGGGAGGGTCAAAAACCACATGTCTACCATCAGCATCTTCTTTTTCCTCTTCTTCATCTCGTAGTCGCTGAGCTACATCAGTAGGCAGTGCGGTGGTATCATTCTTCGACTTACATGCCTTGCTCTTTTTAGGCTTTGGAGTCTTGGAAGGTGAGACCCTTTTTTTTTCTTCTTTTTCAACGGCTTCGGGACCGAGGGTGGAACCTCCTCCTCCCCGGATGGTGGCCTCATGATAGCATTTTCCTCGAGACCTGTATAAAAGAAAATCAAGTAGAAGTAAAAAAGAGATATTTTAAAAAAAGAGCATCAAACACATGAAAAGAAACTTACCATGATTTTTGGCCTCCCATCGGCCCTTTGCCAAATCACGCCATGAACGCTCAACATATGAAGAAGTCGATGCCAGTTTTTGAATCCAACCCTCTAGATTCGGAACTCCACCAGGCACCCAAGATATTGTTGCACCATAAGAAGACACGTCAATGAGAAAAAGCAAAAGGAACGAAACAGTAAATAGAGGTCAAGGGCGAGGTTTGTACTTACACTTCATGTTCCACTCTTCGGGGAATAACATCTTCTCATTTGGGATTATATCGAAAGTCATCACTCGAACAATCCGGCCCATCCATCATCCGTCCTTGTCCTTGTCAATGCTAGAGAACAGCACCTTGGTGGCCCGACGTTGAAGCCTTATTAATCCGCCTCGATAAAGACAAGGACTATACAATATGATGAGATGGTCGAGGGTAAAAGTCATCCTTTCGACCTTGCTCACGAAGAATCGAAGAAAAATGGAAATACGCTAGAAAAAAGGATGGATCTGGCCTGGGATTATTTGGTATTAGAGGCATAAGTCAATGATAATGTGACGACCCACATGGGTCATCACCTGTTTTCTTTCTCATTTCGTGCTTCTGAGCTCTTGAAAATCTCATTTTTAGTCGCCTTAATTTGTGTGTGCAGTCCGGGCGCATAGCCGAAAAAATCAAATATGAATTATGTGAGAAATTTGCTAAATTTTGATATTAAATTAAATAAATTTGACTTCGGTCAGCATTTTGGATAAACGGATCTGTACCCGTGAATTGACGGTCTCGGAGGGTCCGCAGGAAAATATAGGACTTGGGCATATACCCAGAATCAAATTACGAGGTCCCAAGCCCGAGAAATGAATTTTTGTGTGAAATTGTTTGCTGAAAATATTTAAGGAAATTGAAAATGAAATTCGATTAGAACGTATTGGTATCGGGTCCGTATTTTGGTTCTGGTGCCCGGTACAGGTCTTATATGTGGTTTAAGCATCTTTTGTAAAGTTTGGTTGAAAACGGACGTCATTTGACGTGTTTTGGATTTAAAATGGAAATTTGATGTCTTATGAAAATATGGAGGAAATCATGAGTTTTGAGGCTTAATTCGATGTATATGATATTATTTTGCCGATTTGATCGCGCGAGTAAGTCTGTAGGATGTTTTTGAGGTTGTGTGCACAATTGATCTGGAGCCCCAAAGGCTCGGGTGAGTTTTGGATAGGTGTCGGATTGCATTTTTGAACTTGAACAAAATCTAGTATTTTGCTTCTGTGATCTTCGCATTTGCGAAGATAAGCATAGAAATTGTGAGCTCGCAAATGCGAGCTTTCAGTCGCAAGTGCGAATCCTTGGATCTAGGCATAGGATCGTAAATGCGATCCATTTTCTCGCAAATGCGAACAAGGGAATTTTGGCACTGATCGCAAAAGCGATCCTTGTGCTCGCAAATGCGAGTTTAGGCACATCGCAAATGTGATCTTATGTTCGCAAATGTGAAAACTGGCAAATTAGTAAGGGTTCGCAAATGCTAACCCAGCTTCGCATTTCCTACATTTTGTCTAGAGTTTGCAATTGCAACATCAGAGACCCAACAATTTTTATACTTAGTCGTTTTTCACATATTTCACCATTCTTTCAAGTTCCAAACCCTATAGGCGATTGTTCAAGGACAAAACTTCCTCCAAATCAGTTGTAAGTCGATTTTTGCTTAATTCCTTCAACCATTTACATCATCTAACATGTTTTCCACTTAAATTCAATGATTTTCATGGGTAATATCGGGGGTTTTTGGGTAGAACCTAGGTTTTTCAAAAATTGGGGGTTCGGATCTCAATTTAAGGTATGATTTCAAAACAAATCATAGATATGGATTCGTGGGAGAATGGGTAACCGGGTTTTGGTTTGAACTTCGAGTTTTGGCCATGTAGGCCTGGGGGCATTTTTGGACTTTTTGGGTAATACTTTGAGCAATTCACTTTTATGCATTCAAATTGATTCATTTAGCAATTGTTGATGTATTTAAGTAATTTCTGACTAGATTCGAGCAATTTTGTGGTGGAACCGAGGGGTAAAGCCTAGTTGAGGCTTGAGCTGAATTCGAAGCATCGAGGTAAGTGTTTGGTTTAGCCCTAGCTTGAGGGAATAGGAGTTGAGTCTTAATTGTAACTTGCTAATTGTCTAGTACGATGTATAGACATGGTGATAAGTATCTATACACTGTTGTCTAGCATGACCGTGAGTCCTTATTTACGGACAGTTTGGTTATTGTTATGCCTTCCATGCTTAATTGATGACTTTGATATGTTGTAAAGACCTTGTGAAAGAAATTGTGATCTTGGAACTTCGCGGAGCATAGGCTCGGCTTGAAATACAAATTGTGAAGGTATTTTAGATAAGAAACTCCTTGGAGCTTTGGCTCAAGTGATAATGTGAAATATAAGTTAAAGTTAAAGAAAGAGAGGAGTTGATGATTTATTCCCTTGCCGGGACTTCCATTCTTGTTTTATTATTTCCCTTGCCCTTGTATGAGATCGTTGATTGGGTGAGGAAGAGTGTTAAAGCACAAAGGGGTGATGCCATGCATTGAATGATAATTGTGGATCAGATTGCACGCCACAACAATGTTAAATGATATGGATGGATTGCACGCCACAATAATGTTAAATAATATGGATCGGGTTGCACGATGCAACAATGTCTAATGATATGGATCGGGTTGCATGCTGCAACAGTGTTGTTATATATTGGGATCGGGTTGCGTGCCGCAACAATTATTGATACAAGTGTGTCTATTTGGGTATTGGTTTCTTGTCCGCTGTAAATTCTAAGTTGCTCTTAGATTGTTATTCGGGATTTACTATTAATATTGTTATCTCCCCACAGCATGCTCCACCCCTCCCCCCGTATTGTTTACTTGGCTGGTATTTCAATTCCACTGTATATTTATGATTGTACAGGTTTATGTGATAGTCCAGTCTAACCTTGTCACTATTTCGTAGGGTTAGGCTAGACACTTACCAGCACATACGGTTGTGCTGATACTACACTCTGTGCTATTTTTGCACAGATCCAGCTTTCGATCAGGAGCAGCAACAGTAGCGTAGGAGCAGACTTTAAGCCTAGGGAAGACCCGAGGTAGCCTTGCAGGCGTCCTCAGGCTCGGCGTCTTCTCTATCCCTAATTTAGAATGTCATCTCCTTGTATTCGAGATAAACAGATTTATGTTTCTTTCAAACTTTGTATTTAGTATTCTTAGATGTTCGTGAGCACGTGACTCCAGTTCTTGGGTAGAGATTTATGTTGGAAACTTCGTATTTTTTTATTCGGCTAATTAAATTTAAGACTTTCGCTTATGATTTTTTTTAAGTTCGTTGATTCTATTTTTTTATGCTATTGAATTACTAAAAGGAACTTGTGTTTAATGAAATGTAATCAAGTTTGGCTTGCCTAGCTCCTATTAGTAGGTTCCATCATGATCCCTAAGGGTGAAAAATCCGAGTCATGACAGATAATAGGATCGGCGGGGCCCAGCATGAAAGGGTAAGTATAGACATTTAACAACCCTTTCACATAAGTAGTGATGTCCTCCTCGGGGGTTAGAATCACCACCGTTTTGTCTTCCCAATGGTAATCTTTCTTCACCTGCTTAAGGTCACTCTTAGTTATTGAGCATATATATCTCGACATTGTCTCACATCGTTCAGGGACCGGCGAGGGTTTCTCAACTTTGAAATCGGAAGTAAGATCGCACACCCCGGGAACACATTCCTCGATGCGTGGCTCCATTGGCACTTTATCATCGTCCGGCCGCGATTAAGAAGCTTTCTCCTTTTGGGGAACAATTTTTTTTATTATTTCCATTTTTATATGGATTCGGAGAAAGAAGAAGATGAAGTTTGTAATTTTGAAGAAAGGTCGGTAACGGGGCCTGTAAATTGTGCAAGAATTGAGAGGCTTAACAAGATGTGAGGAGCTTTGAAGATTTGCAGAAAGACTTGAAAAACTCAGAAGGATTTTGAAGATTAGTGCAAGAAAGATTCAAAGTAAAGTTTAAAGAAGTAAGAAGAAAACCTATTTAAAGATTCACAGTGGAGATTCAAAGGCACAAGTGGCTAACTATCAACTGATGCTCATTAATGATCTTGGGAATCATACTAACGCGACGCTTCAGTCGCTTATATCGCCTACCTTACAAGGGTGACGTCATAACTGATCAAGGTATAAAATTAAAGGCTCACTTCGTTTCTTCTCATTATACTCCAAGAAACGAGAGAACTATCTGTATACGGTTAAAATCGGACTTGCCTGATTTTGCTATTTAGTCAAGATCAGGGGATTACGTCGAGGGTCAGCCTCGTAATGGATCATGCCAGAATACGAAGATGAGGTGTCGAGTTTGAGAATCGAGGTGCCGTTGAAATCGAGGCCAACAAAGATCGAGACTAAGTATGATTGACTTCGAGCAAAGTGCAATAACAAAAGGACGAGATATCTGTAACCGGTCGAAGATCACGGCAAAAATCCCGAAACATATCAAATCAAGGGCAGTTGTTTAGGCTAATCATGTGATTTACTTCTATTATTAGAGTTATACCATAATTAGGATTTCCATACTATACAAATGGGAGTCCCCATCATTTGTGTGGAACTTACATTCGCGAATATCAAAGCAATATAATATTCTCAGCTTACTTTCTTGTCATCAGCTTATTGTGCCTTTAACTATTCTTGCATAACTAGCTCAAGGGTGTCCGAGCATGAGGGCTCTGTCCAAACGTTGGTTTGCTATATATTATTGTCAAATCGCATCACATACCTTTACGTTCATTAATTGGTACTAGGTGAAATTACATATCTTTAAACACACATTATAAGTTTAATTGTAATCCAATTTTTGGGGTAAACAGGTTTATAGACAAACTAACTGATTTAATCCAAAATGATAAATAAATTGGATTAAGATATGTTAGCGTTAAAACCAAAGGAAATGACATGCCTAGCTCCGGGAATGACGTTTCTAAGGAAAAACATAAGAGCAATATAAGCAGAAAGTAAAGTTGTATTATTTAGGTTGAGAATAGGATGTAGTATAAGTTTTGCCAGAGATTTCATGTGTGTTACAATGGTTGTTGAATCTGCTATTTATAGCCATACTTAGAGAACAATATCATAGGATCAAACCCCTCTTAAATGACAAATAAAGAGGGTCCTTGATGAATATGTAACAACATGCTATGAATGCCAAAATTCTCTGCAATTTTTGCCTATTTAAAACTAGAGAATATTCTTCATTTATGTCATATGGTGACAAACATTCAACCAGCTCACATTGATCATGTTTCCCTTGGGGTTTGTCAAGTGCCAACTACAACTATTGTGCTCGGTCTTGGTTCTCACTTGATTTGTCTTCCATCTGTCTTCGGTTCCACGTGTCATGCTATCATTCGTTCATTCAATACGAACCAGTTTTACCCTATATAATGGACTGGGTTGGTTCATTTTTTATCAAAACAAAACAAAACCAACTATATTAGTTTAGATTGGTACGATTTTGTCGGATTTTTCGTGTTTTTCGAATTTTTTTGTTACGTAAATATTGTTTCAATCTCACTTTGTCAAAGTTGTAAATAAAATTTTGATAAGTGAATATATGTTTAGTAAAAAAAAAGATTGACAGACATGTGATCTATTAAAATATTTGAATGGGAATAATTTTTTTAATGATACATGATAGTTTTTTAGTCGTCTAATAATAATTTTTCGTTAATGTACACTTTCAAGGTTTATTAGATTTAATAACTGAACATAAAAATCAAAATGATACCTAAATAATAATATATTTTATTTAATTTTAAATTATCGAATACTATTTCAAATTCGAAAGATATAAGAAATCGTGACATATGAATATAGAAGAGCAAAAGATGATTGACGCACTTCAATAACACTTGATAAGAAAATGACACAACTCATAATTTAAAGTAATAAAAACGAATGCACTTCAAACTTCTATTAAATATTACATTCCATGAGAGGATCCAAATATTTCAGTATTTTTTTTAAAAATTCAATATAAAATCTTGAAAGTATATAAAAAAATAATATATTTATATGTCAATTTGATTCAGATTTTTTTACTCAATATCAAACTAAATCAACCGAACCTAATCAAATTTTTAATTGAATTGATTTGACCTTTTGATTTAGTGACAATTTGCGGTTCAGTTTGAACAACAGTATTTACAACCATAAAACAACCCTGGTAGTTTGTTGGGTAATTTTGAGCTCTTAATAAATATAAAACTATTTCAAGATAAATAATTTTGCTACAGTCACACATGAATAGTGAATGGTATTCAACATATACGTATTGATTTAAAGTTCAAAATAGGTGTTTGAACATAAAATTATATATTTTTTTAAACGAAAAAAGTAATATTTGGAGTTAAGTCAACAAAGAATAATTAACATTTTAAATTATGCTTGAACATGTATTTTACTTAAAAATATTCTGTAGTTTTGTGAGGAAAAATGAATTTTCACTTAAAAGAAATAGTTTGTATCACTTTTTCAAACTTGAAACTCATCTACAAAGAAAAATTCAATGCAATTTGTAACCAAACAATGATTTAAAGAAGAATTTTGAAAAAAGAAAAAGTATATATTGACAAACAAGCCCTACATCTACCTCCGTGAACGTCGTCAGTTGTCACAATAATTAGTAGGTGTTTAAACGGTAGTTTGTTTAAACTATGACTAGCACTTATTTAAAGACGACCTATAACTTGTATTACACAATGTAATAAAATTGCATTAAATATAGACGTACCTAATACATAAAGGGGTGCTTATCTACGTGATGTGGAAGGTTTTAACTTTTTCTACATCACCTCTTAATCAATTGACACAACCTTAAATAATTTAAATTAGTTATTTATTAGCTAGCCCCTTAGAAGTTTGGCTTTTCTATGGTTGTTAATTGTGGCACTTGGATCATTAAAAAGTTTGATTGGTTCGATTTTAGTTGTCGATAAACAATATGCGTTATGTGTATGGATTTTATTTTGGTTAATATTAATTTTGCATGTGCTGAAAGAATAGTTTTAGAAAATATCATTTTGCTTATATTTT
The DNA here is from genome assembly GCA_034376525.1 of Nicotiana benthamiana. Taxonomy (NCBI): domain Eukaryota; kingdom Viridiplantae; phylum Streptophyta; class Magnoliopsida; order Solanales; family Solanaceae; genus Nicotiana; species Nicotiana benthamiana. Next base: position 125,980,711 of record CM067324.1, on the reverse strand, counting down.
TTTTCCCTTAAACAAAAACGAGAGTCGCTGCTTCTAAAACGGACTTTAGGGGTAAAGAGTAGCATAAAAATGAAAATACATATCCATTTTCAATCATAGGGATCAAAAAGGAGGAGGAAAAACAATTCCAATCTCTTTTAAACCATCTATTTCTCAACACATATTAAAGGGTGAGATGATTGTACTCGTGATCAAATTACAAAAATTTGTACCATTACACAATAACAAAAAGTACTCCGATCCTTTGGTTTTTTTTTCAGCATCAACTATGTCATACATTAACCATGATTAAGGCTAAAATACTTTCATAGGATTAACCATGATTAAGGCTAACCATTGATTAATGAGTTTGAGTTTGTGTCCCTTTGCTTGTATGTAGAACCAAGTTCTTTCTAAACCAATCCGACTCCAAGGGTTTTCAATAATTTAAACATTCTTAACTACATCATGTTCATCTAAAGTTACTGTACATTTAACTTATTAAAAAATTAAAGGGGGGAGGACAAAGGGTCGGCCTCCGAATGTTGAATTCGGCCTGTTATATATAGACACAGTAATTGTTTTTGTACTTTCGCGTTGAGTTTACCTACAACAATATATATAATTCTTTACCAATATTAAATTTAATATAACCACCTAAAATATAGAGTAGTGACTTTTTGTAACCGGTTAAATTACAAAAATATAATAATAATAATAATAATTATTATTATTATTATTATGTATATACTTAGCTGTCTTGAATTGGAGCATTGTGATGGCTCTAAATTTTTCCTTATTTTTTCTTTTGCGGCTATGGCTCTGAATTAGCATAGAGTAGTATAGGATTTATATATGAGGAAAGTGTCCTTTCTAATGAATTGAATGGTGGCATATTGACAAAGCATTCATGTGAATAGGTGAGTGTAAGACCTTTGGGTCCCCCCACCCCACACCCCCAAAAAAAAGAATAGGAGAACTCTCCAGTTGAGTTACTCATTGTTGCAAAAAGTGTTTGAACATTGCAAGCACATGCATCCAACCTTCTATCTATTATCTAACTCTTTTCTTTTCTTCAATTAATAAATTTCTAAACAATGATTAAGATTGAGATTTTCCCCAGATGCTAAAAGCTAGGTTTTCATGTCTTTCTCTTTTATCTAGTTAAGTCCGTCCCCCCCGTTAACTATTCTTCTCACTAACTTTAGGTTAAATGTAGTTTTTGTAATTTTGTCATGGGACGGGAAAAAACATTTAATTAAATGGTAAGATTATATTGTCTTATCATGTGAATATAATTGAGACTTGTTCATCCTATTAAATTTAGGACAAAAAAACAATATAGCATGGTTGTGTAGCAATAGCTTTATTTTCCATGTGTGTCACATCAAATTAAAACCTATAGTTTAAGAAGAGTCATTGTTATCAAGAATTATCCTAACAGTCCTTGTTGATGAAGTCAACAGTTGCTAGCTAGATCCGAATTATTGTGATCCAATATATGTAGATAGGTATATGAAAGTTCACCAAACATTGACAAGTGATGGAAATTAATTAAAGCTATTGATGCAAAAATATCATGTGATTAAAGATGAGGGCTTAAATCCTTTATCATTACAGCCGAAACTCAATTATATCACTACTGGCTAGGCTGCTTCACTTTATAATGTTTGTAAAAAGTACTGTCAACCATTAATGTTCAAAAGAATTTGATGTGATTTATTCAAACACGAGAGATAAACATGGAGTGTGATAACTAGATTTGCCGAATGGAACTAGATAATGTTTTCCGTTTATACTACTTTTACATGCTCTAAGGACCATAAGTGTTGGAAGTGGATATATATATGGGGGTGGGGATGTACTTGAAATTGAGAAAATGCTTAAAAACTAGCATAAATATCAATTTAAACTCCTTTTAAACATATTAAATTTAAATATTGAATTTGTCTTTACTAAAGTCGAAATTCCTTATTATAGAAAAAAACAATTAAAGAGAATCTTATAAAAAGTTAAAGATAATTCAACGCAGTAAAGTAAATGAAAGCTTAACGACTGAACTATATCCTAAATTGGTATCACCTTGGACTTAGCCAATTTTCTTCCATTCAATCAAAATCCAAAGTTATTTATCTTATTTTATTTTGAAAAAAAGTATAATATACTTGACATGATCTTACTTTTGCATCACCGCCTTCCTAGTTGACCTAACAATTGAAGTATCACAAATTTGGAATGACAATAGAGTTACAAATCCACAAGAAAGAAAAAGGTCACAAAAAACATATTAAAAAATATGTGAAAAGAGAAGAAACATCTGAAAAATGACATAAGAGATAGATAAGATCAAAGAGAGTATTGGAAACATATATTGGGGGGAATAGACATCACTAGAAAATGGTTTATTAAATGGAGCTATCTCTCCTTAGAAATAGAATAGACCTTTTAAAAGCTATTGTCTCCCCAACTACAAAAACCCCATGTTATTACCTATCTTCCATGTCTCCCTCATTATCCTTTTGCTTCATTTTTGCCTATTTCTCTCCCATTTTCTAATTCTATTGGGGCCTTGACACGTACCCAATTTATAGCTATCTTCTTGTACTTTTTTTTTATTTTAATTTTTGCATTTATAATTTGGGAGCTTAGTGGAATTTGCTTTGAAACTTTTGCTAATTTTTTTTTTATTTTCTTTTTCGAAAATTTTCAACCAAGTACAATTAGAGAAATGTTTTTCGACTTTTTTGAATATAAAAGCACATGTGGAATAATTTTCGGGTTTTGCAAAAGCTGAAAGCTTTTCTCTGATAGTTTTTGGTTGAACAAATATTTTAATTTAATCTCATGTCTTCTTAAATTGTGGAAAACAAGAATTTCTTTGCTCGAATTCTCTGGAGGTCTAATATTAAAAGGTTTTTAGTTTTTTGCTTATAAGGAAAAAATCAGACTATTTGGCATAAAGACCGATTTGTACTTTTTTTTTTGTCTGGTTCTGTTTTATTATTTGTGAATATTCGGATCTAATTATCGAAGAACTGTATTACAACTTGTGTATTTTTCTTTCATTTGAGGGGACTAATTAGGGTTTCAACACGCGGCTCTTTAGGTCAACTTATTGCCACTTAGTTGTTTAATTTTGTACATTTCTTGTGCCAACAGACAATTAATGGGAAAAATCGACGAAGAGGAATTCTGATTCAATATTTTTCTGGAATAAAGCTAATAACTTTGAATACTTAACCTTGAATTTGTTAAAAATAGCTAGTTTTCGAGCTGATAATAAAAAAATGTTCAGTGTTCATAAAGTTATTGAAAATAACCATTATTCTGCTGTAACACGAAAAGTTCCAGCATAATATAATGGAGATGAGAGCACATGTGTATGAACTTCTAGCATATTATACTCGAATTTTAGCACACCGAAAGTTTTAGCATAATATATTGGAGATTGGAGCACCTATGTATAAACTTTCAACATATTATGCTCAAACTCCAGCACGCGGAAAGTTCCAATATAATATACTGGAGATACATATATATGAACTTCCAATATATTATGTTGGAGCTCCGGCACATTATGAAATTCCAGCATATTATGCTAGAAATTCACATGTAAAATTTGAACTCCAGCATATTATGCTGGAATATTTATCGAATTTTAAACAATATTTTTGTTCAAATTTATTTTACATAAAAACTATTTTTCAGTTACTGCTCGTAGATCTTGCTGTTTTTTGGATATCACCCCTTAAATTTCTTATTCAAAAAATAAAATAAAGATGGCACCCAAATTGTCCTATTTGTGCAATACTTATCCCATTAAGAAATATTTCTTTTGCTGGGCTAATCCAAATTCGAGTTTAATGAGAGTTCGAAATTGAAATAATAATATTTTGGACTCAAAATACCATTATTGTTATAGATAGAATCCTATTTAAGGTGAATGTCTATATTTAGAGAGATTCTAGGGTTTACTACTTGGTGGCTAAGTCACCACCTCCCTATAAATAAAGGGGTTCTCTCCCATTGTAAATCATCCCCAAAAGTATCAATAAGAATACTCCTCTCTCTACTTTTTTCTCTATTGTTCTTGTTCTTGTATTATTGTTCTTATTTTTATATTATTTCATAACACGTTATCAGCACGAGTCTCTAATCAATTGAACTTTGGTGGCCCATGTGGACATGACTTTAGATGATATCATCAAGCTGTCCAGAAAAAACACAACCAAGCCTAAGAAGCAAAGAGTTTCAAATAGAAGCCAAAAATTTTCTAATAATGTTGCTCCGGATAAATCTGCTAAGATACAGACGTTTATGGACACAAGATCATCTATGAGACGGGGATGTTGCTCGAAGAAGATCAAATTTTCATGGAGACCAGTTCCCTTTGGCAACTGAGGCAGCCAAAAAGGCCGCAGTTGCTCCTATTCGCAATAGGCCTTTCAATCGAAGCCGAGCAGTGACTGTAAATAAACAGAGAATTTCTTTACGGAAAAATAGAAGAGATGGTATCATCATAAAGTAATGCAACGGGATGGAAACTCAAGAGGTAAAGAGATGGTATCATCATAAAGTAATGCAACGGGATGGAAACTCAAGAGGTATATTTGATATCACAACATTTATTGGTATACCTTAAAGGTAAGTAATTTACTTTTCCCTTTCAAATTCTTGAAATTCTACGATTTGATTTCATATACAAACAAAGACAACAAAGTTTGATTATAACTCTAATGGAATTTGTAAGAAATTACACTCACATGAAGTGGTAAAATTTCTATGCCTTGCCATGATCAAATTCATGTATGATTATGGACAAAGAATTAAAAATCCGTCCAAATTGAATTTGCTCCATTCCCTTTAGAGAATGTGGTAGCAGTATATGATAAGTCTGAAAGAAGACAAAATTATTACCATGAAGGTATCAATGAATATGGACGTGGCAATAGACGAAATTATAATCGTCATTATTGTGGTAATGAGAACAATAAGGATTCTCAAAATAATCTTTCACTTTATGAAAGTAATATTTGACATGAGATTGTGTATAGCACATACAGATGATTATGATCCATTCCCTGAAGTGAATGTGATAATTGTAATAAAGCCCGTAAGTATGGACACGCTCTTGATGTAATTTTGTTTATGTCTAACATTATGAAAAGAAAGTTCGTTGCCCTTGAAATTTCGGGCAAGAACTATATGACATGGGTGTTGGATGCTGAAATCCACTTAGATGCTATGGGTCTTGGAGACGCCATTAAAGGCAGAAATAATGCATCCACCCAAGACTATGCTAAGGCCTTGATTTACTTGCGCCATCGCCTTGATGAAGGTTTGAAACTGTGCTAAGGCCTTGATTTACTTGCGCCATCACCTTGATGAAGGTTTGAAAATTGAATATATCACAGTCAAAGATCCACCTATCTTGTGGAATAGCTTAAAGGAGAGATATGACAACCTGAAGTTGGTCACTCTGCCACAAGCACGATATGATGAGAATCCAAAAGCAAATAGTTCATAAACTATATATTATCGTTGCGGTGGAAAAGGGCACTGGGCGAAAATTTGCCGTGTACCAAGACATTTGGTTGAGCTTTATCAAGCATCTCTAAAAGGTAAATGCCCTGAAACCAATTCTGTCTCTGACGACAATTTTGACATCACCCACTTGGATGTGGCAGACTTCTTTGAGCACCCTGAGGGGAAAATAGACCACTTAATCGGTGATAGATCTGTGATGAAGGAAGATGGAATTGTTTGATTTTATTTTACTTATTTGTATTAGTTAGTGAATAAACTAATAGTCATTAGTATCAGCTCGTATTAGTTAGCTTATGATATAATGTTAGTATTAGTTCTTTAGAATGTTTCAATATGCTTAAATTTCAAAGATATTTTTATTTTTCAGTAGAGTTAATCGACTAACCTAACCGTTAGTCGATTATCTAATATTTCGCATTAAAACTGCAAAACAATCGATTATGTATGTTTAACAATCGATTATATTAAGACATAATCGATTATGTATGTTTAACAATCGATTATATTAAGACAGTGTGATCTGAAGATTTTCAAAACAGCAAATAATCGATTATGTATGTTTAACAATCGATTATATTAAGACATAATCGATTATGTATGTTTAACAATCGATTATATTAAGACAGTGTGATCTGAGGTTTTTCAAAATAGCAAATAATCGATTATGTATGTTTAACAATCGATTATATTAAGACATAATCGATTATGTATGTTTAACAATCGATTACATTGAGGCAGTGCTTAAACTGAAATTTCAAACTGCAAAGTAATCGATTATGGAAAACATATAATCGACTATCTGATTTAGTTAGTCAACTAACCTCAACAGATTTTGAAAATATTGTTTAAATATGAAACAAACGGATTGAATTTTTTTATTCTCATGTTCGTATATTTTCTTTTGTTGTCAACCATGGGAATTAAATTGATTGAAGGCTCCGGAAGAGCAACTATAACTCTGCCTAAAGGAACAATATTTATCATAGAGAATGCAATGTTCTCCTCCAAGTTTAAGAGGAACTTGTTGAGTTTTTAAGATATCATTCAAAATGGATATCATGTTGAGACATTAGATGAGAATAATCTTGAATACCTCATTTACTCATGAAAACGAGGCTGCCCACTTCGGTTTGGGGTCACGCCATTTTGCATGCAGCAATGCTAGTTCGTCTCTGACTGACGAATTGTCACAAATATTCCCCGTTGCAATGAGTTTTGGGTCATGAACCCAATATATCCCATTTAAGAATCTTTGGATGCGCAGTATATGTGCCTATAGCACCGCCATACCGCACCAAAATGGGTCCGCAAAGAAGGTTATGAATATATGTTGGGTTTGAATCGCCCTTCATTATTCACTACCTCGAAACATTGACAGGGGATTTGTTCACTGCACGATTTGCAGACTGTCAATTTGATGAGACACTTTTCCCAAAATTAGGGGGAGAAGTTGGTGAAACCAAACGGAAAATTTTGTGGAAAAATGCATCATTATCTCATCTTGATCCACATACCTCTATTTGTGAAAAGGAGGTGCAAAATATTATCCATTTGCAAAGAATAGCAAATCGAATGCCAGACGCATTGGTATTGAACATACCACACTCACCCCTAGAAGGAGGTTTGAGATGATATGTGAAAATAATGTCATTGTTATGGCACGAATGATCGTTGGTCACGTACCTATTGTACGCCAAAATATTTTGGAAATATGACTATTAAAAGACAACGATAATGCAAGAAACATATCTTGCATATAATTTTGACCATGATCATAATGGTATAACTTTCTCTTTAAAAGAGATATTCACCACATGGATGTTGATGAATCTGTGGTAGTACAAAATTAATTGGGAGCTCTAGAAGAGCCAATTATTACTATGTTGGAGAAACGCAATTGATTACCAATAAGGTATTGTGTGGTAGTAAGTCTCAAAGAAACTTATTCAGTTTCCAAAGTATATGCGAAAGCGATTGATTATATTGAGACTATAAATAAAGGAAAGATTTGATATCTTCTATTACTACAACTTGTAGCGGGATAATTTGTATATGAAAAGCTACCCGCTTTATTCTCCAGTTTGTACTACACAAACAAAAGAATGCCACAATAAAGTGGATATTTATTGGTATAAAAACCCATACCATAATAAACTTGAAGTTTATTGATAATTGCACACCTCATGGTGTAAATTTGAAGTTTATCAATATTGATAATTTATTCAGTTGGCATTCGGGTTAGCCATCTCATTTTAAGTATGATGTGCAGTAATAGAGAATTCACATGGGTAAATATTAAAGAACTAGAAAGTTCTTTACGAATTCTTTTATATTACTTGTTCTCATTAATTGATTGACCAACTAAAGAGTTCGGGTTGAATTCCATAAATTCTGGAAATATCAAAGGTGAATATGGGCCCATTCACCTGCCATGTATACCACATATGATGCATCTATGATATGGTTACATGCGCGATTGTTATTAACCTGCAGCCTGGCCGGTGCTTGCGAGGTAAATTGCTATGTAATATAACTTCGAGCATAATTTCCAGATTTTCTATTCAAGATAGTTCATCTTGATAAGTTGGTTTATATCATAGTTGGTTTAGCAAGATAATTATTGAGTGCCTCCACTTAATAGCTAAACTGTTTCTTATGAGAACAAAGTTATATATATCAGTTTGATATACGTTGTATACGAGAGTATAGTATATTCTCCCCTCACAAGTGGTTCAGGGTCAGGAACCAAATAATTTCATCTTATTATTATTGATGTGCGGTGTATATTTTCATTAACACCATAATGCACAAAGATGGACTCTCAAAGTTGAGGAAACAAGTTAGCTTTTCTAACATGAGGGGGAGACATGATAAACACTTGAGAAAAGGTTACATGGGATGAATTATCATTTGTATATATAGATCCTCGAATATCATAATATGAACCTGAAGTTCATAAAAGGATAATTCAATTGCAACATATTGCAAAGCATGCTATACGCATTTGCTGACCCAAAGAAAGTAACTATATTCTCACTGCAAATGTGTTAAGTCCTAGAAGGACAAAGTCTTTGATACGCTTAAGGCGTATAGACAAATCGGTTTCAAAAGGAACTTCTTAATAAAGAAGATGAGCAAATGATCAAAGTGATCATAATGGGGAGGCAAGTGATCTAGAAGATCACATGACATAACACTTCATAAAATCTCATGAGAGATTCAGGTACCTGAATGTGTGAATGAAGAGATCTCCATGTTATGTCCTTATGAAAATTTATTGGAACCGATATAAAATGTTCGTCGACGACATCTATGATAGCGCTAAATATTGATGAGGATCTTATGTTTGTCGAATACAAACAAAATATTGGCTAAATGGAAGAGATACAATTCAAGTAGAATTGACTCCATATAGACGCGTAGTTTTGGGCATGTAGTTCAAATGCTTGAAAGTATAAAGTCAATGATTGAAGTTGCTTGAAGCATATACAATTCTTGGTCCTGAAGTACCACATCCTAAGTGCAACTTGTGTACTTATGTATCTTGCTATAACTATAAGCATGATGACATCGAGAATACCTCTATGGAGATATTGAAGAGTCATTCCACGACATTATATGAAGATGTTCATGTCTATCAAGAATGATAATTTCAAGGTGCGGAATATTTATTCAAATCAATATGGCTGATTTATTTATCAAATCTCTACAAAAGATCGTTTTGAAGATGGTGCACAAGATTGGAATGCAAATGCTCAAGGATGTGAATTAATGCTCTTTTCAGGGGGAGTTAATGCGCGTTGCACTCTTTTTCCCTTACAAGGTTTTGTCCCACTGGGTTTTCCTTGCAAGGTTTTTAACGAGGCAACCAATAGGCGCATATTCAAACATGTGTACTCTTTTTCCTTTTCTATAAATTTTTCCCATTGGGTTTTGTTTTAGTTAAGGTTTTAACGAGGCACATTATTGAATAGACATTCAAGGGGGAGTGTTACAAATAGAATCCTATTTAAGGTGAATGTCTATATTTAGAGAGATTCTAGGGTTTACTACTTGGTGGCTAAGTCACCACCTCCCTATAAATAAAGGGGTTCTCTCCCATTGTAAATCATCCCCAAAAGTATCAATAAGAATACTCCTCTCTCTACTTTTCTCTCTATTGTTCTTGTTCTTGTATTATTGTTCTTGTTTTTATATTATTTCATAACAATTATACAATTTTTAGAAAATTATATTATTAATTAAAATGCAGTATTATACTGTATTTTAGTTTGACGGAAAGTTAGCTGTTAAACTAAAATACAGTATAATACTACGTTTTAATAAAATAAATTATAATACCGCATTTTACTTTAATTTTGGCTCACCAATATTCCCTATTCTTAGGATAACCGATTATATACTGAGTTTTACATTAATTTTTGGGCTCACCAATAAGCGTTCCGCGGATAACTAACATAATAATAATTCAAATACATAAAGCGTGGTATTATACTGCATCTTACATAAAAAAAATTCTGCACCCCAAGTTAGGACTTGCCTTATTTAAAGGCGTTAGGATTTTATGAAAATCAATTCAAAACTTTCCTTCACACTTCTCTTCTTGTTATCGAGCATTTTTTTGTAATGTCTGAAGAGCCAAAAATAAGGGTTTCATTATATATTTTGGGGGGGGGGGCGAGCAGGGGGAGGGGTGATGTTATAATGGAGAATAACTCTTTAAGGTATAGTTCACCTCCACAGTGCCATGTTAACTTGCCACTTACAATGGAATTCGATAAATTGGTATCGTTATTACATAAAAAATAAGCGTGAGGAAACGTTCTGTGAACCATAAAGTAACCGATAGATTTCCGTATTTTGTGACTCCGCAGGGATTTTCTTATTATTCAGAGTTTAACATCGAAGATGATGAAACTCTTAGAGATTTTTTTTCAAATTCTGGATGAATAAAGGGAATTTACTGTAATAAAATTATTGAAAATGTATGTCAAGGTTGAAAATGTTCCCAATAATGAGGGTGTGCATAGTAAGGATAACATCCAGTCATCGAGTGATTATTTTGGAGTAGTTTTTGCCGGACAGATTCCTGATGAAAGAGTTTCCTTTGATTTAAATTTGTCACTACCGGTGAATGAGCAGCCACAAAATAATTTATCGACTTTATATAATCCACAAGACGACTGGTAAACTTTAATTTTCTATGCTTTAGCGATGTTTATTTTATGTTTGAATTGTATTTATATTAACACTCATAATTTTCATAGGGGGTACTGTCCGGATATGAATTTTACAAGTTATGACCCGCTCCTATTTGGAATATGCATAGTTGGTCCATCCGGGAGTTATCACCAATAAGAAAATATCCATCATGGAAGGTCAACACAGTACGACTTGTAAGCAAAGTGATATAGCTATATGTAAATTATTTATCTAGTTGAGTAGCTTATCATTTTGTTCTTTTTGTGCAACAAAAACGAGCAACTTGATGTTCCTGACCTCACACAGTTTCCCATAGACGACTTATTGACTCGTGATTTGATAGATGAGTAGAGTCAGGACGATGATAATGATTATGACAACAATGCCGATAAGTCTCGAGATGAAACACCCTTCCTAGATGAGGGTGATGACGAGGAGGAAGTGGATGCCGAACCTGAGTTAAAGAGATAGTATGCTCCTCCATCTCCCATTAGACCAAGAGTGTATGAGTCCCACGTGCCGTTTGATGAGCAGAATATTTCCTACCTTGATAATTTTCCAAGTATGTCAGATGTGAACGCCCTCACAAGAGATGACGATGAAATTCAATCAGCAATATGGGATGATTCTAGACCAGCGGTGCTGGCAAAGGGCATGTATTTCCTTGATAAAGCTCGCCTAATCAGGGTTGTAAAAATCTACATCGTGAGAGAGTGTCGTGAGATGACAGTACGGGAGTCAACTACAGAGGTGTACATGGTTGTATATCTTAGAGACTTTATGTATTGTCATTGGATGTTTCGTGCTAGTAAGAAGAAATCAGGCTTGTGGAAAATGGGTAAATATATTAGCACCCACAGATATGAAATGGTCACATTCAATGAGAATCCCTTCAACCTGAATATTGACTTAATTTCTCTTGTCTTGATTCCATATTTGGAAGTGCCCATTAGGTTCAAGATTAAAGAGTGTATTACAGCCATCCACCAGGAGTATGGTTGTACTATAACCAAAATAAAGGCATAACTCGGTCGCAAACGTGCCTTTGAACTTATTTATGGTAACTGGCATAAGTCTTTTTCATCTCTACCCAGGTATATGACCGCACTGAAACACTTTAATTCTGGGACTGTTGTTGAATGGAGGCATGAGCGGAGTCTAGACAGACCTAAATATATTTTCAACTATGTGTTTTGGTCACTTAAACCAGCAATTGCTAGTTTTGTGCATTGTCGTCCTGCAATTTTCATAGACGGTACTCATGTCTATAGAAAGTATGATATTGATCTCTTGATTGCAGTTGCAGTAGATGCCAGCGAACAAATATTTCCACTAGCTTTTACCATTTGTGCCAATGAAAGCGAAGAGACGTGGACCCTTTTTTTGAACCACTTGAAGTAGCACGTTGTCATACATCGTTCAATTATTTGTCTAATATCTGATCGTCATGATCCGGATGACATTCAAATAGATTGCGGTGAGGTTTGTTGAAAGGGCATAGAGCTGCATCAACATTGATGGATATGGGTGTTCAATTTATGTCAATACCGATGAGAAGATTTAAAAAGTACATGAGGCGAGCACATTAGCACTATGGGTTCCAAGCTTGATATTTGGGGTCCAGTAGCACCAAGCTATCCTGAATTCTTATGTGTGTTGATTTCAATATTTTTAGAATTTTGTTAGTTTAATAAATTAAATAATTTATTATTTAATTGGACAGAGTAAATATCCATGGGTTCCAGGCTCGATATTTGAGGCCCAGTAGCATCACGCTATCCTTAATTCTAATGTGTGTCAATTTCAATATTTAAAAAATTTTGTTAGTTCAATAAATTAAATAATTAATTTTTAATTGGACAGAATATATAACTATGGGTTACGGGCTCGATATTTGAGGCACAGTAGCACGAAGCTATCCTTATTTCTTATGTTGTCAATTTCAATATTTCAAAATTTTGTTAGTTTAATAAATTAAATAATTAATTATCAAATTGGACAATATTTATAGGTTCCAGACTCGACATTTGATGCCCAGTAGCACTAATCTATCATGAATTCTTATGTTTGTCAATTTTAATATTTTTAGAATTTTTTCATTTAATTAATTAAATAATTAATTATTTTATTGGACATAGTATATATCTATGAGTTTCAGGCTCGATTATGAGGCCTAATAGCATCAAGTTATCCTGAATTCTTATGTGCGTTAATTTCAGTATTTTTAAAATTTTGTCAGTTTTATAAATTAAATAATTAATTTTAATTGGATAGGGTATATAATTATGAGTTCCACCCTTGATATTTAATCTGACAATATTTATTAATTTGTTAGTTCTGTAAGTTTGTTTTATAAATTAAAGAATTAATTTCATAAAGTGTAATTGGATAGAGTTTGTCGTTAGTAGATACTTAAACTACACAGACTCTACATTAAAAGGGTCTATATTTTACTACGCTAAAAGGCCACTATTCTTTAAACAAATAAATAATCTAAACTAAATAAAAAGAACAAACATATAAACATAACATTCACGAAATTACATATAAAAATAGTAAAGATATTTGTGAATAATTTTATTAACAATAAAAATTATTTCTCAACTTTTAACTATTTTTTTTTAAAACACTAATAATTTAATCCGGATAAAATAACATATAAATTTAATCGCAAACATAATATAAATCAACGTGAAAACACATTCCAGAAAACAAACATGCAAATGCTCCACGAGTTTTGACATAAACTAAATTGGAATACCTCAATTTATGTTTAATAAAATGTTGAAAATTTAAAAATTTGAGCCCGAAAAAAGAAATCTACAACAATCGAAGGCTTGGTTTGAGGGGTGGGGCCCAAGGAATTTCACTTTTTGTGTGAGGGGTGGGGCTCAAGGAATTTCTTTTAATCCGGGGGGGGGGGGGAGGGGGGGCCAGCAGAAAAAGGGTTTTTTTTTTCTTAAATAGAACCAGTGGTTCTGTCGTGGGAAAGAAGACGAGTTTATATTTTTGTATAGGAAAATGCAGTATAATATTATGTTTTCCTAAAACGTAGTATTATACTGCATTTTCCAATAAAAAATAAATTAATAGTATAATGTATTTTACTTTAACGGATAATTTTTATAAAATTAAAATACAGTATAATATTGCATTTTAACTAGAAATATAACTTTTTTTTAACTATATAATGATATTGAGTTGGAAATATCATTATTTAAGTTTCGACCGTGTAAAAAGGATTTGCTCAGTAAAAAAGATGCAAGCATACATTTAAATCTAAGCGGAGAATATTATGTTGAGGAGGTATACAAGTACACACCATCTGGGTGTGAGAAATACTTTTTAAATCATAAATATAAAAAGTTATTTATGATAACTGTTACACCTCTTTTTCCCACACAACCCTATTATGAGATTGAGTTAAAAGAGTTTTTCCAATTAAAGTGACATTTTGGAAAGGGATTATTTATTATTTAGAGTCGCCACTTGGAATTGAATTCTGGTGTTCCAAGTCACCTTTTATTGAATCCCTTATCAAAAGGAAGATTTGACTCCTAATTTATGGTCTACAACATAGAAGACTGAGTAAGAAATTCGCTTGACCAAAGGGAAGGTACAAGGCACCCCTCGGTCTCGTGGTTCTAGCACGGTATTGACTAATATAAGGCTTAAATCAATTTTTGGCTATTCTTGTATTTTATTGAGTATAACTTATTTATTACCACTTAATTAATTATTATATTTCATTAATTATTTTTGACCTAGATGCAGTAGGCACACCAAGGTATTTCTTTAAAATAAAATCAAGGTATGGAATGTACACATGGTTATAATATAATTATTTTAAATGTAAAGACATCGAGGCGTGGAATGCGCACATGATATTTTTATTATTTAAGTATATCAATCCAAGGTTCAGATATGAACACAAGGGCTAATATTATATTTTAGAATATTTCAATTATTTTGTCTTTTAAATATGAGATATATATTTGTATATTTTTATTATTTTGTCTTTTATATATATTAGTTAATGTGCTTTATTTCTTTGGTCACGAAAAGAAATGAGACTACATTGGTTTGGATTAGTATTAGGCTAGTAGGAAATAAATTTATTTGGCTCCAAATTATGTACTTTATCTTTAAAGAATTATATTTCATCTTATCTACTATCATTAGTATGAAGCAGAATATATAATCTTATAAGCTAAATCATTAAACATTCCCTAAAAGAAACATGAAGAGCTTTGATCTAAAATCATCAGAGGAAAAGCAAAATATTTAATAATAAACATTTAAAGTTTTAACTAATCTTACTAATTGTGTGATTTTCATGTATTAACTCTTCGGCGGAAACTAAACCTAGACATGTCCATGTTGGGAATATATCGGTGAGGTAGGTTGATATGAAAGGGGTGGAGATGTTTGATAAGTAGGCGGTAGAGCGAGATAGGTTGATATGTGAAAGAGATATTGGGCAGGTTTGGTATTTTATTGGGGATTTTGTTCTCTGTGCAACCATCATGGCATTCATATCCCTTTTCTTGGATGTGCCGCCAGACTGTAGAGCCTTCTTAGTGGCCTGCAATGCTTCAAAGTTAGTGATCGTACCACTTTTAATGCCTTCCTCGATTCTCTCCCCTGACTTGATGATGTCTGAAAATTTCTGGCCTTCAATCAACATCAACCTCTCATAATAATGTGGGTCTTGAGCCCGGATGAAAATCATGTTCATTTGTTCTTCTTCTAAAGACGGCTTGATCTTAGCAGCCTCGGATCTCCAGCGAGTAGCATACTCGCGGAATGTCTCTGTGGGTTTCTTCTTTAAGTTCTGGACGTAGAATACATCTGGCGCATTCTTTGTGTTGAATCTAAACCTGTCCATGAAATTGGACACCATACTTACCCAATTCGTCCACTTCTTTGGGTCTTGGCTAATGTACCAAGATAGAGCATCTCCTTTCAGACTTCTCATAAAGCGCTTCATGCGAATCTTCTCATCCTTTCCTACCCCGACCATCTTGGCGCAGTAGGTCCTCAAATGAACTTTGGGATCCCCTGTGCCATAAAACATCTCGAACTTGGGAGGTTTGTACCCCTTGGGTAGTTCGACATCTGACTGAATAAAAAGGTCCTCGTAATTCAGTCCCTCGATACCTTTGTTTCCTTCAGCACCCTGGATTCGGCTATTCAGCTTCTTGAGGTTTGCGGCCAGGTTCTTGATAAGAGAGTCTTTGTCATCAGACTCCAGTGTGCTTAAAATAGGTTGAGCATAGTGTGATATGGTTTCCACATAGGCGGGGGTGTTATGGGGATGATCATTTGTGAAGTTTAGTGTTTCATAAATGAGTAGCGGGGTGTTGTTGTAAGTGTGACATGTGTTGCAGTGTTGATGGGGAGTGGGTTGTTTTTGTGGTTTTGGTATGTTTTGTAGAGGTGTAGGATTTTGAGCATTGGAAAAGTTGGCATCTGGGGTAGTGAGGGAAAATGATAAGTTTGCCGAGTTCCAAACTTGGTCCAGTTCTTCCTGAAATTTCAATAACTTCTGTTCAAGCTGGGAGGCATTATCCTTGGCAACCTGAGTACCCTGAGGAACTTCTACCCTTTCAATTGCGTTCTCCCTTCTGATGTTATTCAAATCTTCTATTTTTTCCTTGTTCTTGCTTCGGATAGGACCCGGAGGAGGAGGAGATGGAGGGCCCATGGATCCTGTGAAGTAAGATGATGATGCGAGAGTGCACGAACTAACCTTTGGGGAGGGGAATAAAACAAAAGTAAAATAACAAAAAAAAGTAGCAAGTTAGTGAGGATTATGAGAAGAAAATATTGCAATATTTAAATCCATAGTGCAAGAATATAAATCATGTCCTAATTTATGAGCCTCGTTGTGCCCGAGGTAGGCCTAGCAATAAATAGTTTGGAGAACTTATAATGCTAGATGCCTCATATTATTGATAAAAATAAGACAAATCCCAAAACAACACTAAAAATTATACAAAAATAAAGTGTCACTGATGGCTATTGGCTTTATTACATCGAACAGAAAAGACTACTAGCTACTTGGTCCCAGAAGAACCTTCCCCAGACTCGGCATCTTTAGCTCCATCGAACAGCTTCACCAGCTCACGCAGTCCCAACAGCTAATAGGCTCTAGCCAAGTGTCCTCCTTCATTTTACTCAAGCATTCTGGCAGTTTTCAATCCTCCGGATGAACTTTATTTCTAACTCCACCAAACTCCGTTCCAACTTCTGATGTGCTTTTTGAATTTCCCGTTGTTCGCTTTTGTACTCTTGAATCGTCTTGCAAAATTGGTTGTACTTAACCTGTACTTCGGCCTTTTCGTCGATGGCCCTATGACCTCAGACGGACCCGGGTTGTCCCAACCCACCATGATCGTCTTCCAACCAACTTGGATAGCATGAGGTATAATCAATATGGTATCTGTCTGGTTCTATGAAATCCTTTCCCAGGATGATTTTGCAGTGCCACATGTGCTAGGGCTGGCACTTGTGAGGGCTATCGTCATCTTGAAAGTCAGCCCTAAAGTGACTCATCTTCATCGACCCTTGGTATAACCTGCTTTCTCCCTGCCTGCCTCATGACTCGGAGGGGGATATAAGGATAAGTTCCTTTTAGACCGATGAGTATAATAAATGGTGCATCCCGAGATCGGACGATGAACTCTTCAGTAGGGAACCACTTGAACATCCACTGCACTTGGTTTTCCTTCAAATTTTCAAACAACTCTACCCACCCTTTAGCATCTTCTGGTTGAGTAAACATGTTAGGCATATAGTTTATTCGCCTTCGCTGATGGAAAGCGATATGATCATCCCATTCTCCGAATAAAATCTCTTGCCGATATTCACCTTTTCGGAGGTGCTCCATGAGCCAAAGTTGGAGTAGTAAGTTACAACCCTCAAATTGATTAGCCCCTTGTTGAGAGTTTTTCAGGGATCGGTATATCTCCGCGACAATCATTGGTACTATGCTGAAAGGCTGCCCGCCAATCCCTTCCATTAGTGTTTTGGTGACAATGACTAGTCTGGTATGGACCCTAGCCTTCTTCATAGGAAATACTATCATCCCCCAAAAGCAGAACATAAAAATGAAGACCCTTCTATGGATATGCCCTAATGAGGTGAGCACAAATTCATCTGGGTAAGTCTGGTAGGACTTGCTATGGTCATACCTCTCGTACAGATAGTCGAAAGCAACGTAAGATTCCTTCAAATAGGTCAAGTCTGGGTTTTTCTTTAGTCCTATCATCTTGAGAAAACCCCTACCCTTGCAATATTATGGCATAAGCAAACCCAGAGTCTCCCGAGGAATACCAGCTAAACCTCCTATTTCCTCGATAAAGGTGTCATTTCAAGGTCCCTGAAGCAAAATACAGATCTGCCGCTATCCCAAAATACAGTTTCAGCCTCCATGATTTGGTTGTCATGTTGGATTTCCAAAAGAGAAGGCAAGTTTCCCAAATATTTGTAGACGAGAATCTGATCGTTGGAGTGAAGGTCTTCCCACCAGCTTAGCAACCTTGGGTGAATGTTGGTTACCATGCCGAATCTGGGGACTTCGTGCCTCATTTTCTGCAAACAAAGTGTTAGACCCTTACCCCGTTGGGCTCGACTATTTAAACCAATAATTAGCACAAACATCATTTAGTTCTCCAAATAAATGCACAGAATATGGTGGCGTCCGTTTGGGTTTCAAGGAAACGCAATGGACTTTGGACAAGGCTATTTTAAAGAGTAATTATGTGGACACCATAACTGACTCGACTATGTTTGACCATGATACATGTGCAGTTATACAGAGTAAGGTTTCTATGGGGTATTAGACCGGTACCCTTGAGCGGACAACTCTAGAGGGAAAGGCACGGAACCGTCGACTGCGCCGCTGATCGACTGGTTTTACCGCAAATACACCTTTGTCAAATTTAGGGGGTGAAAATATCAGAAGGTACCAACCACTCATTATAAGCGTTGCTATGGTATTTTTTTTAGCACGAGTAGAATATGATGTTAAGGATGCAATTACAAGAATGAAACAAGTTGACACATATTTGCACGTTCATAAAATAATGATTATAAAGATTGCTCATAACTACAACAATATTGAAGGAAAGGGGTAAAAGAAAGCATTAAAGAAAAAGAAACAAAAGCCAAGTCAGTTTCGTTGAAGAAAAGATAAAGACATTAAATAAAGGCGATAAAAGCAATAAAGCCACAAATAACACGAAATGGTAAAAGCATAAAGAAATCCCTAGCAGAGTCACCATGTTGTCGATGTCCCCCTTTTTCTCGTGAAATCGGGTTTATGACATTTGAGAGGGAAACTCATTCCTTTTGGGAATTGGTTTGCATTTGAAGAGTTACCACCTAATGATTAGGGTGCATTAGGACACCGGTGGAGTTCGATTTGGATAACCACAGATAGGGTAAGGGCTTGAAATTATTCTAAAGGGAAGGTGTTAGGCACCCCTCAGAATCCACTAATGTGGTTCCTGGCTGTGTTACAATTGTGACTTCCTATAATCAAGTAAGCAATTAGGGGTTCAAATAGAGGGACTTGCATATGACATTGCAAATAAGTTGAAAACTCTTGAAGATAAGTAGAGAGGGAAGAAATTAAAAAAAGACTTGAATAGTTTTACAAGAAGAGATGAAAGCAAATAAAGGGAGAGGGGTCCTAGGTTTATAATTAATATGGATCATGTCAATGCAATATCCAGTAATAACTCTCAGAAGAGGGGCTACACGAGATATTAGCACATCGGTCATCATTCCATATTCTACCCTTCCCATCCCGTAAAGGTTATTTAAAATGCATGGATTGGTCACGAAAGCTTATTGGGTGCTATTACCCATCCCATCCTATAAGTAAGAGAGGGCATTTAGGACCACTATTCCTAGGTTTAAATGACAAAATGCTAGGCGACATACATAACAAGTAGGACTGCATATAAAGGGAACACACAAAGGTAAATAAAAGCTCACAGATCCCTCCACAAGTAAAACACATAATCAGCACGTCTCAAACACATTTAACGTCTCAAAGATAGGAGTTTTAAGAAAAGGAATAAGTGATAGCAGTTGAATAAGTAAAAGATAAGGGAACCGTTAAAACATGGTTTGAAAAGGGTAGAGACAGTAGTTTAACTAGATAAATAACGAAACAGCATGATTCTGGGCAGAAAAGGTAACCTAGTAGTTAAAAATAACATAATAGGACCAAAATCAGAAAATCAAGGAAAGTATATAGATACACGATTTCAAAACTTGTTTTCAACTAGAGATATATTTTCAGTAAAACAGCGTGAACTTCAGAGTGTAAAAAAGAAAAGTGAACTTTCAGAAAGTAAAAAAAAGAGTGAACTTTCAGAAAGTAAAAAAAACAAAGTGAACTTCACAGAGTCATAGCAAGAATAGGAGCGGCAGAGTTCAAAGTAAAGAGGCCGATTAGTTAAAACCGGTCAAAACATGGTTAATCGATTCTCGTTAGGCCTAAATTTTGTGTAGGCTTCGTATGCATTGCCCAATTATCTTAAAGGGTGAACATGCATATTTGATTTCCAGTTTTAAAAGATACAGTTAACCAAACCTGTGTCGTTAGATTAACATACTAATGAGGTGTTTATGATTACAAATCAAGCAAAATAAAACCCTAAGTTACAGGAAGTCTAATGCACATAGAAGTTCCTAAAACATGATCTCTAAATGCAATGAGAATGTAGCAGTAGTCTTATAATAGTTATTGGCTTGTTATTAGCTGATCATGGTTGCGAAATGAGCGTAATAACAGGTTGAAAGTAAAGAACCTAAAACAGGATCTCTAATGTATGAGATGCATGTCCTATACAATATATCTATTGCGCAAATAAGTAAATAAAATCCTATAAACATGTTTTCTACCCCTTACTTAAACTAAGCATGCATAACCCCCACCCAATTTCACTATAACCCTAATAATTCGTTTACAAATTATTACCAACCAAGGATAGCCGAATTACAATAATAAAGAACCAAAAAAAGAAGTTATTCTATAGGGAGCTTTCAGTCGGGCCCAATCTTCCAACCTCACTCCTTTCGAGTTTCACAGCCTTTGACATGGTTTGGGTGCGGCAAAGCTCCCTAAGGCCCCATTGGGTCCCTGGCCAGTACCAGCACCCAAACACTTACCAAACATATTGAACAAGTGCAGTGTGGAATTACAAGCCTTGTGCATCAAAGTTCAGTGAGTACCCAAAGCAATGCTTACACGAAGAGGGTAGAACCTAATCTCTAAGAGTAGTGAGAGTGTGTGATATAGTTTTAAAGAAATTAAGTTGAGAGAAACAGTTTGATAATGATCCATATAGAATCAGTTCTTGAAAGAAAACAGTAGAAGAGTGTGACAGTTTTGTAAAAAGGTGAGTAGGACAATCTCAGAACTAGAATATCACACATAGTTCAGGAAAACAAACACAAACAGGGAAAAGGGGAAATGGGACAAGTAGTTCTCATGTAAGAGCATACTTACACATATGTAGACATTAAAGAAGGCATTTCAGGACTCAAACAGACACAACACATTTCATCCCAAAATGTTCATGAAAAGGGTTCAGGATTACTTGGTAACTAAAAAGAGTCATGAATACATGCTGATAATGTACTGGGGTTAGGGAGTACGGAAGAACTGCATTAAACAAGTAAGAGAAGCAATAGACATGTTGCATTAACGGAAGGGTAATCACATCAATAAACTAGATAAAAGGCACGCTAATTGCAAGGTAAACAACAGAAGCATAAAAGAAATAAGAGAAAGTGCAATATGCCTAAAAACATGTTGTTTTGGAAGCTATAAATCAAATAGAAGACATGCCTGTCAAGAGTAAAATAATAGAGCAGTAGTGTGCAGGGAAGTAGAGCGGTGGTGTGCAGACCAAAAGAGAAGCAATGTATAGAGCAACAAAATAATGGAATAACAAATTATTCAGTCTGGGCTTTCAGCCGACTAGGTAACCAGTAGTCAATAAGATAAGCGAGAGAGAATGTGTAGGAAAATAAGAGAGAGCAATGAGTATGCTTGTACGTGTAAGAGAGAGTTCAGAACATTATAATTGTTCGTGTCATGCAAAAGAGAGGGCATAGTATTTATAATTTTGAAAACAAGTAGAGAATAGGGTAACAAGTACTGACTTAACACAATTATGGAAACAATACGAATTGGAATCAATCACAGGACCAAACACTTTTTAATTAGGGAGTCATGATTCGAATGGGTACAAGTTATATCAGATAAGGAAAGAATCACTTAGACTACTGAATCTACCATAATAGGAGTAGTAAAGCATGTTACATATAATAAGGGCCAAATACATAACATTTCAAATAAGGAAAAGATATACTGAATATTTGAAAGTATGTTTTTGCGCATAAATACGGCAAAAATATAAATTAACTCTGCAAATTAGTCAAAGAATCACCGATAAGACTAAAATCACAAGGAATTAGTTCTAAGTAAGGAAAGTGTCTCACAAATAAGGAAGTGATTCAAAATCAGTGAAAACCTACTAAGGAGAACATATACAAAACCAGGGATTCGAAGAGATGCACAGAATCAGCAGAATATTTGGTAAAAAATGAATAATTATAGCTATTAAACACAATAAGCACGAAAAACAGAGAACCCTAAGCAAGAAATCACAGAAACATTAGAAGGTTGGAACCCTAACAACAAGATTAAAGTATAGAACTCGGATAATAACCCAGAAGATCGTACAAACAAGCAAATAACACAGACACAAACATATAGTACTCAAAAATCAGAAAATCAAGTTATTTCAAAAAGGGGTTAAGAAACCCTAGTTTATTTTTAAAAAAAGGAACAAAACGTTTAAAACTTGGGCAATCGTAAAGATCCAGTAGAGAGTAGTGTAAAACATAAAGGTGTGAGTTAAAATCGTTAAAAAATACATAGATTTAAGAGGTCTGGATGGAGATTATGGTTTCATAAGAAACCAGTGAGAAATAAGAGAAACTTGGCTGTGAAACTCAGCAATAAAGGTGTTCATGGCACCATCGGACCAAAACCTATCGAAGAAAGTCCGGAGGCAGACCAGACAAATCTTTCAATGACCATCTCGTATGGTGGAGGCTCCTGGGGCCTCAAGGATAGAGGGAATCGGCGGATAAGGTTTCACGGTGGCTGGTGGTCGAAAGAGGTGAGGCTGGAGGTGGCCGGAGAGATGGTGAAGGCCATCGGAGAAGAACCAGAAGGTTCTAGAGAGAAGGAGGAGAGGAAGAGACCAAGTAGAGAGAGACCGGTCTCGAAGAAATGAGGGGTCAAGGGAGGGGTATTTAGAATTTAATTAAGGAAACGAAATCGTAGATCTTTTGATCAATGGCTCATATTAATCGGAGCTGGGCCGGGTTATTTAAAAATTGGGCTGGGCAGAATTGGACTGGTTATTGGGTCAATTGGGTTAATTAAAAATCTGATGGGGTGGGTTATAATTGATGCTAAAATTGCAATAATAATAGGCTAGATATTAAATAACTAATTTTTCCCCTTTGTTTTATATAAAATATCAAAATGATTTAAAAAAAATAAATTTAAAGCATTGAACTAATTAATAAGGTATAAGTATTAATCTAAAAATACTGGAAATGATTTTATAATTTAAAATGCTATTAATCGTAATATAGGCTAAAATTATAATTATGTGCAATTTAGCTTAAAAAAATACCAAACAAAATTTGTGAAACATATGCAAAAATCACCTTAGTATATCCTGGTGTAAATACGAGAATGAAAATAAATTATTCACCAAAATGATTTTGAAAATCTTAAAAAATTAGGAAAAATATCAAAACTCTCGGGCATGCTTATATATGCATACACATGCTATTTTGAAAGTATTTTGAGTTTAAAAAATATACAAGGAAAAATTGGGTATTAACAAATACACTGTTGAGGAATTTGAATACCAAACTTCAACAGTCTGTCCACTGTAACTAGTCTCCTTCGTAATGCTAACCATAGTATGAACTTAAATCTAGGATGCATTTTTGGTTGCAACACAATGCTTTTCTAAAGAACCTTTAGGAGTTGAGGGAATTGCAGTCGATATAGCTTCCTAATGCTAAAGTAATTACCTTTTTTTAGCTGATCCAACCCACTCATAAGATCACCTTGGATACCCTGAACATCACCAATGAATTTCCTTGACTCCGGAATTTTCCTGACCACCTAAGCTGCATTCTTGGGTATTGGCATATGCTCAAACATGTGATTTTTTATATAGAATTTATGGATCCACTTGATCCATAAGCAATCTTTCTTTTTTTCCACTGCCCACAGGTGCTTTGCTACAACAACTATGTCCAAAAACACCAAATTCATCACATTTAGGCCACATACTACTTATGGTAAGCAAATTTTTTCCCATGAAACCAAAGCCTTTTTTGACACTGTTGATGAATCTGTCCACAGAAATGACCTGGAAATAGCTTCAACCATCTTCGTTACTTTCTTTGGTAGTAGAAAAGTCTGTGTCCGGTATGACTGTATTCCAAATAGTACTGACTTGATCAGTTGCACTCGCCCTGCATAGGATAAAAGTCTTGTTGTCCAGCAATTAATCCTTTGTATGATCTTCTCTACTAAAGGTCAGCATTGAATAATTGAAAGTTTCTTTGATGCTAAAGGGACCCCCAAATATTTAAATGGTGATGTACCTTCGGAGAACCCAATTCTTGTAATATATCATGTTTCTGGGTTGTTGAAACACCTGCTAAATAGCCTACACTCTTCTCTGCATTTGCTTGAAGACTTGAGTCTTCAGTGAACTTTTGGAAAGTTTGCCTTAACAATCTAATGGGTTGTAAGTCAGCCCTACAAAATATGAGTAGGTCGTCAGCAAAACAAATATGCACCACTCCAAGCTTTTGACTTCTGGGATGAAACTTGAAATTCCCTATGTAAGTATTCCATAGCCAACACAAAAAGATAGGGTGACATTGGGTTTCCCTACCTTATCCCCCTTCAAAGAATATGTTATTGAAGAGATGCATTCCATAATTCAACTTGTGAACTTATAAGGAAAGCCCATGTCTAACAGAACCCTTTCCAGGAATGCCCATTCTAGTGTGTCATAAGCTTTCCTCAAATCAACTTTTAAAACACACCTCGGAGAAATACCTTTCCTGTTGTAACCGTTGAATAACTCATGCATGAAGAGAATATTATCTTTGATACATCTGCCTTCTATAAAATTTGATTGTGACTCCCCTGCCAGTCCTCCAATTACCTTCTTTATTCTTGCTGTGATAACCTTAGTAATAATCTTGAATAAGGTTGTACAACATGTTATTGGTTTATAATCTTTAACATGACTAGGATTCTGCACCTTAGGAATTAATGTCACAGCAGTACAACTAATTCCTTTATGCATCTTCCCCGTTACAAAAAATTGTTTCACACCATCACAAACCTCATCTCCAACTTCCAGCCAATGTTTAGTAAAGAACTAAATTGGAAATCTATCCACACCAGGGGACTTTTCATGAGGCATGTCTTTTATTGCATTTTGGATCTCCACCAATGTAACCTCTCCTCTTTCTGGAGTAAGGCATGGACCTTGTTGTATAACATTTGTATTTGGACATCTATGAACACTACCCCTCTCACCCATGAGCTTAGTAAAAAGGAGATGAACTCATTCTCTACCTGTATAAGATCAGTTATTTTTGCTCCATCATCTTCGTAGATTGACATAATTGCATTCTTACTTGTCCTTAGCTTCCATTGAGCTTGAAACTACTTAGAGTTTGAGTTACCACATGTAATCCAGTTTGCTCTGGACTTCTACTTAAGTACTTGTTCCTCTATATTGCTCTATTTTTCAGCCTCTGCCAAAGCCCTCCGATCTTGTTCAATCAAAACTTGATCCAAGTGATGGACCATGAGTTGAGTCTGTATAACTTCAAGCTTGTGCCTAGCATGGTTCAGTTGATGTTTGTAGGAAGCCATATAAATATTAAAGCCTTTAAGCTACCTCTTCAACATCTTTAACCTTTTCCGGATTCTTTGCATTGGGTCCGCCTTTATATTTTGCTTCCATATTCTATTAACAATCCCTTTAAAATCAGCATGCTCCATAACTGAACTATACAATTTGTATGGCTTTGGATGTAATCCCCTCTGCTGATACCTTTGACTGCACTGGAGTAAGATAGGAGAATTATTAGACACCTTCGGGTTCAAGAACTCTGCTTCAATATGGCCATATTGTTGCAGCTATTCAAAGTTTCCAAATGCCCAATCAATCCTACTATATACTCTTTTGTTAGGATGTTGTTTGTTATACCAAGTATAATACCACCCCAAGCTTTTTAATTGGGTGAGTTGTAGAGTATGTAACATATCCAGTAGCCCTTGTGTCTTACCTTGTGTAACTGGTGTTCCAATTCTGTCGTCTGTATACAATACATTATTAAAGTCTCCACATAATAGCCAGCAATCTTGGATTGTACTCCCTATCTAAATAAGTTTCCTCCATAGTTGAATACTCTGGTTACTATCATTACTTGCATATATCATGGTTACCATAGCTTTCAAGTTAGAACTTGACTCATGCATTTCATAACAAAATAAACTGATCTTCAACCATCATAATCTAGATATTCACATTACCCTTCCATAGTAAATAAATTCTACCATTTGGATGTGAATTATAATTACAACATGCATTCCAGTACCTTGCCACTTGATTGATGATTCTAGTAGATTTCATCTCCTTGACTCTTGTTTCCAAACACCCCATTACATCCACCTTATTCTTCCTCAGAAAGAGACTGAACTCCTTCTGTTTGTGGGGCTTATTTAGCCCCCTTACATTTCAAGTACATAGGTTCATGTCTCGGAGAAGTTGGAAGGGACAACGTCCCCTTGTATTGTTTTTGTTTCATTCATCTGCAGGACATCAAATCTATTGGTAGAGTTAGTTGCTATAACAGATTCTTGGTGCACAGCTTTGCCTTTGGTAATTGTGTTGTCATTTTGATCCTTGTACTCTAACCTTTCATCCTTATCAATCACCCCTTGAGTACCCTCTATAGATGAAGTTAGTTTTAGTGCTTCTGTTCTCATCACTTTTGGCAAAGGAATGGATTGAATCTCCTTCTTTGTTTGCACCCCTGCATTCTCAACTTCATTTTCCCTATTCTTCTTTGGTACCCATTTGAATTCTCCTTATTCTTGTTCATTCTCTTCTTTGGTCGTTCTCTAAATTCTTTCCCCTTTCCTGCTTTTTCTTCAACCAGCAATCTTCTGAATTATGTCCAAATTTGATACAGTCACAGCAAAATTTTTGTTTCCAGTCATAGTCAATTTGCTGACTGATTATCCCTCTAGGAGTTTGAATATCCACACTGTCCAGCAAAAGATGCGAGATGTCAGCTTCAACAAGCACTCGTACAAATGATATCTTCTCTAACTCAGCAGTAAATCTATCACTGTATAAAGGTTTACCAACTATACTGACTAGTCTACTCAATATCTCCGTGGACCAAAAACTCAGTGGAAGACCTGGAAATTTGATCCATAACAGAATTGTACTCATACATCTCGGATCAAATTTGAAATCCATACTTCAATGCTGCAAAATCAGGGATTTATTATGGTATGTATATGGTCTATTATGTAGAACTAAATCCCTATCTTCAATATTTTAAAATATGAAGATAAAGTATCTTTCGTCATGATAAAGGATTTGAGGTTTCTCAACAAAATTCCAAACACTGGCAATGTAATTATCCATCGATTTTTCATAAGGATTATCCCCCAAAACATATCTAATTAGAGTTGTACTCCAGTAAATTTCCTACTGCTTTGTTTCTTCTTCGTCAATTTGCACTATGATAGTACCATCTCAAATAGCAAGGGAAATATAGTTCATAGTCTTACCCCTTTGGGAACTTCTATTACGATACCTGGCAGGTACCTCTTCCTTATTCCCAATTTCCTCTTGGGTTTCAATTGCTCTAGAAGGTTGCGTTATATTCCCTGCTGCTGAGAAATTCAATCGTCTATGAACTGCCTCCATACTTTCCTTCACAGGAAATTTCTCCCCTTCACTCTCAATTTCCTCCATAATTGGTTGAAATTTTTTTGGTAGGAAGCTACCAAATGTCAGCGGCATCAATTCCTGTTGAATTTTGGTGTCCCGTGTAATTATCGTTTATCAATTTTTCCACCTTGAACTGGGTTATGAAACACTGTGGGAGCACTACCCATACCAATTAACCATCGTCCAGGTTGTACCTGAGCAGGTATTACTATGCTTACTTCATTATCCCTCACTTCTGATGGAGATGGGAGCTTTTTCCGTTGTCTAGCCATGGTCGAGGTGTAATTTAGCTAATCCTTGCTAAACATGCACCTTCAGAAATCTCTCTATTCTGTATTTCAAAATATTGAATTTTTAGCTTAAAGTAATTTTATTATTATTATTATTTAGCAGCGCAGCGCCCTACTACGATACTAAGGGACTCAAGCCTCTTAAGTCATAACCCAAACCACAAAATATTAGGACTAATATCCACTTAGTCTAATTAATACGAAATCACACTTGGTCTAATTAACTAGAATCAATTAATATCCATTATCCAACAGAATAAATTACTTGCAAAACCAGAATGATGCCGTGTTAATTTTGGACTTTGCATAATTATAAGAAGTACGAATAATTAATTACACAGTGGCCAAACTGGCTAGCAAATTAACTTTTTGGTGGTTTTTTTTTGGTTGAGAAATTACCAGTTATATCCATTTATAAGTAGCTCATTATAAAAATTGGTCAATTAATAAAATATTACTAATATTAGCCAAATTAGCCAATTGGCTATTTGTAGCAAAAAAATATCAATTTTTTGCTTTGTTTTTAGTGGGTGTTATTAGAATAGATTGGGCACAACTTAAGGAGCTTGAATCTCATTTTTGGGATGATTGGTGAAGTTTTGAGGTGATTTGAATTGAAAATTCCGAAGTAAAAACTGAACATAAAAAATAATAATATGTGTATCACGTTGTGTATCAATTATGTATCATATGTGTATCAATTATGTATCATATGTGTATCAATTATGTATCACATGTATATCCATGTATACCTGTGAGTGAGATACATGCGTGATACATGTTTGATACATGTGTTACAGAAGACTTTTTTAAACTCGATTTAATTACAAATTTTGATACAAAACCAGTCCAAATCACCTCCAATATTCCTCAAATTTTATATATTGACTTATCTATATTTTTTCAATGAATTTCAACTATATCATTGAACAAGTTCCATTTTTGTTTAGATTTTGGAATATTGTACATATTTTTGTTTTTCATCACTTTATTTGCTACCTCGTCCATGAAATTTCTTTCCGTCTTGTACCTAGTGTTGCTAATGACGCTTAAAAATATGAAAGGTGATTTTTGCATGTGATTCTTTGAGAGAAAGAACCATATTATTTGGGTTTTTGCAATTTTTCTTGATTAGTTTTAGTAAGTCTATGACTAATGACTAGAGGTTGATAAGTTGAGATTTATTTAAGACATTTTGTACATTCTCCTCATATTAGGAAGTTCCTGCATGTTGCATTTGTTTTCATTCTGCGTAATGTACTCATAACAAGTACAACTTCACCCAAAGTATACCTTTTTTTCTAGAATAATTTACCTATTCCCGTTTGATTATAGTAACATGGATTAATCTACACCCTAGTTTCCTTATGTCCAGTTGTAAAAAAAAAACAAAAAAATATTACAAGACAATGAAATTAGGCTTTCCAAGGGTATAGATTGTACATTCATAATTAACATGTGTTTGCACCAAAAAAATGAATACAAGACATATGTCCAATCTAGAATATTTGAAGAAAAAAAAATTAAGTTAGGGAAAAAATGCATGTTAGAATAAGAATATAATGGTACTTGTACAACCAGAAGAATACTACGTACTAAAGCTTCAGAAAACTGAGAACTTTTCAAACATATACATTGAGTCTTGAACACTAGATCTGCTAGTAGTTTTCTTTGAAGTTCATTGAAAGATATCTTCATTTCGAATCATGAAATTAGACAAAGGAAAAGGAAAAATGACAAATGATATAGGTGAATTACTCGAAGAATGGTATGAAGATAAGGGTCTAGAAGATGTACAAATAGACATATCTATGCTAGAAAATGATGATTATCAAGGTGAAAACACACGCAATGAAGGATTTCATGGCAGTGCTACTGGTGCTCATCAACACGGTTTTAGAGTTAGGAATTCGCGTCGCAATTTGCAAAAACGTGCATGTCCATTTGTATTAAAGATTTATGAAATGCTTGCTGATATTCAGTTCAATCCCTTGATTTCTTGGAATGGTAATGGTACCAGCTTCATTATCCATGATTGTCATAAATTTGCTGCTGAAGTTCTCCCCCGTTTTTTCCGCCATAACAATATCTCTAGCTTCGTCTGCCAACTCAACTGCTATGTGAGTACGATTTTATTAATTAATATTGCAATGTATGTAGTTATATATGCATGCTATTATAGAGATTTCTTTTTTAAGGTGATATTTTCCTATTTTGGTTTGTGATGAAATTAACTATAGGGATTCAGGAAAATAAGTTGGGACAAATTTGAGTTTCAGCATGAATATTTCCAGAGAGGAAAAGGGCAGTGGTTGAAGAATATCAAGAGAAAGGGTAGCAAAAAGTCCGACATGAATCAGCAGCCACAAGAGCAAGGTATTGTCGAAACGGTTGCAGTTACAATGGAGAAGGAAATTGAAGAAATTAGAGAAGAGCAAAATGCAATGAGGGAAGAAATCATAATGCTGAACCAGCAGCTAGACATACTAGAGAAAGAGATGGAAGATACTACTAAGCAAGCTCGGAACCATGTGTCATCCAAGAAAGCCAAAATTCTCAAGTATTTGTTGGGCCCTTTGTTTGAGTGTATAGGAGAGGTTGCTAGCAGTGAAGTTGCACAGAGACTCGAGGAGGAAGAGAAACAGGGTGATGAGATAGAAGATGGTGTTGAAAATCGAGGCGAAAAAAGGAAAAAGCAAGTTGAAGAAGAGTTGCAGGGAAAGAATGAAGGAAGCAAGAAGACTGCAGCTGCAGGTGTTTCAGATTTTAAATCTGATTCGTATTTGAGGAAGATGCTTATGGATGAGATGGACATGAACAATTTGGCTCAAGAGCAACCTGATAATTTCCTGGAGTCGGAGGAGCAGGCCGAAGGTCCATCTTTTTGGGTTGATTATGTGGAAAAGCTAGATCACAAGCCTATCCTCTCTGGATCACAGGAAAACCACACTGCGAACCTATTTCATGTATGCGCTCTGCTTAATTACAATTTCATAAAATCATGAAAAATGTTGACAGGACTCGATGCTTCATTCTCATTTTCTCATTTGTTCCTCCTCTTTTTATTCATTTCATTTTGCTTTGCCGGTTTTCTGATTCAAATTCATTTTGCAGGATTAAGTAATCGGGAGGTTCCTATGCATGGTAATACTTACCAAGAAAAGAATCAAGACGTCGTTTTCATATAGTTGTTGCTGTTACTAGTTTATTTTTTTTTTAGCTGTTGACTTGCATTCCTGCATCTTCGTTTCTTTGCTATATATAGTTTGAGTTGGACAAGTTCATTTTCCTCTCTACCGATACTAGTGTTCAGACATTGATCGCATATATCCAGTATAATATGATGTACGTGTTAATAGAAATCTCAATACTAATGAATGCTTAATTTCTTGTCGATAATGATCAACTGCGTCAACTGCCAGTCAATCCTAGCTTCATTGAGCTTCAGGGGTTCAAAGAAGAAACTAGATCATAAACCACCATCACCAATGCAAATGATCCGTACAGCAACACAGGTGGGTAACTTCACTAACAACTCACGCCATGCATATACAGTAGAATAAAGGGTAGACCCGGCAGATAAATACTTATAAAAAGACTAGTCGCAGGGAGGAAATCATTCCACGAAAATGTTCGTGCAATATTCGTACACCAAAAGCAAGAAGAAAGAACATGCAGACATGCATTTTAACAGCAGTAGATAGGGAACTCTTCAAACAAGCCTCAAAGCAAAAATTAGAGAAACTTGTATTCCGTTGAAGCAATATTGTGCCATTAACAGGCTTAACTGAATGTTGTTCGAAATAAAACACCTCAACAATATATGGGAACATACAGATTACGAGTTAGCAACTCTCCTATTGACGTTGTTCATTTCACCTTTATTATGATTCAAAAACAGAAAATATGACCCTCTCTAGTATAGGACCTCGTGTAGCTGCAAAATTGGAACGATAGGACACCTACAAACAACCAGTACCAAGGAGTTGCTAAAAGAATTAAACAAAGAAATCCATTCACATCAGAGAACTTTCGTAATGCCTAGTGGAAGTTCAAGATAAATCCATAGGGAGCTCCTACAAAACGTCGAGGGTATAACAGCTCCTTAAATTTGGCTTGAGTCTCTTCCAAAAATGTACCGCCTTACCCAGTCAGAGACAACTAGTGCCCTTGTACGCCAACTAACTTGTTTGCTGGAAATTCAAAAACATGGTAATCATCAGATCTCCATAGAAGGTCAAGAAACGTTAATGGAGAAGCGACAAGACAAAAACTTGAAAGAATTACCTAGCATACACAGAATACCAGAGCCACTGAGTGCTGTGACCAATTGAAACCCAATCTCCTGGAAGCTGTGCTGCTGTTTGCTCTCCTCCCAAGGGTGCAAACTGTCCCAAATGTCGGTACCTGGAACAAACACTTGTACAGCATTAAAGAAAAACTCTTTCATGCCAAAATTACGACACATTCCAGATTATTTTATTTTATCACTGTTCATCCATCTTAAACTTCTCTACCACTAATGATTGTGTGCATACTCAAACCGAGCTTCCTACGTTTCAGTTATGGTTTTAGAAGTTAATATACCGCATGAGACCACTAGCAAAATCTCAGAAATCCCACGAGACATCTCATCATGTGATCATCTTACAATTTCTGACCAAAGTTGTGCGCTTCACTTGTTTTGTAAAGAAAAACACAATCTCATAGAGAGGTGATGCTAAGAAATGATCAGACAAGCCCAACTGGTACCTGAATGGGTGAAAGCGATGGCGACCTTCTCCTCTAAACCGAAGAGGACCTTCTGGATTTTTTTCACATTCCTCCATACGATTAAAGCAATTAGCTAAGTAGACGCCTTGCTGAGATGCTACCTGAACAAGTCGTTGCACATGCAACAAAGATATTTAAGCACGCATGCATCCATCAGAAACACAAACAGAAGCTACAAGCACAATCTTGTTTGCATAATACCTGAGCTGTTGCTGGGAGATTCTTCATCTCAGAATCCACTTGGGACAGAGCTGATTTAAATTCTTCAATATTCACCTCAACTGATTCCTCAACACCATCTCCTTTTGATTCTTTCAAGAGATCGGCCAGATTACTCATTTTTTTACTTTTCAAGTAAAGCTCTACTTGCGGGTATCTTTCACATATGTCTTTAAGTACTTCCTGAAATTCTTTGACGGTAAGTGTTCCAGAGTTATCCTTGTCTGCTTTATGGAATATAGCAGCAATATCTTCCTGAACAATGAGAAATTTGGCAAAACAAAGATCAGTATTTGCACAATTTAATATCTAATAATTCAAAATTCAAACCAGTTCGATTTTATCAGGTGCTGACTGTTTCCGATGTTAATTAACCTAAAGATCACCGGCTATATTTAAACAAACAAGTATCCTAAAAATTATTGCCCGCTCTATACCCCTATTTGAGTTTTTTCTAAGCTTTTACGTAAAGTGCAAATTACAATGTGTAGCCTGTAGATATTTCCTAAGCTCCAACAGTGTTGCCGTCATGGGTAAAAGAAAATGAAGTTGAAATTATTGTCCACTCAGAGCTGGTTAACAAAATAGATGGACTGGGATAATGCACCCTAGTGGAATGCTAGACCAATTGACCACCCAACAACAACAACAACCCAGTATAATCCCACCAAGTGGGGTATGGGGAGGCTAGGATGTACGCAGCCTTACCCCTACCCTTCAAGGTAGGGAGACTGTTTCCGTATGACCCTCAACGAAAGAAGGTGAATGAAGCTCAATATAAGAAATGTGATCAGGAAATGAAAGTGAGATTACCATGACTTTCCGCTGGTTGATTGTTGCACAGTCACCAAGTGCAAATACGTTGTCCTGTCCCTCAACACGCAGCCATTCATCAGTTGCTAACACTCGCCTGTTTCCCTGACGTAAATAGCAATAAAATCAAACAAAAGCTTGACAGAAGCATTACATTAGCTCCCAATAAACAAGGAAAGATACCTGACGAATGTGCTGCATAAATTCCATAATTACTGGACGAGTTCCAATACCAGTTGACCAGACAGCCATTCCATAAGGCATTGAAGTTATTTCTCCACGTTTGACATCCTTGGTAGAAATTTCTTTGTCTCCTACCTTCACAACCATTGATCCTGTTTTTACATCAATACCATCTCTCTGGAATTTTTCTTCAGCAAAAGCAGTAATGCGCTTGTCAAACCTACAAATGAAAAATACAAATTACCACATTAGAACACAAGTGAAAGTGGAAAATGAGCTCATAATGAAACTGCATGTTCCAAGTCAAAGAGGTTGCACTAGAAATAGAAACATAAGAATTTGCTTCAAATTACTCATCACATAGGAGAATTAGACATTAGGATGACTGCTAGCTAATAATGAACCAACTACTTTTTCCAGTACTATGCCTAAGGCTCAATAGAAGCGCATCAACTGAAAGATCTGCAAAAACTGATAGATTGTGGAATAAAATGGCTTAGTTTACTTTACTTCTGACCTCTTTCTAAAGTTTTATTACCCACGTAACTGCACAAGTATGGCATCACTGCCCAACCCATTGAAGCATATCTCCGAAGCAGCCTGATTTAATTGCCCTTCACCAAAAGAAAAGAAGAAGATGGGAAAAAAGAAAGGAATAGAAACAGATGATTTTCTGTTTTGCTCCCAGAAAACAATGATCAACCAACCCACAACTGTTAGACCAGAGGAAGCGCTAAAGTGTCCCTTTGTTTTGTGCCTCTTTTAACCGCATTATATCCTATGTGTAGGTATTACATCCTAACGTTGAGGGAGGAAAACAGCCTTTTCGTTCAAACATCTTTTATTTACAATAAGCTCAATCAAGGGCCAGAAGTTGGAACTTTAAGAGCAGAATTTCCACCACTAGGCATCACTGGTAAGCCAAGGGTGAAAAATTACTCTTAACAACTTCTTGCATTTGCATATCCATAACTATGTGGCCTCAAAGAGGTATTATCTTCACCTAGACATTTCTTTACAGACTGGGAAAAGTATATATCTCACTTCAAAAATTTGGTCGATCAAGGAACAATTAATCAGTGTATGAAAGATACTTTAGATTTAATTAACACATACACACACACATAAAATGACCACTTAAAAGAGGTGTTGTCTTACATGTTCAGAATATGATCTGTTGCCTCTAGAAGTGTTATCTTCACCAAATCTTTGACTTTAGGATATAGTCTAACTATATCTTCATTGACAAAGTCATGAAGCTGCGCTGCAAACTCCACACCAGTTGGTCCACCACCAACAATAACAAAGTGAAGCAGTCTCTTTCTCTCCTCATCACTGAGGGTCGGCAGACTTGCTTTCTCAAAACAGTCAATAACAGTTCTACGGATCTTTTGAGCATCTTCTACTTCCTGCACAAAGACATTCCGATGGGAAATGTAAAGATCAATGTCTTGCATGTGCAACATATGACACCAATCTAATCTTAAATAAGTTATCTAAAACTCATCTCATGGCATCACAAACTTCAGATAGTATTCCAGGGATTACCTTCAAGAAAAAGGTGTTCTCTTCAACACCAGGAATGTTAAATGTGTTTACACGGGCTCCAACA
Source organism: Nicotiana benthamiana (assembly GCA_034376525.1). NCBI lineage: Eukaryota > Viridiplantae > Streptophyta > Magnoliopsida > Solanales > Solanaceae > Nicotiana > Nicotiana benthamiana. The sequence continues at coordinate 125,944,973 of CM067324.1, read as the reverse complement.
GAAATCACGAGATAGTCAAAATCGACAGCAAACTCTTCCTTCCCATTCCCGTTGATGTCTAGATTTGATCGACAATATACTTTCTTGTTTTCTGGATCAATTTTGACACATTCAGCTTCCCAGTAGTAGGCATCCGCATGTTTCTGCTAGGAGGACCACATATAACATCAGAGAGAACACAATATTTCATTAACTAGCCTTGACATTCATAATATAGATAGCAAAGTTGAATGAATTATTATACTTGCATCATGGTGGCAAGAATAAACTAAACTTGCAGAGTTGGTTTAGCCAACATGTTGAAGAATTAAAATGAAACACAAACAAAATGTTACAAGTTCGAATTACCATTTTCTTACCTTTCTGATAATATTGCGGATTGGTTCAACAACGCTGCGACTCTCCACTGTACCACACGTAACACTTGGCAGCAAAGGGGTGAATGCGAAGTAATTTCTTGGAGATATCACTTGGACATCATATGAAGGATCCTTTAAATTCTTCAAGAAGCTGGTTCCTGCCCATCCAGTTCCAAGGACAACTACTTTTTTTTTTCTGTTGTTGGCCTCAACCATATCTCCAGCATTAGGATTCTCATATGATTTTGCTGCCTCAGAGTATGCCACAAGACCTCCACCACTGTCATTTACATGAAAAGGTCAGAAAAGAACAAACTCACTGCAACAGATGACCTAAAGACCTCTAGTAGAAATGTATCTCTGAAGGTGGTCAGATGGAAGAGAAAACGTCCACTGCTGTTTTTGGAATTTATGGTCCTAAACAGGTCAAAAAGTGATCCTGAATATTTGTGTGGTTATAAAAGCTTCTCATTAAGGGTAGAATTGGAAGTTTAAGCTAAATTGTTACCAAATTTAGAAAGAGGTAATTCTTTTTGGAATGGACCAAAAGCACATAGGTTCACATAAATTGGAACAGAAGGAGTAATAATGATAAAAAGGTAAAAGCCTATGAAGCACCAATAATGAAAGTATTTTTCTCCACAGGAGCTAACTGCACCATCATATTGCTCCCAAAGATATATTTTCTTTTCGAGAACATACGATTAGAAAACTTGCTTAAAAATACGCAAAGACTAGTCGAATAGTGCAATTTTTTAGCGGTACGATACAAAAGGCTTCCAAATGGATGGACCAAAGCGACATGCCATATTACTGATCTAGTAAAGTACGGAGGGAGCTTAAGCCTAACATTTATCTCATCTTAAGTGCTCTCACTTTGCAGCCTTACCTAAGCTATCTGTATTCCGTTGCCACTTCCCCTGTTCTTTACCCTATTTTCACCTTTGATCTAGAAAACTCTGTATCTATAGTAAAACATTTAGCACTGCCAAGCAGGAAAAAGAGCCTCTGTACATGACAATTACTACATTTTATAGCCCGATCATGGAGCATGAAGCATCTGACATTATAGCAATCACAAGTCAAAATGATTTTACTATTGAAAACACATAAGGAGGAAACAATAAACTTTAGTGGAATTAGGATTCCACAAGCATGCTTACTTCTAATTCCATCATCAAGGCAAAGCAATTATTGAAGCAGAGGTACCTGCTCTGCTCTATGCCATGTAAATAACTATAACTAAATAAGTAGAGGACTAGGATCAGTATCTTACCAAATTATTATACAAAATTCCAATTTAGCTAGTAGATAAAATTTCACCAAGACCACCAAACCTTTAAAACTTTAGTTAGCAGATCTGAAAATTCTTATCCAGAGGCTACTTGATCAAACTACAAGTACATATCATAAGCAGCAAATCGTCCCTTCACATAGAAGTTCAATATAGCTGTTTCATTTCGTCAGCAACATGCATAATAATTTACGGTGTTTTCATCATATTAACTGCCATAAAACGTAACTAGTTCCGAGATTAAGAGAATTAAATTTAGGTAAAAATTAGAGAACTAATGCAAATGCAAATTCCGAAACAAGAAACCTAATAATCAAAGCTGATTATGATGACATAGAGCAAAATATAGGAGAGCAACGAAGAGGTACCTGACGGTGAAAACAATGAGCAGCTTAGAAAGCGAAGCATTATCACGGAAACTTTTCGAAAATCTCTCGATCACCGTCACTCTCTGCATTTTGCGTTCTATTTACGCGATGTTACCTTGCCTTGTGTTCACCTATCAACAGAAACAAAAAGCATCCATAAATTTGCCATAAAGTAACACAGCTACACTACTAACGCTACAAAACCTCAGATATATCACCTTAAATTCACTTCAGGTACCAATAGAAATCAAAACGTTTACGAATTCTTATAGACCTATACAAATATACTACGAAATATATACCTGATCAAGATTTGCTGTTGCGTAGAGAGAGAGAGAGAACGTGGTGTGAGTTGTAGAAAGAGAATATGAAGAGGGAGAGAAAGAATCAATGAGAAGGAGAGAACATGGAAATGTGCAAAGCTTTTTTCCCCCGAGAAATGGGAATTGAGAAGGTGAAGAGTCAAAGAGAGTCAGGAAGCTTCTAATACTTTCCAGCTTAGAGCAGCGCTGGTCTTTGCTTAACGTGATGCCCAAGAATTAGACACATGGGTTTTGAAGGCGGAGTGCATTTTTGCTCTGTTGTCGCCGTCAAAAGTCAACACATTCCAAGTTGGACCTGTGAACAATAAAACTAGTGATATATAGTACTCTTATGCACTTTGCACTTTAATACTAATTTGGTCCGACTTAATACTGAAAATAAGAGGTGCATATGCTGTCATTTTTATGGTTAAGGGTGTCTTTTATCCCTTCTAACTTTGTGTAAAATCCCCAAATTTGAACTAAAGATACTTAAGTCCCATGTCGGTGGGTGATAATTTTGGATGAAATTTTTAGGATTGATATACACTTCTTATTTGCCTACTTATCTTCATAAGGCATTTGTATCTTCTCTCTTTAGTATTATTTCACTTGTATATCAAGAATGAAATAAAATATTAGTTGTGTCTGAAAAAATAGGCAAAATTGGTCAAACCTCGTAAATTCTGGTATTCTTTTTATTGTTGTTTTATTGTATTATTATTTATTATTTGGTAGTTGTCATAATCTTTGGTATAGTAGTTGTAACACATACACACTATATATATTTAGGCTTTAGCTTCCGCAACAATTGGTATTAGAGCCAAGATATTGTCTAAGTATGCTCTGTGGTTGCAACATAGTCTGATCTTCCACATCAAAAAAGAGTTATCTTGGTAACTGAGTCAAGGTTCTTTCTGAATATGCTATGTGACTGCAGCTTAGTCTGATCTTCCACACCAGAAAGAAAATAATCTTGATTTGTGTCGTCAGCTATTAAATAATATTTGTGTCAAAGATGGGGAGACAATAAACAAGAAGAATCTACATCAAGTATCGACAATATGTCATCATTTGCATATTCGCTTATGACAAACATTGTATCAAATGTGAAATTTACATTAGAATTTTTGACGGGTCAGAACTAGATCTTTTCATTGAAGAAAAAAGACCAGATGTTATTGGAGAAGAAGATTGGAGAATTATTAATCATGTTGTTTGCGATACCATTCGATCCTACTTTGCTAGAGAGCAAAAATATCTTTACACAAATAAAACTTATGCAAGTAAATTATGGAACGGACTGAAGGCTAAATTTTTGAAGAAAAACAGTCAAAATAAATTGTATATGAAGAAGAGCCTGTTTCGGTTCACCTGTGTTCCTAGTACCGCGATGAATGAATATATCACCAGTTTCAATAAGTTGGTCACAGATTTGTAAAATAAGAATGCAACTTTTGATGATGGTGACCTGACCTTGATGTTGTTTGGGTCACTTCCTGATGGTTACGAGAACTTTGAAACTACTCTACTCCATGGGAATGATGAAATTTCTCTCAGAGAAGTTTATTCGGCTTTGTACAACTATGAACAAAGAAAGAGAGAGAAACAGAACGGCGGAAAAGAGAGAAAAACATAACGGCGGAGAAGGAGAAGCACTGGTTATGAGGGGTCATTTTCAAAATCAAACGAGGACAAGAAAAGGAAAATCCAAGTCAAGATCTAGACCCAATAAAGATGAATGTTCCTTTTGTCGAGAAAAGGGGCACTGGACGAAAGACTGTCCGAAGTTGAAGAATAAGGCCAAACATAACAATGGAAAGGCAATTATGGATTCAAATGTAGCTGATTGTGGTGATTCAAACTTCTCATTTGTTATAACAGAGACATCAACATCATCATACATGGTTGATGGACTCGGCTTGTGACTATCATATGTGTCCCAATATGGACTAGTTCGGGAATTTTTAAGAAAGAGAATATGGAGTCATCCACACGGTAGATAACAGATCTCTTACCTCATATAGAATTGGTTCAATATGATTAAGGAACCATGATGGAATGATCAGAACATTAACAATGTTTAATATATACCAAGTTTGAAGAAAAATCGCATCTCTGTGGGAGCCCTAGAATCAAAAGGGTTCAAAATAAGAAAATGGAGTGATGAGAATATGCTTCGGTGCACTAGTGACGATAAAGGCCAATCGGAAGAATAATAGCATGTACCATTATTCCGGTAGTACAATTACGGGAACAACAACAGTTCATGGATTTTCAAGAAAGAGAATATGGAGTCATCCACACGGAGGATAACAACTCTCTTACCTCATATGGCATTGGTTCAATACGATTAAGGAACCATAATGGAATGATTATAATATTAACAGATGTTAGATATATCCCGGGTTTGAAGAAAAATCTCATCTCTGTGGGAGCCCTAGAATTAAAAGGGTTCAAAATCATTGCAGAAAAATAGGGTGATGAGAGTATGCTCTGGTGCACTAGTGACAATGAAGGCCAATCGGAAGAATAATAACATGTACTGTTATCCTGATAGTACATTTATTGGGATAGCGACAGTGACATCTAGTGACGAAAAAGAGGCAGAATCAACCAGGCTATGGCACATGTGCTTGGGACATGCTGGAGGAAAATCCTTAAAAACTCTATCAGATCAAGGATTGTTAAAAAGAGTAAAAACTTATAACGTGGAGTTTTGCGAGTATTGTGTCAAAGGGAAACAAACAAGGGTTAAATTTGGTACGACGATCCATAATACTAAAGGCATTTTGGATTGTGTACACTCTGATGTTAGGGGTCCTTCTAAAACACCTTCATTGGGTGGGAAGCACTATTTTGTAACCTTTGTTGATGATTTTTCCCGAAGAGTGTGGGTGTATACAATAAAGAGAAACGATGTAGTGTTGGAAATTCTTCTCAAATGGAAGATGATGGTGGATAATCAAACAAGTAGGAGGATCAAATGTATTCACACACACAATAGAGGTGAATACAAAAATGATCATTTCAATAAGGTCTGTGAAAATGATGGTATCGTCCGACACTTTACTAATCAGATATACACCATAACAGAGTGGAGCGGCAGAACATATGAACTGGATCTTGCTAGAGAAGGTATGGTGTATATTGTCAAATGCTGGCTTTGGCAAAGAATTTTGAGCTGAGGCGATTACATATGCATGCCAATTTATTAATAGTCTACCATCTGCTCCTATTGATGGCAAGACACCATTTGAAAAAATGGTATGGAAAGCCAGTTGTAGATTATGACTCTTTGCATATGTTTGGCTCAACTGCATATTATCAAGTAACATAGTCGAAATTGGATCCAATGGCAAAAAAAGCTATTTTATGGGGATTACTTCTGGAGTCAAAAGGATACCGCTTATGGTGTTCTATGACAAAGAAAGTAATAAAATATTGGTTGTTTCCGAAGAAGTAGACAAAATTGGTCGAACCTTGTAAATTTTGATATTTTTTTTATTGTTGCTTTATTGTCTTATTTATTATTTGGCGGCTGTCACAATTTTCGATATCATAGTTATGACTTATTCATACTATATACATTTGACTTCCGCAATATTTTTTTCCTTTTTCAATCAAATTATAAACACACCATCTATTTTTCTTTTTGTGGTTGAATGCTCATACATATTGTGTGAGAAATAGCTTTCTATGTGTTTGGTGCGATAAAAAGTCCTAAAAAACACTATGAAGTTATTTCCTAGTATTTGGGTTTCAAAAATATTTTTTTAAAACACTTATTGTCGGAAGTTATTTTTTCATAACTATCTAAACTTAAGAGACTTCTTCGTAACAATGCTCCAACTATCATTTAGACACAATTTACAATTTGATATTAAAAAATTTCATCAAAACGTTATCTTATTTGCTAAGAATATTTTTGATCTTTAATTTTATATTTTTTAGACACACACATGCAGCGCGCATTCTCATATATATATATATATATATATATATATATATATATATATATATATATATATATATATATATACTCATGAAGGAATAGCTTAAAATGGTATAATTTCAAAACAAAACAGAAATGTTTAGAACCAACATTTTTTGCAAATAATAGTTTTTATCACACCAAACACACCACCCACGATATCGTTGAGTCATGGAAAGGACATGAGAGCGGCTTTCACATGGTTGTTGAAGTTGCATTTAAATGGCAGTATATGTGATGCTATTCGTATGGTACGCAACTATTTGGTTATGGAAAGGGAAAGGAAAAGCCGTGAGAAATGCTTATATCACCGACTGGGTTGGCTCCTCGTCTCATTTGACGGCTAAGATACTTGCTTTCATTCACTAATTAATCAATTTCTTATTTTAATGCGAATCTTTTTTTTTAATAAAGAAAAAAAAAGGTTCGTATATCATGACGCCAGCTTGAAGAATTTAGGTTCAACGTTTGATGACTAAATAATTAAAGACAAATCAGATTCGGGGTTCCTAAATCCTAAGATCTTAGTGATGAACTGATTATAGCCACGTTCTACAATACGTTACAGGAAATAACAAAGGGAAGATATATTTGGTTTTCGTCAGCGATGTCATATGTGTAACAACTTCACTTGTAAGTTATAACATTAATTTAATCTCCCAAATATTTACTTGAAATATTTACATAATTTTGGATGTAAAAGCATTAAACTATAGGAACTTAATTCAAAATTAGATTTGACAAATCATTTTAACATTTTCCAGAAGAACATAGGCTGTTAATTTACAGAACACTTGAGTAATCTATTAATATATAAAAGGAGAAGTAAATCCATGAAATTATGCAAGTGTCAAAACGAAATATATGTAATATTTTAGGACAAAACTCCAATACTTTTGGAGATTTAAAAATTCTTAATATTAAAATAGAAAAAATTATCAACATGTATCATATTTTAGGACAAAACTCCTTTACGTTTGGAGATTTAAAATTTTTTAAACTCAAAATATAAAAAATTATAAAATTTAAAAACTTCAGTTATTCCCATGTTTTTGGGCAGATACTTTTTAAAACTGAAAACTAAAAAAGAAATTACTCCAATTCCAAAAAAAGGACTCCACATTTTCATTAGTTTTTATTTATTTTATTATAAATTTACATAGAAGTAGTAATAAAGCAAAAAAAAAAAATACGATTGATCTTGTTCTCAAATGTGGGCTACAATATTCTAAACTAACTCAAACACTCTCTCTCTCTCTCGGAAAAATGAAAAAGGTAAAAAAGGTCTTAAATAAAAAACTAAACAAGACCATTATTCATCCGCATTCTCTCTCTCATAAATGATTCTCCTCCTATTTTTCTTAGTCACAAACCTTGTTCAATGCGTGATGCTTGAAATTTCTGCAATTTCACATCTCCTGTTCAAAGTATCCACAATGATTCCACATTCGTAAAATTCGGAGTTCAATTTTAAATTGCTAAAAGTTCATCGGCGACAATATTGTTAAATCATTGTTATAGATTCGAAATCATCGGTTCACAATTTCTTCTAGAAAAGGTGCTTTTTTTTTATTTGAAAAAGTGCAAGTTCAGTATTTCAATTTTAATTAATGTACTTCTAAGTAGATTTTGTTTGTTTTGTATTTTTTGCAATATTTTTTACAAGGAAGATCTGTAAGGAAGATCTGTGGGATTCTTCTAATGTGATCGATGAAAAGAGTATATATTCAGTAATAAGGTAAGCTCAATTTTGCTTATTTTCCCCTTTATTTGTTCAATTTGGGTATTAATTTTTCTAGAATTTTCTTTTTTGGATCTTCTTCTAATTCTTCCTTTGGGCTAATTCTTTATGTATCTGTCCAATTTCTTTTTCTTTTCCTTAAAAAAACTTCTTTCAGGCAATTCCTTTTCAAGAGTAAATTAAATTTTCTTTTCTGGTTAGCCTATGCTCTGTAAACTCCCGATAGTTGATTTTTCTTAAAGTTGTTTGCTTTGTTCAACACACACACACATATATATATATATATATATATATATATATATATATATATATATATATATATATATATATATATATATATATATATATATATATATATATAAAATAACGAGTCATTTTGGAACTGAAATAAATATTTATTTTCGTTGACTAGAAAGAATATACATGTTCTGTCGTACAAAAGTGAAGCAGAAAGTACTCTCTCTGCAATATATATTTTATGATCTCTTAATAATGAAATTTTGATGCCTTTCGAAGCATTATGATAGTGGGAGGTTAATATCGTGTCTCAATCTACTATATATGCATAGATATAATTATGTGCTTTTGCATTACAGGATATGCTCAATAGGATATAGTTGAAGCTATACCTTCTTGTGGCCAAGCTCCTGTGGTAAAAGGTGAAAGATATGACATCTTTATGTCCGAAAATAATTTGAGTTAGACCACAATCATAGACATGTTCGTTCTTCAATAAGCATTATCATTATTTTATAGCTTGCATGCCTCAATTTGCTTTATATTATAATTGCTTGAACAAAACACTCAATAGTGAAAGTGGACTGCTACAAATAGAAAGGTTTACAATTTAAGTCATAAAGACATTGCACAACTCTTTGCTCCTTGACTTGCTGCTTTACGAAACCATATTCAATTAATTCTATAGTTTTGAAGATATTTTAATGATGGAGCTTCATTTTTTTAAGTATCCAACGCCAAACATTGTTTAGAGGTGATCGACTTTGACTAGATCTCTTTCTGTAATTGTTTTTTTGCATTACTTTTTTCTGAAATTATGCATTGTTCAAACAGTGGAGAAGCAAGCTTGAATGTCAATTATCTTCATTTTATTAAGTCTCCAACGTCACATAGAGGTAATCAAATTGCTTTTTTCTGAAATTATATTGTTCAAATAATGAAAAAGCAATCTTGGATGTCAGATAAAGAATTTGAAAGAAACACACTAGATTAAATCCTATGTGCATTGTGAAAATTTTAAATTAAGCGCTAACAGATCTATAATTTGGTTCAACATATAGGTGGAGAGGCTCAAATTGTTCATTTTGACTAAGTTTGAGATCTACTGAGTCTAATATCAACAAGTCTGTGGCCTTCATATTGAAAACCTGATAAAAGGTACACATTCCGAAATTGGATTGAGTATTGATCAAGTAGGTTCTATTGGCCAATTATTTAGAGAAATGTATGAAAATTCTTAGAGTTTTGCTCAATTCCATTAACTGGATATGATACTACAAAATTAAAATAAACCAACAACTTCTTTTAGATTGAAAAAAAGGTTTTCACATCTTAATACTACCAATTTTTTTTAGAAAAGGTTTTCACATTATCATTTAGTATTTTTTTAATTGTTGAAATTACTGTACTATCAACAACAAACTGCTACGAGGTAATTTTTAAAGCATTCTTTGGAACAAATATAAAGTTGACACAAAAAATCATCGATATTCAACTGTATATTCTTACGCCATTCATAATTTCTTATCTTGGTACTCTGTTCTTTGAGATCTAAATTGAAAGTTCTTCAACAAGTTGCAATTGTAATGGTCTCTTTAAATTTTATTGATCATAAAAACTATTCTATTAAGACACATGATACAATTTTATCAATTAAGAAATTTGGTGTGCATTTGGTCAGTAATTACCATTCTTATCTCTCTATATCTTTATTTATTTTCAACTTGAAAGTACATATGATGAGTTCAGAAAGTTATGTATTGTTGAAACTGTGACTAATAAAGAAGAAGCTCATTTAATCAGAATTTTCTCAATTCAGGTAATATCTAATGCTCTTTTTATTGATACTGGCTTCTTTGAATATACTATCTTGGCAAAATATTTTAAATTTTTTTAATTATTCCCAACATTGTTCCATGTGCCTTAACATTTATAACTTTGAAAGTTGCTTTTGTTGATCTGCTAATGGCAGCTGAAAGCGCTGCGCAAAATCTATTTTCCTTGCTATAGATTTATCCAAAAAAAAGCAAATGACTAATGTGAGAGAGAATATTTGGAAGTTGCTGTTAAAGCTAGTTAATGATTAAAGCTAGCTAAGTTGGTGTGAATGAGAAATGGAGGGAAGAAGACAATAGAAGGAAAATGAAGTTTCAAAGCAAAGTTCCTTTGAAAAGGAGCTTTGTACCACATTGGTGGTAGAAAGGGAAAGTTTTGTGCTTATATTAGAAAGCACTTCTTCTAGCTCTTAAAGGGTTAAGAAGAGGGACTCCCCTCGCGCCGTCGTCGTCGCTCGGCTTCGGCTTCGGCTTCGGTCAAATGATTGATTGTTAATCTTTTTGGACCAAATTTATTTAAAATTCAATCTTCATTTTCTGAAATTATTTTTAATTCCCGCGGGAAAAATATTAATTTGTTAACTGTAAACTTCCCAACGTTCTTATTTTTCAGAAAAAACAGTCACAATTCGAGGCTATATAAACTGAGGCAATGCCTCATTTTCGAGTACTGGAAAAAAGAAAAAAAAAAAATTATTCGTGCATTAAAAATTCTGCATTCTTTTCTGCAAACTGAAACATATCGAGTCATAGTGTGATTTCGTTCCCGAATTTGAGTTCGTCGAAGTCGTACGCGTTTGAGGTACCGCCACTCCTACGACAGGTATATCCGTTATATCCTGGGAGGAAATAATCCACAACCTCGGGTACAGTGAGGGGGTTAAATTCCTTAAGGACACACAGTGAATTCTGTGGTCTCGGATTTCTTCATTTCTATGATTTTTTTTTTTTTTTTTTTGTGTCTCTTCTTCTTACTGGTTTCCAGTTTCTCGTTGCTTTGAACACGGACACTCGATAACAGTTGCCACGAACCTTTTGTTATCCATGGTAAATGATAAGTAATTGCTTCATGTTTTCTTCAATAATCTGCCTTGATGATATTCAAATACATGTCTCTTTAATGCACACACAAGTGATCGTTCTCAATATCATATTCATATACATGTCTCTCTTTTATTTAATAGCATCAATTGATGCATTGGATCTAAAAAAAATTTATACCATGTTACTATTTACATATTCCTTAGTCGATAAAGATTTTTGGTGAAAAGCAGTTGGTTGAAATTTGACGTGTGCTGACATTGATATTTCTTTGTGAAACGTGTGCTTTAAGGACCATAATATGCTGATCGAAAATGCATGCTTGTTTTCATGCATATACTTTTCTCTCGCAAATTTAAACAGTTCATTGAAAATACTTGTTTAATATTCCCAAACTAATAAGTTTGTCAAGTCCTTATCCTTAAAAGAAAAATATGACAAATCTTAAAACTTGTGGTATACAGTAGTAGCACAAAATATAAGACAACTATAAATTTGGAGAAAGCATGCAATAGCTTTAGAACGAGGAAAAATTAGCTTTAGTGTACAGTATTCATTCAACAAAGTTGGTATGTATTTGGATTATCCTTTCTGTTTAAAATAAAATTGTATTGATTTAAAAAATTTCTGATACCCTTTAATTGGCGTAAGTCGAACACACTTTTATTTCATTTATTAATCTTGAGAAGCAGGAAACATCAATTTCGTGATAGTTAAGAGTAAGAACTAGGACTGTCAAAGTAAATTTAGATTACATCATTTATATAAATAATTAATTTCACTAACATATTTGTTTCTTCATGCAGATAAGCAAAGGTTTTTTTTAAGAATGATAAAGCCCAAATATTTGCTTTATAATATTGGCTAGAAGTGTGTATGCTATTTGTCTTAACTTTCCCTTTGTTTTAAATACATAATGTGTGTCAATTATGTATGTAAATATAGAAGAAAGCAATAAGACCCAACATATATAATAAATTAGTGAATAACAAAATCGGATTTTTTTTATGCTCCTTTGTATCCACTGTATTATTCAAATAAAATTTTCTTTGTTTAAAAATTATTATTTTTTCAAATAAAATTAAAACAAGAGAGAATAGATATCGTAACATCTTAGTGGACAAGTGTCAACTTCCACTTTTATATTTTCTTCTCCAGCTTTATTCTTTAAAAAAATAGTAGACGAAACTGCCAATTAATGCGGTACCCATTAGATCGTTTGTTAGAGGGAAAAAAACAAAAATGGTTACCCATTACTATCAATTCTATTCTACATCACATGTGTTTCCTTCTAATTTGTTTAAGATTAATTGACATATTTTAAGATTTGAAAATACATTAAATTCTACATTCACAATTTTTTCTTAAAAATAATCTTTAATAGAAAGAATGTGATATGTTTAAAATCATATGATCTAAAAGCGATTAATTTTCCCTTATACATATTCAACGTATGTGTCAAAAAAAATTTGATCTTCCTTAAACTCTTGCCTAGTAATACACGGTACATAAAATGAAAGGGAAAACGAGTCGAAAAATATATATATTTTGTAGATATATACACTATGTATGTTACATACAAAGTTATATAAATTTTATATTTTTTTTAACCACTAAATATAAATAACTTATGATGCGGGCTACAAGTGATAATAGAGAAAAATAAAATAGAGGGAAATCTTCTGTTAATTGATGCAGAGGAGGAGGGAGAGTTCTATCTAAGTTTGATTCAAATTTGATATTATACTGTCCAAACAGGTCAACCCAACCCAATTGAATTAGGAGACTCTTACTTGGGCTGGACAACATAAGTTAGCCCACAGGGCATGCACGGAATGGTGACTTGAGGAAACAATTCACTAGTTGATCTATAATAAAATCGAAAAAATATAGTATATATATTTTGTGTACAAAAATTATATAAATTTTATATATTTTTTTAACTATTAAATATAAATAATTTCTTACGCGAGCTGAAATGAAAAAAAACCTTTTAAGTACTATCATAAGAGGGGGGAACAAGTGTACATCATCAGGGAAACTAGAGAGAAAACAACGCTATTAGTTAGCGATTGGAGTTTAATCTAGATGAGTATGGACTGTGGAGTAATAAAAATAGCCACCTGATTATATGAGTTTAGGTCTCGATGATTACAACAACAAACAATAACAACAACTACCCAGTACACTCCCACCAGGTGTAGGTCTCGATGATTGACATAAAAAAAAATAGATATTATGATATGAAGTTTAACAATATCACTTTTATTTTCTACTGCAAATAACTATTCGTAGTTTAATGTATATCTTTGTTATTGGCACGAAATATTTGACCAATGAGCACATTGTATTGAACAATCTATAGTTCAGATATGATTATTACCTTTTGAAGTTAAAGTTCCATATATGACAATAGTCTAATGTCAAATGTGAGATGTTCCAACTAAAGAAATTGTTCAATTTGATTTCAATGATCACATTTTGCTTATGTAAAAGTTCGAATTAGAACAAAGCCAATCAACCATTAAAATAACGTCTTTACGCGACTCAATTCGTATCCACAAAATGGAAAACCAAAAATGAACATTGAAGTAAAGTGGCTTTTTTTAGTTAAATCCCTTTCAATCAAAAATCTCATGAGATAACTTAAAGTTACAACTTTTGAAAAAATCACATGCCTCCACTTTGTACAAAGTCCAACTACACATTCTCGAGAGGGAAAAGATAAGAAAAAAGAGAAATTAAAAAAGAAAAGAAAACTACTTCCTAAACAATTTCAGATGAATAAGATCATTCAATGGTTTTAATTGGAGATTGGATTGTATATATTGATCAACTTAACAAGACAATAACAAAAACCACTTAATATAATCTCACTGTGGAGTTTGATGTATATAATCTGTAAGCAGAGCTTAATCATTTTTCCATCCAATAATTTGTTATATTGCTCTTGAGAAGACTCGAATTCACAATCCGTTGGATAAAACTAAAAGTTACTTACCATTATAGCAACCTTTTATCCTAAACAAGAAAAGAGAAAAAATTTCAGCTCACACACTTAGAAAAAGAAAATTAAGGGCTTGGGTCATTTATCACATCAACAAATCATTGGATTAAGGGCTTAATACACTCTTAACGACGTAAAACCACGCTACACTCTTTTACCCAAAATAGGAAACCCCAAAAAATGGAAACCCCAAAAAAGCCTCTTTAGTATCGTTAAATTAGTTAATTACAAAATAACCCCACCGGCAAATTCGCCGGGGTAAGATCAATCTCTATCAAATTCTCTTCCTCAACTTCGCTATTTCTCTTGTGAAAATTCAATTCAATCTCTATCAACTCTTCTCTATCTTCCTCCTCGTCCCACCGGAAACATAACTTCTCCGGCGAGTCCCAGTTTCCGATGACCGGCGAATCCCCGTCCGACGAACTATCCGTATCCGTTTCCGGGTAATACATTGACAACGACGCGTACCTCTGAATAACCCTTAACTCTTCCTCTCTCTTCTCCTCTGTACATTCCTCTTCTTCTCCTTCGTACGCTTCGTATATCACCTCCAATGGCGCCCTTACATTCCACTCCACAAAGCTGTCGTCGCAAAACGGTCTCGGCCCCCGGTCATACACCGAATCCTTTCCACAAACGGCGTCCTTAGTGGATTTGACGAAGCAGTCGGTATCCCTGTCGGGTTTAGGTTCCGGGTCAAACACCGAATCCTTTTCACAGTTGGAGCCTACATTAGATTCGACGAAGCAGTTGTCATGAAACCGTATTGGGTCCGGATCCAGGTCGGGTTCAGGTTCCGTGTCAAACACCCAATCCTTTTCACAGCTGGTGCAATCATCATGATAAGCAAAATCACGCGAACCTTGTAATGATGGGTCCTTGGATTCGGGTTTTTTAGCTCTTTGAGCTGCACCGAGTTTGAGAAGGGAAAGTAATAGAAGCAAAGTGGAGATAAGGACTGGAGAAAAAGCAATGGTGGTGGGGAAGTAGAGGAGAATGAGAGTGTAGAGAGTGACAATGGCGGACATTAGAGAATGGGATGCCATAGGGTTGTGGACTGGTTGTTCGGTGGGAATGGCATTTATTTTGGTTGAATTTTCTTCCATGGAAAGTGAGATATTGAATATGGAAGGAGGATTTAATTGTCTCGACTTTTTCTCTTCCTCCATTTAAGTGGAAATCAACATGGGAAGAGAACAAGAAAGAGTGGAAATGCCATTGAATTGATTGTATGTTATCCTTTGCACTGATCAGTATATATATGTGCTAACTTCTATATACAGTCAAAGCCGGATTTAGAAGTTAGAATCATTAATATTATTTATTTAACATCAAATAAACAAAAAGTGAGAGAGAAATACTATTGTATTGGACTATATTTTTGTAACAAGGAGTGTGTGTTTAGTTAAAATATGTATTCTTTCCTGTCCATTTTAAATGTCATTTACGGATATGTTTTTGTAGGATGTATTAGGGAGATTAACGTAGAGCATGTATTTATTTTCGTATTATTAATTACTTATTTGGTAGTATTTTTGAATCAATGTATTAGTTGTACACTATATTCACTATTATTCTTATTCATAACATACTGTATTATTAGCAATACCATATTTTTAATATATGAATAAGAATATATAAAGACAAAATTGACTTTTCTAAATTTTTAATAAGTCAAACCGAAAAGTCGATAAAAAATAATCTGAGCATAATTAATCCTTGTATTACTAATCCCAATATTACTAATCACCATATTCAGTACTATTCTTATATACTCTACTAAACAACCCCTTAAGATTTAAACACATTCATTAAAGAAAATTATTTTATAATCGTAAGAATTGTTTGACTAAATTTGTTCATTATCTTTTTTCAAAATGATATTACAACTATTCATGCAAATTTTAACATGAACGTATGACATGTAATCACACGGAAAAAGCACATATTTCTTCGTTTTAATTTATGTAAATTTATTTGACTGAGCACGGAATTTAAAAAAATAAAAAAATTTTAAAATTATGGTCTTAAATAAGTCAAAAATTGTCCAAAATATTTAAATGGCTATAAAAGTTTTTCATTAAAAGTAAAATTAGATATTTAAGTTAGATTATTTTTAAATTTATAAATAAATAATTATTTTAAAAGAGATCAAAAAATTATTTTACATAAATCGAAACAAACTAAGTATATGACCTACATGTAAGTGATATAGAAAAAGGAAAAGGAGAAGTAAGCTTTGTGGGGATGGGGTTAGTGGGATTGTGGGAGTGGGGATGGTTTGATTTTCAAGAAAAGGAGTGAAGAGTATGGGACTTTGTAAAGTGAAGTGCTGTCTGTGGGGCGTGGGGAAAAGAGTTAGGCATGGAATATCTTATTAGAGTTGGGTAGTACCTTTCATTGTCACGCAAATTGATTGAGATAACAAATATCGTTGTTGAGATAGAGATCACTTATTCAATGTTTCATTATGGTTTTGGAAAGTTAAATTGTTCTTTGTTACTATTAGTCTACTTCCAGCTACTATATCACTTTCCAAACATGCTAACCAACAAACTCTTGGTATAGCTGTCTGATCAGAATGTGTGAAGTTTTTTTAGTTAAATTAATTAATAATGAGATGAAAAATAAATCTTAGTTAAAAATAATAAAATTTAAACTAAATATTATGTGAAGTCGATAAGATAAATAATGATAATCAGTATGTTCGTGCTTATTAAATGCTCGTGAACACAATAACATGAATGTGTAATAGATGTAAATAATGACAATGGATATAACAAAAAGAAATCTACCATCCAATTATTGTATGACTTGGATGGCTCTTTCCCCCGACATCCGCGTGGAAAGAGGTGCAACAAAAATGGTTGAGGAATATTTGGATCTTGTGGACAAAGAATAAAAAACGTATGTTCGGATAAAATAATCAATGAACAAGACAACTTTTGTATATTTTCTCAAGTCAACTTTTTACAATGTGTTTTTCTCATAAAATGAAGATCCACTTTGTTCTATATCTTTTCCTATTTAAAAGGGTTATTCCCTAGAAATTCTAATATTCTATCGTTATTTCTTCATCTCTACTGCCCGTCTTTGGTATCACCCCTCTCAAGAGCAGCCTCCTGCTATTATACCGCGGTCGACCCCGTCATGGATCTCGTTTATCCATTACTACTAAGTTGTCAAATTTAGACCAATACAATTAGTCCATCTGCTTGTTGAGATCATGATCCTGCACGCCCTCGATGAGCGAACCTGATTTGCCATCGTTTAGAAAATTTTTGGTTATATTGGATAAGTCGGTTCGGCCGAGGTGGAGAGAACGCCGAACGGTGCAACCCATGAAGTTGTGCCCGGTATGACTATCATGGAGTTACGTCATGGCCACACGCATCATCATTACGCACCTTCCCGAGACAGCGTCTGTGTGGCTGCTGCTTTAATTTTTGTGCCATTGTCAATCATTTTCTTCGATTCTCGCACCACCCAGCCCTATAAATAGATGGGGGTTTATTTTTCAAAAGTTTTCTCCATCATTTATTTTGCATGGGGATTGTTCTTATTTGATCTTCTTTCCCAGTTTCTGCTATTGATTTTGCTTTTATGATTCCATCACTCTCCTCTTTGCCTGGTAGTTATCTTCTTCTTCGGGTTTGGTAGAATACATTTCGTTGTCGAAATATCACAAACTCTTCGCATTCATGATGAAGTTTCCGACGCCATTCCGTAATTAGTGGCTCTTCCTCCCGGTGGTGAGGAATTTATGAATGATGAGGATGAGAGCTTTCCTACCGCGAAGGGGATAATTCCCAAAAACCCTTTGTCTAGAAATGAGTTTCGAAAGGAGCCTGCTCCCGCTCATGGATCTCCGAGACTGGACCATCTCATATAGCTAAGATTCAATCCAAATATCGTATTCCCCCACGTCAAGATAGTTCCGGCTGGTGGCAACATCATGGAGGTCCATCGACCTGGGTATTGTGCCTTTTTTGTCTACCCATTCTTGATCGAGTATACTCTTCCTCTTCTCCCGCTAGCGGAGGAATTTTTTTGGTTTTACAACGTCTACTCGGTACAACTTTCTCCTTATTTGTATAAAGCCTTTTTTATGCTGACGATTATGCGAACTTGGCTGGTTATGAGGTTGATGTTCACCACCTGTTGTACTTATTTCACCAAGTTTTTATAGAGGTACTATTATACACTTACGACATCATGGGACCATAGGGCTGATAGTTTGAATGGACGATAAGTCGAATCGAAAGTTCTTGCATAAGTACTGCTTTATCAAGACCGAGCACTTGGTGGAGGACCTGACTAGGTTTCCTGAGCAGTGGAACCATAATCGTACGTGTCTTTGTTATACGCTAGATGTCTTCTTTCGTGCTTTTGTTTGTAGCTCTTTTATGGTTTTGTTGTTTTTTAGCTGAAAGGAGTGCACCTTCCCCTTTCTTTGACGTTGAAGATGGATGGCTCATGTGTTGCTCACATGGAGAGGATGCATGATTGGGCGGCTTTCCACAAGTGCTTCAGACCGAAGGTTCCTTCTAGTAAGTGTTACTTTTGCTTCAGCTCTCCATTATTTTTTATTACTCGTTGATATAACCTTCTTTTGGTGCTAGTTCGACGAGTTTCCAAGAAGAAAGCTACAGCGCTGGCATTTCGCCACGCAATAACATCCGCATGAAGTGAAATTTTCTTTGGACGAATTCATTCGTGGAGGTGGTACTAGAGCTCTGTCATTGATGGATTGTGCCCCTTAGAATGCTACCATGCGGGATGAGATCTCTTCCCACCCTGTCTACCATCTTGTAAACGAGTCATCTAATGGAGATGAGTCGCTATCGAGAAAAACGCAAAGGGTGGAGCTTTGGAAGGCCATCTTCACTCGTATTGAGCTGAAGAAACTCATTGTTCCGAAAGTGGCGCCTGCACTTCCACCAAACGTATGGGCCTTTTTTATGGAGGATGCCATTATGGAGAGGAGGTCCTCTAGGGTCGAGCAGATGCATGAAGGCGGGGATCTTATAAGGAGTGCAGAAGGTGGCACGTCATTTGCGACGGGGGGAGATGCAGTGGTACCTGCGGGGGATATCGGTTTTGGTTCAGACATCGATCCTGAAGAGATATAGGACTTCTTGGAGAGGAACACTCATGTGGAGGTAAGGACGGAGGGTCCCAACCGGCACGTAATCATCTTTATGGGTTATGGCCTTTTGGCCAACTCAAAATGGGCGGTGCCGTCCTTTTTCCCCTTGTGCGCGGCTTTTGAGAACACGGCACTGTAGTCCATGAGCGATGATGTGTTGTCGCTGAGTATATCTAGTATGACTCTATCAGTAAGTGCTTTACAATGTTAGGATTTAATTTATACGTGTAATCTGCTCATACTGACTCTTTTCTTCTGCATGTCAAACTCTTATCATGGGGATTGAGAGTGAACGACTGGAGGAGCAGCGGACAACCATCTTTAAAAAGGTGACTTCCAAGTACAAGGAGTAGCGTACGAAGCGCTGAACCCTGGCCAACATTTTTACCCAGGTAGCGAGTTTCAATTATTTCACGATGAGCTCAAATAGAAAGATGAGAAGTTGGAGAAGAAAGATGAAGAGTTAATGGAGAGGAATGATGAGCTAATGAGAGCCATCGGTAGATGCAACAAGCTCGAGGCAGCTCTAAAGGTCAAGAATGACAAGCTCGAGGTGAGCAAAGGGGTGATGGTTGAGAATGCCGATCTTCAAGTGGGGGTGGCACTTTTAACTGCTGAATTCGAGGCGAGTGTTGTTGATCTGTGGGGAGAGTTGAGCACCAAGGTCAAAGAGTTGGCTCATATCCTTAGAAGATGCTCTCCGTATTTACAGGTATGAGCGACGCGGAGAGATCACTGCTTATAATGGTGAGGTTAGAGGAACAGATCCAGAATTTGGAGGCAGAGTTATCTGGATTGAAAGAGTAGGTCGTCACCTTGAAAACTGAGGAGGTGCGACGACAGTAACAACTGTCCTTGTCTCATACTTCTACCGATCCTGGTGTGCCGCGAGAGTTTTATGAGATGTGGTTTCATGCCAAGGCTCAGTTTGATGTATGTAAGTCTTTGAAAGCCGATAGGAATATTTTTGAAGTATAACTTGAGGGCGTCCATGCTAAGGCACATGCGGCCCGTGAAGCATGTGATTATGCCTCTGGTACGCCAGGTGGGGATGATGTTGATGATTATGCGGATAAGCCTGCTTCCGATTCTTGGTATGATGATGAGTATGCCAATGGGGATGATGCGGTGTAAACTGTCGTACTTAGTTTTTGTTCTGTTTTGCTATTTTTATGAGGGCGTCTTTGGGCCCTTTATAAAAAAGTATTGTAACTTGACTGTTGTAATAGAGCAACCCTCCCTTTTTTTTGCTACGTGTTTCTTGATTTCCGTTTTCTTTTCTTTTTGTTATGTGGGGAAGTCCCTAATTTTCTGATGAGATTGATGTTTGATATGGTCGAACATTGAAGACTTTGGGCGTAGTCGCATGCAGAGTAATTCGAGCGAGGTCGAAAGTGAAACAATTCGAGCGAAGTCTAATGTGAAACAATTTGAGCAAGGTCGAACGTAAAATAATTTGAGCGAGGTCGAACGTAAAATAATTTGAGCAAGGTTAAATGTAGATCAATTCGAGCGAGGTTGAATGTAAAATACGAAAAGACTTGGTAGAGAGTAAAAATGCTGCCTTATTTAATTCATTAGAGAATATTACATATATTCTTCGTTTCATACATATATTGGAGAAGTTTCCATGTACTCGGTCCCTTCATCATTCGGCCTGGAGAAGCAGTCGGTAGGCGGGGCGATGAATTATACTTGAACTTCGAGATGTCCCCTTTGTCGTCTCAATAAAAACATGTAAGAAAAAACCTAATTGGGACAAAACCCATATGAGGGAAAAAGAGTGCAATGCAGAGGGCGTCTGTTTTCAAAAGTTGAAGTATTTGAGATGAGTAACGTTTCAATTCTTTTGTAGCAGTTTTCCTTCCATAGTTTCTAGTTGAAAAGCTCCTTTGTTTACTGATGTCGTGATCTTATATGGCCCGTCCCAATTGGTTCCTAGTTTTCCTTCTCTAGTATCTTTCACTTGTGTATTAGCCTTGAGTACATAGCTCTAACTTTGAGTGGTCGTACTTTGGCTTTTTTGTTGTAGTACCGCTCTTCTTGTTACTTTTGGGCTACCATTCTTATGTAAGCCATGTCTCTTCACTCCTTTACTTCGTCGAGGTCCTATTGTTTGTTTTTGTCATTTCTTACGTTGGAGCATCTAAAACTGTATTCACCTACCTCAACCGGTACCATGGAGTCAGTCCCGTAGACTAGTGATTATGGCATTTCTTTTGTGCTTGTTTTCAGCGTTGTGTGGTATTCCTATAAAAACTTTGGGAGTAATTCCGACCATAGTCCCTTGGCATCTTTAAGTTTTTTCTTCAAGATATTCAGTATTGTTTTTTGAAGGATTCGGCCTGACCGCTACCTGCAGAGTGATATGGCATGGAGAGTATTCGCTTAATGTGCCATTTTTTTAAAAACTCAGCGATTTTCTTTTCAGTGAATTAGTGTCCATTATCACAGCTAATTTTTTGTAGGGATACCGAAGTGGCATATGATGTTTCTCCATATAAATGTGATAATTTCTTGCTCGTGTATTTGGGTGAACGCACATGCTTCTACCCATTTGGAGAAATAGTCAGTTAAAATTAAAAGAAAACATAAATTACCTCGCCTGCTGGGAGGGGTCTAACGATGCACATTCCCCATTTGATGAAAGACCATCGCGATGCAAAAAAATGGAGGTGCTCGCCTGCTTGGTGTATCATAGGGTATATTTCTGGCACTGTTCGCATTTCTTGACATAATTGGCGACTTCCTTCTTTATTGTGGGCATCGAATGAGGCATCCGACGAGGCCCTGATTGCCGATATGGGCACCAATGTTTCCTTCGTGTACTTCCTCGAGTACATGCCTTGTTTGATTCGGCCCTAGGCATTTGATTCGTGTACTTCACTCGTGATTTATGAGGCTGTACCTGGCCGCCTGCATTCGAAGCTTTTTGGCTTCTTTTTTGTCTACTATAGCGCTCCTTCCTTCAAATATGTGAGAATACGGTTGTGCCAGTCCCAAGTCAAATTTACAGAGTGTACCTCGATGGTCTATTGATGAATGGAAGAGGGTGACCACATTCTCCTTAGTGATGTTCTTGGTTGTCGTTTCTAACTTGGAGAGGTAGTCTGCTTCGTTGTTTGATGCTCGAGGTATCTGGTCAAGTCGACATTCATCAAATTTTGGTAGGAGTTTATGAATTTCTGCCTCGTACCTTGGTAGCCTCTACTCTTTAATTTGGAAAGTCCATGTGACTCGGTTGTCAACGAGTTGTGAGTCGTATCTAAGGATGACTAGTCGTGATCTGTATTTGAGAGCTAGCTTTAATCCTGCAATTACGGCCTCATACTCGGCCTTATTGTTAGTTATATTGGGACATCATATTGACTGGGAATGACTTCGCTCGTTGGGACCTCGAGTACAAGTCCCAGTCCAGATCTTGATGTGTTGGATGCGCCGTCAGTATATAAGACCCATAGGCCGGGTAGACTTGGTGAGGTGTGAGAAGTTTCTTGTTAGACCTCACTTATTATTTTGGCATTGAAATCGGTGACGAAGCCGGCGAGCACCTATGATTTTATGCTTTTTGCGACTGATATGCTATATCATGTTCGCTTAACTCTATGGACCATTTGGCCAATCTCCCTAATAGCTCGGGTTTATGCAAGATACCTCATAGGGGAAAGTTTGTTACCACCGATATGGGGTGGCATTAAAAATATGGCCTAAGCTTCCATGAAGCTATAACTAATGCCAAGGCCAATTTTATGAGGTGATGGTACCTCGTTTCGGCGTCGACAAGAGTTTTGCTAATATAATAGATCGGAAATTGCATATCTTTATCTTCGCAGACCAACATTGCGCTTACCACGACCTCCGATATGGCCAAATATATATTAAGGCTTTCATTGGTTTTGTCTTGGCAAGTAGCGGGGGAGATGAAAATTATTCCTTTTTGTTTTAAGACTTTGATGCATTTTCATTCCATTGGAGCCTGTTGTCCTTTTTAAGCAAGTTAAAGAACTTATGCCATATGTCGGAGGATCGTGAGATGAACCTCGGCAGGGCGGCTATGCGACCTGTCAGTATTTGCACTTGTTTCTTGCTAGTTAACATTTCAGGTATTCCCTCAATGGCCTTGATTTGGTTGGAGTTGACTTTGATGCCTCTTTATAACACTAAGAAACTGAGGAACTTGCCTGAAGTTATATCTTAAGAGCGGCCTTCTACACTGCAGTCGACCCTGTCCTAGATCTCGTTTATCCATTGCTACCAAGTTGCCAAATTTAGACCAACACAACATTCCCCTTCTATTTGTTCCTTTCCAGAAAATATGGAATTATAGTTGTTTCTTTCTTACTTTCTACCTTGCCAATGATAACTTTGTATAAGCATTCATATTTTAGGATGTAATAATACTCCATAACATTTTATGAGTATGCACTCATATGAGTGTGATCTAACGGCTAATGAGTAAATAAAATGACGAGGGGACACCACCATAAAAAAAAAGAGCTCATAACATGTTGGCTTATATTAAAATTCATTAATTTAGCAGTAATGTTAGGAAAAATACCTCTTCGTGTTCTTAATTATAAAATGATTTTGTCTAAAAGCCCATCAAGATTAGAATTTGGGATTCGTTTTCTTCCTAAAATCGCATTATATGATTATGGAAAAACCATATTGGAAGGAATGATTTGATTATGCGTGATAATTCAATTTTTAAAAAGTCAATTGTCAAGTGTCACGTACACAACTGTTTGTACACATTAAATCATTTCTCTTATCGTGCAATAATGCATGTAACATTTGGTAACTTGGTGTAAAGACCCATAATAGCCGGAAAGTATTCTCAAGGGTCAACCTCTCATAACATTCAATAAGCTGTTATCGTGACTATGACTGTAACACCCCCGGGCATTAAATAGAATTAAATTGACAAAACATTAGAGGTATGTTGGGTATATAAGTTAAGAAGTTTTAGATACTAATAACACATTTTAAGACTGTAAGGGTTTCGGCCCAGAGCAGATAATATTACGAACGGATTGGGATGTTACAATGGGATGTTACAATGACTATCCCAAAGTAGACTGAGTCTATCAACCAAAAATCTTTCTATATAAACACACTTAGCATTTCAAATAATTATGTAGGTTCATATTTTGTGAACTCATTTTCTTAACTAGTTATGCAATTTCTACATTCAATCATTTACATTAAAGTTATTTTACTTATTGGTGTATTTGATATCTCGAATCCGTTACTAACTTGAGCATTAGTCTAAGTTTGTAGCCTCTGTCTTCTTCTTGAAGAAGTTGCTATCCTACTGTAATAAATGGCCATCTTAATTTCTTTCACTTTAATTTATCACATCAGAATTTCACTTCACATTGCTGTGCTCTAGATAGTCAAAGTTGTCCTCTAATGTTGGAAGCTTACTTATCAAGTTAACAACTGCTAATGAAACCAACTTAAAGACTGATTTAACACCATGTTTGGTTTGTACCATATTGTTCTTTCTATTTAAGGAACATGGAATGTGACCAATTAATGCAATGATCCTATAACAATTAGGCTAGCTGTTAGCTAATCAAGCTCAAGCTTGTAAATATTTTCTTACTTTATAAGTAAATTGAAATAACAATTAACGAGATCATAGGCATGATGCTTTTATTGAGGCTTGAATATCTTTTGAAGTACTAATTATTTAGTTATCAAAGGCTGTAAAAACAGCCTGCTCTACATTCAGACAAACAACACTGACCCAAAAGCGATCTTCTCCTAGTTGCAGGAAAAAATCTGATAGCCAATTACTGTCTTTAAATAATTACCAACCCAGCAATGATATTTAATCGGTTATGATAGGTCATTTGCTAGTATGTTTTTAGGTTTAAAGATTATTAAAGAAAATTATAATTCGAACTGATAAAAATTACTCCATGCAGATTGGAACCCAATCAGTCAGACTTAAGCAAGTACGTACACGCAAATCCCAACAATTTGGTCTAGCAAATTCATGTACTTATAAATATACCAATATCGAAATGACAGATTTAGAATATATTTGATGTCATGCACGTGGTTTGTATAACCATAAATAGGTAAGGTGTCCCTATGAGAAAAAGAACATATCTTGTTCCAAAACCAACTCCATTATTATTTTATAATGCTAAAGTAACTATATAGTATCTCATTTATTGGGGTCTACCCACTTCATATTGTATCGCTTGACTTCCAAGGAAGATACAGTGAATTTCAGTTATCTATTTCTAACTGCCAACTCCTATGTAAACTGCAATAATAAGATTCACAATTGTAACAGGCTTTCACGCTGCTAGGAGTATGTACTTTGTCAGTTATCACGTTCATTTTTCCATGCCATTAATTGGAGAAAACGTGTTATTTACTATCCTTTACTATTTTGAATTTAAAAAAATAATTTTTTTTTGATCTTTTATATATATTACGTGTAAAAGTAAATCTCTCATGTTTTAAAAAAGAGGTAAGGTCATCAAGGGCGTACACATGAATTTTTGTAAGTAATGTTATAATTTATAGAAGAACTGAAATATTACTTTGATTACCATACTTTTTTAGACAAGAAATAATCTTTATTTATTGGTTTTGTTGAGTCTTAAATTAAAAAAGAATTTTAGTTCAATTCTACTTCATCACAAACCGTTGCCTTCTTGAAGCAAAATCAAGCACAAAACCAACACAAGAAAATACAATTTATATAAAATGGTATCATTTTTTCTTATTTATATATTTCTGTATAGTATTAATACATATATTTAATAAAAAAATTCGAGTAAGCGGTGTCGCATGATACTGCTTGAGGAAGCATGCATCCGTCCCTCAAGGTCATAAAACTAAAAACATATTTGTAAAAATCCAAAAAACCAATTGACCTAAACGTGTTCCCGCACATTTTGAAAAATTAGAAGTACTAATATATTAGTATTACCTTTTCCCAGAACTATTATTGGTTTTCCAATTTGGGAAATGTTAATTAAGGGCAGAATTTATTGTACAGTGTTTACACCTAACAAAACAATTAACCTTATCGAATCAACAAAATCAAAATAATAATAATGCATATCACTTATCTATGGTCGAATCAAAATGAAATGTATTTGTTAAGTAGTCGAAATGTGCGCTTCTCGTCCCTCTTAATCACCAGAGTTTTAGCAGCTAAAGGATGTATTATAGAGCTGAGATTTTGCTACTTTACATGCAAAATGCTACTACAACTAGATGAAAAAATAAAGGGTCAAAACATTTATATATATAGAGTCCAGTAGAAAAAAAATAAGTTGAGATTAGAGTACAATATATATACATAGATATAGTTTGATCAAATACCGATTCCTTTAAATATTTATATAAATTACTAGTTTCTTGGCACACACGTTGCATATGTATTCCGTCTCAATAAATGCAATGGTTATAAAAACAATTACATAAATATAACATTAGAAATTGTATTAGAATTATAAAGTAAAAGTTGAAGACAAAAATATAAGTACAAGAAAATGATAATTCTCGATTCTTATTTAGCCAATCCAATACTACCTGATAAGTCTTCAATCATCTCAATCGATACATTTAACTTAAAAGTTGTTCAAGATTCATAATTCCACTATTTCATTTTGACAAGTTACCATTCTTCCTTTTTAGCTTTAGCAAGAACAAATAATCCTAAAGATTTAGGTATTTGTTTGAATTATCTTAGAAAGCTATCTCTTCTTAAATACTAAATGATCAGGGAACGACAAAAGATATTTTTGTATTTTCTTCACAAGTGAAATACACAAAATGAAAATAGTCATATATCTTTAATCTATAAGAAATACTATAAGAATTATTTCTAACATATAACAAAAGAATAAATCGGTATCGAAAAAATGAAATATAACCACTACATTGTGATTAATTTATTTTTTCAATGAAAGCTTTCTTTCTCTATCCATGATAAGAATGGACCTTGGGCCTAACAACATAAATGGGGGCCCAACATCGGTAACAATAACTTGGATGGGCCTGGCTCTGATACCATGATAAGAATGAATCTTGGGCCTAATTCAACCCCCAAAAGCTAGCTATGAGGTGAGGATTGTCCAAGCCATATAAGGAGACCAAGGACCTCAAATCCCTCCGATGTGGGACAACTCAACAATCCAAGCATATAATTATGCATTCGAATATTATGATCTATGGATACAAGAGTTTCTGATTGTTATTAAATTACTATTAGTTGGTAAATTTTTAATATTATGTTAATACTATCCTTGAAGAAGTGAAAATATAAAAAGTATATTAATATCAATGTTTTAATGCTCGTGTGTCTCTCATATTGGAACCTTTAAAAGTAAATCAGTTTGATTCAAAAAATTATTTTAATTGTTTGTATTTCTTAAATAAATTAAGAGAAATACATTACAAAATACTCTCTGTTTTTATTTCTAAAAATATTTTATTCAAATATTTTTATTTTGTTTTATTTTTTTATTTCATACATTAGATGTCTTTGTATTTATTACAAAAGTCCTCTCTCTGTTTTTCGCTTAAAATGCCAAGTACTTTATTGCACATGATTGTTGACTTAGTTTTCTTCACAAAATTATTCATCCTTGATTTTGAATCTTTATATCTTTGTCATGTTGTATGAAAATAATATGATTTTCAGAACTTCTTAGACTTACACCACTTTTTTTTATTAGAAAAATATTCAGAATTCTATAGCAAATGAATTTAGCCTTCACCATATCTTTTAATCGCATATTTGCACAGCTTCTTTAGTTATCTTTGTTTTTTCTAAACTGTAAGTTTTTTTTTTCATATTATTTCTTTTGTTTTATTTTGAAAACCCTAAGATTCATTCCTTACGTACAAGGCATCATAAGACACCTTCTCGAATGAGAATTTCTTTCAAGGCATATTAAGGTACATTTTCCAATGAGAAGTTTTGTTTTGATTTTAAAAAGGGTATTCTAGTAATTTAATAGTTAAGGGCTTTCCACCTTTTATAATAACTAGTTACTATATACATATGTTGCACGTATATATTTGATCAAAACTTTTATGTGAAAGAACAATTTAATAACAAATTATTTACAAGATGATCATTGTAAAATTAGTAACGTGACAAAAATACAACAATCATTTAAATATTAAAAACTAATGTTATTATATTAATAGTGTAGTTGAATTCAAAATGATCTTAACTTACAACGACAATCAATTACATAGGTTAAATAAAATTTTATTTATAATATATATTCAGTGTGGTAGTATCATATATAATACTTCTTTATAGAGGATATTTTTTGTATATATTTTTATAATTTTGGCTTCTCCATCTCAAAAGTAAAATATATAGTTGTCCCTCTTTAAATCACCTACATAACATATTACTTTTTATTGTACTTTGATATATTTGTGATGTTTGTCTCAATTATTTATTGAGTTATGTTAAATTTAAAATATGTCGAATAAAACCCGAATAAAATTATTACTACTTTATCATATTCAAAATCATACATGTGTTTTGATAAATCATGTCCATGATTAATTAAGATTTTTGAGAAATATATTTTTAACCGCTTTTCTCACTATATATTTTTTATACTTTTTACCTAGCTAATGCAATTATTTTTTATAAAGCAATTAATTTTGTATGTTGTCCTAAATTTAACAATTTTATACTACATGGTTATTTAATAAATTACAAAGAATTTTGGTCATTATACATTTTTTCATCAAAATAATCACCCCGCTCATCAAATATATCAGAAATAATAGTCACAACTATGAAAAGAAAATTACATATGACACCTACTAAGATGATTTGTTTTTCTTAACATATAGCAACATTGTTGAAAAAAAAAATTCATAATTTTTTGAACATATATAAGAGTAATAAAATATATGCTAATCACACGAATTACAAAATTGCGTCGAGTTTACACCTTTTTACCTAAAAATACTTTCGAAAATTATGAAGAAATATATAATAATTTTGAAATTCATTCCATGTCCTTTGAGTTAAAACAATTTTAAAACTTTTGGATAAATTTCTTGTATTTAAATATTTACAATCAAGAATAATCAAGAATTACGTGAACATGAATAATAGCTAAATTAACTTATATTATACTATTGTTCTAAAAGTATCATAGTATCTCTTAAGAAATCAATACCTTAAATAATAAAATTATTTATTTTATAAACAAAAAATGCCACAACCTGAAATTCCCGCCTCCGGAAGCCGTGTTGACGCCTACTCGTGGAAGCTAGGCCAGCCATGAATCTTTAAAACCATTAATTCTTTCATTTTAAAACTCTTTACCAATCATTAACAAGAAAATAAACAGCTAAATAACAATGTAAAATTTAGCGGAAGTTTCATATAAATAGAAACCAAATGTCTAGAAAACTAATACAAGTCTCAACCCAGAACCTGGAGTCACAACATCCACAGACTACTACGAATACTACATACACCAGTTTCAAGGAAAAGTAAAGTTGTTTGTCTCGAATACATGAGATAACAGGATATAAAATAAGATAGAGGAGTCGCCGGGTCTGCGAACGTCTGCAAGGCTACCTCGGTGTCTCGGTGGACTGAAGGCTAGCTCCCGAACTACTGCTGCGCACCAAATGCTGCTGCGGTATCTGCGCAGAATGCAGAGTATAGTATTAGCACAATCGACCCCATGTGATGGTAAGTGCCTCGCCGAATCCGGACGAGGCAGTGAGGAGGCTAGGACCATAATCCAGATAAACCTGTGCAACTGTATAATATATGGTACAAAAATAAACATATAATAAGTAGCTTAAGAGGGAGGGGGTACATGCTCGGGAAAAACAACTCAACCTAGCGGAAACCAAATAAATATAAAAGAACAGTATAATATCAACATCAACGTAATAATACTACTGTTATGGCACGCATTTGCAATGGTCGCATTCGCAAAATATTGATCGCATTTGTGATCACTCGCAACATGGAAGCTTTCCCATTTGCGAAGAAAATTCTCGCATTTACAAGGAAGGAGCAGGTCTGGGTTGTTTCGCATGCGAAGCAGCCTTCGGGTTTGCGAGCTCGCATGTCAGTTCATACCAGCAAACTTTTAATTCAAAAATGAATTCCGTGGCCTATCCAAAACGCACCCGAGCCCTTGGGGCTCCAAACCAAATATACACACGACTTCAAAAATATCTTATGATTTTGCTTGCGCAATCAAATCACCAAAATAATATTATAAATATCGGATTAAACCTCAAAATCCATGAATTCTTTCAAACTTCATAACACATGAAAATTTCCAAATTAGGTCTGAATCACGTCAAACGGCGTTCATTTTAACCAAATTCTACAAAAATGTCTTAAATCATATATAAAACTTGTATAGGGCGCCAGAACCAAAATACAGACCTGATACCATCGCCTTCTAATCAAATCTCATTTCAAATTTCCTTAAATATCTTCAGAAAATAATTTTTCTTAAAAATTCATTTCTCGGGCTTGGGACCTCGAAATTCGATTCCGAACATATGCCCAAGTCCCTTTTTTTTAATATAACTGTCAATTTCATTGATCTCAAAAAGATATGTACATCAAAGGCCTCTAAGTAGTAGTTTGGACTCACTACTACATTTTACAAGTAACATCTCTACTATCTTAGCTATTTATACACAAGTATCATAGCATTAAGCATCTAATGTGCAGCAGCTAAGGAAAAAAAATTAAGCTGTCTTAAACCATTCTGCCAGTGTTTGCAATTCCTGCCTCGAATGTGTAGAAGTAAGGCAATCTCTCTACATGTCAGTTCCTCCACAAAAGCAGCCCCTTCAAATCGAATGTGGTTTCTTTCTCTCCAAATGAGTGCAGTAGTAGTGACAAATGCAGAAGCTGTGATTGCATTCTGCCACAGTCTACTTTTTGCTTTACTACAAATCCAATGAAGTTCAGTTTCCCAACAGCCAACTATTCTGGAATGCCCCAGCCAAACACATATTCTGGACCACAATCTGTTGGTTATAAGACACTCAAAGAATAGGTGATTGAAGTCTTCAACATTATGCTTGCAAAATACACAGGTTGCTGGAACTTGAATGCCCATATTCTGCAGTCTATCTACTGTAGGAAGTCTATGGTGCGCAGCTAACTAAACAGTGAACTTATGCCTAGGTAGGACATTAGTGATCAGCATCAAGTTCTTCCATTCAACCTTATTGAAACTGGGCAGCATGGTGAGATAAAGTGACTGGATGTGGAACTTGTCCAGCCTACATACACAT
The DNA here is from genome assembly GCA_034376525.1 of Nicotiana benthamiana. Taxonomy (NCBI): domain Eukaryota; kingdom Viridiplantae; phylum Streptophyta; class Magnoliopsida; order Solanales; family Solanaceae; genus Nicotiana; species Nicotiana benthamiana. The sequence continues at coordinate 125,913,349 of CM067324.1, read as the reverse complement.
TGCAGTCTACCAGTTAGATCTCCCTGAAGCTTATGACTCTCCAGTATCTTAGTTCTGCTTTCCAGTACCTTTCTGACAACCCAAGAAGCTGATTTTGGGATGCTAATTGTGGCAATGTTACCTTGCTTTATGTAATAAGCATGAACCCATCTAAACCATAAGCAGTCTTTCTTCCTAGACAAGTCCCATAGCAACTTAGTTATGGCTGCTTTGTTCCACACAGTCAAGTCTAGGATGTTAAGACCTCAAGCTGATATTGGTTTGCACACTTTGTCCCAAGCCACCAGTGCCTTTCTGGATATATTTGCTTTTCCAATCCATAGGAAGGTTCTGCATATAGCTTCAATAGCTTTCAGTACTTTCTTGGGCATAATGAAAACTTGTGCCCAATAAGTCTGAATGCCAAACACCACAGCTTTAATCAATTGGCTTCTACCTGCATATGATAGAAGCTTAGCAGACCAACAAGTAACTTTATCTGTGATCTTCTCAATAAGAGGCAAATAATGATGGATAGTCAGCTTCTTAGAATCAAGTGGAATCCCCAAATATCTGAATGGAAGTTGACCTTCAGTGAAGCCCAAGGTTTCAAGAACTTCTTCTCTGATATTTTGCTGCACACCTGCCAGATAGACTGCACTCTTGCTGATATTTGCCTGAAGGCCAGATGCTTCTGAAAATTGAAAAAAAGCTTTATGCAATATCTGGATAGATATAATATCACCTCGGCAAAACATAAGGAGGTCATCAGCAAAATAGACATGAGAAACACTGAGTTCTCTGCATTTGGGATGGAAGTTGAAGTTCCCATCCTTGTGTAGCTGTTGAAGTATTCTGTTTAGGTATTCCATTGCCAATACAAATAGGTATGGTGACATAGGGTCACCCTGTCTAATACCCTCTTAGCAGTGAATGGCTTAGTTAAGCCACCATTCATTACTAAGGAATATGAGACAGATGTGACACATGCCATGATCCATTGAGTAAATTTTGTTGGGAAGCCCAAATCAATAAGAATCTGCTTCAGAAAATTCCATTCAAAGGTGTCATATGCCTTCCTCAAATCCACTTTGAGAACACATCTGGGAGAGATACCTTTCCTTGAGTAACCCTTAAAGATTTCATGGCTTAACAAGATGTTGTCAATAATACTTCTTCCCTCAATAAAAGCAGATTGAGCAGGACCAACTAATCCTCCAATGACAGTCTTCATCCTTCTGGTAATAACTTTAGAGATGATTTTGTATACAGTAGTGCAGCAGGCAATAGGTCTGTACTCTTTTACAGTGGCAGGAGCTTTAACTTTAGGCACAAGTGTTATGGCAGTGGTGTTGATCATATGAGGCATTTTGCATGTAGAAAAGAAATCCTTGGTAGCAGAAAAGATGTCATCCTTTACCATCTCCCAGTTCTTAGTAAAGAATTCTACTGGAAAGCCATCTACTCCTGGTGCTTTATCTTTAGGCATATATTTAACAGCTTCAGTGAAGTTCAGCAGCAGACTCCCCCATTAATGACTGAAATACCTTTATAAATTCCTGCTCCACAGATAAAGGATCAGTTAGTTTCAAACCTGTGTCAGTATAAATGGATGTGATGTTGTTCTGTCTTGTTCTGATCTTCCATTGAGCATGGAAATATTTTGTGTTAGCATCCCCACACTCAATCCAGCAAGCTTTGGACTTCTGCCTCAGAATTTTCTCCTCCACACAACTCCACTTCTCAATTTCTTCAATTGCAGCCTTTTCCTCAGTAATTAGTGACTGTGCTAATGGGTTGTTTTGCAGTTGGACTTGAATAATACCCAATTTTTCCCTTGCCTGAATAATTTTCTGCTTGTAAGAGACAATATGGATATTTTGCTCCTTTAAATGCTGCTTCATGGCCTTCAATTTTTTCCATATCTGCTGCATGGGTGTTCCTTCACATCCCTGACTCCAAACTTGCTGTAGAATGCTATGAAACTGAGGTTGTTCCATAACAGAAAGGTATAGCCTGAAAGGTTTAGGATGCAATGGTTTTTGGTCTCCAAATTTGATAAGGATATGGGAATGATCAGAGACTAAAGGATTCATGAAATCAGCTTCCAGATGCCCATACTGTTGCAGCCACTGAAAATTGCCCAATGCCCAATCAATTTTACTATAAACTCTAGTGGAAGTATCTTGCTTGTTAGTCCAAGTGAAGTGCCATCCTTTGACTCTGAGGGCAGTGAGTTGCAGATCAGAAATAGTGTCTTTGAAATCTTTAACCTCAGCATCAGTAACTGGAGAACCAATTCTGTCATCAGAACATAAGACACAGTTGAAATCACCACTGATCAGCCAAGCATCTTGACTGGGAATACAGATTGATCTGAGGTCACTCCACAATTGGTTCTGAGAAGTGTAGTATTATGAGCATATATAACACTTAAATGAATTCTGGCCTGGCTTCTTATATCTTCTAAAAAACAATGAATGAGCTGATCAGTAACAGAGGATATGTGGATCTGGATGTGAGATTTCCAAAGCAGCCATATTCTCCCATTAGCAGCCTTTGAGTAATTACATTGCACCTTCCAATCCTTAGCAACCTTATCAAGTATATTCTTGGCTTTATGCTCTTTTACTCTAGTCTTTACTACTCCCATAACATCTACCTTATTAACAGCTAGGAAGTTTTTCAACTCCTTCTGCTTATGGGGTTGGTTAAGCCCCCTAATGTTCCATGTTACAATAATCATAGGGGATTAAGGGTTGATCTGTGTGAGGGTCCCAGATCAATTGTGCTGAACCCTGCTACCAGCAACAACCATAGTACTCTTCCCTTTATTGCAATTATCAACCATTTGTTCATTTTTACCATTGGTTGCATTAACTGCAATGGCTGCAATTCCAGCACTCACTTGAATCTCAGAATCAGCTTGTGCAAGCTGCTGAGCACTAGCTAGAAGGATCTCATTCACCTTGCAAGGGTCCCACACTTCCTGCACCTCCAGCACTTCTGAATTGACTGTATTCTCATGGCTTACCTGCACTTCTGTATTAGCTACAAGCTGTTTTACAAGCCATTCTTTTTTAGTGTTTTTCCCTGTTGTTTCACTCTCCCTTTCTGCCTTCTTGGTTTATCCTGCTCCTCCATTTCCTTCTCGGCCTTGTTCTCTGCATAGTACCAGCAATCCAATGAATCATGGCCAAATTTCAGGCAATGATTATAGAAACAAGGTTTCCAATCATACTCAATTGTCTGAATCTTAGGGCCATAAGGTGTTTCAATCTCTAATTCGTCAGGAAGGGAATAAGCAGCATCAACTTCAACTAGTACTCGGGCGAACGAAATTTTTTCATAATGCGCAGTAAATTTATCAGTGTATAATGGCTTGCCAACTGCACTGGCCATTTTGCTCAATACCTCTGTAGACCAGTATCCCACCGGAAGGCCAGGGAAACGAATCCATACAGGAACAGTGCTGAGAACATCCCTCTGAAAAGTGAAATCAACTTCCCAGGGCTTCAAAACCATTGGCTTATTCCAATAGGAATAGGGCCCTGATTGCATGACCAAATCCCTATCCTCGATACTATTAAAGCGAAAAATACAGTATCCTTCAGCATGAATCAATACCTGAGGTTTGGCTATGAAATTCCACACATGCATGACAAAGTTATCCATAGTTTTCTCACTAGGATTATCGCCAATTATGAATCCAATCAAAGAATATTGCCAATAATCCAGTTGAAGTTTCAAATCGTCCTCACTGATCTTAACAACCTTTTTGCCATCTCGATCAGTGGGGGAATGAATGACAGTTGCTTGCCCATCTGAGTATTACGGTTTTCTCGCACCACATCCGTTGCGGTCGGAATGGATTTCTCCGATCCAGTGGCATCAGTGAACTGTAATCGTCTTGCAGCAATATCAGAAGGTGCATGAGTCATCAGCAATGGCAATTCACAAGGATCTCCCTCTGCATGCAACGCCTCTGCTGATTGGAGCTTCTGAGGCAGAAAACTGTCAAGTGTCAATTGTTCAAGTTCCTTAGTTGTGCCATTCTCGGGTGTAACTAGTTGCGCATTAGTAGGTGGAGGATTACGCCGGCGACGAGCCATAATCCGGGGACAATGGCGATCCTACTATTGTGCACCGATTGAGAGCATAACCTGCGCCGAGAGCGTCCTAAATTCTACCTTTTTCCCATATCTTTTCTTCAAACCACCCAACTCCCTTTTTTTTACGGGCCCTTCAAGACCGTCAAATCATAAGTCCGGGTCTGTTTACCCAAAATATTGACCGAAATTAAATTTATTCATTTTAAAATTAAAACTTAACTTTTTTCATAGAATTTCATATTTAAGCTTTCCAGTACGTGTCCGGGTTGCGCACACAAATTGAGACGACTCTAAATGAGATTTTGAATGCCTCGAAAGTACATTATTTAATTAAAAATAGGTGATGACCCTTTGGATCGTCACAAAAAAATAATCTTTATCTAGAATAAGGTAAATATGAAAAATATAGATAATTTGAAGGAAAATAAACTTAAATTCATAAATCCAATATCTTCAAAAGGTACTCATAGTAAAGTAAAAATAAATAAATTAAAGAGCACAATCTCATTTGTATTATTAGAACCATTTTATTATCATGTAAAATAAAAATATTTGTATAAACTTGCCCCTTTTTAATCCGTTAAAATTAGATTTATATATTTTAAAAAATTATGATTTCAATTTTTCTTATTTTTTAATATTTAAAGATCAACTCAATTTATTATAAATATGTAGTAACTCCTAGTATTTAGGAAAAAGATACTTAATTAAGTTTTAGCTTTTTATAAAATATATACAAATTAAGACTTTAACAGGACCGTAAGAATTTTCAACTTTGTTTAATATATTATAGATATTTTTAGAATCTAGTACTACTTTTTTTTTTAGTGCGTGCCTATCGTTTTGTACTTATACCTTGTTTATATAAAAGAATTGTAGTTACGAACAATAGTTTCTTGAAAGAAAATTATGGGCGTATTTTTTTAATTTAAATAGGGTCAACGTTGTAAGATCGGGTAAATGTATAGTTTAAATTGCAAAAAAAAATCTATCATTAGGTAATTTATCATTTAGATCCTTAAATTATATAAATATTTAAGGACATAATAGTCGATCAATTTTTCAGAAATATTTTAATCGTTCAACATTTAGCATAAATTATTCGTACTTTTATAATAATATTAGTCTCTATGCTCGTGCTTTGCACGAATATATCTTGCGTTTCCAAATTATGAAACACGTAACATCCAATTTCATAAAGTGTTTATTATTGAGGAATAAATACAAAGTACAATAAGCAATTATTAAAGTAATAATAATAATAATAATAATAATAATAATAATAATAATAATAATAATAATAATATAGGTTAGACAGATGAAAATAATATATGGGGTTTCTTGGTTGGGGAAATATTTATGTATCAATTCAATTAATTAAGGAGAGGACAAAGTTTATTAAATAAAGGTAAAATATAATTCGAACTCTAATATTAGGCAAAGGTATTGAATATTACAATGTCATTCACCATAGATTTACTTCAGTATTAGCAAATCAACTTTGTAGACTTGGTAGGCTACGTTGAAGATGTCCCAAAAGAATTTGACTCAAAATCAACTTCGTATTGTAGTATAAATTGGAAAAGTTTTCCTTCTCTCTAACTTTACTGTTCATCGCTTCATCTTCTCTGCTGCCTCAGCGTATGTTAGTTTAACGTGCGCCGAGGGTGCCATGGCAAGAGGGAGAGGCCGACCTCGAAAAGTTCTATTGCCAATCTATGCTGGAAATCCAACCAACACTGTTCCATTCCCAAAAACTGTTAACATTGTTCTATTGCCAAAAACTGTTAACACTGTTCCATTGCAACACAGTAGTGATACTGTTCCATTGCCTCATGCACCTGTAGATTCAGAGCCATCTGGAGTTCCTGTGCTTGCAACACTTGCTGACAATGTCGATAGCAGTCTAGAGCCTCAAAATGTACGGGCGATAGTCCCGATGGTGCAAGAGAATAGGGGTATCGACCACATGCAGCAACCTCCACAACCTGATGTACCAAAGCCCAATATAGAGGAGGGGTCAAAAATTGAAGCACTCAAAGGGTGGGCTAGCCTATTTCAGAGGAATCGCCTTGCTGCTAACGGTATGTCTCTGGAGTACATCCCACCAACAGCTGTTAATGGTAAACCAGTGGGTCAACTAGTTAAGGATGAAGTGGAAGAGGAAGAGGGAAAATGGAAGTGTGCCCTAGTTGTATTTGTACTAGGGAATAGCCCAGGGTATAATGGTATGAAAAGGTTTATTAATTTACACTGGTCTCATGTGCCTGAACCCCATCTCTTTTACCATGATGAGGGCTATTATATTGTAAAATTTCAATTCCTGGATGATGCCAAGGAAATACTGTGTGGAGGACCATATACTATTGCCAACAGACCTATGATCTTGAAGCAGTGGTCTGCTGATTTTGATTTCAAAGCTGCTTTCCCTTCAGAAGTTCCCTGTGGATCAAGTTCCCTAACTTGCCTATGTCCTGTTGGGGCAGCAGGTCTTTGAGTAGGATTGCAAGTGTGCTGGGTAGGCCTATATTTGCTGATGAATGTATGACAAAGCAAACTAGAATCTCATATGCTCGTATGCTCATTGAGGTAAATGTGTCAAAGGAATTACCTAGAGAGATTGAGATACTGGATCCAAATGGGAAGAGCTTTATGCAGGATGTGACCTATGATTGGAAACCATTATATTGTGAGAAATGCCTTGAGGTGGGACACAACTGTTTGGCCAAATCTGCTCAAACCCAATCCCATACAGAAGAACAAGGTGACACAGGAATGGAGAGTTAAAGCTCCAACCACAGTGGACCAGATCAACCAGGTTTCCCAAATCTAGCAACCAAATCTTCCAAAGGAACCAAGTCCTCAAGCTGACTTAGGTGAAGTTTTGAATAAACAGAAGGGTATTAATACAAAGGTTTCCCCAGTCTTTAACATCACAAACTTTCCACCATTATCCCTTATTGTGATGTCTAACAGATTTGAAGTTGGGTCAATGAGTTGGGCAGACCATCCCCTGGATGAAGGGGGAACCAGCCATACTCAATGAAGTGGATATTTTGGAATATTAGTGGTGTAAATAAAAGGTACAAACAGAAAGAAGCCAAAGAATACTTTAGACCAATAAGTTTGACCTTGTAGGTCTGCTAGAGACTAAGGTTAAACAGAAGAATGTAGAGAGAATATCTAGTTTTTTGTTGCCTAACTGGAGTATACTAACTAACTACAAGGGAGCAGTGAATGGTAGAATATGGATTCTATGGGATCCTACAAAAATTTCGATCACTGGTTTACAGGAGGAGGCCCAACTCATTCATTGCACTGCTAGGACCCTCACTAATGAAATTATCTGCTGCCTCACAGTGGTATATGGCTTCAATGACAGTGATCAGAGGGGGACATTGTGGAAGACTATTCAGAACCTGGCTGCTGTTGTTACTGACCCCTGGCTAATTGCAGGAGATTTCAATGCCATTCTGACTAGTAAGGATAGACAATCTTGTCACCAAGTTAAGCAAGTGGAAACTGTAGATTTTAACAATTGCGTACAATAGACTGGTCTGACTGAACTACCATGGAAAGGAGACTTCTTTACCTGGACCAATAAACAAAGTGGCAATGATAGAGTGTGTAGTAGACTGGATAGGGTGTTTGGCAATTATGAATGGATGATGAAATGGAGCCATGTACACACTGTATATGGTCCCCCTCTTATCTCTGATCATAATCCCATGTTATTAACCCTGGCAGAAGATAACAATAGCAGGAAGACACCATTCAGGTTCTACAATGCATGGGCTCACCATAAATATTTCCAACCTCTGATCAAAGCTAACTGGAAAAGAAATGCTCAGTGTACCCTCCAAGGGGTGTGGAACAATCTCAAATCCCTCAAACCAGCCTTAAAGTCTCTAAATACTAGAGAGTTTAAGAATATTGCACAAAATATTGAGAGCAGCAGAAAGGAACTGGAAGCTGTCCAACACCAGATGACCATGTCCTATACAGATGCCTTACATATGAGAGAAAAGGACCTGGTGCAACAATTAGAAAAGTGGTCTTTGATTGAAGAATCAGCACTCCAACAAAAATCTAGAGCCAGATGGATCCAACTTGGAGACTCAAACAACAAATACTTCTCAGCAGTAATGAAGGAGAGAAACCAGTATAAGAGGATTACTGAACTGACCATAGAAGGGGGACTGAAGATAACTGATCCAGATGACCTAAAGAAGGAGATTAAAGATTTCTATAAATCACTCATGGGGACAGCAGCCACTTCCCTACCAGCTGTTAACAAATTGTATATGAGCAATGGTCCTAGACTCTCACATCACCAGAGGATGGAACTAGCTGCTGACATCAGTGACACAGAGATTCTAAACAGCTTGAAGGCAATTGGCAATGATAAAGCTCCAGGGATAGATGGGTATAATGCCATGTTCTTTAAACACACTTGGCCTATCATTGGGAAACAGGTACTGCAAGCAGTCAAGAATTTTTTTGAAACCAACAAGATGCATAGACCAATAAACTGTGCCACTCTCACCTTAATTCCCAAGGTATCAAATCCTCAAAAAGTCAAAGAGTTTCGACCAATAGCTTGCTGTTCAATTTTATACAAAATCATTTCCAAGTTACTGGCCAACAGACTCCAGAAGGTCATGAGCAGTATCATCTGTAATGCACAGGCAGGCTTTATTCCAGGAAGGAGAATTGCAGATAATGTCATCTTAGCTCTTGAATTAATAAAGTATTACTCTAGGTCACATATATCTCCCAGGTGTATGATCAAAATTGACCTACAGAAAGCTTATGATTCAGTCGAATGGTGTTATTTGCAGCAGGTTATGGAAGCTCTGGATTTTCCTGCCAGATTTACAAGATGGATCATGGAGTGTGCCCAAACTGTCAGCTATAGAGTGGTAGTTAATGGGGAAACAATAGAACCCTTTCAAGCAGCCAAAGGATTGAGACAAGGGGATCCCATATCTCCTTTTCTGTTTGCTATTGTGATGGAATACCTTAGTCGATCTCTGGCTGAGTTGAGGCAAGCTAAAGGCCTCACATTTCATCCTGGTTGTAAAAAACTGGGAATAACTCACTTAAGCTTTGCTGATGTTGCTGTTTGTAAAAGGAGAACCTCACTCTGTAAGTACCATGTTTACATATTTCTCTCAGTTCACTGCAGCACCTGGAATGAAAGCCAACTTGCACAACAGTGCTGTTTATTTTGGAGGGGTAAAGCCTGGGGATCAGCAGCAAATTCTTGACCATCTTGGTTATGTACGTGGAGAACTTCCCTTTAAATACTTGGGAGTACCTTTGGCTACCAAGAAGCTGACTGTTGTTCAATGGAAACCACTGGTCGACAAGATCACTGCCAGGATTACATCCTAGACTGCTAGGCAGCTATCATATGCTGGTAGAATCCAGCTGGTACAATCAGTTATTATTGGTATTGAAGCCTACTAGGCTCAACTATTCCTCATACCTTCCAAAGTTATAAAACTGCTTGAGGCAATATGTAGATCCTACATATGGTCTGGCTCAGTTAATGTATCAAGGAAAGCATATGTGGCTTGGAAAAAAATCTGTATGCCAAAGTCTGCTGGAGGATTGAACTTGACCAATCTCTTACTGTGGAACAAGGCTACTGTAGCCAAACTCAGTTGGGATCTGGCACACAAAAAGGATGCATTATGGGTGAAATGGATTCACACAGTTTATATCAAACAGCAACAGTTGGAGACCATCACTGTCCCTAAACAAGCTAGTTGGATGGTCCGGAAGATCATTGAAGGCACTGTGCTATTGCAGCAACACCATCTGTTGTATAAACCTGATTGCACTATAAGAATGCTATACTTACAACAGATTGGAGAGGCACCTAGAGTTATTTGGAAGAACTTAACAATGCAGAATGCTGCTCGACCTAAAGCAATCTTCAACTTATGGCTGCTATTACAAGACAGATTACCTACCAAGGATAGGTTGATTAAATGGAGCCTGAATGTGGCAGACACTTGTGTTATGTGCCAACAAAATGTGGAAACCAGAGAACACTTATTTCTGGGCTGCACCTTTGCATCCCAGCTGAGATATCATACATTACAATGGATTGGAGCTAAGCAACCTACTGGACAGAACTGGTTTCAATTTGTCCAGTAGTTCATTGAGCAGTCGAAAGGCAAATCTCCTCGAGCTCATATAATCAAAATGACCTTGACAGAAATGTTCTATGTCCTATGGCTGGAAAGGAATGCGAGAATATTTGAAAACACCTATTGTAACAGTGACAAACTGCTTAGAAGTATTGCCTATACTTGTAATGTTAGAGCTCCTCCTAGGCTAAGAATACACCTTCAGCAATATTTACTATAATGCTGAATTCTTGGATAGTATAGGTTAGTCTTTTTGCTCATTTTGATAGACAGCTGAGTATAAAGCTGTGCTATGGATCTGTATGACAAACACTTTGGTGATTAATACAAAGTTTAATTACCAAAAAAAAAAAAAATTGGAAAAGTGTTTAAGTATTAGGCAATTTATAATTATATTCTTAAATAATATGAATATTTAAAGATATAAAAGTCTATTAATATTTAAGAGATATTTTAGTCGTTTAATATTTAATATAAATTTTTATAATTTTATAATAATATAAATATAAATATGAATAGATAGATAGATAATTTCTATATATATAGAGCAGTACTATAAATTACAATCGAATTGCAGAAACTTTTTGAGAAATAATGTTTGAATTCGTAGAAGAGAAAATAATTGATTCTTTATATAATGTAGCGACAAATAAAGATGCCAATTTAGAAGATCTTTTTCATTTGAGTGATGCACAATGTAGCATCAAAAAGGCAATATTTATACGTCTGTACGACACATGGCATAATTCTTATAAGGAATTCGTGCTTTATATAAAAGAGGAATGGGCGAGTGTCCCATTGTGGCAGATAAAAGATTTCACTTGTCTATTTAAAACCAAGACAATTAAAAGTTTGAGATTTTCTTTTGGCCACAACATAACCCATTACAGCCTATAGGTGTACTTCAGAGATATATTTTTTATTTTAAAGTTGGTGAACGCGAAATATCAACGAAAAGAATGTGAAATATCATAATACTTGTTATTATTTTATAGTAATGTGCGTGAACTTAGAACAATCATAAGTGATTGTCCATAGAAAATAGGAAAAACATTAAATGTCTTTCTTTTTTTTAAATAATTGATGAGTATTTCCATACCCAATTAACTACAAAATATTAGGTCAGATTGGTGTATTTCGGAGATTTAGAATATAGCACATTAGACAAGAGATCAAAGAAGGGGAATGAAGAAGAGAAAGAAAAAACGAGTTTAACAGACCAGGATTAACATGTATTTGTGCACAAGCTGGCATAAATATTACCATTATTAAAAAAAAGTCCAAAAATACCCTTTAGAATTCGAAATAGAGGAGAAATTGCATAGCCACTCTTGTAAAGGTCAAAATATTGCACATGGAAAGAACGTAAAGCGAAAGACTGTGTCAGAGATGAGGTAGAGCGAGCCATAAAGGTCGAGATCAAATAGCATAATTTAAGAATAACGATTAGTGTAGTCTTGAAATTTGTGACAGTAATGGATATTCTTTTTGTTACACTCTTTAGGGTTTTTAGAGAAATCTCATATGAATAGAAAGGGATTGAGAAGAAAAGGGGCATGTGAGATTGAATCTAAAAACACTATCGTAAGGAGGTGACAATTGAAAGAATATGCATAGTTTACCTTTCTATATTTGATTGATTTCGCAATTATTCTTTCTTTTCACTCACGTGATCCAAGAAAGCATTACTTATATTCTCGTGCATCGCCACATCTCATTGTCGGAGAGAAGAATTTTCTACATCATTTAATATTAGGTGAAGTGTTCTTTCTATTTATATTTATCTCCATTTATCATATTCATTGCTTGTCCTCATTCCTTCATTTATCCACAAAAGTATCAATAAACCCCTTTTTGGCCTTAAATAGTTTTAAATGCGATTTTTTGGTTGTTACATCTCATCAATCTTGGATCTAGAACTTATTATATTTAACTAAAATTTACCTATTATCATTTTATTTAATTAATTTAACAAAAAGGGTTTAAGACTTTTGCATCAAACAATTCTATCCGTCCAAAAGCAACAACCACATCCAAAAGAATGCGAAAAAAGGAGTTAAGAACGAATTTAATTGATGAAAAATGAGTTGAGCGAAATTAGGGTTTATATCTAAAGTATGAAACAAAAAGACAAGTATTTGCTAAAAAGAGCTTTTAGGCCCCCACGACTTTTTACAATGTTGAAATTAAGAAAGTGTTGTTTTAGATCTCTTTATGTAAAAGACATATTTTTTATATGTAAAAGATATATTTTTTATGTGTAAAAGTAAATCTCCCATGTGTAACAAAAAATATAGTCATAAAACTAAAAATAGATTTATAATGGGTCATAAAACTAAAAATAAATTTATAATGAGTCACAAAACCGTTTGACCAATCATAAAAGACAAACAAACAAATGAAAATACATACTTAAAATGAACATATTGAGTTGTGACCTACTATCGTTTAATCTAAATTCATCAAATTTATCATGACTCTAGCAAATTTTGAACAAGTAATTGTTAAACATATTTTTTTATTCAGTCCATTTTAACTCGCTTAAATTTACTCAATCTATTCATTTGATAACATTAATCAAAATAGCAAATGGGGGGGGGGGGGGGGGGGGGGCTAACAAAAGGGGAAGAATATTGAACTTGAGGCATTTTAATTAACGAAGAGCTATCGAATAATTCAAGGATATATTTTGTCCTTTACTCTTAAATTAAATACACTTAACCTTTTATTCACATAAAAAAAATTCTAAAATGATTAACTGCCATGCATTAGCTGAAAAGGGCAAATCTAAGCCATTTTTATTAACGGCAAGGGTATTAAAAAGTCACATTGCAAAAAGAGGATAAATCTGCTCTATTTTAATTACTATAAGAGTATATTCGGACCTTTTTCCAACAACACCAAAAAAAAAAAAAAGAGATACATAACTTGAGAAGCCAATGTTCTACGTTTTCATATATATAGAAGTTAGCCACTTTACACAAGCTATATAACTAACCTCTCACTTCGTACTAACACCATTTGATTCTATAACAAAACAATACAAGTGAGTATCAAAATGGTGTTTTTGAATTTCATGCACTTTCCACAATCAGTAGTATCTTGGACTAGGTGGAGCGTATACACCAGGATCCTGTGCTCCTGAAGGAAAATTTCCATACGGCGGTCTTGGAGCTGGAACAACATGAGGAAAGCCTAACGAAAAGACGAAACGAGAAGATTATGAAACTTGTTTTGTTCTATTTAACAAGAACAATTGTGCCAGAAATACATGGTGAGGAGCATATGTTACACGAAATACAGCTAAATTCTAGTTTGAAGAGTTTTCACCAATAAAGTTCCCATTGCAGCTCTTTAACCCTTTTGTTTCCCGATTAACATTGTTTTCGACGTTTCAACTCAGCTATAGCAATTATTAGAGCACAAAGTCTCGTAGCAGCAGAAAATTTGCAAACCAAGTCATACTTTGTCCCTCCCCTGTTACACAATCGTGTAAACGACTATGTGTCACCAAAATTATACAAAGTTTAAACGCCATACCACCAAATGTACTCTACACATTTCCAATGGTTTTCTATTCCAAGTTTTTATCAGGAAAAGCTATAAAAATGCAAGTAATATGAAAATGGGGTAAGAAAAAGACAGCAAATTAAGTTACCATATGGTGCTGGCATCCTCGATTCAAATGCAGGTACTCTCGAGTCAGGTGGCAGATACCTTGGACCACCAGACGTCCTCAGGTATGGATCATTCGTGCTGCTCCGGTGTAACTCAGCTGCATTCCAAGCTCCATAACCCACATGAGGCTCATAAATCCCTCCATGGATAGCTGATTGAGCTTCCATCTCATAACCCCTTGAATTGCCGTATGAACCGCGACTTCCATGGCGATCAAAATCACCTATGGGGTCGTAACTAGAAGGGGTTGCGAAGTAGGTTTCACGAGGTGCTTGCAGTGGAGGCTGAGCATACGAACTATTTGGATGTCCACCTATCCAAAGGTAATATATATGCATGGGCATTCAAAGAAATACAAGCAAAAAAGCAATACAAGTTTAAGCGTCACGAAGAAGTTAAAGACCTGATAAATTTCCGTGACTCGGCAATGACGAACCACTGTATGATAACGATTGGTAATGGCGCTGCATTGATGGGCAGTTAAGTAACCGCACAGAACTTTCACGAGAATAAGGAGTAACTTCCCTCTTTGGATTCACGTTTGCTTTCATCTCATCCAAGCATCTCTGAGCCTCCGCTCTGCCAAGTTCTTCAAATCGTACCTATAACATGCAAAACGAGGCATAAATGAGAAATATGAAAACAAAGATTTACAGGTTTAGTGTTGCACCTTTAAAATCATTCACCTCATCAAAGTACTCATCTGCTTGAGGCATATCTTTACTCGTAGGTAAAACAAAATTCACTGCAAGGTAAAATTATAGGTCATAATAGAAAAGGGGAAATAATACTAAGACAAGTGATGAGAAAAGCTAGAAAAGCGTATGCAAAAACCAATCTCTGTGGTACCTAACATTTCATTTACTGCTTCGGCAGGAACCTCCTTGCCCATTTCTTTGAATTGCTTCTCACCACGGAGCTTGAGCTCTTCAGGTGTTGGAACAATCACAACAGCAATCTGATTCAGAGGCAAAACAAACAGAGAGATGAGGATGCTTCATTAAAGGCCTAGTCAGCACAGACTTCCTTTTCCCCAAGAGAATAATTTTCTATACCTTCTTAAAGTTTGCAAAAGGCTTCAATTTACGCTTGCGAGCATTTTTGTTGACATTTGTCTGATCAATTATGAAATTACGAGGAATCCGGGAAGCCCTAGACAAAAGAGTGTTGAATATTCCAGTAGCACGGTCCATTAAATGTTTAAATCTTTCACCATAGTTATTTTTGCGCAGCAAACCAGGAACCTGTAAGGAGATGAATTGCATGTTATGGAAGTAGCAACTGACGGACAAGCTTCCGTATTTTTCATAAATGAGAAACACCAGCACCACTTCTATTTTAAAAGAAAAAAAGGGGGCAGTAAGATATGAAACCTTCATTAGATCCAAAGCCAAATTAGTTCCAAGCAAAACATATCGCTTTTCTGGATGTTCCGTCACCCATTTCTCAGCCCAGGTACTCTTGCCGGAAGAAGGCAGTCCTACCATCATCATAACTTCACAATCGCGCAGATTCAGAAAGCTAGGGCCTGTTATGGCTTTCCCATCTCCCATGGCACAAGACCATGGTCTATATCCTTGCACAGGAGTTAATCCGTCGTCTATCTAAACTGCAGGTGCACAACTACATTTTTAAGCAAGACATGAGGGAAAAGAGCTGAACGCCATTGTAGATTTTTCATTGGACAATCCACCACTTCAAGGCCAGTTGGACCTGCATTAAATTGCTTTGCTATTCCCAGCCACTTCTCATTGTTAGAGAAACCTATGGAAGCCAAAGGGATAGACTCAAGGTCAACACAACAAATTATGGTGTCACCAACCCCAAATTTTTCACCATATTCAGAAAACTGTCCATGATTTGAAAATTTTCCAGTACCCCCAACCCCAAAACTGTGAAGGGTTTCCCCAAGGTTTCCTACTGCATCATCTCCCCTTGAGATGCCAACACGACAGAGATGTTGCTGATCTAGTGGTGTATCTTCCATGTTTACGGGCTGATCTGAAACAATCCTGCAACCAAAGCAGTAGTTTCCTCCTGTGATTCCCATATTGGCTCGAGCACCTGACCAACAATAAGCAAATCCTTGCTCATAAAGCGCTGAACCTTGTAATCCATCTTCAACATTGAAATCTGAAAGAAAGAGTTACCTACATCAAACACAATATGTTGAGGAATAGACTAATAAATAACACCTACCAACAAAGTCACAGCAAACAGATGTGCCACTGGCTAATTGGCTCTCTAACTTTACTTCTTTAAAAAAAACAATTGGTAATCATATTTTATTGATGAAGTACCAAGGCAGTACAGGACAGTATAGGACCCGACATCATTCTATACATCAGACTAGCGTTTGATCCCTCCTAACAAACTCAAAAAGTTCATACACTGATCAAAACTATATAACATACTACTATTACACCAAAAATAAATTATGCAAACATTTATCTTAATTCTAGAAATATTCGCCTCTCTAAATTTACTAGTTCTCCCATCCCCAAGTCCACTCACATTTAATGATATTAACAACACTATAACTAAGGGAAACAACCATCCAAGAAAATTGGGCAGAAGCAACATATAAGCACCTAAACACGGGCAATTCATATAACTACTAACAAACAAAATAAGAGATTTGTTCGATGGTACCAAAAATTAGTCACAAGGAAGTGCCAGAAAACAATATCGCCTACTATTTCAGGAACAGCTAACTCAAAAGAACAGAGAGTAAGGTTTGAAGAAACTGACAAGACCCTTCAGCCAAGCCAGATATTCATGCCCAACATAACTATATGTTTGCTACAAAATATCCAGATTTAAAAAAGTAACTTTCATATGCTGGTATAAAGCTAGCATAGTCCATTAACCCTACCCCCTCCCCTCCGGTAGTATTTGTACAATATATATATATATATATATATATATATATATATATATATATAGAATACTCATTTTTTTTTCGGCTCTCATGCAATGTTGTCAAAGGCGCGCTTTAAGTGCGGTTAAGCCCTGAAGTGATGCGCAAAGCATGTTGAGCGCTTCGCCTCGCTTAGCGGTCACTTCGGTGTTGTCATCAAGGCTCTAAGGCATACTTTCCTTGCTAATGAGAGTACTCTTGAAGAGCCGACACTAAACAATTGATATATCATTTTTCAATAGATCTACTTAACTAAAAGCTGTGGGAAGTGTTTCATACACATAGTTCAAGATAGTAACTTTTCGTGGCAGATTTAAAGTCCAAACAGACTACTGAAATCTTTCCATTCAGCCAATCAGCACCTTGCTAGCCAATATGGCCCATCCATTAGGAAAAAGAAAATCGACTATGATTACTCACAATATAAAAGTTAATACCATGATTCAAATTCTCCAAGTTTCAAGCACTAGTGTTGATCCACATTAAACAACCGAATTCATGACTTTAAAGGCGAGCTGTGTCGAACCTTGGTAAAATTCCATCTTTCAACTTTGACATTTGTTATTCGGGATTTATAAAACCCCAAGTACAGGAAAACCAAAGAGGAGACTATGACACCATGAAAGAATCCAACAGGTTTATCCCACACCAGAGAATTTGATATTGTCATACCAACAAAAATTAGTCAACAAGATGAAACTCAAATTGAAAGTTCACCCGTTCTTATGACCACTTTTTCACAGAAATCTGATTTGTCGACATTTACAAGACTGAAGTTAAGCTTTAACTATTTAAATCGTGTAAAAAAAATTGAAAACATGGGACTACTTGTGTTGGATGACTTACTGACATAAGCAATACATTAAGGTGATACAACATTTGACATTAGAACACGTTCTTTTTTTACTCATCTTCTAGATACATTCTTCTTTTAATATTAGTGATGCATATCACAAACTATTTAAAATGTGTCCAAGAATATATATTTTTTATCCTTGATGTTTTACCTCCGGACTTCCACCTTAACCCTTTATCTTTTTGCACTCAGCCATATTAAGAATGGTTAATTTCCTAGTTCTCTTTTCATACCTTGCTATTTTTCCAAGTTCACTCTTCAAACCTCATAACTTAGCTTTGTTCGAAAAAAAGTGCACAACATCAAGGATGACAAAATTAATCTCAGGTTGTTGGAGATAATAGATAACATTTTCTTTGTTGAAATATATAGTACCTCCCTTTGTCCCATTTTATATTATATTGTTAGACTGGAGGAGTTTAGTGTGTTAATTTGTTAACGTATTATATCAGTGTTAGTGGGAAAAATAATTTAAAAAGTTTGCTTTGATAAAGAAAACACCAGAGAAAAATTAAAATTCCTTAGTTTGATGGAGCAAAACGCTACATCAAAGTCTAAAATTCAGACGTTATATAAATTTGAACTGAAGCAATGATATTGTAGTGGAAGCCACTAAGCTTATTAATCTTTCTCAATAAATGCTTGGACATAAGGAGATTCTTTTAATCGAATGTGTCACAAACCTACTATTCTTTTTTCGTAAAGCTTTTGTCAAAATGAAGAGCTAAACTGACTTCCTGAAAAAATGACAAATATTTTTGGATGCGCAAAGTGCTAGATACGGGCGCAAGTTGTTTCTCTATACTGATGTCTCCCCTCTCATTCCATATGTTTGATCCCAACATAATTATCGACAGTGCTGGAACCACATGCAATAAGGGGATACGTTGGAAAATTACACTATGCAAATAGAGAAAAAAAAGGTGTACCTGTACAGATCTTTGAATCCCATAAAATAAGAAAAGTGCAAGTTCAAGTTCCAGATGTGGCATATTTGTAAATTTTTCAATCCACTAGTCGAAATTTCTGACTCCGCCTCTGATCACCTACCTATTTCTACTCAGACGTATAACTAAAACCCAACCCTCATGCCCATCTTCCACTTCTAGTACTACACCTACGGCATCTATCTTTAAACCCATGGGTTACACTGCGTACATATAAGGTTACTCTCTTTTATGTATATATATTAGATGTTGAATTAGCTAGCTTCTTCAGGTGTTATACCTTTTTTTTTTTGGGAATTCCCTTGGTAAAAAAAAATTGAAAATGAAAATGCCCTTGTAAAAATCCTACCTCGGCCAAAAAAGATTCCGGAGAACATCTTTCCACACTTAATCTACCATCGATTAAAAACAAAAAAATGTAATCATACCAAACACACCAAGCTAAACCCTAGCATTAATGTACCGCATAACCGATAGAAACTAGTTAAAAAAAATACAAACATGATACAGCCATACAGGGTTCTAAATTTTGTAACAAGAGAAGTATATCAACAAAGAATTGAAATTTAATGTCACAAAAAATTTTAAACAAAATAAAAACGAAGAGAGAAAAGGGAGTGTGATGTTCTTGCCTAAGTCACAATCGGCGGGGTTAAGAACCACACGGGGTATGGATACTGGAAGCTGTGATGGCCCTTCTTCAACCTTTGCTTTCTTGGCTTCAGGTTCATCACTTACACATGATTCACGTTTCGTCGACGCCATTGAAGTAGCGATTTTCCAGTTCTTGAGAGAGTGCTGTAGTGCTGTGTACATACGAATTCAAGTATTTGGCACAGAGCTCGTTGGATGGACACGTGTAATATATAAAACACACTTTCTTTTTCGTGTTTACTAGTTTACAACGAGTGTATTCCCATCAGGTGGGGTCTGGGGATGTTAATATGTAGACGAGCCTTAACCCTACCCGAAAGGGCAGAGAGGCTGTTTCCAATCGACCATCGGCGCATAGGATAAAATGAAAAGCAGCATTAGAACATAAACAAAAACAAAAACAAAGACAAATTAGAAACAAAAACAAGACAAAACAAAACAATAAAGCATTAGTAAATCCCGCAGAAATAACGTAAATAATTATGTAAACATAGGAAACATAAATACCATCGCATGCAATAATAACAAACAGTAACTACCCCACTAACAACCATAAGGGGGACATAAGCTAAAACACGAATCCTCTATGGGTAACCCTGCTGTCCCACACCCAACCCCGGATGAGGCGAACGAAGAACTCTATGAGCTAAGAACTCTATGAGCCCCTAGCCTACAACCCTGATTCTAGACCTCCAAACTCCCCTATCAAGGGTCATGTCCTCGGAAACCTGCATTCTAGTCATGTCCTGCCTAATCACCTCTCCCCAATGCTTCTTAAGCCTCCCTCTTCCTCGCCGACCGCTTTCTATAATAAAATTGTATGTTTTTTTAAGCACCACTAGGCAAGAGCCTAGGGTTAGATTTTTATTAATAGCAAACAAAAAAATACAACACATAGGAAAAGTACAAATAAGGGGGCATTAGCACCGGTAATGTTACCCATATAACATACCAGGCTAAAGTTACCTTACTAAATCCTATTGAGGCTTGACAACCTCACTTATTAACAGGAAAGCAAAACTACAAACTTGACAGGACCAGATTTTTTATGATCATCACAGAGTTTGTAAATACTCTGTGATGAGATTACAAAAGAGTATACTAATATAATTCTTTATCAACATCGTCCCATTCTTCATGAAATATTCAAAATTCAAGATTTCTTTTTAGATTGATTGGATTTTGTTGAAGTAGTTGGGGCGGCCTGCTTAAGCTTGGCATTTCTCATCGGAGGTCGTCTAACATTGTCGTTCCTGCTTTTTTCCTTTGTTTGAGACTTTAACTCCTTTGAAGCGTTAATTTGGATTGTTTCGATGCATTGTTAGCACTTCAATTAAGTCACCTTCTTCTGCTGCCCGATGATTTGGCATGTGTAAAACATCTTGTGCATCCAAGTTTGGTACATCTTGAGATTTAATATCACTTTGCTTGACTTGTTCTTGTACCTCATTCCTGCTCCTATTTGCACGTTTAGCGCTATAAGGATCACGACCCAAGATTTCAAAGGGATGTGCATATAGCATTGCATCCAACAGTTGTTTATCATGGGATAAAACATCTGTTGTGCTGGCCATCCTTATTGGTTTCTTCCCAGAATTGACAAGAACCTGTGAATTACTACAGGATCTTACTTCCTCCGGTGTGCTCAATTCTTCACTACTTTCATCTCCTCGTTCGTCACTGGCTCGAGACTCCACATTGTCCATAGAATCCAGAAGTCTTCTTTCCTCTGTTGAAATGATTGTACTTCTTTCCTTGGCCATTTGCAATTTGTCTCCAGTAAAGATTCTCTCGTCAGTATTGAAGTTTGAAAGTGCAGCAAAAGAGTTTGAGTTTGTATGAATAACTGGATTCTTGTCAGCGTTATGCATTTTGTTTTTGGATTTTGGAGATGTTGTTGCGTCTGCCGAAGAGATTTCACTACCTTATTGAACCATATCTGGCTGATGAGATATATCTTAACGATATGTGGTCTGCGCAATCTCATTTTCTGTAGGATTTGCTGATATTTGAGCTAATTGACTCACAGAATCAAAATTATCAAATGAAGATATAACTCGAACATCAGGACCTTGCAGAGGCAGTATAAAATCAAGTTCTGGATAAAAAGCAACTGCAGCATGTGATTCTCGATCAGCATGATTTTGCAAAGGAAGAGTAGAAATCATCTTTGGCAGAATATGATCTGCAACAGCTGATTCTTTATGCAGTGTCCAGTTGGAATTGTTGGTACCCTTTGTACCAAATGTTTCTAACTCCAGTTCCATAATAACAACTTGATCAACCATCTCGTCATTCTGTCCAAACATTGTAATGCCATCCAATGCTAGAGTTGGCTGAATAGAAGTCGAGACATGAATCTCTTCTGCTGCTAGCTGCTGAACCCTGCACCTGTCTTGCTGTCCTTTTAGATAGTTCAGTTGAATTGTTATCCCTAGTACTAGTTGTTTGATCAAACAGAGTGGAGTTCTGCACACTGTGCTGTTAGTCAATCAGCATATGTTCCTGTCTTTTTGCATTTTCATTTGCTTTCATAGAAGACAAAATTGACATCTCCTTTTTTGAGGCATCAAAATGAATTGGCATTATTGACTTTTCCATATTCTGTACCAGAAGATGCTGCTCAATGTTTTTATTCTGCATACAGTCACCTGCTACTCCAGAAGATGTAGCAGTAGGATTCAAATTTGGCACCATCATATTTGACTGTCCAACAATATTTGAAATCTACCCAGCCTTAGCACTAGAGGTAATATGATCTGTATCAGTCAGCATTGTCCCAGAAGTATCCACAAAAGATCGTGCAGGATAGTTAGGATCAGGTACATGTCTAGGACAATTAGGAGATCCTTTATCCAAATTCAATGCCTCTTGCATAGACTTCACTGGAGGTGCTACATCAATACTCCTATCATTCACACTAGCAACCACAACAGATGAAACCACTACATTATGAACTGCATCACCTCTATCGCTCCCAGAAAGTTGAGAAATGTTAGAACTATCAGTCTGTTTTGTATCAGTCTTTACAATATCATATTGTACAGCTGAATCAATTCGACCTGCAGCCTCTTTTAAGCCATCTTCTTCTTGTAGAGCATTAGCATCATGTCTATCTCTTTTATCATTGAGATAGTCTTTTGCATCCCCTTGTAATTTGTCAACATCATCCACATCTTTTCCAGTCAGCTCACTGACCAGATTATTCTCTGCCTTCTCCTCTGCTCCAGAATTTTCTTTTTTTACTCTACAAGCCTTCTCATCGTGACCTTGGTGTTTGCAATAAGCACAATACTTGGGCAGGTTGTCGTACACTATTTCTTGATGGAAGTCGACTGATTTACCTGAAACTGAATCGGTAATCTGCAGCAGAACCTTTTTTGGATGATTATCCAAAAGGTCAAGAATAACCTTAACTCTTGCCGCGCTAGGTCTTGTTCTATCCTGCGTCGCCTTATCAACAGCAAGAGGTTTTCCCACAGCTGAGGCTATATATATTAACGATCTCTTAGCAAAGAAATTTGGTGTCAGTCTTAGGAGAGAAATCCATACGACTTCCCTGGATGTCTCCTCCTTCGGATTGAATCCCAAAGACCATGGGAATGTTCTGAAGAAAAATTCGTCGCCTTTGGATTTAAGATATCCAGTCGACTTTGAAAGGAAGTGAACATAATCATTGAATAAAATTGTATGTTGATGTTCCATTACTAAATTTTTTGATATTCATACATTTCATAGAGATTCTCAATCAATTTTTTACATAAATTAAGAAACCAAATATTAAGTTTACTTAAAATATTTTGTATCTGACTGCAACAAGACGTGGAAGAAAATATAACAATTTTCAAATATGATTACACTTTCATAATATTTGAATTTAAAATGATTCGACATTATCTTCTGAATACGTGAATGATAAATGTATTTATAATATAGAAATAAAAATATAATATAATAAAAAATTAAAAAGTTAAAGAACAATATTGCAGAAAAAGACAAAGGAAATTCTTATTAAATTTTGGAATGATTTACAATTGGGGGTAACCCCTCTATAGGGAAAAATTGACTTAATCACAAAGTAAAACTCTCTACAAGATAGACATTCACTCTAAATAGAATTCTATTCGTAGCACTCCCCCTTAAATGTCTACTTAATAAGTAATGTGCCTCGCTAAAACCTTCACTAAAATAAAACCCAATGGGAAAAAAATTCTAGAAAAGAAAAAAGAGTACACATATCTAATAATACGCCTTTTGGTTGCCTCGTTAAAAACCTTGCAAGGAAAACCCATTGGGACAAAACCTTGTAAGGGAAAAAGAGTGCAACGTGCATCAACTCCCCCTGATGAGAGCATCAATTCACATCTTTGAGCCTTCGTATCCCAATCTTGTACACTAACTTCTTCAAGGTTGACGTTGGCAGAGATTTTGTGAACAAATCAGCCATATTATCACTTGAACGAGTCTGTTGCACATTGATATCACCATTCTTTTGAATATCATGTGTGAAAAATAACTTTGGTGAAATGTGCTTTGTTCTATCTCCTTTTATGAATCCTCCCTTCAATTGAGCTATGCATGCTGCATTGTCTTCATACAAAATCGTGGGCAGTTTGTCACACTTCAAACCACATTTGTCTCGAATAAGATGTTTTATAGGCCTCAACCACACACATTCTCGACTTTCTTCATGAATAGAAATTATCTCAGCATTATTAAGTGAAGTAGCCACAATTGATTGCTTAGTCGATCACCAAGATATGGCAGTGCCTCTATAGGTAAACACATAACCTATTTGAGACTGGGCCTTGTGTGGGTCAGATAAATACCCAGCATCAGCATAACCAACAAGATCAGGACTGCAATTATTGCTATAAAATAAGCCCATATCGGTAGTTCCTTTTAGATACAGTAATATGTGTTTGATTCTATTCCAGTGTCTCCTTGTAGGAGCAGAGCTATATCTTGCTAAGACATTAACTGAAAAGGTTATGTCAGGCCTTGTAGTATTTGCAAGATATATTAGTGCACCAATTGCTCTAAGATATGATACTTCAGGACCAAGTAGCTCTTCAATATTTTCTTGAGGTCGGAATGGATCCTTATTCACGTCAAGTGATCAAACAACCATCGGAGTACTTTAAGGATGTGCTCCATCCATGTAAAACCTTTCAATACCTTTTTCTATATAGGCAGATTGATGAACAAAAATTCCATTTGCCAAATGTTCAATTTGAAAACCAAGACATAATTTAGTCTTTCCGAGATCTTTCATCTCGAATTCCTTCTTTAAATAATCAATTGCCTTTTGGAGTTCTATAGGAGTTCCAATAAAATTTATGTCATCAACATATACGGCAAGTACAACAAATTCCGATGTTATTTTCTTTATAAAAATAAATGGGCAAAATGGCATCATTTATATAGTCTTCGTTTAATAAATACTCACCAAGACGATTATACCACATTCGTTCTGATTGCTTTAAATCATATAACGATCTGTGCAATTTGATTGAAAATATTTTCCGGGACTTTGAATTATTTTCTTTAGGCATTTTGAATACCTGGGGAATTTTCATGTATATCTCATTATCAAGTGAGCCATAAAGGTATGCGGTAATCACATCCATTAAATGCATGTCAAGCTTTTCATGGACAACAAAACTAATGAGATAACGGAACGTTATAGCATCCAGGCCTTTGTGAAAATCCTTGTGCAACAAGGCGTGCCTTATATCTTTGGATCTCGTTTTTCTCATTTCTCTTACGTACAAAGACTCATTTATAGCCAACATGCTTAGCACCATTAGGTATTTAGACTACAGGCCCAAAAACTTCAGATTTTGCAAGTGAATTTAACTCTGATTGGATTGCTTCTTGTCATTTTGGTCAATCAAGTCTTTGTCGACATTCTCCAACAGATTGAGGTTCAAAATCTTCACTTTCTTGCATAATGCTAGATGCAACATTATATGCAAAGACATAATCCACCACAATATCGATTGGATTTATTGATAGTTCCTTATTTTCTTGAGTCTCGGGCTCAGTGGATTCTTCATGAACCTCAGAATTTATTAAATCGTGGATTTCTTTATGAAATTCTTTCGTTGTGTCATTTTGATTAGTTGTTTTCCTTTTTCTAGGATTTCGATCTTTGAAACCTAATGGTCTGTCATATTTTAGGCGTGCTTTTGACTCATTAGCTATGACACTATAAGATTGTCCAAATAGGAACATCAATATGGATTGGAACATTCTCTGCATGGATATGTGGTTTTTTTATCCTTTTCAAATCCGTAAATGCGTTTGGCATTTGATTTGCTATTCTCTGCAAATGGATAATCTTTTGTACCTCTTTTTCACAAATAGAGGCACGTGGATCAAGAAGAGACAATGATAGATTTTTTCACAAAATTTCTGGTTTGATTTCACCAACTTCTCTCCCTAATTTTGGGAAAAGTATCTCATCGAATCGACAGTCTGCAAATCAGGCAGTAAACAAATCCCCCATCAATGTTTCGAGGTAGCGAATAATGGAGGGCGATTCAAACCCAACATATATTCCTAACCTTCTTTGCGGATCCATTTTGGCGTGATATGGCAGTGCTTCAGACACATATACCGCGCATCCAAAAATTCTTAAATGGGATATATTAGGTTCATGACCCAAAACTAATTACAACGGGAAATATTTACGATAATTTATCGGTCGGAGACGAACTAGCGTTGATGCATGCAAAATGGCGTGACCCCAAACAGAAATGGGCAGCCTCATTTTCATGAGTAACGGTCTTGCTATCAATTGCAGGCGTTTAATTAAAGACTCTGTAAGATCATTTTGAGTGTGAACATGAGCTACAAGATGTTTTATTTTTATCCCAATTGATAAGCAATAATCGTTAAATGTCTGAGATGAAAACTCAGCAACATTATCAAGTCTAATAGACTTAATTGAATTATCAGAAAATTGTGCCAGTAATCAAATTATTTGTGCCATTAATTTTGCAAACGCGAAGTTGCAAGATGACAATAGGCACACACGGGACCATCTAGAAGATGCGTCCATTAAGACCATAAAATATCTACACGGCCCATTATGTGGGTAAATAGGTCCACAAATGTCCCCTTGTATACGTTCGGAAAATGCAGAGGACTCAATTCCAACCTTTGTTGGTGATGGTCTAATAATTAACTTACCTTTGATAATAAGAAGTGCAAAAAAAGTCATTATTTAAAAGAATCTTTAAGTTCTTTAATGAATACCCATATTAGTTTTCTACAATTCGTCTCATCATAATTGATCCAGGGTGTCCCAATCGATCATGCCAAAGTACAAAAGTATTGGAATCAGTAACCTTTTGGTTTACGGTAGAATGTGCCTCAATTACACTAATTCTTGTCCAATACAGGCCACAAGACAAAGATGGGAATTTCTTAATAACACTCTTTTGGCCAAAGACATACTTTGTAATGATGAGATATTCAAGATTATTCTCATATATTGTCTCAATATGATATCCATTTCGACGGATATCTTTAAAACTCAACAAGTTCCTCTTGGACTTGGAGGAGAGTATTGTATTCTCTATAATAAGTATTATTCCTTTAGGCAGAGTTATAGTAGCTCTTCTAGAGCTTTCAATTAATTTACTACTACTAGAAATTGTAGTAACATCTGCCTTACACATACTTAAATGAGAGAAATATTTCTTCACTTTAAATATTGTATGTGTTGTACATGAATCAACTAAACAAATATTTTTACAATTGAACTTTGATCCAAGTTTGTTTTGTGAGATATCCATATTTACTTCCCATGGTTTGACATACAAAAGAAATATATGAATAAATATTAGTATTTTTAAAGATAAAAAAAAAAGAGACAAAGTGAAGTTAATAACTCAATAATGACTTATTCAATAAATGTGATGATAATTTTTCTTAATACATAATTTTTGATTGAACAACTTAATTAAAAAAAATATAGCATTTTAATATAAATTTAGTAGTGTCGGCAGATTTAAAATCAATCCTAACTTATTGAACAAATAGTTTCTGACTAGTTTTCGTCCCTTCTACTTCTTTCGTAATTTTTTTTTCACGACACAATTTAAACGAATACTTGACCGCTATTTGGATTTACTAGCTTAGTATATAAAATATGAAATTTGTCATCTTCCCTACAAATAATATCTAACTCGTAACATAAATTACAACTGATGTTGGCTATAAATTTTGATTATTCTCAAACTTTATTCAATAACAGATTATGCTAATTCGACATACTAATTAAAATTATTATTTATGTAAACTATGAAAATTACATGATATTTATTCACTAACAAATATGAATAAGCAAAATAAAATAAAATCAAACTACTCAATCTTCTTTAATTACGGATCCATCACCGATCAAGTAGTCTATTTTTCTATCAGGGCATTCAAATAAGTCTGTCACATCCAAGTGGGTGATGTCAAAATCATTGTGAGAGACAAAATTAGCTTCAGGACCTTTATTCTTTAGAGATGCTTGATAAAGCTCAACCAAATATCTTGGTATACGACAAATATTTGCCCAATGTCCTTTTCCACCGCAACGATAACGTTTAGTTTTCGAACCATTTGCCTTTGGCTTCTCATCTTTCCTTTTCCACTTTTGGTGGTTATTTCTCTTTGAGGGGTGATTAACACCAGGAAAATTTCTTCCTTATCTACGGCCACTGCCACGACCACAACCACGAATAGAGTCACGGCCTTTTTCACGCTTAGCATAATGAGAATATACCTCATCCACTTCAAGCAATGGTATATAGCCAGTGGGTCGATTTTCATAATTTCTCATGAGCAATTCATTGTTTCGCTCAGCCACAAGGAGAAGAGAAATCAGCTCAGAGTACTTCTTAAAACCTTTCTCTCTGTACTGCTATTGCGGGACCATATTGAAGGCATGAAACGTTTTAAACGTTTTTTCGAGCATATCATAATCAGTGATAGTATCTCCACAGAGTTTCATTTAGAAGTAATTTTGAACATCGCAGAATTATATTCAGAAACAAACTTAAAGCCTTGGAGCCTCATATGAGCCCAATCTTATCATGCTTGTGGAAAAGTGACCAACTTTAAGTTGTCATATCTTTCCTTTAAGTCATTCCACAAAACAAGTGGATCTTTGACTGTGAGATATTCTATTTTCAACCCTTCATCAAGGTGATGGATCAAGAAAATCAAGACCTTAGCATATTCTTAGGTGGATGCTTTAGTTTTATCTTTAATGGCTTCTCCAAAACCTGTTACATCTAAATGAATTTCAGCATTCAATACCCATGTCATATAGTTCTTGCACGAAATTTCAAGGGCAACGAATTTTCTTTTCATAATGTCAGTCATAATTCAAAAGAGGAGAAAAGTTATACCTTAATATTCTCAAAAGCTTCTTGAGACGGTAGAGTCTCGTATTGATAACGTACAATAAAAGTAGAAGAACAATATTGCAGAGAAAGAGAGAGTAAATTCTTATTGAATTTTTATGGCGCACGTTAGCAGTAACCTAGGCTCTCTCAGCGTACAATAGCAAAGCTTGCCATTGTGTCCGGAGATGGCTCGCCGCCGGAGAACTGCGCCAGCCGACGATAACCAAACAGTCACACCCGACCATGGAGCTGCTAAAGCTCGAGAACCATTGACATTTGGAAGCTTTCTTCCGCTGAAATTTCAAGCTATTGATGCGATTCATGACGCCGAATGTGCAGATGTTCACATGCAGAGTCTGATATCCAAAACTGGTGGGGTTGACAGTGAAGCTGTCCAACGACTACAATTTTGTGATGCAACCAAAGGGGAAGCTCCCCTCCCTACAATAGCTGAAGTGGTACAGGGAAATCGGAATGCACAAATGGGTAAGCCATTAACATTTATGCCTCCCACTGATAGAGAGGGTAAGAAGATAGTTAAGCTTAGCGAGGATGATTTCCAATCTCAAGCTGAATACTGGAAAACCTCACTAATCGGGTATGTTACTGGAGAAACTCCGTATGAGAAGGCGATGGATAATTTTGTTATGCATGTTTGGAACTTTGTATCTAAACCTCATATTTTAATCCATTCTGAGGGCTATTGCATTTTCCGCTTCAATTCGATTGAGGACAGAGATCAAGTTATCCAATGGGGCCCATACTCTTACAGGAACAAACCTCTGTTCTGAGACCATGGGATGTTGATTTCTCCTTCCAAAATGACATAGTAAGTACCATCCCTGTCTGGATAAAATTCCCGGGACTACCTGTGGGGTATTGGTCTACAGAGGCACTGAGCAACATGGCTAGTGCAGTTGGAATTCCCTTATACACTGATAAGTTCACTGCCCATTATGAAAAGATCTCTTTTGCTCGAGTCCTTGTGGAGTTTGATGCTGCCCAGGCACTCCCAAACCAGATTGATATTGACACTCCATTTGGACTAAAGGTGCAGCAGATTGAATATGACTGAAAACCCCTGTTCTGCAACCATGGTTTGATGTTTGGTCATGATGCTCTGGACTGGTGGTACAATTCAAAATATGAGACTAAGAAGGATCAAACTGCAGATGGTTTGAAAAAGAGACAAGAGCCTAGAAGGAAAAGACCTCCTAAGAAGTAGGAATGGCATGTAAAGAAGACATTAGATGCTGCTCCACAGGATGTGATCCCAGAGGAAGCTGAACCTAGCAGGCCATCAGTTGCATTGGTGGACATCACCCCCCCAGAGGATGCCTACTCAACATGAAACTCAACAACACAATACCAGCCTGATGAGGAATCCAGTTACTGAGTCTGTCCAGGAAGTTGAAGAATGCAATAAAGGAAAGGCTGCTATTGAAGTGCTTGATTTTGGTAGAAAAGGTCAACAGAGTGACCCAGGACCCTCTTATACCCTCAATGATAATAGTCACTTGGAATATAAGAGTGCTAAATCTAGCCCATAAGCAGAAAGAGCTGAAAGACTTTCTTGCTGCGAATAAAGTTGATGTTATGGGATGTTTAGAAACAAGAGTCAAAGAACATAAAGCAAAGAAAATCCAAAACAGAATTTTAAAGGGTTGGAATGTTTACTGCAACTACTCAAAAGCAGTGAATGGTAGAATATGGCTGATATGGAAGACTCATATTCAGGTACAGGTTGCTCTTGTTACTGATCAGATTATCCATTGTTACATAGAAGACCCCCTTAGCCAGGTCAAGATGCATGCCAGTATCATTTATGCTCAAAATGATGCTAGCCTTAGAGAGCTGCTATGGACAGATTTGAGGAGTATTCCTATTCCTAGCCAGGATATATGGCTAATTAGTGGTGACTTCAATAATGTTTTAAACCTTGAAGACAGAATTGGCTCACCTATTACAGAAGCTGGATCAAAAGGCTTCAAGACAGTCATCAATGACCTGCAACTCTCACCCCTCAGAGCTACAGGTTGGCATTTTACTTGGTCTAACAAACAGGGAACTGCAACTAGGGTGTACAGCAAAATTGATCGGGCCTTTTGAAACTTTCAATGGTTGCAGCAGTATGGCCATGTTGAAGCTGACTTTATGAATCCCTCTGTGTCTGATCATTCCCCCATTCTCATCAAATGTGGAATCTTAAAGCTGCTACATCCTAAGCCATTCAGACTATATACTCACATCATGGAGCTTCCCCAGTTTCAATGCATTGTGCAGAATACATTGAAGCTTGAGTAAAATGGTTCCCGCCTTCAGCAGATCTGGAGGAAGTTAAAAGGCTTAAAGCAACAACTGAAAGACCTCAATGCTTACATGGACACATACAAGCAACTAGAGAATCATTGGACATCATCCAAAGTCAGATGCAGAGTTGCCCTTTATCACAATCTCTTTTTGATGCAGAGAAAACAGCCTTACAAGACATTGCATATTGGAACACTGTAGAGGAGCAAGTCATGAGACAGAAATCAAAAGCATGCTGGATCACTTGTGGAGATGCAAATACCAAGTATTTTCATGCCCAGTGGAAGATCATAGCTTCCCAAAACAACATATCTTCCATCTATACAGACACAGGACAAAAGCTAACAGGACCAGAAGATGTTGAACAAGAATTTATTGCTGTCTTTCAGTCACCATTGGGCAATTCTGAAAGTGAACTACCACTTGCTAACACTGCCATCATAAGGGATGGTAAATGCTTATCAAAAGCTCAACAAGAACTGCTGATTCAAGAGGTTACATTGGAGGAGATTATTGAAGCTATAAAAGAGATGTCAAAGGACAAATCACCTGGAGTAGATGGATTCCCAGTTGAGTTCTTTACCAAACACTGGGACATAGTAAAGGAGGACATTTATGCTGCTGTAAAGGAATTATTTAACACTTGCAGACTACCTCCTATGCTCAATACTACAGCCATAGCTCTAATCCCCATGGACAAAACTCCAACAACTGTGAAGGACTATAGGCCTATAGCCTGCTGCACCACTTTGTACAAGATCATCTCCAAAGTCCTCACTAGTAGGATGAAAGTTGTGATAGGTGACTTGGTAGGGCAAGCTCAATCTGCCTTCATTGAGGGCAGAAGTATATTAGAAAACATCATACTCAGTCATGAAATCTTCAAAGGCTACTCTAGGAAAGTTGTTTCCCCTAGATGTATCTTGAAGGTGGATCTGAGGAAAGCATATGACACTCTAGACTGGAGGTACCTTAAACAAATATGAGTTGACCTGGGATTCCGTGCTATCTTTGTGCAATGGGTAATGGAGTGTGTCACAACTGTCTCTTATTCACTTATGCTTAATGGTGGACTCACAAAACCTTTCAAAGCCAAAAGGGGTATCAGACAAGGAGACTATGTCCCCCTATCTGTTTGTACTGGCCATGGAGTACCTCAACACGATTATGGAGACACTATACAGAAATGGTGAGTTCAACTTTCATCTAAAGTGCAGAAAGCTAAATTATACACATGTTTGTTTTGCTGATGTTCTGTAGAGCTGATATGGTGTCTGTCAAGATCCTAAGGGAAGGTTTCCTTCAGTTCTCTAATGCTTCAGGACTGCAAGCAAACCTGTCAAAGAGTGCACTGTACATAGCTGGAACAAAATAGGATGATAAAGACCAGATTCTGGAAACATTGGGATTCAGTGAAGGTAAATTACCCTTCAGATACCTGGGGATCCCCCTTGATTCCAAAAAACTATCTGTTGGCCACTACCTACCAATCATTGAGATGATCACAGCCAAAGTAACTTGCTGGTCTGCTAGGATGCTTTCCTATGCTGGAAGATGCCAGCTTATTAAATCAGTTATATTTGGCATCCAAACTTATTTGGCCCAAGTGTTTATTCTTCCTAAGAAAGTGTTGAATGCCATTGAAACAGTTTGCAGAACATTCCTCTGGACTGGGAGTGTGAAACTGTCCCGAAAGGCTTTAGTGGCCTGGGACAGTGTCTGCAGACCTCTCTCTGCAGGGGGACAAAACATAATAGACATAGCAGTCTGGAACAAGGCTGCTATCAGCAAACACCTCTGGAACTTGGCTAAGAAGAACTATTGCTTATGGATTAGATGGGTTCATAGTTACTATATCAAGCATAGGGACATAGAAACAGTGCCCCCACCTAAGACAGCTTCTTGGGTGGTAAAGAAGATACTGGATAGAAGGGCAGACCTCATGGGAGCTCAATCAAGTCAAGGCAACCTCTTCAGTAGATTGCAAGCATTCAGCAGACTGGGGAAATTCCTTATTCACAAGCTTTACCTGGAATTGACCCCTACCTATAGTAAGGTTGCTTAGAAGAACCTATCACTATTTACTCAAGCCCAACCAAGGTATAAGTTTACAGTCTGGCTAGCTGCTCAGGGAAGACTACCAACAGTTGAAAGATTACAGAAAATTGGAGTTCAGGTCCCTGAAACTTGTGTATTTTGTGATCATAGTAGTGAGATATTTAGCCATTTGTTCTTTGACTGTCCAGTCACCAAGAACTTGTGGAACAGAATGTGCTCATGGCTTGGACATCATAGGAATGTGGGGAACTGGGAAACAGAAATGATGTGGGTCTGCAACAAGGCTAAAAGCAGAGTGGCATTAAACAGTATCACAGCCTGTTCTTTCATCACCACTGTGGCTCTCATCTGGAGAGAAAGGAACAATATCAGATTTAATGGGAAAGTTTTTGATGCAACTCTACTGTGTAGAGAAATAGCCTTATCAATTCATATCCGAGGCAGAAACTGCAGGAAAATGGCAAGCTGGATTGGCCAAGCTCAACAAATATCCATAGCCTCTAGTTACTGGAATCTATACTATAATGTACTTAGAGTAAATTTAGAAGTTAATATAGACACATGATATAAATGAGTAGGAGTAGTCAAATCTCTTACTGAATCTCCAAATGTAAATATCTTTTGGGATATCAATAGAAAGAATATTTAAACCAAAAAAAAATTCTTATTGAATTTTGGGATGATTTGCAATGGGGTAAAACCCCTCTATTTATAGGGGAAATATAACTTAGCTACAAAGTAAAACTCTCTACAAAATAGACATTCTATTCATAATATATAATCATATTTTACCTAATACTTCTTTATATATATAGTTTTGGTAACATACTACATAGTTATAGATTTACCCAAAATACCCTTATTATTATTTGCCACTTCATTAAATATACGGACCTTTTTGTCTTTCCCCCAAAGATGAACCCCCAATTCCCCCCTCGTCTGCACAATCGACGCCAACTTCAGAAAAGTTCTAGATTTCATCTCCGACCAAATTAATTCAAATCTCTTTTCATCTCAAATCTCCTCCAATACAAACTTCATATCAACAGGCGTAACACAAGAACTCTAGATTCCATCTCTAACCAAATATAACAAATATCCAAATGCTAAAGAGTACAATTTTCTCTTCCAAATGAAAGAGAAAATAACAGAAATATCATTGAAAGAATAATGTATTTTCTCCCTAGCTTGAAATTAGAACTTTTACAACAGAAATATATGAATTCAATACACCATCTTAGATTTCAAAGTTGATTTTTTATGAATACCCAATATTTTATAGCTCTAAATTCTTGGAATCAGTAAACATAAAATATATCTAGAAACAATATGAGCTTGGATGTAATAATGAACACATGGAATTAAATATATATATTTACTAAAATTCCAACAAAGAGTCCACATTCTAAGAGGTATGACCAAGTGAAAAGAGATTTGAATTAATTTGGTTGGAGATAGAATCTAGAGCTTTTGTGTTATCCCTGTATGAAGTTGGCGTCAATTGTGCAGAAGAAGGGATTTCATTTTGGGGGAAAGATAATGAAGTGACAAAAATAATAAGGGTATTTTGGGCAAATCAAAAGTGTATCAATTGCTAACCTACTACAACTATGTAGTATGTTAGCATATATATATATATATTGTTTTAATTTTTATTGTCGACATTAATATTTCTCTTGAAAAATATGATATATAATAGTCAATGTAATAAAATATATTGCACCAATATAATAACATTTGAAATTGTTTGGCTATGTGTTTTAGTTGTCGTCATTGTAATACACAAGCATACGTGCAATTATTTTTGGACGAATTAAAGAGAATATCTTTTATTTTTGTGGTAAAAGCTAAATTTTCGGGATAAACACATGCTCGAAAGCACATATATCCATCATTATTGGTACAAAGTAAGAAATTGAAAGAAAGAATAACTATAATAAATGAAGTATAACATATTAAATAAATATACTTACATTTTAGTGGTGTTTTAATCTTTAAATTTTATAATTAAGTTTTATTGAAGTAAAATATTTTCATGTCAAAATATTTTCTTGAACCTAGGCTTTTGTTGAGAAGATAATGAATGTAACTTGATGATGTTGGGTGATAAGTGTGGATTTTAACTACTTATTAGTATTTTTACTTTTTGTTCTAGTACAAAAATATTGAATAGTGTTCCCAAAACTAATGCAATTATGTAAATTACAGGAATGCTGGAAGTTTGGTCTCTCATTATGAAATCCGACAAAAAAAAAAAAATTTCGAAGCACAAGACAATAAAGGGCGCAGAAGCAAAAATATGTGGTCTGTAGAAGAAATTTTACGACTGCATAAGAAATTGCGAACCGTAGAATTCCATCTACGGCCGCAATCCAAGCTAAAAAGTCCAACAGAAGATTGACAAATGTGCGGACTGCACATGAATTGTACGGCCCCAAAACAGGGTCTGCACTGATAAGTATTTTCAAGTTCAGAGAATGTGCAGAAGACATGGTCCTTAAACCTTGCAGAACTGCGGATCGCACAATAATTGTGCGCCCGCAGTCCACAAATGTGCGGCCGCATAATCTTCCTTCCTGCCAACTAAAGAAATCTGCAGACCGCACATGGAGTTGTGCAGCCGCATAATCTCTCGAGAGGCATTTTCATCCGCAATTTTTCGCCCAGTATAAATAGATGAGTTTCACAAATTTAGGTCAAGTTTTGAACATTAGAAGTTATTGTAGCCATTTGTCTTTACTACTTTAAGAAGTTCTCGTAAAGAAAGACCGCCAATCCCTTTCTCGAAGATACATGCAAAGCGACCGACCCTCTTTTCTTGTCTTGCCTCAAAGTGTAGTGTAGTGAGGATTTTCCTCACAGAAGGAGTGGAAAATTGTGGAAAAAGACGAAAGCGTTACCTCTCTCGATTGAAAGTATGACCTAGCAGCAGAGGCGCGAGCCCTTACCATACTTTATCCCTAGGGCATGGTATGGAATAGACCTGTGGTTGGTCAGCATCGGTGGATCGTCTTCTCTCAGTTTTATAGCTTCATTGCAAAAATTAGCTAAGTAGCTCCGACGGTTTTCTTTCCCTTCAATCCCTCCTTACCAAGCACAATCAACAGTTCGCCGGGGAGAACAGCCTAATCAGCATCCGAGTAGGCACGTAACTCAAGGGAGGAATGTGCCGAGAAGTGAAGGCCATTTTTACATTAATTTAGTGTTTAAACATTAGATTTCACCTTTTAAATCTTTCATTATGAGTTTAATTAACTTTTATTCTTTATTTTCTTCAATTTCAATTATTAGTAGCTAGATTTTTACTAGGGCTGTGACTCAACCCTAGTGTGTAAATCTTATGATTATTTAATCTAATTGTTTATGATTGGGTGTTAATTATTTAGCTTTGTTCATGCTTCAATTTGAGAATTAATGATTGCAAACATTGATTCATGCATATTTAACTCTTCTCCACTAGAGAAAGAGGGACCTAATCTAGGATAGCTTTGCTAACAATGAATTGAGTTAATTGAGATATTGATTAGCCTAACTAAATGGTTCAAACTAGAGATAGTAAGAACACCACTTGAGATCATATCTACTATTTTATACCCATTTGGACATGAAAAAGTTAAATTGGGCAAAATCACTCTTGATCGAGAGGTACTGAGTGGGTAACACAAAGTTGAGAGCTATAATACACCCCAATCAACAAAATATATATTAACGTTTTTATCCCATTAGACAAACACTTATGTTATGGTCATTATCCCTATGCTAAACTATTTGGAAAAACATCAAAAACATTCATCTCTAATTTATTTACCTTAGCTTGCAATCATAGAGTAATAGTAGAAGTAGAAATCAAAATTTAGTTGTAGAAGTGGAATTTTAGGTAGTCCACTCGCTTGCTTCAAATATATACTCCTGACACCCCTTATAACTCCCATTGGATTCGGTTATGACACATAATTTGGTAATTATTGTTGCATACGACCGTAATATATTTTTTATTAAGGTGTGTTATGGATGTTATTAGTTTTTACCGATGTTGCTAGGGAGTTAAAATAGTGTTAGCTATATATTTGGGTTTATTTTTGGAATATTTTCTTTTTCTTGCGTGTTACTAACTTGTGTGAGATATTGTAGGTACAACTATGGCGAACAATGAACTCAAAAATGCTTACTTTCAGGGACAATCTCGAGGTGAGCAAGGGAGTGATGGCCGAGAATGCTTACCCTCAGGGACAAGTGGCATCTTTAATGGTTGAACTCGAGCAGAGGGGGGCAAGGGTCGTCGTCTTGAGGGATGAATTGAGTGCCAAGATTGAAGAGTTGGGTCGAGCTAAGAAAATCAAAATGGTCGCAGCGGCTGAGGCGGAAACGTTGATGCTTAAGGAGGTGACGTTTGAGGAGTGGATCATGGGTTGGAGGCGGAGTTGTCTAAGTTAAGCGAGCAAGTCATTGTCCTGAGGGTCGAGAATACACATCAGCAAGCACATCCATCTACATCTATTACTTCTGCCGGATCCCGATGTGTCGCAGGAGTTGTATGAAAAATAGGACCATACCGAGTCTCAACTTGACAAGTCATTAAAGGCTGCAGGGAAGGTTTCCTAGGTAGAGCTTAAGGGCATCCATTTCAAGGCATGTATAGCTCGTGAAGCTTGTGGCTACGACCCTGGTACACCCGGCACGGATGATGATGACAACGTCGTGGATGGGCTTGCCTCTGATACTTGGTATGATGGTGAGTATTTTGATGGGGATGATGTGGCGTGAAGCTTTTGTACTTAGGGTTTTTTTTTTGGTTTGCTATTTTAAGGGTGTCCTCGAGCCCTTTGTAAAAGGTATAGTAATCCAACAATTGAAATGGAGCAATTGCCTTTTTGCTATGTATTTTCATATTCGCATTCTCTTTTTCTTCTCGTTTTCTATGTGGGAAAGTCCCTAAATTTTCGGCCATTTGCATGTAATGATGATTTTGGCGGAGTTGAACATAGATCGATTTGAGGCCGAATATAGTTAGCTCAAACGATGTTGAGGTTTGATTGGTTCGAACAAGGTCGAAAATCAAATAATTCGAGCGAGGTCGAATGTAAAGTAATTTGAGCGAGGTCAACTGTCAAATAATTCGACCGAGGTTAAATGTAAAGTAATTCGAGAGAGGTGGAATATCAAATAATTCGAGCGAGGTCGAATGTCAAGTAATTTGAGCGAGTCGAATGTAAAGTAATTCGAGCGAGTCGAATGTAAAGTAATTCGAGCGAGGTCAATGTAAAGTATTTCGAGCAAGGTCAAATATCGAATAATTCGAGCATGTTGAATGTAAAGTAATTTGAGTGAGTCGAATGTAAAGTATTTCAAGCGAGTTGTGCAAAAATGCTACATGCTACTTTGTTTATTTCATTCATAGGAGAATATTACATGTTTTTGTTTGTTCCATACGTACATTTGAGAAGTTCCAGTCTACCTAGTCCCTTCATTGCCTGGCCTGGAGAAGTAGTTGATTGGCGAGGCAATGAATTATACTTGAACTTTGAGACTCCCCCTTCGTTGCCTCACTTAAAACCTCCCCGATAAAACCTAATTGGAATAAAACCCGAGTGAGGGAAAAAGAGTAAAACTTAGAGGCCGTCCGTTCATAGAAGTCTAATTATTTGAGGTACGTGATGTTCCAAATGTTTGGTAGTAGCTTTCATTCCATTGTTTCTAGTTGGAATTATCCTTTGTTTGCTGCTGCCGTGATTTTGACGGCCTGTCCAAGTTGAATCCTAGTTTACCTTCTCTTGGGTCTTTGCTCGCCTGTGTTTTGGCCTTGAGTACATAGTTCCTGACTTTGAGCGGTCTTACTTTTGCCTTTTTGTTGAAGTACTATTTTGCTTTATGTTTTTGGGCTATCATTCTTATGTGAGCCATGTCTCTTCGCTCCTCCACTTTGTCGAGGTCTTGCTTTTAGTTCTTGTCATTGCTTGGTCTGCTCTCATTGGAGTATCAAACTTGGTTCCCCGACCTCGAGTGGTATCACTACATTAGTCCCATAGACTAGTGAATGTGGCATTTCTCCTGTGCTTGTTTTTGGCGAGGTGGTGTATGCCCATAACACTTCTGGTAGTAGTTCCGGCCATAGCCCTTGGCATCTTCAAGTTTCTTCTCTACGATGTTTAGTATTATTTTGTTGGAATATTCGTCTTGGTCGTTGCATGTGGGGTGATATGGCATGGAGAGTATTTGCTTGATGTGCCATTTCTCGAAGCATTCTGTGGTCTTT
The DNA here is from genome assembly GCA_034376525.1 of Nicotiana benthamiana. Taxonomy (NCBI): domain Eukaryota; kingdom Viridiplantae; phylum Streptophyta; class Magnoliopsida; order Solanales; family Solanaceae; genus Nicotiana; species Nicotiana benthamiana. The sequence goes on along the minus strand of CM067324.1, from coordinate 125,874,011 downwards.
TTCCCGGTGAACTGGCGTACGTTGTCACAGTTGATTTCTTTGGGGATGCCGAAGCGACATATAATGTTCCTCCATATGAATGTGATAACTTCCTACTCACATATTTTGGCAAATGCACATGCTTCTACCCATTTGGAAAAGTAGTTAGTTAAAACAAAAAGTAAACTCACATTAACTCGTCCTACTGGGAGTGGTCCTACGATGTCCATTACCCATTTGATGAATGGCCATAAAGATGTGACCGAGTGGAGGTTCTCGCTCGCTTAGTATATCATAGGAGCGTATTTCTAGCACTACTCGCATTTCTTGACGAAGTCGGCCGCTTCATTCTTCACGGTGGGCCAATAATAGCCTGCTCGTACGAGGCATATAATGAGGGCTTAGTTGCTGGTATGGGCACCGCAGTTTCCTTGATATGCTTCCTCGAGGACCTATCTTCTTTGGTTTGGCTCTAGGCATTTCGCCAAAGGACTGCCAAAAGTTGTCGTGGCTTATGATGTTTTATCTGGCCGCCTGCATTCGTAGTTTTTTGGCTTCTTTTTTGTCTGATGGGAGTACTCCCTCCTGCAAATATGTTGTAATACGGTTGTACAAATCCTAAGTTAAATTTACAGAGTATACCTCAAGTTGGTCCATTGACGAGTGGAGAAGTATGTTTTGTTTTCTACTTATGTTTCTGGTGGCTGTTGCTAACTTAGCGAGTCCATCTTCCTCGATGTTTTGTGCTCGAGGTATCTGGTCGATTTGGCATTTGTCAAATTTCGACAGCAGTTAATGAATTTCTGCCTGGTACTTTTGTAGCCTTTGCTCTTTGATTTGGAAAGTCTCTGGCACTTGGTTGACAATAAGTTGTGAGTCGCATCGGAGGACGAATCTTTGTGCTTTGTACTTGAGAGCTATATAAAGTCTTATCGTGGTACTGTATGGACTAGCGGATGACTTCTCCTGTTGAGACCACAAGTACAAGTCCCAGTCTAGATCCTAACGCATTAGAAGCTCCATTGGTGTATAGGACCCATAGGTCGGGTAACCTGGGATAGGTATGAGAAGTTTCCTTCTCAACCTTAAGCATTTTTTGGCACTAAAAAACATCGACGAAGTCGGCAAGTACCTGTGATTTTATCATTGTTCGTGGATGATATGTTATTCGTACTCGCTCAATTCTATATACCACTTGGCCAATCTCCACGACATCTCAGGTTTATGTAGGATGCTCTTTACGGGGAAGGTCGTGACCACCGATATGGGGTGATATTGAATATAGGGTCTAAGCTTTTGTGAAGCTATGGCAAATGGCAAGGCCAAATTTTCGAGATGGGGGTACCTTATTTCAGAGTCGACCGGGTTCTTCTAATGTAACAGATTGGAGATTGCGTACCATAGTTTTCATGACAAGAACTGCACTTATTCCGACCTTTGATACGGCCAAGTATATCCTGAGGCACTCACTGGGTTCTACTTTGGCGAGTAGGGGGGGTGAGGACAAATATACCTTTAGTTCTCTTAAGGCCTCGATGCATTCTGAATTCCATTAGAGTCTATTGTCATTTTTAAGCACGTTGAAGAATTTGTGGAATCTGTTAGAGGATTGTGAGATGAACCTCGACAGGACAACTATATAGCCAGTCAATTTTTGTACCTATTTCTTGTTGGTGAATACTTCGGGTATTCCCTCGATGGTTTTGATCTGGTTGGGGTTTACCTCGAAACCTCTTTGTGACACCAGAAAGTCGAGAAACTTGCCCGAGGTTACGCCGAAAGCACACTTTCTGGGGTTGCAGCTTCATGCCGTATCGCCTTAGTATATTGAAGGCTTCCTTCAGATGATCGATGTGGTCTTCCTTCCTTTTTGATTTGACCAACATATCATCAATGTAAACTTCTATTGTTTTACTGAGTTGGTCCTTGAACATATTGGTGACCAGCCTTTGATAAGTCGCCATACGTTCTTTAACCCGAATATCATGACTCTATAGTTATACGTCCCCTAATGGGTGATAAAATTGGTCTTTTACCGATCCTCTTCTTCCATGAGTATTTGGTTGTAAATTGAGTAGGCATCCAGGAAACTTAACAACTTGTGTCCTACCGTTGCGTCACTGAGTTGATCGATGTGAGGCAATGAAAAAGAGTCTTTCGGGCAGGCCTTGTTTAGTTTCTTTAAGTCCACACAGACTTTCCATTTTTCTTTTTTACCATGACCACATCAGCAATCCATTAGGGGTATTTTGAATCTCGGATGGAGCCGTTAGCGAGTATTTTTCCACCTAATCACGAACAACCTCATTGATGGCGTTGAAATTTTTTCTTATTTGTCATACCAGTGAGTAGAATGGATCGATATTCAACTTGTACGTAGAAATGTCTTACAGGATACCTGGCGTATCTACATAGGAGAAAGCAAATAGATCAGTGTTGTCAATTAAAAATTTATGAAATTTACCTAGTTTTGAGAGTTTATGGCCGATGTAAGCCTTTTTACTGTAGTCGTTGTTATCTAGTTGGACAGGGTTTAGGTCTTCTACCGTTGACCCTATGGCCTTCACGACGTCGGGTTACTTGATGATGTCTTTTTGTTCATCGAGTTCAAGCCACGACTTTGGTTATTTCTATGGTACCGAGACTATTCCCTTTAACTATTGGGTGTATGTACAATCTTGGACGATGCGGTAGCATAATATGTGTTGTTCTCCTCGAATGCTGAATATCCCCCACGGAGTAGTAAACTTGATTAGTTGATATAAGCTGGACAGAATAGCCCTCATGGAATGTATCCAGGGTTTCCCTATGATGACGTTTTAAGTTGTGTCCTGGTTCATGACATGAAAAATTGTTTCTAGGGTGACGTCCCCGGCCAGAATGGGCAGTGTTATCTCTCTTGAGGTTCGCTCAACTACATTGTTAAAACCTGTTAGCAATATGTAGTGTTGTAATATATTGTCCTCGAGTCTCATTTGTGCGAAAACTTGAGGGTGAATAATACACGTGCCGCTCCCATTGTCTACCATTATTCATTTGATATCAGAATCTGAAATACGTAAAGTAATAATAAGCGCATCGAAGTGAGAAAAGGTCAAACCATGGGTATCTGACTTATCAAAGATGATACTATTTTTGAGGTCATCATACCGTTCATGGGTGATTAACTGCTTTTTTTATATGTGGTGGTGAAATTCACGTGATTGATTGCTGCTTCAATGCCTCCGCCAATGATCATTTGGATGGTGCGGGTGGGGAGGATGGCTTTGGAGGGCCTTGGTATTGTTCTCGTTCGCAGACAAAGTTGGCTCTTCCTTGGTCACTCATCAGCACCCTTAGTTGTCCTTGGTGAAGCATGTTCACCATTTCTTGCCGTAGGTAAGGCTATACAGTCTTCGGTCTTGTGACCCCGCTTTTGATGAACACACAGAGGGCATTTGATTTTCTGGTACTTAGGTCGGACTTTCTCTTTTGTGGCCACTTCACCTTCCGGCTGAGCTTCTCTAGTATGTACAATATATCTAAAGGGGAAACACAAAAAATGTGAGGAGATAAGAGTGTATGCATACCTCTTTCGTTTCGCTGAGTCCCTGTATGTGGCCTAGACAACCCTTATGTATCGCGAGGAGATGGTGGGATGTTCGTTTTGACATATGGTTGGTGCCTGTCCCAATTGAGGCGTGGAACTGAATGGTCTCTTCGATCGTCATTATGACGGTCTTTCCTCCACTCCGTTTGGACTAACGTTAGTGTTTGAGTTGGACCGTTGAGGTCATCCTCATCTGCTCTCACCTTAGTGTAATAGGCGTTGTGAATTTCTTCCCACATGGTGGGAGGCTATTTTATGAGTCTGCTTAACAACTATCTGGTCGTCCTCGACTCATTCCTGTTCAACCTATTTTGGAAAGTTGGCATCGCCATCCCTTTTTGATATGTTTGGAAAGATCATTATTACTCTATTGAACCGGACGAAGAAGCCCCCGGGTCCCTCGCCATGCGATTGTCTGACGGAGAATATTTCATTCATCCCGGCCTCCGTCTTCTTAGCCGCGGTGTGGGCGGTGACGAACTTATAAGCCATTTCGTCGAACGTTGTTATTGAACGTGCTGGTAATTGTGAGTACCATGTTAAGGCTCCCCATGTTAGGGTTTTGTGGAACTTCTTCAACATCGCTGATGGTACCTTCTGTTTTGAGAGGTCATTGCCTTTTACTGTTGTGATATCATTAATGATGTGAATCGTATATCATCAAATATGATTGCATTTTGAAGGTCTTGGGTATGGCTCATGGGGCTTCCTCCTTGTTGTACGATTGTTCGACGAAACGACCGACGTCCCATTTTAGTAGTAGTTTCAGGGCACTCGGAAAAAGATGGTTGTTGCCATTTTGTTTTTTTGATATAGAAGAAACTAAAATTTTAACTAGAAACTCCTCACATACGGCGCTAAATTATTTACCAAAAAAAAGTATTATACATTTTCTTAAAACGAATTAATAAGAAAATAGGGGGTGAATCCTAGTTAGATATAATAACTACTAGATCTAAAGACTTAATGCATTAACGATGTAGGATCATGTCAGATAATATTGAATGACAATTAAGTGTGCTCAATGATTGTCAATGAATGCAATAAAGAAAGCCCGCAAGGAATGTAGATGATGGCAATAAATGTAATAAGAAGAAACTTGTCACCCAAATGTTAGATGACTTGTATCATTCTCCTTCCTGACAACAACGTGGAGACAATATTAAATGAAGATGAACAAGAGATCCTTGGATCTTGTGACTAAAAGATATATGTTGAATAATGAAAGCAGTGGACATGACAAGCTTTGTATATTCTCTGTAGTCAATATTTATAATGTTTTCTTATCCCGAAAGTAAAGATCCCCCTTTTTGTTCTTTATCTCTTCTTATTTATTGGGAATATTCCTAAGAAACTCCGGAAAGTACAGCTAAAAGATTATCCAATAAAATATTCTTTCTTTCTATTTCAAACATTCTACCGTTACTTCGGTATATTCTTCACTTGAGCTCGGCACTAATCCTTTTTAAGACGAATCCTTGACATTGTGCCATAAGAATGCCATAAAAGCCGCAAAATAACCACTTCTGACATTTCTTTCATTTTATCCTTTTCTAGACAAGACAATAGCCACAATGTACATGCGTTTTCCAAGCTGTGCCCAAGAAATCAATTTCTCATTAATTTTATTGCACAAATATAATCATGCTGAACAGTTAACATAAAAGGTAGGTTTTAGACAGAACTTTGATATTCAAAAAATCCAAAAAGAAGACTAATTTTAACCTTAAAGAAACCTCAATTATAATATTAATTACATGCTGAGCTAGTCTCATTATCTACCGCCTTCTCTAAGAATTTATATATATTTCCAGATATTGGAACACCAGCTCTATATACACAATATTGTCATAAGTATAGAGTACATAGAAACAAGAAAGAAATTACTATATGTAAACTGCGCGGCAACACGAGCAAATGATAATAACACCACTGACTACAGAGAAATTAGTAAGCCTAAATTGGAAAAAAAAACACATTAAGCTCCCGAAGTTCGGGAAATGATCGAAACACAAATCTAAGTGAAAGTGGAAAATAAGTTTCATTTAATTTCAAGTGGTACCAAAACAGGTCTTGACCTTGCTATGTACAAGTACAACCAACATTCATATGAAATCAGAATCCCCTAAATCATCTACCTCTCTCGTTCTCTAAATGTACAAATAAATACAAACAAGCCCAATATCCATCTTCAATGAAAGGATTGAAGAACTAGCACTTGTTAAAGATTTAGTAGAGACTAAAATCTGATTATTAATATAATCAGTCTAAACCAAAAAACCTAAGCTACAAGAACAATAGTTTACACACAGCCTCTGATGTCTGGCTCAGCATCCATCTCCATAAATGAGTTCTTCTGCACCCAATTTTCATCATCTTCTTCTGATGCAAACAATACAACAGAAATGTCACCCAGTTTCTTTCTGCTTAATTTTAACTTCCGAATTTTCAATTGCCTTGGAGCATTTGGCGCTTCAACATCATTGAATTCACCCAAATCCTCAATTGCATTCTTGAAACCAAGCGTCTTTCTTGGTGTCGCATACTCAAAATGCCACCTTTTTGCTATCGCAGTCTGTTTATTAAAGCATAAAAAACCATTTAAACTCACTAATTAAGAAACCAATCCAACTACTTCCATAGTGCAAAGAATGTATTTGATTGGCGTAATTGACACTTACCGCTTCTCTAATTGTCTTTGATACATGAAAAAGCCTCTTCAAATCATCATGATCAACTCCATATACTATCCTTATCTGCACAAACAGAGAAGAAGATTAACAAAAAAAAAGTAATTTTCAGTACCATTATACTAATGCACTCAAAATATACAGAAAGGAGAATTGGGCTGATTAAACTCACCAGAATATCTTGAGGCAAGGCTTCAAGAGGAGACTTGTCATCACAAAAGAAAAATGAATTGTGACTACACACTTTCTTCATAGGTGTTGTTATTGGACTGAAATCAACATCCACTGTAATTCTTTTCCTCCCAAATGAGGTACTTCTCACTAGACCCGACCCATAACTTTCACATTTCTTTCCCAATACCATTTTCACTCAATACCTGAATTTCCAACAAAAACATTCAGAATTATCCAAATCCAAACACCAAATACAATAAAATTCTATCTATAATCTAAATTTTCCCAACTTTGTTATTTGAACTTAATAACAGAACCTCATTAGCCCAAAACCAAATCAAACATAATGCATCTCTAAGATATCATTACTTAGTGGGTAAGCAGCAATATATATTAGATACGCACCTTAAAATTAATCCTTAATTTGCGCTGTAGAAGTAAATTAAGATTGAAGTAACGGATGTTCTGAACAAGGAAACTAATGAACCGCCTTTCTACACAACTTAATTGTAGTTTGTACAGCACTTCATTTGGACGAGGGTCAAGTTCCCTTATATACACGTCTTTTTTACTGTAAACTATTTACTTCTCTCTCTCTATTTTTTTAAATGATATTTAAATGTTTAATGGATAAATATGTACGGCTGTTAAAAAAGATTTGATCTTGCCCAGAAAGAACTGGAATTTTCCCCTACAAATATCTTTGGGTTTTGTGCTTTAAATCTGAAGGAGGGAAAAAACTAGCCGTTTGAGGGGGACACGTGGCAAGATGGGAAAGGTGGAAGGATTAACGTGGGTTTTTTGGATGACACGGTAGAGTTGGTCGGTTCCATGTCAGCATGTCGGTAGCTTTACTAACACGTTCGATGCTCTTAGACGTCTTCAGTGGATAGTGCTAAATCACCTGACACGTGGTTTTGAAGGAAAAACGACTAGACGGGATACTGACACGTCATTGAATGGATAAACGAACGGTAAAGATCTGTTGAGGAAATACACTGGACTGTTGATGTAACGGTAATTGATAGTGACGGTCAAGTAAATTCTTCTCAGAGAAGCAGAGTCTTAATAGGCGGCTGTTGCAGTTTTTACACTATGGGAAAAGGGTCAAACGAGGGTCAATGCGTTTACAAGTTGTAAAAATTTGTACTATTTTATATTGAGAAAAGAGATTCCTATGGAGCCGTGTTAAATTCCAACACGGTAATGGATTTGAAAATTTTATAAATTCGAAATTCTAAGAAAAAATATTATGAATTTGAAATTTTATTTTTTTAAATTATTAAATTTTAAAGTAATAATTTAAATTAAAGTTATTAAATTTATTGAATCCGTAAATAGTAGTAGTATGCTAGCTTCACCCTCGTAATGGAGATTTTACTTTTATGGGGTAAAAGGATAGGAGAGATATTGAAAAATCAAATTTCGTTTAGCTAAAAATGGTAAGAATAATTGATTAGCTAATAATATCCTCCGCCGATTTTCGTTTATAAATTGTTTGAAGTAGAATATGGAAATTGTTGCTCAGCCAAAATGTAGGTGGCCCAGAAATACATAATGTATCACTTGGTTGAACTAAAATTTCGAAAATGTCTATTTGACCAATCAAGGTTTTAAGTGCACAACGAAGCTTTTTAAACTATTATATCATGAAATAGGTCATTATAAGCTGAATTTTTGTCATATGAAGAAGTATGAAATGTATCAAATACTATAATTCATAACTTTAATAGTTGGAAAAACTTGAAATGTATGAAAAAACTGCAATGAATAAAATTGTTTGACTTTGAAATAATAATTGTTGCAAACAGATTCAGACGGAAAATAATAATTATCTCAATAACTTTTTGTTTTTATTTTACGTTCAATTTAGACAAATAGAAATTAGTCAAAGTTATAGATGAACTTAAAGTTATTAATTAGTGGCCAAGCAAGACTTAACTGTCGGGGGATAAGAAAAGGATATTAATAGAGAGGATAAGAAAGTATTAAGTGAGAACCAATCCTTCGTTTCAGTAAATAATCTACAATAACAATTCAATATAATCTTACTTAGTGGGATTTGGAGTGAGTGGTTTGTACACAAACCTTACCCCTACCCTTGAGGCTGTTTCCAAATAGACGGGTATCCTTTTCTCGAAAAACTTTCCACTTTGCTCTTGGGGAGATTCGAACTCACAACCTCTCGGTTGAAAGTAGGGGTTGCATACCATCAGAGCAACGCCTCTTGTCTCGTTTCACTAAATAATCCTTTATTAAATTAAATGTACAATTCAAAATTTTTAAGTATGTGAACTATGGGTGTTAAACGGATGGATTGGGCCGGACTTTTATTTTTTGGACCCATATAGGTTACGGTCTGGGCCGGTTTCGAGTTGGTTCTTAGTGGATTTAACGGGTTCGGATTCATTCGGATAAAAATTAAACCGTACGAGTAACGGGTTGAGGGTGCCGGGCCGGACCAAATTTAGTGTATTTTTAATTATTTTTTTTGAATTTTTGTATAAATATTGTAACCTATATTAATACAAAGTATTAACATAAAGAATACAAGGAAGATGGGGAAAAATTGCACTTATTGCAAGTGCTGCATTTATTTCATAATTCAAAGTTTCAAACTTAAATATCAAAAGGTTCACATCTTTAACAAGTAAATTCAAAGGTTTTGCATTGCCCTTACAAGTTCTTCATAATCAATATGAACTGATTGACATTCTTCTGGAGTGTTAAATTTGGATGGGTTACCTTGTGTTAATATATCTCCAAGTTCCTCGTCTTCTGGGCTATCAACATCTTCACGTCCTTGATTTCTTTGTTCCGATCTAATCCAATCTGTGAAACATAAAAAAACTTTCAAAGCATTAATTCCCAATTAGTGACGGATGTCTCCAAGTTGTTGTCTTGCTTGGCGAAATGCATTCTCCAATGCAACAGTAGAAATTGGTACATTCAGTACGTCCCGAGCCATAGCCAAAAGAACATGAAATTGCTTTCCATTATCATGCCAATATCCCAACGATGAAAATTTCTTTGTGCGAGGCTCTTTTTGATTCTGCAAGTAGAATTGAAGTTCATCAATGTTTCTGCTACTGGTGAGTGTTAGAAAATATAGAAAAAATATTAAAACTATCAAGGCCTTCTTCATCATCCACAGTAGCACAAGTGGTACAGTGCATAGTGGGATTAACATTGCCTACAACACGAGCATCATCATCAATTACATCTGCATAATAATTATATAATTGTTATAAATAATAATTTAGCTTTTTCGTAGAAACATATAAAATGGGGTTTCAGTTGGTCCAATCTCCAATTAAATATATAAAGCATTCATTAATTGGTGACAATTAGACATCTTAATATTCTTAAAACAGCACCAATTAAGTAAATCGGAGGAATTGGAAAGAAGTATTTTTTCAATTTAGCTTGTATTTTTTCTACAACATCCTTATATTTTTCTTTCTTCTTAAATTCAAAGAGTAGAAAAGAAATTTCAGCTATATGTACTAACACCATAGTAACATTACGGTAATATGCTCCAGAATATTCAACAGTAGCTGTATAAAATTTATGTAAAAATTTAACAATGTCATTAATGACCTCCCAAGTACTAATTGTTAATATATGGTTTGGATCAATATAATACGCATTAGCAACTTCAGTTATTGGGAATCTATATATGTAGCAATACTTTAAAGATATATATGTATAATTCCATCTAGTAACAATTTCGTTTGGCATGAATCTGGGTTTAAGTTTATACTGGACACACTTACTCTTAAATTCATTTATTCTAGATTGTCTATTACTTCCTTGAATAACACCAACTTCTCTTCTAACATGAGTAATCTTAGTTGAAAATAAATCAAGGCCACTTTTAACAATTAAATTATAAACATGACATGCACACCTAACATGAAAAATGTCATCAAGAGGTGGTTGCAAATGCAATTTTAATATTGAAATTGCGGCATTATTATTAGAAGCATTATCAAAAGACATACACAATACTTTTTGCTTTAGATTATAAAGTTCAACAACTTCACAAATAGTACTACTTATAAACGCAGCAGTATGACTCTAATATTCATCATATCTAAAAGCGATAATACGTTTTTGCATACTAGTATCATCTATCCAATGACATGTAATTGACAACTAATCATTTTCATTAACAACATGTCCAATATCAGAGTTAGAAAAAATCTACAAGGAAGGTGGCTAAACAAATAACGTATGTATGTTTGATATTGTCCATGAAGTCTAAAGATATCAGTTTACAAGTATTTCTAGGGATACCTTTAAATAAAGGATTGTAAGTCCTTTTAATATACATAATAAGATATGATGAAGAAGCACAAGAAAAAAGGTAAACAATCCAAAGCAATCATTTTTGCTAACTCCTCACGATTCTTCATTTTATATTATTCACTAGACCTCCAGTAGTAGGGTTAAGAGTTGTTTGATTTCCATCACCATCAACGTCCCATTTTATGGAATGCTCAGTTCTCATATGTCTACTAAGCGTCTCAGCCCCCCCTAAATTTTCACCAGTTAAATGTTTAAAATCATCGTTACAAATTTTGCATTTTACTCTATCAGTACCCTCTATTATTTCAAAAAATTCCAAACCTTACTTATTTTTCTACGATTAGTAGTCGGAGCCACAAGTGGTCTACTCCTAGTGCCACAACCGCCACCCCTTGTAGCAACTCCAACACTACCAACTCCAACACTAGTAGGTATAGCTGGTATCTCATCTTTCTTTCCTATTTTATTATCTTCTATTCCAAAATCTTCTTGTAATTGTTCATAATCTATATCTATATATCATTAGGCGATGTTTCAGAAACATGTGTAAATAATAATGGGTTACGACTATTACTACCACATGCTGAATGACTACCTCTTTTTTTATTTTCCCTACCAGTAACTCTTTTACACGCTCTTTTAGCAGCACTAAATATATTGTAAAAATTAAAGTATAATCTAAAATTAAATATGCAATAATAGTAAATAAGAGAAACAGTTGGAGGGAGTGCATCGAATTCGACAATGAATTGAGCACTTGATTACGCAATTCTGATGTTACCACAAACAAACATCAAGCAAGAATTTCAAATATGAACTTCGATTGTAACTTCAAATTCTGAATGATAAAACGCGACAAATTAAATTCAAGAAAAGAGAGCCAAATAAAATTAGAAGGTGAAATAATGAATTGAAGACTTGTAGTCTTGCAAATTGGAGAATGAGAGAAATTGAGATTGAAAAATGAGTATTGACTGAAGAAATGAAGAAATGAGGGGGGGGGGGGGGGGGGGAGGGTATTTATAGTTTTAGAAAAGGTTAGTTTTGTAGATTGAAAAAGGGTTAAAAAATTTTTTAAAAAAATTGGCTGTTTGTGCAATATTTCCGTTGGACAACGGACCAAAACATGGTCTGACCGTTGCCAACGGTCTATGGGGCCCACCAATATAAATTTTTTTTAAAAAAACTACCGTTGAGCAGGGCCGGTCCGGACCGGTTAACCCGGTAAGAGTGAACAGTAACTCTTCCAAGTTCAACCGGTCCGGTTACCCGTTTTTAAAAAAAGGGACCAACTTTCCTACCCAGCTCAACCCAGCCCCTTAATAGTGATCCGGGTTGGTTCCAGGTTCTACCGGTCTGGACCGTTTTAAAAACGATCTAACCCTTTTCAATTCGGTCCGTTTAACACTTCTAATGTGAACCAACCAATATATTAAATTATTTTTACAAAATATACGCATAAAATATCAAATTTTACGAAAAATTATAGGTTCGCGTACACGTGAACATCAAGTCAAACACCCTTTAAATAATCCTCCGAACCTTCACGATCCTTAATTAATTCGTGTTTATCTCTGCACACTTTCTCTACCTTTGGAATTAATTTTGGAATTAGCTCCGTGTTATGTCACTTCATATCTCTATCCATTTCTCCGTGTATAGACTTGTTAATTGTATGTTTTTATTAAAATATTAACATTAGCAATTATATGTTCTTGTCATCTTATGCATTGGACAACTATTCTACACAAATGAATGTACATCTAATTAAAATTTTGACGTCTGATTTTTTAGCATCTCTGGCCGTGGATTAACCGCTTAGAGCACTAGGATAAGACCTTAAATTTTAATTATTTAAAATTTTATTATTAAGTATATTTATCTTTTAGATTGAATCTTAATCAGTTAAATCTTAAATATTAGATTTGTTTGATTTTTCAATTTTATAATCACTTAATAGAACTAAAAAGATCTTAATGATTACGATCTATAACATATTTTTAATATTATTAAAATATTATATATTCTAGAATTTATATTTCACTATTACTCCTACCCTTCATCACAAATTACCATCACCATTATTATACATGTTTCCCACCAATATAGACTACTACCCACCACATATTACCACATTTACTAACAAGCAAGAATGACAATTGTCACAATTACTAACTATCACCATCAACAACTATTATCGCAACAATCACTTGTTATCGCTATATATCATTCATCAATACTATGATCACCACCACGATCAATCACCACTATTAATTATTATTGTCATCCACCATCCATTATCCGATCCATAATCACCAGAACCAACAGTATCACTAACCACTACCCTATTGGTATTTACAACCGCACTATTACCCATCATCATTACTAACTACCATACAATTTTTAAAAACTATCTTATTAATATAGTATTAGATTAACTATTACTGTTTTCTTTTAGTTATACTTACTAATTTCTAACTAAAAACAAGTTTTATATATTCAGATATAGAGAAAATAAACAGTCTTAATTATTTAGTATTCATATCTTAATATAATATTAAAATATTTATATGTGTATTTAAATCGACATTTTAATCTCAATACACATATTAATAAGAGAAACTTTCAGAAATCACTATATTTTAGTGGTTATTAGCTAGTTGTAGCTACTATGTACTATATTACTTCCTATAGCTATGTTTTCAAGTTTTTAAGAGTGTATTCAATGTATTTCAGCTACTGTATTCATGAATGCAATAGCATTTTAAGCGTAAAACAGGGAATTCCAGTTAGACAGATTTTTGTGCTCGACTGTATTCACGGCGTCAAATAGGAAATTAAAACTAGACAGATTATTATATTCAACTATATTCACGATATGCATTTGTAAATACGGTAACGTAAATGATTTATTCAGCTGTTTTTAAACACAAAATGAATCAATTAATATAATAAACTCCTAATATAACTCAACAAATTCAATTATAACACACAAAATTTGTAATTTTAGTTATAAAATGATTCTTAACCAAAAAATACCCCCAAAAATAGCAATATTCAGAGGAAATATGATGAATAATTTTCCTAGCTGATAAATACAACAAAAATATAGCAATTAAAATACATATATACATTTGAATATATAAATTATATTAATTAAAAAATATATGAATACACTCATAGAATACAACGAGACAGTGAATACAATGAAATATATGACATACAGCGAGATAAATACAATTAAAAAAAAGATAATGAATATAACGAAATACATGAAAATACAACAAGATACATTGAAACACATTGAAATATATTACTAGAAAATCCAAGTTGCTCAGTCCTGAATAAATGCAAATATATTAATAAAAAATTCAAGTTGCTCAGCCCCAAACTCCATTGTCATTGTTCATGAACAACTTTAGTATCGTTTCGTTGAGAGGGTCACGAGTCTAACTCAAAAGGCCATTGTTTCTGAGAGGGACCAAAAATTTGAGTTCCACCTTGTTCATATTAACCATGTAGAGAGTTTTGGGAGAAGTATTTTTCGACAATGGACTTAAAAGTAGGGAAGGTTTGTAAACATCAGATTTACGGCGTAAAGGGAAAAACCAAACGTTCTTAGAAAAATAATCAACAAAAATGACATAATATTTAAATCCTTCATTAGAAATAATTGGAGAGGTCCATACATCAGAAAAAATAAGCTCCAGCGGAGCAGTAGAAGATAAACTTGACTCAGAGAAAGGTAACTTATGACACTTATGAAGCTTGCAAGAGACACAAGCAAAATCAGACACACTACTGGACGCTATACTGCTAGAAGACACTAAATGACGTAGGATTTTAGCTGACGGATGACCAAACCGAGAATGCCATAATGACGCATGGAGCTTTTGTGCCGTGAGGGCGGACGGTAGATGGGAAGCCGCCGGCCAGTAGTAGGCGTCGTTCCTACGTGGGCCGCTGACGAGTGCTGCCCACGTGCGACGATCCTTCACCTGAAAATCAGTATCAGAAAAAACAACATTAACATTATTGTGACGACATAATTGAGCAACAGAGATCAAATTTTAACAAATATGTGGAACACAGAGAGCTCCAGGCAGTAAAAGAGATGAATAACTGAAAAGTTGGCCAGTATGTGTAATTTTTAAACCTTCACCGTTACCAATAACCACATCATCGAGACCAGTGTAAGGACTGTGAAGAGACATATTGGCAATATCATTGGTTATAAGATGAGTGGTACCAGAGTCCAGGATCCAATCAGATGGAGAGTGATGGGCTGTGTGAGCAGCCGGATAAGACGACGCAGCGTATGTTGGTCGCGGCAGTGGTCCACCGTAAGGTGGCTAATTTGCGCCAGAAATAGGATAGGACGAACAGCGGCGCGCGGAGTGGCCAAATTCACTGCAGAGCTGGAACTTCCCATTGTACCCGCGAGATTGGCCATTGTTGGAGTAACCACCGCGGCCGAAGGATAAACCACGGCCGCCACGGCCGCGGCTACTGAAGCGGTTACAGCCTGACTGATGTCCGGCGATGAAGGCGGCCGACGGAGCCAAATCAGATCCGGCGAAGGTGGCCGGCGCACGGGCAGTAATCTGAGCCTGCATGCTTAACAGCTTGTCATGTAATTCAGCAAAAGGGATTGGAGATTCACGGGCTTGGATAGCATGAGAGAGCTCTATATACGGATCATCAAGACCATTTAAAACCTTAATGACAAGATCCTCAAAATCAACAGTAACACCCAGGAGAGATAATTCATCCACAATCACGCGAATACCGTACATAAAATCAGTAACAGATTTAGAACCTTTTACCGGATTATGGAGCTGTTGTTTGAGTGCCATGATACGACCACGAGAAGCAGTGCCGTATGTGCGCGCGAGGATGTCCCAGGCCTCTTTAGAGGTTTCAGCGGCGGCAATAAAGGAGATGATCATCGGTGTGATCGACGTGATGATGTCACTGAGAATAAGATTGTCCTGGCGAATCTAGTAAGGATATGCTGGATTGGGGGAAGTTACCTCCTTGTCGATGATAGTGGCTGGTGGGCACGACTTCGATCCGTCCAAGAAGCCGAGGAGGTCGTAACCCGTAAGAGTGCGGAATTGGAATTTCCACGCCAGGTAATTAGTGGAATCCAATTTAAGTGGGATCTGAGCCGATGCATTGATGGCAATCGGCTGGAGATGATCGTTGGATGTCGTAGCGGCCATGAAGCGCGAGGCAGATGAGGCGCTGATCGACGTCGAGAGAGAGAGGGCTGCCGGTTAGTGCAGCGGTGGCGCGGCAAGACGCCGGAGAGAGGCGGTGGACTGAGAAGGTCGGCGGCGGCGGACTGCCGATTAGTGCAGCAGCGGCGGCGTTGCGGGTAGGGAAGAATTAAGGTTTCTTTGGCGATAAGTCACTGGCGTATATCCTAATAGTTCATTAATGAGACTGTACAATATCAAATCCTACCAACTATACGAATATACAATATCAAATCTACCAACTATAAGACTGTACAATAATGAAAGAATATCTATCAGTAATAAAAAGATACACACCACAATATATCCTAATAGTTCATTCCCACCTTTTGCTGGCGCCCATGTAGGTTCTAGCCGCTGTTGTCATTCTTCAAAATTCTCCTCAACTAAATCTATCAATAGAGATAACTTCTTTACTCATTTTATACACACAAAAAAAGGCAAAAAAATAAATGCAAAACAAACTAGGGCAAAAGAAACACATCAATGCAATGGATTCCTTGAAAACAACATTGGTTTGCTGGATGGATGAGCCCTAAAATTGGAATTTGAAAATCGGATTTTTTGATTACCTAACGAGTAACGAAAATCAACGGCAGAATCAGAGAGATGGGTGAGTTGGGGACTTCGGATTTAGTTCGACCCGATACGCATCGGAGGGAGAAGGGAAGAAGGCACAAAACTTATTTTGATCTGTATTTGAAAAAATTATGGTTGTATTCATGGAGAAAGGCTGAAATTGAGAGAGATAAGTTGGAGAAAAATCTAAAAAAATGAGAGAAAAAAATAATATATGGCGTATTTTATGACTTAAGAGTAAAAGCTGACCAAAAATAGATGTTTGGTCATCAAAATCAAAAGTAACTATGAAATATAATTTTTTTTAAAAATTATTTATTTAAAAAAAATTAGACATCTGTTATAAAATAGAAGTCTATTTTGAGTGAATGTCTAAGAGTTTTAGCTTGAAGCTAAGTCATTCCTCTTCCTATAAATAGAGGGGTCTTACCCCATTGTAAATCACCCCAAGTATTAATAAGAATACTTCTCTCTCTCTCCCTATTCTCTCTCTATATTGTTCTTATTCTTGCATTATTGTTCTTGTCTTTATATTATTTCATAACACGTTATCAGCACGAGACTCTACCGTCTCAAGAACCATTCTCGAGAAATCAAAGGTATTTCCCTCTTCCTAATTTAATTTTCGATTATCTTTGACATTACGAAAGAAAGTTCGTTGCCCTTGAAATTTCGGGCAAGAACTATATGACATGGATGTTGGATGCTGAAATCCACTTAGATGCTATGGGTCTCGGAGACACCATCAAAGATAGAGAAAAAGCATCCACCCAAGAATGTGCGAAGGCCTTGATTTTCTTGCGCCACCACCTTGATGAAGGTTTGAAGATTGAATATCTCACCGTCAAGGATCCACTCGTCTTGTGGAACGGCTTAAAGGAGAGATATGACAACCTGAAGTTGGTCACTCTGCCACAAGCACGATATGATTGGGCTCATCTGAGGCTCCAGGACTTTAAGTCCGTTTCTGAATATAATTCTGCTATGTTCAGAATTACTTCCAAATTGAAGCTATGCGGGGATAATATCTCCGATTATGATATGCTTGAGAAAACGTTTACAACGTTTATGCCTCCAATATAGTACTGCAACAACAGTACAGAGAGAAAGGCTTTACAAATTACTCTGAACTGATTTCTCTTCTACTAGTGGCTGAGCAAAATAATGACCTGCTCATGAGAAATCATGAAAATCGACCCACTGGGTCTACACCACTGCCTGAAGCAGATAAGGTGCACTCTCATTATGCCAAACATGAAAAGGACCATGGTCATGGTCGTAAACGGGGTCATAGCCAGGGACGTAGACAAGGAAGAAATTCCAATGAAGTCCGTCACCCCCCGAAGAGAGATAACCGCCGAAAGCAGAAACGGGGTCATGAAGATCCTAAGGCAAATGGTTCAGAAACGATATGTTATCGTTGCGGTGGGAAAGGGCACTGGTCAAAGACTTGCCGTACACCAAGACACTTGGTTGACCTTTATCAAGCATCTCGAAAGAGAAAAGACCCTGAAACAAATTTTGTCTATGACGACAATGAGGACATCACCCACCTGGATGTGGCAGACTTCTTTGAGCAACCCGAGGGGAAAATAGACCACCTAATCGGCGATGGATCCGTGATGAAAGAAGATGGAGTTATTTGATTTTGTTCTACTTATTTGTATTAGTTAGTGAATAAACTAATAGTCATTAGTATTAGCTCGTATTAGTTAGTTCATAAAGCAATGTTAGCAGTAGTTCTTTAGAATATCTTCAATATGTTCAAATATCAATAAAATTTTTATTTTCCAGTAGGGGTAATCGACTAGCCTGAAAAACTAGTCGATTATCAACTATTTTCGCATTAAAGTTGAAAAACAATTGATCAACAATCGATTGTCGTTGACTAACAATCGATTGTCATTAAGACAGTGTAATCTGGAATTTTTCAAAAATCATCCACAATCGATTGTCTTTGTCTAACAATCGATTGTCTTGAAACAGTAAGGTCTGGAATTTTTCAAAAATCATCCACAATCGATTGTCTTTGTCTAACAATCGATTGTCTTGAAACAGTAAGGTCTGGAATTTTTCAAAATAGCCAACAATCGATTGTCTATGCATAACAATCGATTGTCTTGAAACAGTGTGCTCTAGAATTTTTTCAAAATAGCCAACAATCGATTGTCTATGCATAACAATCGATTGTCTTAAGACAGTGTGATCTGAAGTTTTTCAAAATAGCAAATAATCGATTGTGTGTTTTTAACAATCGATTGTCAATGTTCAACAATCGATTGCTTATAAGTAACAATCGATTGTTTGAAGAAAACGTTTAAACTGAAATTTTCAAACTGCAAAGTAATGGATAACATATCTGATTTTGTTAGTCAACTGTTAGCAGCAGATTTTGAAAATATTATGTGACACAAAATAATTGAACTTGTTTATTCTTATGTTCCTGTATCTCTTTTGTATGTCAAACTATGGGATAGCAAATATGGATATCTCACAAAGCGAACTTGGATCAACATCCAACTGTAAAAGTATTTGCCTAATTGATTCATGTACTACACATACAATACTCAAAGAAAGGAAGTATTTCTCTCAACTAAATATGTGTAAGGCAAACGTTACTACAATCTCTGGAAGTAGTAAATTGATTGAAGGCTCCGGAAGAGCAATTGTAACTCTGCCCAAGGGCACGACGTTAATCATAGAGAATGCAATGTTCTCCTCCAAGTCTAAAAGAAACTTGTTGAGTTTTAAAGATGTACGCCGGAATGGCTATCATATTGAGACAATGGATGAAGATAATCTTGAATATCTCGTCATCACAAAGAATGTCTCCGGCCAAAAGAGGGTTATTGAGAAATTCCCGTCTTTATCTTGTGGCCTGTATTGGACAAGAATTAGTGAAATTGAGGCACATTCAACAGTAAACCAAAGGGTTACTGATTCCAATACCTTTGTACTTTGGCATGATCGATTGGGACATCCAGGATCGGTCATGATGAGACGGATTATAGAAAGCTCCTATGGGCATCCGTTAAAGAATTCCAAAATTCTTCGAATAATGAATATCCTTGCACTTCGTGTTATCAAGGCAAGTTGATTATCAGGCCATCACCAACAAAGGTTGGGACTGAGTCACCCACGTTTCTGGAACGTATACAAGGGGACATTTGTGGACCTATTCACCCACCTAGTGGGTCGTTTAGGTATTTCATGGTCTTGATAGACGCATCCTGTAGATGGTCTCATGTGTGCCTGTTGTCATCACGCAACCTTGCGTTTGCGAAATTAATGGCACAAATAATTCGACTACGAGCACAATTTCCAGATAATCCAATCAAGTCCATTAGACTGGATAATGCTGCTGAGTTTACATCCCAAGCATTTAATGATTATTGCTTATCAATCGGGATAAAAGTTGAACATTCTGTAGCTCATGTTCACACTCAAAACGGTCTTGCAGAATCGTTAATTAAACGCCTGCAGTTGATTGCAAGGCCATTACTTATGAGAACGAGGCTGCCCACTTCGATATGGGGTCACGCCATCTTACATGCAGCAATGCTAATTCGTCTTAGACCGACGAATTACCACAAGTATTCCCCGTTGCAATTGGTTTTGGGTCATGAACCCAATATATCCCATTTAAGGATTTTTGGATACGCAGTATATGTGCCTATTGCACCGCCATCCCGCACCAAAATGGGTCCGCAAAGGAGGTTAGGAATATATGTCGGGTTTGAATCGCCTTCCATCATTCGCTACCTCGAAACATTGACAGGCGACTTGTTTACTGCACGATTTGCACACTGTCGATTTGATGAGACACTTTTCCCAAAATTAGGGGGAGAAGTTGGTGAAACCAAACGGGAAATTTTGTGGAAAAATGCATCATTATCTCATCTTGATCCACATACCTCTATTTGTGAAAGAGAGGTACAAAAGATTATCCATTTGCAAAGAATAGCAAATCAAATGCCTGACGCATTTACGGACTTGAAAAGGATAACGAAATCCCACATTCCCGCGGAAAATGTTCCAATCCGTATTGATGTCCCTGTTGGACAATCATCTAGTGTCATATCCAATGAGTCGAATGCACGCCTGAAGCGTGGCAGACCATTAGGTTCCAAAGATCGAAATCCTAGAAAGGGGAAAAAGAATGATCAAAATGACACCACGAAAGAATCTCATGATTTAACAAATTCTGAGATTCATGAAGAATCCATTGAGCCCGAGACTCTGGAAAATACGGAACTATCCCTAAATCCAATTAATATTGAGGCAAATATTAATCGAGTGGATATTGTGGTGGATAATGCCTTTGCTTATAATGTAGCATCTAGCATTATGCAAGAATGTGAGGATCTCGAACCTCAATCTGTTGAAGAATGTCGAAAAAGACAGGATTGGCCAAAGTGGCAAGAAGCAATTCAATCAGAATTGAATTCCCTGGCAAAACGTGAAGTTTTTGGCCCTATAGTTGAAACACCTAATGGTGTTAAGCCTGTCGGCTATAAATGGGTCTTTGTACGCAAAAGAAATGAGAAAAACGAGGTACAAAGATATAAGGCACGCCTTGTTGCACAAGGTTTTTCTCAAAGGCCTGGTGTCGATTATGAAGAGACATATTCGCCTGTAATGGATGCGATAACCTTTCGTTATCTCATAAGTTTTGCTGTCCATGAAAAGCTTGACATGCACTTAATGGATGTAGTTACTGCCTATCTTTATGGCTCACTTGATAATGAGATATACATGAAAATTCTCGATGGACTCAAGGTGCCAAACGCGCACAACCCAAAATCTCGGGAAATGTTCTCAATTAAATTGCAAAGATCCTTGTATGGTCTAAAGCAATCTGGACGAATGTGGTATAATCGTCTCAGTGAGTACTTGTTAAAAGAAGGCTATATAAATGACGCCATTTGCCCGTGTGTTTTTATAAAGAAAACAACATCGGAGTTTGTTGTACTTGCCGTATATGTTGATGACATAAACCTTATTGGAACCCTTAAAGAACTCCAAAAGGCAATTGATTATCTAAAGGATGAATTCGAGATGAAAGATCTCGGAAAGACTAAACTATGTCTTGGTTTGCAAATTGAATATTTGGCAAACGGAATTTTTGTTCATCAATCTACCTATACAGAAAAGGTACTGAAACGGTTTTACATGGATGAAGCACATCCTTTAAGTACACCGATGGTTGTTCGATCACTTGATGTGAACAAAGATCCATTCCGATCACAAGAAAGGAATGAAGAGCTACTTGGTCCTGAAGTACCATATCTTAGTGCAATTGGCGCACTAATGTATCTTGCAAATACTACAAGACCTGACATATCCTTTTCAGTTAATGTCTTAGCAAGATTTAGCTCGGCTCCTACGAGGAGACATTGGAATGGGATCAAACACATATTGCGGTACCTAAAGGCAACTACCGATATGGGCTTATTTTATGGTAAGAATTGCAGCCCGGATCTTGTTGGTTATGCTGATGCTGGATATTTGTCCGACCCACACAAGGCTCGATCTCAAACGGGTTATGTGTTTACCTGTGGAGAAACCGCCATATCTTGGCGATCGACTAAGCAATCAATTGTGGCTACTTCATCTAATCATGCCGAGATAATTGCTATTCATGAAGCAAGTCGGGAGTGTGTGTGGTTAAGTTCGATAATACATCATATCCAAGACAAATGTGGTTTGAAGTGTGATAAACTACCCACAACTTTGTATGAAGATAACGCAGCATGTATAGCTCAATTGAAGGGAGGATTCATAAAAGGAGATAGAACGAAGCATATTTCACCAAAGTTATTCTTCACACATGATCTTCAAAAGAATGGTGATATCAATGTTCAACAGATTCGTTCAAGCGACAATATGGCTGATTTGTTCACAAAATCTCTACCAAAGTCAACCTTCAAGAAGCTAGTTCACAAGATCGGGATGCAAAGACTTAAGGACATAAATTGATGTTCTTATCAGGGGGAGTTAATGCGCGTTGCACTCTTTTTCCCTTACAAGGTTTTGTCCCACCGGGTTTTCCTTGCAAGGTTTTTAACGAGGCAACCAATAGGCGCATATTCAAACATGTGTACTCTTTTTCCTTTCTTTAATTTTTCCCAATGGGTTTTGGTTTTAAGGTTTTATGAGGCACATTATTGAATAGACATTCAAGGGGGAGTGTTATAAAATAGAAGTCTATTTTGAGTGAATGTCTAAGAGTTTTAGCTTGAAGCTAAGTCATTCCTCTTCCTATAAATAGAGGGGTTTTACCCCATTGTAAATCACCCCAAGTATTAATAAGAATACTTCTCTCTCTCCCTATTCTCTCTCTATATTGTTCTTATTCTTGCATTATTGTTCTTGTCTTTATATTATTTCATAACAACATCAACATTTATTATAGAAAGTAATTTTTTTTTAACAATCAAATATATATTCAAACTCAAACGTACATCAAAGACAAATGAGGCCTAAGAAGTCTTTGTTCATAAAAGCCCTTCTCCTTTATAGCAAAACCAAAAAGGAAAGGGCGTCCTCTATGCAAAAGAAATAGTTCATCTTGTCACTATGAATTAGTTTATTATTCTATTTTGATATAACCAAAGTATTAAACAAATGAATAATTGCGGATGCAACTATCACTCTACCATGATGAAATAATTGTTAGCCTACTTTTATTAGCATATCGATATTAATAATGAGTACATATATTAGTTTTTTCATGCTATGTTAACAGTTAGAATTACGTACGAAGCGATTTGGTGGCGATAGTAATCCTAAGTTTAGTATCCCTTCTAAATACATTTGTGTTTTTAGATATCACATCGAATTCTTATTCACTCACATGCTCGCGTGTATAACATCTTACAATACTTAAAATGTCAGAGAAGAATTGAATTTGAAATTCTGTAATCTACGAATTGCTATAATTTATAATTTCATGGGGTGGAGAAAATTTTGAAATATAGGTGAATTTAATCCAAAAGATGCAAATATATATCATTTAAAACCAGCAGTACATCATCTCCAATTTTTCTCATTACAACAAGAATAATATTGATCGCTATATCCCTTCTTTGACTACATATTCTCACCACAACAAGAATACTGCCCCATTAATGTCGAAACAAAAAGAGTAAGAAAACACAACATATTTTTTATGATTGCACGAATATATTCTCGATCCTGTATAAATACAGAATACCTTATGCATCAGATATTGTCCTTCTTCCGGGCTCACTGCAGGACTTTATGCTTAGGAAACACACGACTTTGATCTTGATAAGCACTAAAGGTAGAAACAGTAGCTACGTTTGAAACTGTTTTATAATAAATGATATCACTCAATTTAATTTCATGACGATAATTCTTTGCTTCCAACAAAATCAAAGACTCCAGAGATGTAGCATGCAATAAGAAATATTTCACCAATTTTTCTTCAAGCTCAAGTTTCTTAAACCTCTTCACCTTCAATAACTTCAGTTGTGGGAATTCTGTTTGGCATTTCTCAAATTTTTCCTTTGCCACCATATTCCAATAGCTTCCAACTTCCATTGCATAAAGACCAAACTGCATAATTAATTTTGTCATTACTCCACTAATTAAATAAATACTGATTCAATAAAGAGTAATTTTTTCTCCTTTTTTTTTCATTTTCCCAAGGACCATACGATAACATTAATATACAGCACGGTACAAAAGTTAAAATAATGTCTAAACCCAATTTATAACAATGTTTGTAGGAAACACATTACTTTACGAGACATCGATAATCTACAAGTAAAATAGATAAAACAAGCTAGTGGTGACTATGAGTTTAAATTCCTAGATGTACGTACAAAGTAACGAGAAACAAACGAGGAAAACAACAATTACCCAGTATAGTCCCACAAAGTGGGGTTTGGGGAAGGTATATGTAGACGAGTCTTACCCCTACCCGAAAGGGCAGAGAGGTTGTTTCCAATCGACCCTCGACTCAATGACACAATATAATCAATGTAAAAATAATAACGAAAAATATATAAAATTTATATATTTTTTGTATATATATATATATATATATATATATATATATATATATATATATATATATTTTGTATGTATATACAAAAATTATACAAATTTTATATATTTTTTACTATCAAATATTAATAGTTTCTGATGCGGGCTAAAAATGATAATACTTTCTGATTTTCCTTTTTTGATAGTAGGTTTGATTATTTTCTATATAGGAATAGTTATTACTTAATTTTTGTCTCTTTAAAAATCAGATCTAAAGAGAAAGGCATTCAATAATAATCTATGTATGTTGATGGTTTCAATTTCTTAACTTTTTATTCTTGCGATTAATAAATCATGAAAAGTTCTATTTCAATTTGAAAAGCAAACATGAACAAACAAATTAAGACAAAAAATTCTCACACACACAAGAAAAATTAAGTAATAAACAAATAGCTATTTAACAAAAAAAATTGTTTAAAAGGTTAGAATATATACTTACATCAATAAAGAGTCTCTCTATGTTGGGACAATTCTTGACAAAACAAATAATGTCCCAAGGGTTGACAAAGCTCAATCCACGTCTAACCAATTGGAGTTCCTTCAAATTCTGAAAATAGTATTCCACATCTCTGTATTCAAATTCCACAAATCTTGTAGAAAGCCCCTAATCAAAATAAAAAAAAATTATTTACGCTATCAGTAAATATAAATTAAATTATAAAAAAAGGAAAAAATATATATTATATAATTATTTTACCTCAAGAAAAGCATTGGTAATTGAGAGAGTCTCAACATCTCTCAAAACTTCCAATAAATCAACCCTATCAGCTATATGTTGAAGCCCTTTTGTAGCACCAAAATCCAAAATCACATCTTTTAATCTTATGACCATTGGATCCACAAACTTAATTTTATTAATCTTACCACTATAATGAAGTGTGGTAATACTTGGAGTATTAATAGTGACCAAAATTAAGTCAATGCAATGTCTAAGCACAAGAGCACTAAACCTATTCAGACCCTCAATGGTAATTTCACCAATCAAACAACAACCCTCTAAAGCCAAATATTCAA
Organism: Nicotiana benthamiana; assembly: GCA_034376525.1. Lineage (NCBI taxonomy): Eukaryota > Viridiplantae > Streptophyta > Magnoliopsida > Solanales > Solanaceae > Nicotiana > Nicotiana benthamiana. The sequence continues at coordinate 125,848,341 of CM067324.1, read as the reverse complement.
GAAGCAAACAGCTTGACAATAACCTTTTAGTAAAAAAAGGTGGGACAGGAATCATACTTAGAGTAAGAGATTTCAAGAATTGTAAACCACTCAAATTTTGTGACAAAAACAGTTCACAACGAACCAATTTTAAGACACGAAGAGTTGGCTCAGTGAAAATATCAGATTTTATTTGACAAAAAGCGTAAGGTTGAATTAACTCAACTTGAAAATCTTCAACGCCTTTTGATGCAACCGTTTTAAACCAATTCTGAAAATAAGCAGCATATGGTACAGGAGAAGCATATAATTTAAAATTACTAATTTTGTCACCTAGGTGCCTTTGTAATATATAATTAACAATTGACGCCTCTGACCATTGTCCCGCTCGACAACGTCGCCTAAAATCTTTATCAAAACAAAGATTACGAGAATATAACCATGAATGTCTATATGGTTTAGCAACAAGAGAAGAAGAAATAATAGCAGATTGGATAGGTAAAAATGTGAAAATCCTATCAACAATTTCATTAGGAAGATAAACAGTAGAATTATTGGATTCATCATTATTATTTGTTTCCAAAGAGTTTCTCCTAAATCTTTTCTTTGGATTTGGCACCAAAACTCGCTTTATTTTGGACCCTGAACTTGAAGCTTCCATAGCTATTTTTTCTAAGTTACAAAAGAGAAATATTAAGACAAGATGTATATAGAGAGGAGGAAATATTAAGACCAAATGTAGTGAGAAGAAAATGTGAGAAACCTATGTATATATAGCCCATGAATGAATGTGTTCTTATCTGGCAAAATAAATACAATAAGAATATAGTCAAATTTCATAAGTAAGTACACAAAAAAAGTAATCTATAGTTAGATTACGTTAGAGGGGACTGCTTTATGGCGTTTTACTTGAATTCAGAGCCCCGAAATATCAGATTGTATAATAAACAAATTAACTTTTTTATAATAGAAAATAATTTAACAATTTTCTTTTACCTATAAGATTAATTGTTTCAAGTTTAAAATTTGAATTAACATGTAGTATTCCAACGGAAAAAAGACTTAACTAAGGAGCAGATAATACTAAACTGAGTTTCATTACTCCAAACTTATCAGTAGGGAGTTTTACAATGTTACATGATCTGGCGAATGAGCCAAAGACACGATAAGTCTTCGGTTAATTTAAGACTTTTGCCGCATAAGAAAAAAATACTAAAACGATCCACTAAAATCCAACTAGTGGGTTTGGGGAAGGTAGTGTGTATGCAGATCTTACCCCTACCTGAGGCGTAGAAAGATTGTTTTCATAAGATCCTCAGTTCAAGAAGACGAAAAGAGGTAATATATCGATACTATCAATAAAAACCATATTAAAAAAATAACATCATCACAAGAACCAGCAAATAGACAGAGAGCAAAACAATAGATAAAGTCCGGCACTAAAAGGAACGAAAGAGAAGTGAAAATTTAGCACTAATCACTAGCAGTCTAAGACTAAATTCTAATAGACTAGCTTCATTCTGATGCGCCGTAACTACCTTCTAACCTACAACCTTAATGCTCGATCTCCACAACTTTCTGTCTTAATTTAAGACTTTCGCCGCATAAGAAAAAATAATATTGGCATAATATTTTGCACCGCTGGTACAATGTTTGCTTTGCAACATAAAACTATATACGCATAACGATGCAATTTCTACATAACTAATATAACATCTGGATCTTTGTATAAATCTGGTTATTAATGAAGTTTTTGGTTTAAGATATTAAAATCTTCTAATACTGCATAATTTATGAGGAAATCAATGTAATTATTTGTGTAGGATAAAAATATAGGAACGCAGAACATGTAATAGCTATAACTGGTACAGATATGGTATAAGTTCAAATGCCCGTAAACTACTAGGTAATTATATTATTATTCACACAAAGTCATTTTTAGCGCTTAACCGCGTTAGTAAAGATAAATGTGATGAACCAAACCTCTTAAATTATTATTATTATTATTAGCCGTATAACAATCTATATATTATCATTTACATGCATGGTCTGACCCATGCACAATTCTCTATATATAGAATCCTGGTACAAAGATGAGTACGTAGTAGAAGTTGGACGGAGTAACTGAGACGGAGAGATTCTACCATATGATACAACTCGGTGACAAAGTAGAATGAATATCTATTAATGGTATTTCTCTATCCTGTCTCTAAAGGACGGTTGACGTAGCAATTTGTGCATGCTTTTGAGTTAGACGAACCAATAACTCGAAGGGATTCAGTCTGTTGTTTGAGCAATAGTTTCTAACTACGTATTTAAATATTATGAGACCTCAAAAATTTCCTAAAGCACTTTGGGAAAGGAAGAAAAGAACGAGCATACCTTTGTATAAATAAATTGTTTATCAGCTAATATGATGAAGTCCCTCCTCAAAAGGAACGAGGGACAAGTGGAATAGCTTGAATTCTTTGGAACCACAGGAAAAGAGAAAACAGCAGGAACAATGCCAGAAAAGATGTATATGCAAAGTCTCGGACCATGAATCTGCTATAACTGTAGACCTAGCCAACATGGATCTATGAGGTCTGAAGTCTAGCAAAGATGACATACACAAGTAGGTCTGAAAATTAGGAGCAGTGAAAATGAGCAACAAATAAGATTCTCAGCTGGATAGTGTGATTGAATGATTCACAAAAGTGTGGTGCTTAAAGGAAATGATGATTGGTTTCTCACCTCCAACAACACAAGGTCAATAAAATGAATGCCTTCCTACAGCTATTTTGAGCATTCACTAAACTTTAAGAGGATAATGAAAAGACTGGTCATACCATGGATGGATAACACGTTCAAGAAGTAGCAAGCTAGACACAATTCCTCAAACTTTGCTGTGATTTTCTTTTCCATATACCAAAATGGAAAATGAGAAAAGAATAAATTACGTCCAAATGAGGCAACTACCAGAAGTAATATCTATGAGTTAATAACTGGTTAGGAAAATTTAAGGCAGCAGAACTAATGCGCTACATTCATAAATAGTGCAACACAGTTTGTTTAGAATAATTTTCTGTGGTTGTATTTTAAGGTGGTACAATGAAGGTGGGGTCATCACATGATAATATAAGTTTATACACAAGGCTGGTACAAGGATCAAGATTCTTGATGAAGGTCCTGAAGCTCAGATTTACCATTTGAGCCTCCAGAACTGGGACTATCGCCATTTTCTAAGGATGCTGAATAGGAGAAGCTCCACACAGAAACACAATTTTCATCACCTAAACAAGGAAAACACAATCATATTTAGGACTTCTCATGTTGACAGGAGGAATTGAATGGTTTTGTGTAATCAAGCAGACCACTATAATAACAAAGAGCATTTCATACAACAAATGCAAACATTGACTTGATCTGAGCAGATGATCTAAGCATTTTAGCAACTTTATTAAGAAGGGAAGCAAGTAGGACTAAGAAGCATGACAACAAGCTTGTTTCTCAGAAAGTGGTAAATGGGAATGAGGAATCAGACATCAAAGCATAGAAGGAGAAGATATGGCATCAACAATGAAGATAATTCATTGCAGACGACTACAAAAGTTTGAACGCATAATACTTTGGGGCAATATTCCAACAATGTAATGCGAATAAATTTACCAGTAAGGAGCAGATCCTCGCAGGCGTCATCTAAAACTCCAAATCTCCGGTGGCCTGACGAAGAGGCAGCCATTGGCAGGAAAGGATGAAAGGAAAATCCATTCACCGTGTCTGAAATGGGATAAGCTGAGTAAGAAATAGAAGAAAATAGGTAGTTCCAACATAAGCTTTCCGTATATGAACATAAAGAAGTACCTGATGCAGCTCGGAAGCTGGACACCCACTGTCCAGTTTGAAGATTATAAATGTGAACTGAGCCATCCTAAACAGAAAAGCAAGCACGCAATATGAGATCTTGAATTTAATTCTGAAAGGTGATGTAATTTTTAACTAAATAGAAGATTACCTGTCCTCCAGAGCCAAGATGCTGACCTTGAGGTTCAATATCAAAATATATGCGCTGATTGGTAGTTTCTGATGATCTGTACAGCCTTATTAAATGAAATAGATAAGGAAACTTTAGAAACTTGATCACTGAAGCACTCAGTCATCATGATTTCAAACTTGCACAAATATCACTATAGCTAATTATTGAATTCATGCAAATGGATACTCTCAACATGGGTAGCTCGAAAATCTGACTATTGGCAGGATAATCGCTATGATACCATCGTTCTTCCATTTTATAAAATATTGAGCATGTAGACCAATCTTTTGGAAGAGTTATGCCCCATTCATGAAAATACACTTCTTCAAGTGTTTTCCCTCAACCATTCCTTTGTACCCAAAATCAGTGTCATGCAATGGAAAATAAAAGAGTAACTGAGCAAGTAAAATCACATTGAAGTGGTAGAAGATTTACATTACTTCTTACACGAGTTCTACCAACTAACCACTATGCACCTTCTCCTCCTTAGGTTATCTGCAGTCAAAACAGCTTCCATACTACACACCACATCAAGAATGCAACTTTTGTCAGGGCCGTAGATTTTGATAATTTCTCCACAAATATCTAGGATCTTCTCCATTAAATAGAAGGATATAGGAAGTATTCATTTCGACCATGATTCTTTCAATACCATTAACTTCCTCAAATTTTCTATGATTGCACAATCCCAGCAGGATTTCCACCTCCCTAAATGCCTACTTCTATAGAGGTATTCTAAAGGATACACCCACGATACCTGAGAACTATCTTTCTTTAGAACCTCAGCTACCGTGATAATCTCCAATGAGAATAGTGTAGGAAATCATCTTTTGGACTATTATCTTGGCACCATAAATTCCACCAATATCATCTTCTACATCCAGCTGCCACCAAGAATCCCATGAATTTTATGATTCTTTCTTCCTCCATGATTACTTTCCAAAAGCTTGTCCCATAAGAGGAAATGAACCTGTTTAGTATACTAATATATCGATAACTTCTGCATTTCACATTAATGATTTTCTTTTCTTTTCTACATGTCATTTAATAATCAAATTTCACCTAATCCAGGGTGAGGTAGCTCAGTGAAACGAACATAATACCGAAACAAAAGCAGATTTCTACAATTTTTAATAAATTGGTCTCCAGATAACGCAAAAAGTATATTCTTGTGAGCTCATTTCTTTGCATGTAAACACCACATATACAAAACAAAAAAGACACTCAAACAACAAGGTACCAACTTCCCATGAAAAAATCAGGCCTATGGGGTAAAAGAAAGAAAATTCGAGCAGCATGGCTGTCCAAATAATACTTGCATCTTTTGCAGGTTCGGCATCAAAGAAAGCTTCTTCTTCTTCTTTTTTTAATGAAGTGAAATATTATTAAGACATCCAGGGGATGCAGAGATACAAAGGAGGCAAACTGTCAGCTCAGAAAATACAAAAAACTTATAAAGCTAAAGAGCTGACAAATTTACGGAAGTGATCAAAGCATATTCTTTAAGGGAGAAAACCAATGAATAATGTTCGAATCTCATGTAATCATCCCGCCTTCTGAATATGCAAGAGCACGGAAAGAATACAGCGATGATTTCAGAATATAGACAGGATTTCAATACTTTCAAGCAATAATCATCTATTCCACCCTTAAACAAAATAGACCACTTCAGATTATAAAACAATCCCACTCCAGGAAAACATCATAGGAGCATATATAGTGTTGTTTTACAGGACAAGGAAACTGCTAAAGGATTATCACGTTTCAAGCAAGAGAGTGAGACGTCAGACACAAGAAAGTTGAAGAGGAATGCATTTCATTAGTTTCTATATTGAACAGAAACAAAACCATCCAGCCAATCGTTCCAACACTCTTGTTCCTTCAATATCCAGTCAGTAGAAAGGAACTTACTTGTAAACAATTTCAACAGTCTTCCGAATGTCCCAGCACAGTATGTAAGGGTCCTAAAACAAGTTTCAGATGAACTTGGTCAAACATATGCTTAATACAAGATGCACGCATGATAGGATAGCACTAGCGCATGTACCGATATAGAAGAAATGAGTCCGAAGAGGAAATAGTCAAAGTTTAGATCATAAATAGACAAGTGAGGGAAATCAACAAGTAGAAGACATGCCTTTTAGCTAAACAGGCACAAAGTTTATATTTCTGAATAAAGGAAACAAATACAGATCTTATTTTAATTTTATAACTCAAGTGTAACAAACTGCACACTTATAAGTCCAGAGGTAGAAGTTCGCAAATCTCTGACATAGCTGACATCACATGAAGGCTTCCCTGATGAACTTTAATCAAAGCTTACTATGAAAAGCTTATAAGGGTCATCTACAGCATGCCAAGGGCCTCCCTTCCCTAAACCAGCAAATATCTGAAAATTCTGGAGTGGGTTGAAGCATATATTTGCACTCACAGATGAACACAGAAACTGAATTATAACAACCAAAACAATGATCTAAAGACTTGTGAAACCCGCAAAATTTGGTGTGTGTGTGTGTGTGTGTGTGTGTGAGAGAGAGAGAGAGAGAGGGAGAGAGAGAGGGAAGGAAACCTATTAAATTGATGCTATAAATTTAAAGGCAATGTAGTCAATTATACATTCGCCTGGAACATCATATGCTTGCCAACTTTGATTTGCATTCTCCCTTCTAATATCTTTGGCACTAACTCCACGGGGACACTAAAGTCATAAATTGCTTTCAAGATCTCAACTCATTTAAAGTCTTCACAGAAGAGGGGAAAGAATAAAAGGAAAAACAAAAATAAAATAAAAGAGATTAGACAGAAGACCAGGTGCTAGGATCATTAACACGGCAGTATCCAAGTCCGAAATATGGTTACCACTAATTACTAATGAGTAATCAAACTCACTCACTTGCTCTATTTTGATATTGTGCAAAGCATTTTTCTGTTTAGTAATAATTTGCAAAAGAGCTAATGAGGTTGTTTTATTTAACTTTGTGAAACCATAGTTGAAAATGGTAATTGAAATTCAATAATTTTGTAAAATCATTTAATACTTTACCTTATCAAAAAGATTTTGCAAACCAATTGCTCAGTAATCGACCTTAAGACTTTCTTTGATTATTAATTTTTTCCTATTTTAAGAATCTCTCATATTATGTGGAGTTATTAGAACCTAAATCACTTTCTCAAAAATTTAGGATAGCTATTTTCGTTTATGTATTACTTTGTTAAATCAAAGCATGGCTAAACTATTCCAATTAGCTGTTTATCCACTGAAACAGTTTCAGGTCCTGATCTGCCCCAACCCTATCCCAACCAAATAAAAAGCTTGCATAAAAAATGAAAATTGACTCAAATGGGTAAGTTCTTCTTTTGAGCTGTCTATACATTCTGGCTTCTTATCTGTCTATACTTACCGCCATTTAAGGCGGGAAGTGCATTGTTCCATCATTTATGATAGATAAGATGAGATTCAGATCCAGCATTCTCTTCACAAAGGAAGGCATTAAAAATGAAGGACGAGCATCTGTTAAATAGGCATTAAAAATGAACAGTACTGTACCATCATTCAAATTCTTACCTTCCTGCCACCAGTGTACAAGTAGTTTCCATCTTTTGAGAATTGAACCTGATAAGTGAATGTTACGGTTGAAGAATAAATTAAGGATTTGCTTATAAGAAAAAAAAATGAATGACAGCTCTACCAACTTACATGTGTTACCCCACCTTCTTGACCATGCAATACATAGAGAAGTTCCATGTTATCTTCTCTATGTATGGCAGTACTTTGGCTATAGGAGCCTGTAGCCAGCAATCCTGAATGGCTTGGGCAGAAAGCAATTGAGGATATAATGCCTAAACAGATAAGGCAAAAGGTGTCAGAATAATAAATGTATAATGAGGAATAATGTTGGCATCAGAAGGTAGGAGAATTAATTAACTTCAACTGCATTATCTAGTTTTTGTCACTCATCGTATAGGAGCGGGGTGGTCAAAGTGGAGGCTTGCATCAGGAGTCTTGTGTGAAAAGAAAGTTCCACAGAAATTCAAGGGAAATTTTATAGAGCTATGGTTAGACCTGCAATGTTGTATGGGGCGGAGTGTTGGCCAGTGAAGAACTCTCATGTTCAGAGAATGAATGTTGCGGAGATGAGGATACTCAGGCGGATGTGCGGGCTCACCAGGTTAGATAAGATTAAGAATGAAGTTATTCGAGAGAAGGTGGGGGTGGCCCCGGTGGATGAGAAGATGCGAGAAGCGAGGCTGAGGTGGTTCGGGCATGTGCGGAGGAGAAGTTCTGATGCCCCGGTAAGGAGTGGTGAGCGGCTGGCGATTGTCGGCGTTCGGCGAGGCAGAGGGAGGCCTAAGAGGTATTGGGGAGAGGTAATTAGGCATGACATGGCTAGAATGCGGGTTTCCGAGGACATGACCCTTAATAGGAAAGTCTGGAGGTCTAGTATCAGGGTTGTAGGATAGGGCCCTAGAGTTTTTCGTACTCCTCAATCGGGGTTGGGTGAGGCTTGGCAGGGCTATCCATAGATGATTTGTGTTTTGGATTGTGTCTCCCTTAGGGTAGTTATTTATGGTAGTTACTGTATGATATTATTGCATGCTATTTTATTTATGGTTCTTATGGTTTTTATGTTTAGATAATTATTTACGCTATTTCTACTCGAGTTACTAATGCTCTTTTGTTTTTGTTTTTGTTTTTGTTTTTGTTTTCCTTCACTGAGCCGATGGTCGATTGGAAACAGCCTCTCTGCCCTTTCGGGTAGGGGTAAGGCTCGTCTACATATTACCCTCCTCAAACCTCACTTTGTGGGACTATACTGGGTAGTTGTTGTTGTCGTTGTTGCATTATCTAGTTTCACTTTGAGAGAACTATCAGATTGATGTGTTTGACACAGATCGTCCGCTTCTTGCCTTATTTATAGAGCCGAGTGCTGAAATGTTGATCACAAAGAGAAGCAGCTATTGGAAAATACCTGATTGCCCTTCTTTATTTCCTTGAAGGGTGGAGTGCTGGGTAAAATCTCTACCAGGCCGATGAATATCAAATATTCTTACGGATTTGTTGTATCCAGCAAATATCCTAACTCAAAAAGAATAAAGAGTCAGTGAAAATTTTCTTTTGTAGCAATTACCAGCTAATACATAAATAAAGAAAATGAAGCAGATGACAATACCACAAAAGAACTTAGCATCGCAATGCAAATGAAGTAAGAAGATACTCAAACAACAACAACAACAACAACAACCCAGTATAATCCCACTTAGTGGGGTCTGGGGAGTGTAGTGTGTACGCAGACCTTACCTCTACCCTAGGGTAGAGAGGTTGTTTCCAAATAGACCCCCGGCATCCTTCCCTCCAAGAACTTCCCACCTTGCTCTTGGGGAGACTCGAACTCACAACCTCTCGGTTGGAAGTGGGGGTTGCTTACCATCAGAGCAACACCTCTTGTCTAAAGAAGATACTCAAAGAAAAACTGAAAATGCATTAGTATTAAAGTCTATGAAACAAAATGAAAAAACAAAAGGGAAAAGCATCTTTTGGGAGAGCGGAGCGTCAAGAGATTCATTAGCAACCACCGAAACTTGACAACTAGATCTCCTTCCTGTCATTCTGATCAAAGATTACAGTTTTTCAATAAATCAAAAGAGTTCATTTACGCTTCACCGAGATGTTGTGATATCTACAAAGGCATTGTGATCATACAATACGTTTCCAGATGTCTTTATCAAAAAACAATGCACTGTAATCATACTATCACTCCAGCCAACCCTCTAGACAAGTTGGTATTTACACTTTGAACAAAAAATCAACAAAAGATATACAACAGAACTTTTGACCTCAAGAATGCACTCTTTACCTTCAAAAGATCTCTTATCTTGCCTTCCACAAAATATAAAAGATAAAACAAGGAGTTGTCTTCCATAGCTTCTTTTTCTTTGCATCTATTTGATAGAGCGTCTTTTTCTTCACATCCATTTTGAAGATTACCTAACTTGTACTTCGTTAGTTCCATTTAATCTGGGATCTCTTAAGTTCCTTTTGGAACACCTCATGTTGGGACGTCTGCACCTCTTTCTATTTGAGACGATCACATGTTCCACCAATCCTGCACGTGTTTCTTTTGGTTTGTTGTGAAAAAGCTGACACCTTTTCATATTTAGAAACATTTTAATTTTAACAGTTCCAACTTATCCTCAATAACATGCTCTTGTAGTAATTGGCATTGCATGTCGAAAGCCACTAGATACTATACTTTTGGTTGTTATTAGTTTACATATACCCGCGCGAGTGTGCAAGTACACGCACATATTATATATGTATATATAGAGAGACTTTATGTGATCAAAGTCTTCCTTTCTTTTTTAAACTATGTGTTCAGTCAATCACCGCCATATAAAATGAATAAGAGGTATATGTATTAGCCAGGATAGCTGAAAATCTCATTTTGATGGCCTCTCTACTAACTCACAGATTACATCCCAATTAAATCTACCGATTAAATGGATTATCCAACAGGTCTGGCAGCAATTATATTGACTAACCTGGAAAACGTAAATCATGTCCGTGGAAGTAAACCCTTTAATCATCAATCATATAAGCAGAAAAAATATTCTGCACTAAACATGCTTAACCTAGTAAACTAATGAAATCAGAGATCACACAGCATCAGTCATTTCTATAATGTCATTGACTGCATATAAAAACTTATACCTAGTGTGCTATGTTTCTTGTTTTCTTCTTTTATTTCAAAACAAAACTAAGATACTACAAATAAAATTAAACAGAAAGGACCAGGTCCATCTACATGAACTGTGACCTACGAAGGTGGAAATAGAAAAGCAGTCTGATAAAAAAATGCTTACTTAGTCCCTGCTGGGTTGAAAGCAATTGAGAAGGCAGCAGTGATCTCGTCCATGGCATCATAAGCTCGGTAAGTACAGCGTAACTGCAACCACCCAAGAAAAGATAATGTAGGGAAGAATATCTTCCTAGCTAAGCTAGTTGAGCAGCTACACAAATCATGGGCAGGCAGCAACCGATCAAAGAGCAAGCGAGAGGAAAAAAATATATATGCAGCAACAGTTCTAAAGACGATGACACACCTGTCCAGTAGTAGCATCCCAAAGATGAATAGGGTGATCACGGGCAGTACTTGCAAAAACACATGTCTCTGGACCTGGGTCATGAAAGAAAATTCTAGTTATTTTTTTCTTGTTACAATCAACATTATCACAAATAACAAGGCAATTGACATACTTGAAGAAGACATATAGGGATACCAGCAATAGTCATATACAGACTCCCCCTCACTCATGACAAGGCTTGCAGCATAAGAATCTGCAGATAATCAGTCACAGACTTAAACAGAATAAACAACATGAGAATCGCAAATCATATCAAGTTTAATACTGAACACAGATGATCGGCAAATTTCAATATCAAAAGTATAAAAGGCTTTCACAACACCTTTTCACATTCAAACTTAATTATACTAACAGCATATAAATTTACCTGTATCAGCAGCTGATGAAGAAGTATCAGTAAGCCATCCACTTTCATCATATGGCCTATCAATGAAGCAGAGCCAAACTAAGAAAGCGACTCAATGACAGTGGAAATTCTGAATAACTATGTACCATTTCTTACTATGTGCTTCATAGTCAGCCTCATAATAAAACCAGAAACGAATCTATCTGTCAATCAATTAATTATTTTCCCTAATTCACAAACTCATTACGGTCAGCTATATGAATTTTCCATATCCATTCCCCTCTCTGCTTAGATAATTCATCATATCATGAATATTTCTGCGCTAGTTTTCAGCTTACCGCAACCTTTCTCCTTTTCTAAAGGCTTGGGCCAGAATTGCAAAGCTCAGACAGCCAGTTATAAGTGAAACTTCATCTACCATAAAATTTTAAGCCCCGGATATCCAATCGCAAAAAGATGAACTAATTCAAAATAATTGTATTTATAATAAAGTACAAAAATTAATACTTTACACTTATTCAAGTCTTAAAATTTATAAATTTGGCAGTTGGGCCGGGGTAAAAATTATCATTATTTATAGTTGTGGGAGAAACTTACAAGGTAAAAGAACAAAAGGTATTATCATCAGAGCATGTGAGGAAGCAAGAACCATCAGGGGACCTATAATTCCAGAAGAAAAATAGATTTAACCATAACATATATAGAAAACAGGGAATAAAAGAAATGGAAAATGTTAAAGAAAGGAGAAAAGGCATACCATTTGACACCCTTTAAGAAATTGTTAGGGTTAGAAGGAGTTCTGAAATGGTTGAAGAAATGATAGGTTCGATATGGGGGAACATCATATTGAATAACCGGCCAACGGTAAGAAGATTCTTCCGATGGTTTTTCTACAGCTTCTGTTGGGACTTCCATATGCTCTAAAGCTTCTTCTTCACCCATTGATTCTCTAATGGGCTGCTGCTCTGAAGCTTCTTCTTCCCCCATTTGATTGATTCACTAAAAATGGCTGCTAACTTTAGTGTGTGAAGAGTGTTAGCGCCAAAAAAAAGAAAGTGTTTTGATGGGGTTTTGGGTTTTAGCTTTGGCTATTTGAGAAAGACTCTGCCACTGTAAATTGTTATGAATTCCAAGTTGGCATTGCTAATGGGTTGTTTGCCGTAATGTTTGAATAAGATGTGTTAGTAATGGACTTTATTAGTTATATAAAAATTATTTGTATTTTTTATTATTTGGTATGGTGTGTTAAAATGCAATCGTTGAGTGAACTGTATCTTTTTTGTGTTAGTTGACCTAAGCCGCACCCTTACTGCTGGGGTGGGGCTCGGCTTCCGAACCGTACGTGGGACGAGTTTTTGCCTCATACAACTCGGGCCGAAGACCGGGGGAAGTTTAGAAGAGATGGGGAAAGCTAGCAGCTGCCGGTCGGGGCGGGGATAAGCTTGCTTCTTCACAAGCCTATCTCCCCAAAAAAACCGACCCTGTAGCGCTAGCGCTTCGCGTTCTTTCTATTCCATCCCATTCCATTCCGGGATAGGCGGCTAATACTAAAATAATAAGTGAAGTAGTCGTCGTCTGACCAATCGGCTCGGACACCAGACCAAAATTAAAATTTATTCTTATTTTACGATAATATTGCACTAATTAGCATGACTAGATTTTTATTTAATTATATGTATTGACAAAATAATTTTCATTTACAACGTGAAGTCATTAATTAAAATAGTTTTGCGCAGATACTCAGATAACACAAACTCTTGTTCTTGGTTTTTTAAAGCAACATCTATTTTTACCAAAAAGTAATTTAGCTAAAATGTCACTTACGTTCGATAGGAAGGGATATACTTTTTAAAGACATTTAAATATGCATATATAGAAAATAACATTATGGACAAGTTGGATACTTGTTGTTCATTTTCAAGTCACGCTGGACTCTCGTTTACTCTTGACAAAGTTATTCCCCAAAAATGAATTCTACATGATTTTGTGACAATTTGATTATACTATGATGGAAAAGAAAGATCACTTCTAATTTATAAAAATTAGCTTCTTTTGTTTACTCAGACAAAGAGCTCTACTATTATTATTGTTCAAAGATGGAAGGCTAGTTAATTTTTAATTTTAAATTTAGGCAAATACGTTATATAATCTTTATGAGTTTCGTTATGGTATTTGTTCTCAAAAATCCAGTTATTACCCTTTAAAAATCATACAGAACTTGTTCTATATGTTAGAAATAAAAAGTATTTTCTCGCGTTTAACACTACTAGAAATCAGGTGATTTCCGTTCAAAGATTTTCGGCCGAAATTGGTCGGAAATATTTCCGATCGAAATCGGTCGGAAATAAAAGAAATCAGTCGTAAAAGTCAACATAAAATTCCTGCCATCACAACATTTTCGACCGATTTCGGTCGAAAATCGGTCAAATATTTAGTCAAATTGGTCAAATATTTGGTCTGCCAATTATAAAATGTATAAAAATTATTATTTATTAAAACTGTTCAAAATTTTCGACCAATTTCGGTCGGAAATTAGCTTATAATGTACAAAATTCATTATTTATTAATATTTTCCCAATTTTTCGACCGATTTCGGTCGGAAAACAGTCAAGTATTTCGCCCACCTTATAAAATAATTATTTATTAAAATTCTTCTAAATTGCCGACCGACTTCGATCAGAAATTTGAATTTTTTGTTCCGCACACAACATGAAAGAGCCGAAATAATCATAACTCAATATTTCCAACCGAATTCGGTCGGAAAAAAACTTTTATACAAATTAAAATATAAATTTAATAATACTTGTGTGTGTAAATAAAAAGAGATTTTTAAGTAAAAATATTTAATAATATCAGACCAAAATTTTTTTTGACCAATGTCAGTCGGATATTAGTCAAATATTTGGTCAATGTACATATTATGTACGAACATAATTATTTATTAATAATTTACCAAAATTTCGATCGAAATTGGTTAGAAAGTGGTCAAATATATTGTCGAACTTTCTACTTAATGTACAAAAACCATTATTTACTAAATATTTCTAAATTTCTGACTGAAATTTAGTCAAATATTTGATCAATCTGCATCTCTCCCCCCCCCCCCCCCCTCTCTCTATACACACACACACATACATACACACACACACACACACACACATATATATATATATATATATATATATATATATATATATATATATATATATATATATATATATACATACATACATACATATATATATATATATACACACACACACACACATCTATATATATCTAATGTTTTATCGAATATACCTTATATACTATACACTTAGATATATACTACATTATATTATGTAGCAGTAATTGCTTATCTTATAAGTTGATAATTACATTGATAATAACAATAAGTAGAAGTGTAAGTATCCTCGAGAAATGTTAATTATTGATTAGTTTATAAATTGATAATAACCTAAGCAGAATTGCATTAGTAGTATCCTTGATTAAGTAATGTTAGGCTCGATTATACGATAAATTGATAATTACATTATGTAGAAATGTATTAGTGACATTTAGCTTATAAATTGATAATTATACTACCATAGTCGTCGGAATTAATGTACAAAAATAATTATTTACTAAAATATTTTTAAATTTCCGACTAAATTCGGTTGGAACGTTTGAATACAAAATTTTTGTATATTTAATTAACCAATCGATAATTAATGCTTTTATACGAATTAAAATATAAGTTTAATAATATTGTGTGATAATAAAGAGGTTTTAAATAAATAATATTTAATATTATTTATATATATAAGCTATATTCGATATACTATAGTATACTGTATATACGTTTCTATATATAGAGAGATATATATAGATGTGTGTATATACATATAATATATGTAATTAGGTTTTTAATTAATTAAAACCAAAAAAAAAAAAACCCTAGATAGACCTAGACACAAAATAACGCTGCGCAGAAAACCTAGAAGCTACGCAGCTTTGGACCCAACTCTCGTTTTGATTCTTCTTCTCAAAATCAGCAGAACTCCAACAAAAGACCCCTGATTTTTGACCTCACACCATTCCCCCTTTCACCAACCAGTTGCAGAGCAGCCATCAATCTGCTTAAAATCCGTCCGAACTCCAGCCATCAATTGGAGTTTGCTGAGTTTCTTGAGTCGGCTTCGAATTTCCGGCAATTTGGTCGAGTTTCTATTTGAGGTCCTCGTTTGCTCGTCAATTCGAGTCGGAGTCTCCATTCGAGAGCCATGGAGCCAATTTGAATTCTGTCCGGGTACCAATTCGCATTGCTGCTGATATTTTTTTCGGTTGATAATCGATTTTGGTTGTTGAATGTTGTCGCCCTTCATTTGGACAAAACTGTAAGCCCGAAGTTCCTCTAATCTGGAAGAAACTCTCGTCATTAAGGTTCGTTTCTCTTTGTTTTACTGCGTCAGCTTAATTTCATGATTTTGGTAATCTGGTGAATATACTTTGCTCTATTTTGGCTAAATGTTGTGTTAATTTTGGTAATAATGCATTGGTTTGCTCAGGTATTACAAGATTTCAGTAAATGTCTGTTCAATTAATTTTGGTCAATTTAAACTATGGTAGTATAAGAGATATGAATTGAAATAGTAGACACAATAATTATATAATAATGGGATGGTGGTGATTAAATAATGTTGATGAAGTATATTCCTAAAATGTTACTTTATTCAGTACCAATTTATCCAGAAACATGTTACTTCCTCCAGAAATCATATCACCAACTGATACTCCAATTTCAATTTCCCACAATGCTTTATCCTTATTTTCTTCAAGGTATTTGGCAAACTGCTAAAAGGCAAGGAGGTAAGAGAGTGACAATCACTTATAAATAATTCAACTATCTGTTTCATTCCCTGAAGTTGAGACAAAAACAGTTCAGCATCATCAAAAAGAACTCCAGCCTTAGGAGAACCTTTAACTTTAAACTTTTTGAGACTTGAAAATTCTATAGCTGTCTCTAGATTGAGTTCTGGATATTCAGAAATTTTCAATCCTGTTAAAGAACAAAGATTTTCAGGCAACTTTCCAATCAACTTGGGGAAATTAACAATTGAAAGATCCTGCGTAGGAAATTAACAATTGTATGTATAAAAGGACTTATTCTATAAAGTGTTTGCTATTATGGTAGTTATTTTAATGTATTGGATAGAATATATCAGCTTATAAACACTATGAATAACATACTATTCTGCCCAGCATTTGCGGAAATTTGTGCAGAAGCGTGGGACCTTTTCTTAAAGTAGTCATGTAATACTACATTAATGTTCAGGTTGAATCTATCTTGGGATAAAAACCTAAATGCTTTCTTTCACGTTAGTAGATGGAATGGAACAAGGATCACTCATATGAAGTGAGGTTTTCAATGAATTTTTCTACTATGAATTATCCACATGTTATACTACAGAGCAAGTTCACTGATGAGGTAGCTCAAAATTGTACAAGAAAAATGCATAACACAAAATTGAAGCTGATCTGGGTGGATAAGTGGTCAAACTTGTCTTCCAAACAGCTCAATAATCTCTTCTTCAAGTAGCCAACTTCTAAGAAAAGGACCAAAAGTGAAAAAGCTATGAAGGGAGGATCAAAACTAGTAAGCAAAAGTCGAGAGATTTTCTTGCTAGAAATCTTCGCTCTGTATAGTGTACGAGATTCCATAACTAGTTCAGCTCCAACTTGTCTAGAAAATGAGGCTATATGGAAATGAGGGTGTCTTTGTTCATATTTTGCATTGATGGATATACGCCCTTCACCAGGTGTAGTTGTTAAAAAAAGGAGTTGTTAAAATGCTAGCATAAAATTAATCGTACCTTTTAAGCATGTGCTATAATTGTCATGTACATGTCTCGTAATTTAATCAATTTTCATCTGAATTATATACTTTATGAATAAATGACATCCTACGAATATGTAGAGCAAAATGACGTCTTGCTACATGGCAACCAACAAAATAACACCAAGAAGAGAGATTAATAATAAAACTATTTCAGAAAATTAAAGCACAATTTGAGAGTGAAATCACGGTGCTTAATTAGAAACCTATGTTTTCAGCTTATTTGTCTAGATCTTTGGGTAATACATGAGAGTAAATAAATATATTCATTAACCTAGTAGTATTTTATATAACTAATTCATATCTTACTGCCCTTGTGTTAATTGTTTGCTGCTGCAATTCTGTTGCAAGGCATTCAGCGAAGAAGCTGTTGCTGCTTACGTTGGAATTCATAGGAAACTGTTCGTCGCTTCGTTTCAACCCGTGTAGTTGCCGCATTTCAATTAATTGGAGAGCTAATTTCAGGTTACTTCTAATCTCCTATGTTTCATTTTGGATCCGATATCTATGGTTGTAATTTGTTGCGCTGCTATTTTTGTATGAGTTTGAATTTCACGAGCTACTAATGGCTATTGATTTGTTGACATAGGACATTTAGATACTAGTGCACGATAATCAAAACAAAAGATAGTACTAACTCACGAGGAATACATCACTTACTCAAGCTACTAATAAACTCACTTCCAGTTGAACCTCAATGTTTTGTAAATATAGTCGAATACACTTAAATGTAAATCCTTCAAAGGTATGAACAACATCTGACAGTTAGTCATCTAACTTAAAATGGTTGTGTGACATTCTATTATAGAACCAGGAAGTGGATTAACCTGGATTAACCTGGACATTAATGTCACCTAAATCCACCATTTTTTTTTTCAATTATAAGTACTAGATATATTAATGCCCTTGTGTTAATAGTTTGTTGCTGCAATCATTTGTCAACACTATGGTCATTTTCTTTTGTCAATATTGCTGCTGCAATCACAATTAACTATGATTAATATAATTTATTTGTTCTTTATCTAGATGGAATCTCGTAGTTGGATGTATAATAGGAATTATCCTAATCGTCGGTTTTTGAGGGAGGAATTTAGAGAAGGGGTTGAGGAATTTATTACGCATGGAATGTAACTTGAACCGTTTCGAATTGGACGGTTGATTAGGTGTCCTTGTGTAAAGTGCAAGTGTTTGCATTATTTTGAATCGGCAGATGTTAAGATTCATCTTTATCAAATAGGGTTTATGGATAATTATTTTGTGTGGACTAGTCATGGAGAGACTGATGGCACTGATGGTGTATTTCATAATGTAGTTGTTGGTGAAAGTAGTAGGTCGATGGGGAATACCATTCAACATCCAAGATACCATGAAATGGTTGCGGATGCTCTTGGGATGCACTTCGAATTTGAAACCAACGGAAGTGTTGAACAACCTCCTAATGAAGAAGCAAAATATTTTTATGAACAGTTAGAAGCTGCTAGTCGTCCACTAAAACAAGGGGGTATGCACTCTCAGTTGTCTGTTGCGGTTAGATTATTAAGTATCAAATCAGATACCAATATTTCTCAAGCAGGAATGGATTCTTTCATTGGCCTTATGAGTGAACTAGTTGACCCAGCTTTCAACATACCCGAAGATTTCTATAAGGCTAAAAGATTGGTTTCTAAGTTAGGACTCTCGTCTATGAGAATTGATTGTTGTGAAGATGGTTGCATGTTGTATTATAAGGGTGATGCAGATTTAGAAAGCTGTAAATTTTTTGAAAAACCTCGTTTTAAGCTGCTTTCCAGCGGGAAGAAGGCTGCTGTGAAGTCGATGCATTACTTTCCACTTATTCCTAGATTAAAGAGGTTGTACGCATCGATGAGTTCTGCTCCTCATATGAGATGGCACTATGAAAATAGAAGGCCGCCCGGTGTTATGTGTCATCCTTCAGATGGGTAAGCTTGGAAGCATTTTGATAGGACGTATCCAGATTATGCTAGTGAACTGAGGAATGTTCGATTGGTTTGTGTGCTGATGGTTTCACGCCATTTTCAATTTCTGCAACACCATATTCATGTTGGCCGGTCTTTATTATCCCGTATAATCTTCCGCCTGAAATGTGTGTGACTAGTCCATATATATTTTTAAATTGTGTTATTCCCGGTCCCCGCAATCCAAAGAGTTTGATTGACGTATATTTGCAACCTTTGATTGATGAGCTTAAACCGTTGTGGTATGATGGAGTTGAGACATATGATATATCAACTAAGCAAAATTTCAACTTGCGTGCTAACTTAATGTGGACCATTTATATATAAAGTAAGTAGTTTGATTTTTAAAAAATAAATTTTGCAAAGAGTAAATGAAAGAAGAGTGAGAGCGCCTATTATTCATCATTTTTTTAATCTCCTAAACTTTGAGATAACAGAACTTTGCCAACACAATTGGTTACTCCTATATTTTCTTAAAATCCTACAATTTACTTCAAGAAAAGTAGTACTCATGTTCCATTGCCGGTAAATTATACCCGAGTCAATCTCAATGCTTGCAGAATAAATTTGGTTGATAAACTCTAATTGAATAGTATACATCGTCAATAGTATTAAGTAAACATAAAACTATTTTGGCTGGTCATGTAAAAAGAAGCAATTTAGTAAGGTCGGATAACTTTTATTTACTAATTGTTTTTTTTTTGTATTTTTCCTTCTATGCCAGATTTATTGGTTATACATTTTTATTTAATTTGCTATCTTTATTTTTTGCAACCAACTTGTACCACATATAAGATGGTAGGTCTTGTAAATGTTCAGTAGAATTTAATTTTACTTTAGTAGATTTCTTGAGGTAGTTGGCGAGGTGGCATCATTTCAAATTTGAATTGGCCAAATGACTTTCGGGTTTTAATTATCCTATGATTGACCTTCATACTTAATTAATGATTAAATAGGATTATAAAGTGAAAGAAAAAAGTTGAATTTTTATCCCTAAAGTTTTAGTTATTACACTTTGACCCCAACATATACTGATGTAATATTACCAGATTTTGTTTTATAAAACAAAAAATCCATCCCTTCCCGCCTCATCTTCCGCCCCAATCCCCATTTTTCACGTTTGATTCCTCCATTGCAATTTATTTTTCTTGCGTTCAACATATAGAGGTTATTTCCCTTCTTCCACATTCCTCTTAAAGTTTCATTCTTTTGATTTAACATTTACGTTGAAGAAATCAATAAATAATTTGGGAAAGTAATTAGTAGTATTTTGGATTGATAATTCATTCCAGGTGGTATATTGTGTACCTCCTTCATCTGAAAGTGTTTTCATCTCATCTTCTTCGTCATTGTTAATTTGGGTTTCTGCAAATCTTTTCTACACAGTGCTCGATCACTAGTTTACAATAGACCATTGTTAAAACAGACCATTGGTTCATAATAAACTAATGGGAGATTTTATATTAGTATGCGGTTTATATTTTAGTGAATGGGATGAGAGACCAATTAGTTGTTGTTGGAATTCTTATACAAAGGTTACATTATCTATTAGTGCACCTAGCAATTGTACATTTGACGAATTTGTTGATGTCATCATTAAACGTGAAAAACTAACATGTTCCACGAGGAATTTGAATATTACATATACACTTAGTTCTGCACTGAAAAATGACAAGATTTCTCCTTCATATATTAAGAATGACAATGATTTGTAATTGTACCTCCTTGATGTCACAATTGATGATATGAGGCCTCGTTTGAAGATATTTGTGGCTGAAAATGAGTTTGAAGAACGGGATGAAGTTCTTGTTAAAAGGTCACATCAAAGTTCAAATGTTGTAGCTGCACCACCACCATCACCACTACCACCACCAATTCAGCCACCAATTTTATAAGCAGAAGAGGAAAAAATGGTGAAAGGTGGCTTAAGTAGATTTAGTGATGATTTTCATGATTTTGGTGATAAATTTAGACTCGTATAGTCCAAAAGATGCAGATGGAGCGGAAGAGCTCGTAGATATTGTTAGTCGGGCAGTTGGAAATGAAGGCTCGATGGACTCGTTAGTTACACAACATAGCCACCCTGATGGCATAGGTTTTTTTATTGGGAAATATTTTGACAACAAACGGGATATAATGAAATTGTTGGAGATTACTTATGTGAAAATACATTTTACATTTCGTATGAGGAAGAACAACAGTAAATTAACTTTACTGGCATGCCGAGATGTAAGTTGCTTGTGGAAGTTATGTGCTTCAAAGTATGATAGTTCTTATAGGTTTTTATACAACCAAGTACCGTGGCGAGCACACATCGGGTACAACACATATCAAGCCGTCATCCTAACGCGTCATCAAAGACTCTGGGAGCATATTACGAAGAACTTTATGTTAATGGCAAAGGCCCATCCCTGTCAGATCTAAAAGATGTTATTTTTGCAGATTTTAATCAAGATCTTACTTATCGGAGGGTCTCGAAGGTAGGTGAATTAGCTAAGACTATGATCAGGCTCAGAAAGAGTGGTATCACCATCTTATGTTTGCATATAATAAAGGATGTATTGTTGATTTGAAGGTTGATCATAAATTGCATTTTCGATATGTTTTATTATTGGTTGGAGTTTTCATTAAGAGATTCGCCCTTATGAGAAAGGTTATTACTGTTGATGGGACATTTCTGAGTGACAGTAATGGAGGCTAATTGTTGTCTGTTATGGCACAAGATACAGAGAATCACATTTTTCCAATTATGTTATGTGTAATCGATAAAAAGTATAATCATTCTTGGACCTACTTTTTGAACAATTGCGAAAAACATTATTGACAACAATGATGACTTGCGCATTATTTGATCAACATCTTTCTATTGGGAATGACTTCAAAAAACTTTTTTCTGCCGCTCATTAGGTTTTTGTACCTGTCACATTGCTGAAAATATGCACAAAAAGTTTCATTGTGGAATTTTTATCAAGCATTTCTTTTCTGCCACACACATACAATACTGATGAATTTTTTGATCATTTGCATCAATTGAGTGATAAAATCAGGGAAGTAGCTAACTGCCTCGCGAATGAAATTGGATTTCAACAGTGGAGCAGGGCCTTCTTTCCAAGAAACGGATATGGTATGTTGACAACAAACATTGCAAAATAACTTAACGCAATGCTTAAGAATCAAAGAGATTTTTCGATTGTTGGCCTATTCAATCATATTATTCAAAAGGTTGCGGAAAATTTAGAGAAGACGCGTATAGCACGCATGCTGCGATTCTCCTTTATAGGGCTGGTGCAAATATTGACCACTAAGTTAGTCCAGGAAATTCTCCTCTTCGTGATCTTTCTACCCTTGTTGTTTAATTTTTTTCTTCAGTTGTGGGAAAACTATATGCTACTGTGAGGGGAGTTATTTAATTAAACTATTAAATTTTTATTTATTTAATTTCCTGCCCTGTCTTTTTAAATTTTGTTGCCCTATTTTTTAAATTTTATGCTTTTGTTGTTATTTTTTTATTTGACAATACTTAAGTGCAAAAAAGGCTCCAAAATAAAATAAAGAGGTTCCAATAGAAACATACAGCATAAGGGATATAAATTTCAGTCTTCCAAATATATGAATTTCCCGCCATTAAATTGAAAATTTAACAATCGTTTTTGAATAAGCCTACATTATGGATTTTTACATATACATCCCATATAACAAACCTTATTATCATTATTGTGCCTTGTTTCGTTATTACCCTCATATCCCATGTTTTTGTTACAAAATATATACCAAACGGATTTTGCTGATGTTCCAGCCTAAATTAACGCCAGATAATTAAGGCTAAAATCTGTTTGTAAATAAATTGTATCCTAAAATAACGCCTATCTTTATGGCTTCTAATTAATCCTTGATTTTCTACCAAATAAATGTTAAATCAGTTAAGGTAAAATCTTAAATGCTCCTAATCTCTCCTCTAAACTGAACTGAATCTCTCTAATGCAAATGTCTAATTCCATAGCTCCTCCTCTACTATCACTTGCGCGTCGGCTTCCTCCAACCACCGTCCATCCATCCCTATTATCTTCCCCAAAATTTTTAGATCCCAATGGCTATAAAACTTATTCTCGTCGGTGGAACAGGGATGCGAACAATGAAAACTTAACCAAAGATTGATTAAGAAAAGACTGAAAAAGACACAATTACACCCAAAATTGCACTGGAAAAAAAATCGAGGTAATGGGTTTCTTATCCATTGGTGAGTCTTCTTCGATTTCTTCTCTGGCTTTTTTGTTGGTTTCCTTTCAGGTGATTTCTTAGCCATTGTTATTGCTTGTTTCTCTAATGCAAATGTCTAATTCCAATGCAGTGCTTTTGTGGTTGCTAACCGCTGCCTGTATTAAGACGGGACGACCACAAATTGCAAGACGGACAATCGATCTTGCTGGGAGCCGCTTATCTAAGGACGTGTGGCCTGAATATTATGATGGAAAAGTAGAAAGATATATTGGTAAACAAGCAAGAAAGTATCAGACGTGGTCAATCGCAGGATATCTTGTAGCTAAGATGTTGCTGGAGGATCCTTCACACTTGGGAATGATCGCGTTGGAAGAGGACAAGCAAATGAAGCCTGTAATGAAGCAAAATGTAGTCAAATGTAGTTAATGTTATATGCACTGTTTCCAGTGTGTTTTTAAAATGTAGTCAAATGTAGGTAAATGTAGTTAAGGTTATATGAAGTGTTTCCAGTGAGTTTTTAAAATGTAGTCAAATGTAGGTAAATGTAGTTAAGGTTATATGCAGTGTTTCCAGTGTGTTTTTAAAATGTACTCAAATTTTTGTAGTTATATGAACTTTGTAGTTAATTGTAGTTACTTGTAGTTAATGGTAGACAGTTGAAAAATATGTCTGAATAACGTATTTTTTTGTATCTACTGGATGGTATGAGTTGCTGAAAACTACAAATGGCATTTCTATGCAACGTCAATTCATTATTCTTCATTGTTCAAGACAAGAAGTTTAATCCGAAAACATAACAGCGCAAAATGTACTGCAAAAGTACATGTAGCAATTTGTAGTTATGCAATTGTAGTTATATGTAGTATAGATGTGTAGTTATATGCAATTGTAGGTAATTGCATTACTACAATTAACTACAAATTTGATTCAACAGTACATTTTGCCAATTAACTACAAATTAACTCCAAAAAATTACAATTAACTACAATTTGTATTTTTGATGAAACAATTTTCAAAAAGTATTTTTGATGAAAAGTTATTTGTGTTTAATTAATTAATTTAAAATATACTTTTGAGCAATAATCAGTATTTGGCCAAACTTTTAAAAATTGTTTCTAAATGTATTTTTCATAAAAATAAAATTTTTAAAAGTTAAGTTTTTCTGCTCTAAAAAATTATTTTTATTTCTATTCAAAATCAGTTTTTCCCTTCTAAAAGTTTTGGCCAAATATTATAATGTTAAGAAAAATAATGGAAAAATGCATCCCACAAAGAATGCATTTTTGAAACCCGACGTCGAACTTTGAGTATATAAACTCCATCTTCAAAAATTCAAAATCTTATTTCGACTTTTTTTTTTACTTTTTGAATTATTAAAATCAATGTTTTCTATTTTACTTTCTAAAATTATTTAAAAACATTATTGTGAATAACTGGAATAAACTAATTAAAAAGAAATTATGAAAAGTGAGAGGCTTAACCCTCACTGGAAGAGCATTAACCGACAGATGACAAGATCTTCTATTATAAATGTGTAAAAAAATATATGAAAAGATCTTGTTCCATAAATCAAGCCTCTAATTGTTCCACAAATCAAGCCTCTAATTAATAATTGATCCTTAAACCTTAAAGATAAAGTTTCGTATATAAATTGAAAGGTGGTATACTTAAATATAATAAACACTAACCTTAAACATGAGTGGTAATAAGGTTTGCTATATAGGATGTATATGTAAAAATCCCATATAGCAAACCTTATTACCATTATTGTGCCTTGTTGGGTTATTACCCTCATATCTCATGTTTTTGTTACAAAATATGTACCAAACGAAATCTTTGCTGATGTTCCATCCTAAAATAATGCCATTTATTAAGGCTCAACGCCTGTATTTATGGCTCCTAATTAATCTTTGATTTTGTACCATTGCCTGTTACAGCTATTATGGAAGGCTCCGCTTTCTGCAACAGCCACTGGATTGTTTCTCCATCAGATTTATGACCCAATCACGTGTGAGTTGAAAAATCCTAGTAGCACAAAGAGCAGGCATGCGTATTCTCCTTCCTCTGCCTTCAACTTTTGTGTGTCTATCTTTATTGGAACTTCTTTTAGGAGCCAATTGTTGCTTCTTTGTTTCGTCTTTGTCTGAATTTTCAATCTGGAAATCATTGATTTCTACAAGATTGTTCTCCCCCATGTTGCTGCTGATATTGGTATTGATATTTTTGGGATTTGGGTGGCTCAAGAAATTTGATATCTCCTCCTGCGGCTGCTTTGAACCCTTGGGATCCATGAACAGATGTGTCTACAGTACTCAATAAACTCTGCAAAGTTGTTTTCTTGTTACAAATTAATATTAAAAAAATGTAAACAAATATTATCGATTGATACATCGGATAAAATTGTAGAAATAAAATACATTGTGAATGATAATTGTCCTCCGTTACAGATTAGGAACGATATGGGCGTTTGTGTATATATGGAAACGAAAAAAGAGAATAAAAACTTAGGTTCGTATCCAGTGTTTTCAGTGTGTTTTTAAAATGTAGTCAAATGTGGGTAAATATAGTTAAGGTTATATGCAGTGTTTCCAGTGTGTTTTTAAAATGTAGTCAAATGTAGGTAAATGTAGTTAAGGTTATATGCAGTGTTTCTAGTGTGTTTTTAAAATGTAGTCAAATGTGGGTAAATGTAGTTAAGGTTATATGCAGTGTTTCCAGTGTGTTTTTAAAATGTAGGTAAATGTAGGTAAATGTAGTTAAAGTTATATGTTCTTCCAGTGTGTTCTTAAAATGTAGTCAAATGTGGGTAAATGTAGTTAACGTTTATATGCAGTGTTTCTAGTGTGTTTTTAAAATGTAGTCAAATGTGGGTAAATGTAGTTAACGTTTATATGCAGTTTGTTTGTAGCTGATTTGTAGTTAACTGATTGTTGCTAACATAGTTAACTTATTGCCACCTTATTATTTTCTTTTTGGTCTTGAATTGTAGGTGAGGGCTTCAACAGATCATATACACACTGTGTTAGATGGTGTGAAGCGGCACATTGTATGTTTAAACTACAAAAACTATAATTAACTACAAAATTGAGTCAACAGTGACAGTTCCAAATAAAAATTACATGAAACTACATGAAACTACAAAATATTAAAAGATTATCCATTTATACTTTCAATAAATTGTATATTTATATTAAAAAATATTTTATTAATGATAATCACAATAGAGAATAAGTAAATGTGAGACCTAAGAACATACTTAAAATAATAATCATGAAAGTAACAGTAGATCTTTCATTAAAATAATAATCATGAACATACTTATTCTCTTTTTGTGATAGTGGAAAGATCAATACAATTGATATTTGTATTTAATATTCTGATTTACTTGCTAAAATGGTTCAAAAAGAGTTTATTTGGATGATGATCTACCATATAAATCTTCTTTTATACATGAAAAATAGGTCGTTCTTGGTTTATGCATTAACTTTTATATAAGGGCTGTGATTTTATATAAGGGATGTGATTATCCACAAATCAAGCCTCTAATATGAAATGATTTTGTTCCACAAATCAAGCCTCTAATTAATAGTTGATCCTTAAACCTTAAAGATAAGTTTTGGTATATAAATTGAAAGGTGGTATACTTAAATGTAATAAACACTAACCTTAAACATGAGTAGTTATAAGGTTTGCTATATGGGATGTATATGTAAAAATCCCTTATATATTCTACCCTACTTGTTGTCTATAGATCCACTATAAATGTAAACCAATAGACTTCCATAGTAAAGAATTAAAAATGATATATCAGTCATAAATTGGACAGGCATAGGGGTGGTTCTTCGATTATTAGTTATTCATTAGTGTAAATTATTAATTTAGTTATCTTAAATCAAAAAATGACAATTAGTTGTGAGTAATTAGAAGTTGTAAATATCTAATTCAACAAATTGCGAATTGGATAAAACGGATTACTATAAATTATCAATTATATAGGTACCACCTAAGCTTGTAATTGGTGAAAATAATTTTTAATATATAGTCGATGAATATTATTACAACATAGGCAGTGCATACAATTTGAAGACTAAATACCTATTATAATCTATCGTAGTATTACTTACAGTCCAATATTCAATATACAACACATACTTAGAGGCATTACTTGTTGACAACACTTCACTAGATAACAGTTTTATACTTAGAGATCTTGCTTCTTGAATTGTTACATCTTTTAGAATAATCAACTCTTAACGGTGTGAAATACACCGTCATGTATAATAACTTTAAATGCTCCATGATGTTAATAAGATGTCTAAACGTTATAAAATAAAAAAATCAAGGTCGAACGTCGTGTGATCCATATTTTAGTGAATTCACGACCATTATTTTACCCTCGACCGCGATAAGAGTTGAGAACGCAAACTCAAGTTGACACTCGCCCATTAAGGAGGTTAATTGATTTTTGTTGAATGTGCAGAGTTGGGGTTCAGGGTTAGGGTTCAGGGTTATTGTTAGGGTTCAGGGTTAATAGACTCTTAAAGAAGTTTTTTAGCGACTGCTAGTTGATGGAAGACAATTCGTGTTGTTTAGTAAATTAAAATATGTCTATGTGGCATATCCCTAACCATATATTTTTGACACGATGAAATTGCCCATTTGACCCATTTAAAATTACCTATTTGACCAGCCATGTGATCAAATAAAATTGATTATATTTCAACCATATTTTTTTACCCGCTCAAATAAACTCATTCGACCCAAAACAAAATGGATCATAGTTCAATCCTAATTTTTTACTTCCGAAACACATTACTCAAACAATTAAAGGGTAATGAATCGAGGGTCAAGTGCACCTTTGGGTCGAGAAAGAATTGTCATTGCTGTATAGTTGCAAATCAATTTACAGCTACAACTCCGATAAATGCTAGTCGGCGTTTCTCAAAATGTTCCAAAACTAAGGTAAGATAAATTCCACAAATTCACCTTTTTTTTATTTTATAAATAAATTATGTTGCCTATTTGATTTGATAAGCTAAAAGATGTCAATTTTAGGAATGGGACGATGGTCTGCTAGATCCAAGTATTGTTGACCCTATCAGTATTTTGAAGTGTGAAAATAACTCTCTTAATCGTGAAAGATCGTTTTGCAAATGAAGGCAGCTTAGCTTTAAAATATATTAGCAATATATGTTCATGAGGAAGATGATGATGATGATGATGGATGGATTGAACTAGAGGGATGGCATATTCCTGTAAATTGTATAGTTGGAGTAATGGTTAAGATGAATGTAATGAGGCTCAATAAGTGGGTAATGCTCTGGTGTGTTGTTGCCAAATTTGTGGCATCTTGGATGATAAAGTGAGAAGGAGAACATTGTTTTGTTGGAAGTATTTCGGATCATGTAATATGTACTGATGTAATGTTAAATTTCTTGAAGTTAAGCGACCTTGAGTCTATTACGCAACCAAGTAGCAAGTTTATTGATGGACCCAGTGTCTATTACGCAACTTCTGGGTTATGCCTGATGCAATATTATATTTGATCAAGTTATTAGTACTAGACACATTGTCTATTACGCAATAAGTATCTAGTTTATTACTAGATACATTGTCTATTACGCAATGAAGAGCTACTTTATTACTAGACACATTATCTATTACCGACCAAAGTAGTTTTATTATGTACGGAAAGATATAAATATCATAAATATAGTTCACCCCAAATGAATTTGTCCCATGACCAACACAACTTGAAATTATAATTATAAAACTGAGAAGGGTTCGTCCTTTTCATGAAGATATCAACTGCAAATTTTTCCCTGAACAACTCTATTCGCTTGTCATTAAGCTGATCCAATGGCGTATCTATTAGCAGGAATTCAATAACCTTCACTGCATATGCTCCACTATTTTTACTATAATAATCAAAGACACAATTAATTCAAGAAATCAGAAGAATAAGTAAAACATAACGGATGACACATTTAATTTACTTTCGTTGAATGACTGGCACATTCATGAAGACCATTTCTTCGTAAGCATATCTTAGCCTAAGTTTGTTAACTGGCCAATTTTTCTTAAAATCCTAGGCATCATGAGTGCGAGAAGTTGTACCAGTTCTTCTAGTTTACCGTCATCATGCAAACTGACGTTGCTATCATAAAGTTGAATCAAACCCTTTGCCAAGTGGAAAACAACATGCACAAAATACTTGTTATGAATTTTTCACACACAATACAACAGCTTAGCCTTGCACCACTCCACAACCCCAGGTTTTTGCATACTTCTTTGAAGATATAACATCTTCATCATCATCTTCTTCTTCTTCTTCTTCTTCAACCTCCCCAGTAGCATCATCATCACTTTTTCATCCTTCACACCTAAAGTTTCATCATCACTATCATTTTCTTCTTCAACAATTATTTTTTCAAAAAAATATTCTTCCATTTGAGTTTGTGCTGCTTTTATGTCCAAGTATTTTTCATCGCCCTCATCAACACTCTCGAATGATAACCTCCTTGAAACAGATTTTTTACTAATAGGTATGTCCTCGTCAACTAGTCTAGACTTTCATTTTTTCTTTTTTTTTTTAACTGATAGACTTGATGGCTCTTTGTTTTTTCCCCTAGCACGCTTAGAAATCGCAATATTTTCTTTAATAGGGGAAGCTTTAAAAGTAACTACTTTTTATTTTTTAGTAACATTTATTGAAGGCTCGACAATTGCTTTACTTGGTGATGCTTCTTTTTCTGCATATTCTTCCATGTTTGAAGTCTTTGAAGGCTTTGTTAAAGGAATATGCTTCTTAGGAGCTGATTTCCACCTCATATTACCTATATCAAAATGTGCAATGCCACATTTAATGATTTTAAACTTATGATCAGAATAAAAAAAATAAGCCCCAATTCCAGCAAGTATCTATGACCAGAAAACAATCGGCCATAAGTTTATCAATAAATATTACGTCGGCAGTTATGACGAAATTCTAATATGCAGAGCACTGAGATAGTTCAAGAAGCAAATATAACTACCTACACCAAATAAGATATGGTTATTCATAACCCAATCGATCTTGAACATGTACATGAATGAATCACTCTACAAAATCCAAAATAAAAATGTAAGAAACGAAAAAGAAGAATTTGAATTTACCAAACACGTTCTGAACTTTAACATCATCCCTCGGACAGGTTGATGAGCTTTTGGACAATTCGATATGAGCCAGTGCTTGATGGATCTATAGGGTCGATTACACATAGAATCGCCGTTTGATTCTTGCCCCGTCCTGCCGAAAACCACCTTGGTCAATAGGTTGAGTGAAAGCGAGAAGAGAGAACAAAAAAGTAGAGAGAGAAATTGAGCGGAGAAAATGAGAGGAAACAAGTTTTTAAAACTTTATATGTGACATACAAGTTTCTAGAATACTAAAGAGGCTTCATCTACCCTAATTCACTCGCTTAACCATTTACATCCCAAAAAAAATTGAGAAAAAAAATGAGAGGTCACTTGACCAATCAAGTGTTGAGGAGGTCTTCTTGACAATTCTTCTATGCAAGCTTAACACATATTAGCAGGCTCTCACTTAACATCACGTGCAAAGGAAAAAGCTAATAGGATGGCAATTTTTACACTTTTAAGAGCCTATAAAGTTGCCTTTATCACAAAAATATGTGATAGCATCTGGAGTAATAACAAATGAAATCAGGGTAAAAACTTTGAGAGAACGATTGTCTCATTTCAGCCATAGAAACACAAAGCACCAAAATTGGCCACTGTACCCCTCATAACCTTAATATAACATGATGCAACTCAATTCATATTAGGACAAATAACATAATAAACTGAAATGCCATGATTTTTTTGTCAATTCACGAAGCTCCTCTATTCTCTTTTATATTAAGAACCCGTTTGGACATAATAATTTTTTAAAATCGGTATTTGAGCATAAAATATTCACTTTTCACTTAAAGATGAATTTTGGAATTTTTTAAAAATTTTAAAAACTCCAAAAAATTATTTTTTAAAGTTTCATTGAAATCACTCACAAAAATTCAAAAACAAACTAAAATTATATTCATGTCCAAACACAACTCTAATTTTAAATATCATTTTCATTTGAATTTTTTTTTTTACTTTTTTTTTTTGGAATTTTTACAATTCTTATGTCCAAACTTCCACTAATAGTATATAAAGGTGGTCATAGCAGATTCATGATTTTAAAGTTGTGGATGATCAATCGTCTTTAATTAACACTATGATTGGATCATTATTACCCATTATTTTATGATGTACTAGATTATATTATATTGTATTATATCATATTATTTTATGAATATGACGTCTGGATAGATTTTATTGTTTGTTGCAAAATAATATTCTGATTGTATCGTACTGTACTATAACTGATAAGTCTACTAAAATAACCTTAATTATTTTAGATATTAAGATTATCAAGAATTATGAATAAAAATAATTTAAGAAAACCCATTTCTACTAATTTATCACTAATTATGTCTTATAAATAGATTAAGCAATTAAATTCATATAAAATCTAACAAAATTAGTGAAACAAGTTAATAATATTAAAAACAACAATAAGTACACTTAGGGGTGTCAATGAATACATAAAAACCGACCGAACCGTACCGTGCCGAACCGATTTTTAGAGTTTTTAATAAAATAGTAGCTTTTTATATAAATCTATAATTGTACCTATAATTAGGGGTAGGTTTTTTATTTTATGAAAATAAACCAAAAAAATACCGAACTATAAATTTACATGTGAAAAATATTTATATATTAAGTTCAAAAATAATAAAAATATTGAATTTTTTCTTGGGTTTTAGAATTATGAAAATAATTATAAGCCAACAAAACGCAAAATTCTTGAGTAGCAAATTATTTCCAGCATATTCACTAGCAAGACACAAGACATCATAGTGATTATGATAGCAAACTATAATATATTGATTATATTTCCTTTCGTATGATTTAACTTTATCTTTTTGAATATTTAATTTTCGATAGATTTTATTCTTGAGTCCCAGTTTGGTTAACATCTTTCACGCACGTGATATATATTTTCTTTATATTAATTTGTTTAGTTTCTTTTACGCTATTGTAGACTAATTGATGGATCAATACTCTAGCCATCTTTCATATTTTTCAATTCATCACCGTTTAACATGCAAAATTTTTTAGAGAGTTTTGCGAAGTCTTATAAAAGTATGTATGTTATTGTATTCTACTTCTACTAGTGACTACATGACATTTAAAAAAAAGGAAAATTAACTGAACGGTACCGATATCGATATCGAAAAGAAACCGATATAATTAGGAAGGTTCGAAAAGTCTAATTTTGGTTATATAAAATGAATAACCAAAAACTAGTATGGTAAAAAATTTACAAAATAACCGGCTGAACCGACCCATTGAACACTCCATTCATAATATATCATAATAATAACAAATTAAATAAAATGTTAAGTACACTATTTAGAATTTATATCATAAGTAATCTGTAACGGCTTGGCCAGTTGTCTCATGAGTTACCACTCCGTTTCCCCTATTTTCTGATTTTTTATGCTTCATTATCTGTCTTTTATGTAATCAAGTTGATTAGTTTCCGTTTGGAGTGGTTTTGTTAAATAATGAGAAAACTTAGTCTCTTTTAAGAAGGTTTAAGTTAGAAAAGTCAACATCACTCGGATTTGAGATCGACGATTCGGTTAGCTTCAAGAGGTGATTTATGACTTAGGAGTGTAATCGAAATTAATTTTGGAGATCCGGTGTATAATTAGGCTTGAATTGGCGAAGTTGGTATTTTGGCGATTTCCGGTTGATAAATGAGATTTTGAGCTGGGGATCGGAATAGAATTTCGAGAGTTGTTCTAGCTTTATTATGTTGTTTGGTATGTGTGTGCAAAATTTCAAGTCATTCGAATGTGGTTTGGTTGGGTTTTTTATCAAAAGCGTATTTTGGAGGTTTTTGGAAACTTAGGCATGAATTCAATGAGTTTTGGGTAATTTGATATTGTTTGAGGTATTTTGATGATTGAAACATGTTTGAATAAGGTTTAGTATGTGCTGGTGCCTTTGATTGAGGTCCCGGGGGCCTCGACTGAGTTTCGGATGGTCAATCGGACCATTTCGTGCCTTAGAAGATTGCAGAAAAATTTGTTCATTTGTTACGGAGAAATCCTTCATTGCGATCGCATAGTGGTTGATGCGATCGCGTAGAGCTTTTGGGGTGGGGGGGAGGGTGGCAATCCTTTTGTTCTATGCATTCGCGGTGAAGGGGATGCAATCGCTTAGTTGGAGAAGTTTGGCCATCGCAAATGCGAGCATGTGATTGCGGTCGCATAGAGTTAAGGGCCAGGGGTCCTGGATGGTTTTGTTCATTGCAAACGCGGAGGGGTGTCCGTGATCGCGTAGATTAAATAGCCTGAGCATCGCGTTCGCAGGAGATTTATTATGATCTCATAGACTGAATTTTGGGAGTAGGATTTTTGTGCTTCGTGATCGCGTGGGGTTTTTTGCAATCGCATAGAAGGAATATCAGGTATGGATAGTGAGTTTATAAACATTTCATCTGCGAGTTGGAGCTTAGTTTACTCCATTGTTGATCATATTGAGAGCTTTTTGAAGGAAATTAAAGAGGAATTCAAGGAGAAACGTTTGGAGGTAAGAATTTTTAGCCTAAAACTCGATTCTATTATGAAATCGACCTAGAAATCTGAAACTTAAGCCAAAAATGGAAGAAAACTAGTGCTCGAGATTTTGAAAATTGATTTGAGAATTTGAAGGACAATTTGGGACCAGATTTAAGAACTTTCGGTATGTATGAACGCGTGAGGAGATAAGGAACCCATTGATGTAAAAAATTTTGAGTTTCGAGAAGTGGGCCCGAAACTCGGGTTTGCTAATTTTGGATTTTTTGATATTTTTCTATTGTTTTCCCTTGAATTTTGTTCCCGTGGCATATTGTTACGTATTCGTTCTAATTTTGGATAGATTCGACGCGCGTGGAGGCCGATTTGAGGGGCAAAGGCGTCGCGAGCTAGAGTTGTAGCTGATTTGAGGTAAGTAGTGTTTGTAAATGATGTCCTGAGGGCTTAAAATCCCGGATTGCACAACGTAGTGCTATATTAAGGTGAGACATGCACTTGATGATGAACGTGGGGTCGTTTACTACTGGGGATAGTGACTTGGTCCGTCCCGATTGTGGTTTTTACCGCATATTATATTGAAACTTATTTATTATTATCATGATTTTGGCTGATTAGCATACTTGGTCTTCGTGCCAACTATTTGAACCCTTTAGGGATTTATATCACTATCTCCTCACCGATTTGACATATTACTTGAACCTAGTCCTATTGTTTATCACTTTTTTGATAACTCAACCACTTTTACCCCGCTTTGAGGCTTAAATGATACTTCTAAACGCTGTTTTAGGCGGAGCGCTACTGTTTTACTTATGCCCGAGGGGCTTGTAATGCTTTTCCTGACTGAATGCGGC
This sequence comes from Nicotiana benthamiana, assembly GCA_034376525.1. Classification (NCBI taxonomy): domain Eukaryota; kingdom Viridiplantae; phylum Streptophyta; class Magnoliopsida; order Solanales; family Solanaceae; genus Nicotiana; species Nicotiana benthamiana. Next base: position 125,813,265 of record CM067324.1, on the reverse strand, counting down.
CGAGGGTCATATGTGAGGATATGTTGAGTGAAATGAGGCTGAGGGCTTGAAATACATTTATATGCCACGGGTTGACTTGAGCGAAATAAGGTCGAGTGCCGAGTGATGTGAGGCCGAGTGTTGAGAGTTTGATGCCATTAGGTGGCCTGATATAGAGCTTGGGCCGTAAGGGGCCCCTCCGGTGTCTACACACCCACAGTGAGCACGGGTATCCATCATGTTATGAGAGTGAGTCCGAGGGGCTGATACGGTTTTAAGTGATTGATATTGTGCCCGAGGGGCTGATACTGTACTGAGAGTGAGCCCGAGAGGCTAATGTTGTTCTAAGTGATTGATACTGTGCCCGAGGGGCGATTCCTACTTGTTACTTACCTGTTAAATTACATGTTTTACTTGCTTCAAAGGGATTTCATTTGACTTCTTCACTGATTTACCGCTTTAAGTGGTTTTACTGCTTGATATAGAATTGTTTTGTGCCTTTTACGTGTTTTCTTACTATCAACCATTATTTATAATTATTACTCACTGGGTCGGAGTACGCACATTAATCCTACATTGTGTGTGTCAATTCAGGCATAGCAGATTCCGCTCCTAAGTGTTGATCCTCCCAGTTGAGGCAATGTTTCGGAGACTACGAGGTAGCTGTTGGTGTCTGCAACCTCGTGTTTTCCTTATCCTATTATTTTTGTGTCTTTCAAACTACTGTATCAAATTTTGTATTTAGTGGTCTTGTATCAGGATTCATTAATTGCTCACGACTTGTGACACCCCAGTTTGGGTTGTGTTGGGATGGTTCTCTTCTTTTGTTATCTCTATTTCCGCAAGTCTTGGCTATTATATCATGTTGTAGAACTGTTATCCGGCATTTAAGTGCTTATCAGAGGTGTTCTATTTTGGTCTGGCTAGCCTTGCCTTCATGAGAGGTGCCATCATGACCGGCTTCAGAAATTGGGTCGTGACAAGTTAGTATCGGAGCCTAGGTTACATGGGTCTCACGAGTCATGAGCTGGTTTAGTAGAGTCTCGTGGATCGGTACAAAGACGTCTATATTTATCCTCGAGAGGCTGCACAACCTTTTAGGAGAAACTTCAAATTCTTGAAATTCTTGTCATGCGAACTTGTTGATCTGAGAACTAAACTTTTGTTATTCTATTCTCTCACATATGGTAAGGACGCGAGCTACCGAATGAGGTGTAAAACCACTAGTGCGACCCACTGAGGTCACCAGAGGCCGTGGACAGGATCGTGGTCGTGGCAGAGGCATAGCAGCGCGCGCAGCACCTGTTGATGCACCGGCTGCCCAAGCTCCATATCAGACTCCAACAGTACCAGTTCAGGCATCAGCTGTGCCCATCATGATTCCGGGTCTATAGGAGACCTTGGCGCAAATCTTGACAGTTTGCACGGGCCTAGCTCAGGCAGTTTCAACCACCACAGCAGCAACTACTTCAGAGGTCGGGGAGGCAATCATACCCCTGCTGCTCGCACACCTGAGCAGGTAGTGCAGGGACTACAGACACCGGAGGCACCTCCAGCCCCGCCAGTTGCACCAGTTTAGGATTTTATGGTACCAGTTATACCGGATGACGAGTAACGTCGCCTTGAGAGGTTTGCTAGACTCCAGCTTTGTCATTCGGTAGTGCTGGGGGCGAGGATGCCCAGGGTTCTCTAGATAAATGTCAGGAGATACTCTGTACAACAGGAATTCTTGAGACTAGTTGTGTGGAATTTACCACCTTTCAGTTTACTGGGGCTGCCTTCACTTGGTGGGAGGCGTATGAGAGGCGTAGTCCGGTTGGTGCAATGCCCCTTACTTGGCAGCAGTTCTCCACTCTCTTATTGGAGAAGTATGTACCGCAGTCCCGTAGAGAGGAGCTGCATCGACAATTTGAGTGGATGCGATAGGGAGATATGACTGTGTCACAGTATGAGTTGCAGTTTTCTAAGTTGGCTCGCCATGCCATCTGGATGGTTCCAACCGATCGTGAGAGGATCAGGAGGTTCATTGATGGCCTTAACTACCATCTCCGCATCCTTATGACTAGAGAAAGAGTGTTGGTTGTTACGTTCGAGGAGGTGGTTGATATCGCTCGCAATATTGAGATGGTTCACCATTAGGATCGAGAGGAGAGAGAGGCCAAGAGGCCTTAAGGACTGGGCAGTTACAGTGGTGCTCCTTCGAGAGGCCAGTTTCAACATGGTAGGGTCGTTCTTTTAGGCATGCCTTGTTAGCCCGTCTAATGTATCGTGGGCATCTTCAGGTCATGATTATCATGGGTCTTAGTAGAACAGCCTTCACTCAGCCCCCTCTCAGCTTAGAGTTCATCTCGCACCCCATCAGCTCAGGGTTCTTCCATGCCGAGTGCATCAGCTGGTCACTCCGGTGCGATGGGTTCCCATCAGTCACCTTCTCCAGCACCTGGTAGTTGCTTTGAGTGTGGAGAGTATGGCCATTTGTGGAGGCAATGTCCTTGTCGTGCTGCTAATTTGTTCCAGCAGAGGGGTCAGCCCTCGACCTCTGCTCCAGTTACTTTGCCACTCGCCCAGCCAGCTAGGGGTGGAGGTCAGGCAGCCAGGGGTCACCCTAAAGGGGAGGCCAAGCTCGTTTTTATGCTATGCAGGCAGGAAAGATACTATTGCTTCACATACTATCATCACATGTATTATTTCAGTCTTCCATATAGATGCCTCTGTACTATTTGATCCCGGATCCACCTTTTCTTATGTGTCCTCGTATTTTGCTCACCATTTGGGTACGTCTCGAGAGTTTCTTGCCTCACTTGTTCATGTATCTACCCTGGTAGGCGATCTGTTATTGTAGACCGTGTGTATCGTTCATATGTGGTGACTATTGGGGGTCTGGAGATCCGAGTGTATTTATTGCTATTGAGCATGGTGGATTTTGACGTCATTTTGGGCATGGATTGGTTATCTCCGTGTCATGCTAATCTTGACTGCCATGCCAAGACAGTCACTTTGATTATTTCAGGTGTATCGCGTATCGAGTGGTGTGGGTGACTGATTGTGTCTTCAACAGAGTGATATCTTTCTTAAAGGCCCGGCGTATGGTTGGGAAGGATTGCCTTTCGTATCTGACATTTGTGAGGGATGTTGGGGCTGAGGCTCCTAGCATTGATTCTGTCCCAGTTGTGAGGGATTTCTCTGATGTATTTGCTGCAGACATGTCGGGCACGCCACCGGACAGGGATATTAATTTTGGTATTAACCTGGTATCGAGCACTCAGCCCATTTCTATTCCGCCATATTGTATGGCACTTGCAGAGTTGAAAAAATTACATGAGCCGCTTCAGGAACTCCTAGATAAGGGGTTCATTCGGCCTAATGTGTCACCTTGGGGTATGCCGGTTCTATTTGTAAAGAAGAAGGATGGAACTATGAGAATGTGCATCGTTTATAGGCAACTGAACAAGGTAACAACTAAGAACAAGTATCCTCTTCCTCGCATTGATGATTTATTTGACCAGCTTCAGGGGGCGAGGGTGTTCTCCAAGATTGATCTCCGTTCGGGCTATCACTAGTTGAAGATCAGGGATTCAGAAATTCTCAAGACAACCTTCAGGACTAGATATGGTCATTATGAGTTCCTTGTGATGTCTTTCGGGCTAACCAATTCCCCAGCAACATTCATGCATTTGATGAATAGTATATTTTGGCCTTATCTTGATTCGTTCGTCATAGTATTCATTGATGACATTCTGGTGTACTCGTGTAGCTAGGAGGAGCACGCGGAGCATTTGAGAGTGGTATTGCAGAGATTGAGGGAGGAAAATTTTATGCAAAATTCTCCAAGTGTGAATTTTGGCTTAGTTCAGTGTCTTTCTTGGGGCACGTGGTGTCTAGCTAGGATATTCAGGTTGATCGAAAAAAGATAGAGGCGGTTCATAGTTGGCGTAGAGCGTCTTTAGACATAGAGATTCGTAGCTTTCTTGGCTTGGCAGGTTATTACCGCCAGTTTGTTCAGGGGTTCTCATATATCACATTGCCCTTGACTAGGTTGACTCAGAAGGGCGTTTCATTTGTGTGGTCAGACGAGTGTGAGGAGAGCTTTCAGAAGCTCAAGATAGCCTTGACCACAGCTCCAGTATTGGTGTTGCCATCAACTTCAGGTTTCTACACCGTGTATTATGATGCTTTGAGAGTTGGGATTGGTTGTGTATTGATGCAGGAGGGTAGAGTTATTGCATATGCTTCTTTTCAGTTGAATCCCCATGAGAAGAACTACCCTATTCATGATTTGGAGTTGGCTGATATAGTTCATGCGTTGAAGATTTGGAGGCATTATTTGTATGACGTATCCTGTGAGGTATTCATGGATTATCGTGATCTTCATCATCTGTTTAAACAAAAGGACCTTAATTTGAGGCAGCTGAGATGGTTAGAGTTGCGTAAGGATTATGATATCACCATATTGTACCACCCGGGAAAGGCCAATATGGTGGCCAATGCTTTGCGTCGAAAAGTAGTAAGCATGGAAAGTTTGGCGTACATTCCAGTTGGGGAGAGACCCCTCGTAGTTGATGTTCAGGCTTTGGCCAATCGGTTCATGAGATTGGATATTTCATAGCCCAGTCGGGTTTTGGCTTGTGTGGTTTCTCAGTCTTCCCTGTATGATCGCATCAGAGAGTCCCAGTATGATTATTCGCATTTGCTCATCCTTAGAGATAGAGTTCAGCATGATGACGTCAGAGATGTGACCATCAGCGACGATGGAGTATTGAGGATGCAGGGCCGGATCAGTGTGCCCAATGTGGATGGGCTTCGGTAGTTGATCCTGGAGGAGGCCCATAGCTCGCGGTACTTTATTCATTTGCGTGCCGCGAAGATGTATCATGACTCGAGGCAGCATTATTAGTAGAAGAGAATGAAGAAAGATATTGTGGGGTTTGTGGCTCGGTGTCTCAACTGTCAGCAGGTAAAATGTGAGCATCAGAGACCAGTTGGCTTGCTTCAGCAGATGGTCATTCCTGAGTGGAAGTGGGAGAGGGTCACTATGGACTTCATTTTTGGAATTCCACGGACTTTGAAGAAGTTTGATGCTATTTGGGTGATTGTGGATAAGTTGACCAAGTCCGCGCACTTCATTCCTATTTATACTACTTATTCTTTAGAGTGGCTGGCAGAGTTATATATTTGGGAGATTGTTTGTTTGCATGGTGTCCCAGTTTCTATCATCTTAAATTGGGGCACTCAGTTTACTTCCCAGCTTTTTTTATCTGTTTACCGAGGGTTGGGTACTCAGGTACAGTTGAACACAGCCTTTCACCCTCAGACAAACGATCAGTTCCAGCGTACCATTCAAATATTAGAGGATATGTTACGTGCATGAGTTATTGATTTCCAAGAGTCATGGGATTAGTTCCTACCACTTGTAGAGTTCGCCTACAACAACAACTACCAGTCTAGTATTCAGATGGCTCCATACGGGAGGCGGTATAGATCTTCAGTTGGTTGGTTCGTTCCCGGCGAGGCTAGACTGTTCGGTATAGATTTGGTTCAGGACGCTTTAGATAAGGTGAAGGTGATTCAGGAAAGACTTCGTACGGCACGGTCAAGACAGAAGAACTATGCAGACTGAAAGGTTCGGGATATGTCCTACATGGTGGGTGTGAAGGTTTTGCTAAAGGTTTCACCCACAAAGGGTGTGATGACATTCGGAAATAAGGGGAAGTTGAGTCTACGGTTCATTGGGCCTTTTGAGATACTTCGGATGATCGGGAAGGTGGCATATGAGCTTTACTTACAACCCAACTTATCGGGTGTGCATCTAATTTTCCATGTTTCTATGATCCGAAAGTATATTGGGGACCCGTACCATGTTTTAGATTTCACCACCCTTCACTTGGAGGGTGACTTGACTTATGATGTTGAGCCAGCAGCCGTTTTGGAGCATCAGGTTCGAAAGTTGAGGTCGAAGGTTGTAGCTTCAGTGAGGTTGTTGTGGAGAGTTCGGCATGTGGAGGAGGCTACCTGGGAGACCGAGCATGAGATACAGATCAGATATCCTCATCTATTCGAGGCTTCATGTATGTTCCTTGACTCGTTCGAGGACGAATGTTTGTTTAAGTTGGGGAGGATGTGACGACCCATCCGGTCAACTCATGAATTACCACTCCGTTTCCCCTATTTCAGCTTCTTTATGCTTCATTATCTGGGTTTTATGTAATCAAGTTGATTAGTTTGCATTCGGAATGGTTTTATTAAGAAATGTGACACTTAGTCTCTTTTAAGGAGTTTTAAGTTGGAAAAGTCAACTAGATGTTGACGTATGTGCAACAGGGCTCCGATTTGAGTTCCCATGGTTCGGTCAGCTTTGGGAGGTGATTTATGACTTAGGAGTGTGATCGGATTTGGTTTTGGAGGTCCGGTGTAGAATTAGGCTTTAATTGGCGAAGTTGGTATTTTGGCAATTTTCGATTGATAGGTGAGACTTTGATCCAGGAGTCGGAATGGAATTCCGAGAGTTTTTATAGCATTTTTATGTTTCTTGGGATGTGTGTGCAAAATTTCAAGTCATTCGAATGTAGTCTGGTTGGGATTTTGATCGAAAGCGCATTTTGGAGGTTTCTGGAAACTTAGGCTTGAATTCATTGAGTTTTGGGTAATTTGATGTTGTTTCAGATATTTTGATGGTTGGAACAAGTTTGAATAAGGTTTTAGGATGTGTTAGTGCCTTTGGTTTAGGTCCCAGGGGCTTCAAGTAAACTTCGGATGGTCAATCGGACCATTTCGTGCCTCAATAGATTGCAGAAAAATCTGTTCAGCTGTCGCAGAGAAATCCTTCATTGCAATCGCATAGTTGATGCGATCGCGTAGAGCTTTTAAAAGGGGCAGTCCTTTTGTTCGATGGGTTCACGGTGAAGGGGAAGTGATTGCATAGCTGGAGAAGTTTGGCCATCGCGCGCGAGCATGTGATTACAATCGCGTAGAGTTAAGCGGGCCAAGAGTCCAGGATGGTTTTGTTCATTACGAACGGGGGATGGTTTTGTTCATTACGAACGGGGGGGGGGGGGGGGGGGGGTATCCGCGAACGCATAGAATAAGGAGCCTGGAGATCGCGTTTGCATGAGATTTGTTGCGATCGTATAGACTGAATTTTGGTAGTTGGATTTTTGTGCTTCGTGATCGCGTGGGGTTTTCCGCGATCGCAATAGAAGGAATATCATGTCTGGACAGAGAGTTTATAAACATTTCATCCGCGAGTTGGAGCTCATTTTTACCCCATTATTAATCATATTGAGAGATTTTTTTAAGGAAATTAAAGAGGAATTCAAGGAGAAATGTTTGGAGGTAAGCATTTCTAGCCTAAAACTCGATTCTATTGTGAAATCTACCTGGAAATTTATGGAAGTTAAGCCAAAAATGGAAGAAAACTAGGGCTTGAGATTTTGAAAATTGATTTGAGAATTTGATGGATCATTTGGGGCCGGATTTGAGATTTTTTGTATGTATGAACTCGCTGGGAGATAAGGAACCCGTTTATGTAAAAAAAATTGAGTTTCGAAAATTGGGTGCGGGTTTGGGTTTTGCTAATTTCAGTTTTTTGATATTTTTTTATTGTTTTCGCTTGGGTTTTATTTACGTGAAATATTGTGATGTATTTGTTCTAATTTTGGATAGATTCAACACGCGTGGAGGCTGATCTGAGGGGCAAAGACGTCGCAAAATAAAGTTGTAGCCGGTTTGAGGTGACTAGTGATTGTAAATGATGTCCTGAGTGTTTGAAACCTCGGATTGCACAACGTAGTGCTACTGAGGTGAGTTACACGCTTGATGATGAGCGCGATGTCATTTACTACTGGGTATTGTGACTTGGTCCGTCCCGATTGATGGTTTTATACCGCGTATTTGACTGAAACTTATTTGTTATCATCATGATGAGGGCTGATTGCCATATTTGGGCTTCGTGCCAATTATTTGAACCCTTCATATATTTTTATCAGTGTTTCCTCACCGATTTGATATATTACTTGAACTTAGTCCTAATGATTATCACTATTTTCATAACTCAACTACTTTTACCCCCACTTTGAGGCTTAAATGATACTTCTAAATGATGTTTTGGGCTGATCACTACTATTTTACTTACGCCTGAGGGACTTGTGATGCTTTTCCTGACTGAGTGCGGCCGAGGGCCATATATGAGGATATACTGAGTGATATGATGTCGAGGGCCTGAGATACATTTATATGCCACGAGGTGGCTTGAGTGATGTGAGGCCGAGTGCCGAGAATTTGATGCCACGAGGTGGCTTAATATAGCGTTTGGGTCGTAAGGGGCCCCTCCAGAGTCTGCACACCCATCGTGAGCGTGTGTACCCATCATGTTCCGAGAATGAGCCCCAGGGGCTGATACGGTTCTAAGTGATTGATATTGTGCTCGAGGGACTGATACTGTACTGAGAGTGAGCCCCAGGGGCTGATGCCATTTTGAATGATTGATACTGATCCCAAGGGACGATTCCTACTTGTTACTTACCTGCTAAATTACCTGTTTTACTTGCTTCAACGGGATTTCATTTGACTTCTTCATTAATTTACCATTTTAAGTGATTTTACTGCTTGATATAGAATTTCTTTGTACCTTTAAATTTTTTCTTTCTTTCAGCTATTATTTATAATTATTACTCACTGGGTCGGAGTACTCACATTACTCACTGCACTATGTGTGCAGATTCAGGCATAGTAGATTTCGCTCCTCAGTGCTGATCCTCCCAGTCCAGGCAGTGTTTCGAAGACTGCGAAGTAGTTGTTGGCGTCTGCAGCCCCCGTGTTTCCCTTATCCTATTATTTTTATGTCTTTCCAACTACTGTATCAGACTTCGTATTTAGTGGTCTTATATCAGGATTCATTAGTTGTTCATGACTTTTGACATCCCGGTTTGGGCTGTGTTGGGATGGTTCTCTTCTTTTGTTATCGATATTTCTACAAATCTTGGCTATTATATCATGTTTTAGAACTGTATCTGGTATTTAACTGTTTATTAGGAGTGTTCGGTTTTGGTCTGTTGGCTTTGTCTTCACGAGAGGCATCATCATGACCGGATTTAAAAATTAGGTCATGACATAATCCATAACTTAAAATGCATAATATAATAGTTTTCTAACAACGTGACATATAATTCATAACGAAGTATTCATATTTCACAAAATCCGTAGCAATTATAAGTAATATTACTCTAACTTATTTGCCATGTGAAAACAAGAGCAAAAAATTAAAAAATAAGGTTAACTATCTTTAAAAAAAGATGATAAAGAAACAAGGAGTTGAGAAGATAAATAATAACACTTGTACACTTGAAAACAGCAAATAGTATGCAGCTAATTGAAGATTAAAGTAATTAGAATTAGAGTTAAAATCAAATTAGGAGAAAAAAGAAGAAAAAAAAGGCAAAACCTATTCTTTTTTAACTTTGATGTTGGAGTTGGCAAAAAAAAAAAAAAGTGGGGGACAAAGACAAAGTGAGTTATACGCTAGAGATTTGGAGTTAAAACGGAAAAAAGGTAAATGTTAATATAGAATTGTAATGTAATAAGTTAAGGCATAATTGGAAAGAAAAATATAAAACAATCTTACTACACTAAATTAGTTGTTTCAAAAAATGGGACGTTTCCTTGTTCCGGAATAATGGACTTAACAATACAATACAATCAATTTTAATTAAACAATCAAAAGAAATATTGTTTTGGGATAACAATATAATACGATATAATAAGTAACAACTATCCAAATAAGTTGTAAATTTATGAGCAGAGATACGCTCAATTTCAGTTCATGATAAAAATAAGTGAATAGTCGATAGCAGGCGAGGTAGGTGCTATCGAGTTTGCGAAACAACTTAGTGTCTTATTTTCTTTGTTGTTTTTCTTCTTCTTTTATTTATAAAAGGTCCGCAAGAAAGCAATTGCTAAGGCTTGTAGCTTGCTTCTTTCCTTAGCCAATTTTAGACTGAAGTTGTTCTTATTGCCGTATTTTTTTCTTAATCGAAAATTTTCCTCTCTTATCTTTGGCCCGTCTCTTTTTAAGAGAAGATTTTTAGTACTTTCTACGATGGATGTTCAATCAATATTTTTGTATATTAGTACTAATTTCCAACATAAAAATATATAGCTTCGGTAAACACAATAGGCAGGAGCGTATGTAGCATTAAGGTGATGATTTAATTAAATTCATAACGTTTGATGCAAATATAACTTTATATATGTAATAGTCTACTAAAATTAAAATAAATAGTACATATGAACTCATAATATTAAGAATATAATGGGTTCAATGCTAAAAATCTTAAAGGTTTAACTCAAAGAATTTGAATCTATGATCTACCTTTGACAATAGGTACTTGACCACCCATAAGCTTCAATGTAGATCCACCTAAGAGTGACAAAATGGTTCAAAGAAAATATTTAACCACCCATATTATCCATTAAAAATGAGTTGGATAATGAACTATTTAAAAACTGGTTAGATACGGATAAGAGCCATATTATTCATTTAGAAACTGGATAACCAATGGTTAACCAATGATTCTAACTTTTACATTTACAAACTCTCAAATTGGGGGTTTCTCAAGTTAGGAAAATTAAGAGTTCTCCCAAAAGTGATTATATGTAAGAAGTCTGTTAACCCGTTTGTTATCCATATTATATATAGGTCGGATAGAATAATTTATTTATTTTTTCATTGCACATTTTCGACCCAAATCATATTCGACCCAACTCGACCGTCTGCAACTCTTAGATCCGCCACTAATAGTGGTCTAACGCGTTTCCAATTTTTAGCTGTTTAATCTTTTTGACTATTCTAATAACACGTGTTTCCTCTCATTAATACAATTTTGTTCGTCACGATTTAGACGTATGAAAAAATCTTTTGTCTCTGTTTTGTCTCTCCTAAAAATTAAACTTAGTCTTACATAATTTTGACTCACCGTATTGACCGTCATCCAATTAAGTGCTTTGCCTGTAGAAGAAATAGAGTCCGTTGTATATCTATAAGAACATGTTTATTTGGAATATTCCAGAAATCTTAAGCACTTTCTTTTTGGTAAATATTAAGAAGTACTCTCTTGAATTTTTTCCCCAAATATGCTTACTCTCTTTTGTATTCATCTTAGCAAATTTATTTTTCTCTGTGCATGGAGATAGGTTTGATTAATCAAACATATTGTTAAAAAAAAAATACTTGTTTGTCAAATTTCGCACTATCCAATTTCTGATCATAGTGAGTTAATGAGATTTATCTTAAGAGAGTCTCAATTGCATTATTTCTATTACCAAAGTCTACTTTGGTAACCTGTTTAGTTGTTTACTTATATCTTTCTTCAGCCATGTCTCAAGAGATAGTATTCCATATTAGATTTATTCCCTTAGGCCCTAAATAAAATAAAAGATATTTGAGATCTAGCTTTAATAATGTACATTCCATATTAGATTGTCCCCTTTAAAAGAAATTACGTTATAAGTGACAAAAAGAAAAAAGCATTTTATGTACTAGTGAGCTGGAGCATTCACTAGTAAAGGTGTTCATGATTCGGTTTGAATTGATTTTTTCTTAAAAAGAAACCAAATCAAATAAGTCGATTTTTTCAAATATTAGAACTAAACCAAACTAATTAAGTCGATTTTTCTCGATTCGGTCTATATCGGATTTTGTCGGTTTTTCGGTTATTTATCGGTGTTTTCTTAGACATATACTACCAAACACATATTTCGGCGACCACATTTTCAAAGTAACACTATCAAATCAATTTCTCTTTGAGAAATCTATTATTTACAAAGATATATTGATAATAATTGACACAATTAAAAATATATTACTTTTAACAGGAAATAGATTATTACACTTAAGAAGATAAAACTACCAATGAAATTAGAATGTAAAGGTAAAGAACTATACTTTTGCAAACTATTAACATTTATCATAAAAAATTTAACCTTTGTATAAAAATATGCATATATATAGGTGTAATAATAAATTTGAAATAGTTACTCCTATAATCAGTTTAGTTCGATTTTTTGCAGACCGAAACCAAAATCAAACCAAACCAAAAAGTATCGATTTTTTAGTCGATTTAATTTGATTTTCGATTTGATTCGATTTTTATGAACATCCTATTTCACTCGTAAATAAAATGCTTCAGCTGCTCATCAAAGTCACCAAGTAATTGCATCAAAGAAGTGAACTTAGTGAGGTCTGGGGAGGGTAGTATGTATGCAAACCTTACCCCTACTCTGGGGTAGAGAGGCTGTTTCCAAATAGACCCCCGGCATCTTTCCCTCCAAGAACTTCCCACCTTGCTCTTGGGGAGACTCGAACTCACAACCTCTCGGTTGGAAGTGGGGGTTGCTTACCATCAGAGCAACCCCTCTTGTCAGCTAATAGAATACTAGCAATGCTCCATATTACTAGTCATAACAAACTGCATTCATTCCAAAATATTTGTCGGTAAATGGTAATTTAAATAAACCTCCGATAATTACAACAATAACAATAAAAAATCAGTAATTTCCAACAAGTGAAATCTAGGGAGAGTAAGATGTATGTAGTCTTACCCCTAACCCCGGAAGAACAAAGAGACTGTTTTCGATAGACTCTCGGCTAGAGAACGACTAAAAATAAAAAGATAATTGCAACAAATATTTATAACAGCAAGATAAAATAAGATCGTATCCAAGAATGCAGTAAAACTATAGATAATAATAGCAATTTATAAATAAATAAAAATATCATACTAACACTAATACTAGCTAACTGAGTAAGACAAAGAAAAAACACTCGACTACCTACAAGCCTTCTACCCTAATTCTTGAACTCCACACCCTCCTGTCGTTGGTCACTGATTGATTACTTTAAATAGTTAATAGAAGAACAGTGAACTCCTTTAAACTCGCATACTAAAAAAAATCAAATGCCGTGGAAATTCATAGTTAAACCAGCATAAATTTTTGAGAAAGGTAACAGTGGTATTATAAATCTCCAGCATAAAGACTGTATTGGGATTAAACCAGCATGTTAATATAGTCAATATAAGTATGAGAAAGCAAAAAATACATAAGTTTAGCGTATTGAACATTTATGTGCCACAGATTGGGTCGTTTGGTCATCTGAGCTAGCTCCAGCTTGAACAGTTATGAGCTAAGATAGGCTTAATTAACTCACCAGCAGGTTTGACTCACTCACAGCCTTGCTTCAAATAGAAAAAGGGTGCTCCATTAATTCAGCAACTCTTACGCTACTTATAGAACGTCATATTAAATCCAAAATAGGCTGTCCTTGTGCAGTACAAAAGATTCTATGTTCTTCATGCTAATTCGATTGGAAACAGCTTCTTTGCCCTTTCGGGTAGGGGTAAGGCCCGTCTACATATTACCCTCCCCAGACCCCACTTTGTGGGACTATATTGGGTAGTTGTTGTTGTTGTTGTTCTTCATGCTAATGCCGATCTTCTTCATCACCCTACTCTTTGTATCATGTATGTATAATGCACTCGAGTTCTTATGCTTAAAAATCAATACTTCACCATTCCTCGCTCCAGCAACCGCAACAAGTTTCCCTAGATTTGGCATTGTTCTCTCATTCTGTCTTGCTGTTTTGTTTGGACAGATATAATTCATCAACTCTACCACAATACTATGTTTCTTGGACCAACTTGCCCTCGAAAATCTTCCAAAATCCAGACATCCATTTCTATCTCAGAAGCACTGTGGAGTGTGGATAAAAGAAAGATATCCACCCAACTCTGCCAAGGAATAGCTGTTCCTTTTAATCACATTACCAAGTTTAGGAAGATAAGTTATACTGCATTTTCCCTCGTTAACTTGCATTGAAACGATATATCCGCTTGAATCGACATACCAATGCAGAGTCCTTCCATTTATTGACACTGGATCCGTTCAAGCAAAAATTAAGTGGATTAAACGGACGATCATTTAGATCTTCCCACGACCAGAAACTCGTTCCCACTCATTATCCTCACTACCTAAATTTAACATCTCGAAACCATAAGAATCAGCATAAACATGCACAACTTTATACTCTTTTGTTGAAGAGTCAAATCCAAGGCTGAAGTAAATCCTAAGACAAACTTTTTAACAAACAACGGACATTCATTTAACATAATATTACAAGCAATGACATCGCAGCTTTTACTTTGTCATTCTAACATGCAACACCTCCCATTCCTTTATTAATTTCAAAAGGAGAAACAGATACCTCCAATTGACACCATGCATTTTAATTGACCTAACCCGTTCCCCCGCCCCCCCCCAAAGCTCCATACGCTAGAACTATTGGCAGCGAGAAATGACTTACAGTTCTTTTCTTCCAAGAGTGATTACCAGGCTGGTCATCTCCAACTACAGGTGCTAAAATCTTCATTTCAGCATATTCAGAAGTTGGGCTGGGATAATATTAGGACAAGGAAATATCTTTCTTAAGAGGTGTTTCAAAATACAAAAAATAATATGGACCGAATAATCAGTAGCCTCATGCTATGAAGGCTTTGATTGAAATGAAAGGTCACAAGGAAATGTCATTTGATTAATAAAAGGAAGCAATTTAATATCTGCACCAGCTTGCATGCTTATAAATTATTAACAAGTTATATCAATTAACAAAGAATACTTCCCAACAGTTTTACCTGTGTCAAAAAGGAAACAATGCAAATGCCTCAATGTTAAGTTCCACTCATTTCTTCAAAATGCAAAATCACAACCACAAAGTACTTCTTTCATAAGCAGAAATCAAGAAAATTACATTAGTAAGTCTATTTTGTGAACCAAATGGACACTTAGATGACACCAGAACTTGAACTTCTCAGTCCAAGGATACAGCACACCCCTTAAGCATCGACAATGCTTAACCCACTTTATAAACACTACTAATATTATTCTGAATAGTTATAAAGTCAATTATTACATTTTTTTTTTTGGTATATAGAATTCCATGCAATTGACGGAAAGGAATTCTTCAGCAATAATTCTGACTGCACCAGGAAACAGGGCAGATGCAATCCCAATCAGAAACATCAATGAATTCCAACAATCTTTAATGATCAATTGTCCTGATGCAAAGAGATTTTAAGGTATGGATCGTCCTTGTACTTCAAGTATTGAGGAAGTTCGAGAGCTCTTTCTGCAATCTTCCTGTCCTCGTGAATCTTAGCTATCAAGGCTTCAAGTGATGAAAAGTTGGCCTGTAATATTGCAAATAGTCGGTAATATGAGCAGGTGCTTTCAGAGAGACAAAAGAAAAATAAGAGTAACTAGGCCACAATACCTCCGGCCGTATATAGCCCACAACAACTAGGTGCAATTCCTCACCATAAAAGTCCTCATTGAAGTCATGAAGCAACCATGGCTCCTAAAAAGTAAAGTTGTCTTCAACAAACCAAAAAAAATCAAGAAGCATATGTCGTGACACACTTACTATAGCTTTCTCCGTGTTATTAAAATATGGATTCCAACCAATGCTCATGACCATCTTGTAAACACCACGAGCTGATAATCCTGCCCATCCAAAATATACACCCGCTGGATGTTCTGAAAGAATGGCTGAATAACCTTCTGGGGATAAATTAGCTGAAAAAATATTTGATACCATAAGAATAGAAAGAAAGAAAACATCAAACTGTTAGGCCATACAAGGCAAGAAAATAATCTTTCAAGCCCCTCTAATAATTGTAGCTGTTCGAATGCAAATAACACATTGACATAAAATCAGAATCTCTGATATGATAGGTTCACAAGAAACTAAAATTCCAATAACAAACTTATGCAGCCAACAACAACAACAACAACTACCCAGTATATTCCCACCAAGTGGGGTCTGGGGAGGGTAATATGTAGACGAGCCTTACCCCTACCCGAAAGGGCAAAGAAATTCTAACAGCCACTTCAAGCGAATACAGATACTGAGTCAAGCATTATATTAGCCATTCAGCAGAAGGAATAATGACGAGTATACCTGTGGGGATCCCAAGAACCTTTGAGCCGCGCCCAAATCCCTTTATGACAGGACCACCTATATACCAAGGTTCTAAGGGCAAAGTACCATCTATTCCTGCATATGCTTCCAGTCAAAAATTGAAAGAGAAATCAAGTACACTCCATACAAGTAAAGCAGTCATAACGACTTACTATCTTGAAATGCAGGTAATCCCCACTTTTCTAGTTGCAAATCTAGAAGAGAAGTGATCACTTCATCAGCGGAAGTATAAAGATGAGACTGCTTTGCAAGAGATGGTACAGCAACAACTGCCATTCCAGCAGCCTTACCAGCAGTAACACCTGGTCTAACATAGGTATCTGGTCGAGTTAACTTTCACCAAGTTATGAGATAAACAATCTACATCCAATTCAAAACTAATATGGACTTCAGAGAGTGAAGGGCCATATTTCAGCCTAAAAAATGCAAAAGCGATGACAAGGAATTTTAGACCTCATTATCCATGAAATAAAAAATAAATCTAATAACTATAGAAATTATAAATTATGATGCCAGACGTTAGTAGCTAACATTATTCAGTCCTAAGCTGATATCCATCTTAACATGTGTAAATTTGAGCCGAGTATGATAAACTCAAACAAACCCCTCAATATCTTCTAAGGAGAAAAAACACCCCTTTGATACCCTTCTTTTTCTATCTTCTTCTTACCAGTAGTTAGATCTTCTAACGTGCTCCTATGCTTGTGATAGCCTGATAGGATATATAGCGACATAAACTTTGAAGATAAAAACTCACATTGAATCTTCAATGACAAGAAAGCTGGATGGATCCATGTTGAGTCTTTTAGCTGCTTCAAGAAATCTTCCAGAAGAAGATATACAAGAGTTAATTCAACATCCATAATACCAGATTATGAAATGAGGAGGACAAAGATAAACAATTCATCCAGTTTTACATTTCCGGAGATGGCTTTCCAGCTTTCACTTCGTCTCCTCCAACAATGGCTGAGAATGATTCTTTCCATCCTGAAAATAATAAAGAATATCCCAATAAAAGCACCACACATAAATGCTATCTTACATGCTGGACTGGCACAAAATACCTTCACAAGGAAAGAAATACATCTAACTAGGTTTTTAAACCCTACCCTGATGATGAAAAATTTTGGTCTCTATGTTAGACCGAGAAGAATTTGAAGCCAATGCCATGGGTACACCATGACCCCTCAAATGGTTAATTAACCGATTGGCCCCTGGAAGAGCTTTGATATTGTTGCCACCTATATCAAAATGATTAACAAAGTTCTATAAGAACTTAGGGCTGGAAAGTATCTGCAGAATACAAAAGATATACAAGTTCCACAACTATATAGCAGAAGCTCTCGCAATCAATCAGAGAATGAAAATCAGAGTTTTACTAGCTCAAAGAAAAGAATTTAAAGGTAACACCAATCCAACATTGCTTTCACTCTCAGCAAGAGCCACAAAAATCATGTTCCTCAAACTAACAAGACCGTAGATGAGTTGATCACCCTTATTCCTCCTACTCCCCAGGGAAAAACTTCACTCCATTTAAATTAAAAACCAACAAGTTCAATATACAAAAAACACATATGATCGCGAACAAACAAAACATAGTCATTTCTTTTTCTTTTTGTAATAGTTAATGTAGCTTCATTCTTTCATTCCTCTTTTTTCCTGTATTTCTTTTGGTGATGTTCTTTGCTAATCAATACATAAATATATATCACCAAAAGCAAAAAAGATAAAAAGAAAGAAACATGTATATTTGCATTTTCTAAATTGGAGACCAAAGCTTGGTTCCCCTATTAGCAACAACAACAACAACTACCCAGTATATTCCCACCAGGTGGGGTCTGGGGAGGGTAATATGTAGACGAGCCTTACCCCTACCCGAAAGGGCAGAGAGGCTGTTTCCAATCGACCCTCGGCGCATAGGCTAAAATGAAAAGCTGCATCAAAACAAAGACAAAATTAGAAACAAAAGCAAGACAAAACAAAATAATAAAGCATAAGTAATCCCGCAGAAATAACGTAAATAATTATGAAAACATAGGAAAGAAAAATACAGTCGCATGCAATAATAACAAGCAGTAACTACCATACTAACAACCATAAGGGGACATAAGCTAAAACACTAATCATCTATGGATAACCCTACTATCCCACACCCAGCCCCGAGAGAGGCGTACGAAGAACTCTATGAGCCCTTAGCCTCCAATCCTGATTCTAGACCTCCAGACTCCCCTATCAAGGGTCATGTCCTCGGTAACCTGCATTCTAGTCATGTCCTGCCTAATCACCTCTCCCCAATGCTTCTTAGGCCTCCCTCTCCCTCGCCGACCACCAACAATCTCCAGTCGCTTGCAGCTCCTCACCGGGGCATCGGGACCCCTCCTCCGTACATGCCCGAACCACCTCACCCTCGCTTCCCGCATCTTCTCGTCCACCGGGGCCACCCCTACCTTCTGACGAATAACTTCATTCTTAATCTTATCCAGCCTGGTGTACCCACACATCCACCTAAGCATCCTCATCTCCGCAACCTTCATTCTCTGAACATGAGAGTTCTTCACAGGCCAGCACTCCGCCCCATACAACATCGCAGGTCTAACCACGGCTCTGTAGAATTTCCCCTTGAGTTTGTGTGGAATTTTCTTGTCGCACAGGACCCCTGAAGCAAGCCTCCACTTTGACCACCCCGCTCCTATCCGATGGGTGACGTCCCCGTCAATCTCTCTGTCCCCCTGGATCACAGACCCAAGATATCGGACACTGTCCCTCTTGGCGATGGCCTGAGAACCAAGCATCACTTCCCTGCCTACCCCACTCGGCTCGTCGCCAAACTTGCACTCCAGATATTCTGTCTTAGATCTGCTTATTTTGAAACCCTTAGACTCGAGGGTCTGTCTCCAAACCTCTAACATTTCACTAACACCGGCCCTCGTCTCGTCTATCAATATTATATCATCAGCAAAGAGCATACACCAAGGCACATCCCCTTGGATATGTCAGGTTAGAGCATCTATCACTAAGGCGAACAACAGGGGGCTCAGCGCCGATCCTTGATGGAGCCCCATTACCACAGGAAAATGGTCTGATTCGCCACCCACCGTCCTAACCCTAGTCTTAGCTCCATTGTACATATCCTTGATTACTCTGATATAGGCTATTAGCAATTCTCTGCAATTTAATTACCACCTGTACCTACTTAATTTTCAATAAGGGTTTTGAAACGAACACCCCAAAACTCTGTTCTCTAGTCCTCTCTTCTCTACTAACTAATTTGCAATCTATCATCCATGCTCCAACTATAAAACAGCATACTGTTTTACTTTGTAACATTATTCTTAACATCCAGTAATAGGATTTAAGGAAAAGAGTCTGGCTATTAATATTTTAGAGTGAATAATCCTCCAATAGCTTATTCAATTTCAGTTTGTAGCAATTAATAAATAGAAAGCAAATGAAACTATTTTTGCTGGTTTCTTACTGGTCAGAGAGCATTGGGTAAAATTGTGAAAGAAATTCATCTGTTGATAATGGGAGCCCATAATCTTCGACAACTGCAGCTGCAGCTTCTGTAGGGGCTTTCCCAACTATTTTAGGAGCTTCTCTCCCATCCCATTGCTTTCCATACTTAACTAAGAAAGCCTTTAAAATCTCACTCACAACACCATCTGTCAACACAAAGAGGTCAAATTAAAACTGGAAAAATGGAGGCTAATAAGAAACGCAAATGCACACAGGGAAGACATTTGCAATATAAAGTTTGATACTATGCAGCAGTTAACTCTACAACAGCAAGGTATTTCTGTCGCACAAGAGGGACTTCACAATTATATATCATCATTTTTGAGAGTTAGAGTGCATCTCAAATTCTGGATAGAAGTTCCAAATAGCTGCTGGCACACTAAGCATAAAGGGATCTCATATTAAGCATATTCTCAAACAAGATAATTTGATAAAAGAACTTCAAAACAATAAAAAAACTTTTACTACAATCTACAGTTAGAGTAAAGATTACAACAGTCAAAGATAGTGAAATAGTGAATATTGTTTTTTCCAAAATTTCAAAGTTTCCGCTCATTTCATATTGCTATTGGACAATGTAAAAATTGGAAGGAAATGAAAGGAACTCTGGCTTATGATTTTGAATGAGCAGAAGTTCATCGTTATCAAGAATAAATACCATGAATGATCTAGGAGAATGGCCAAGAATATAATTTTATAAGTGTAAAGTCAATATTCTCAACAAAAAAATATGATTCTCAAAAGAAGTGTAAAGTCAAACAAGACTAGCACTACCAACCTGTATTAAGAAGTGTACCATCCAAATCAAGGATGACACCAGAAACCAGCTTCTTCAAAGTTCGTTCAACAGACATGGAGAGCAATATATACCACGCAGAAACAGAAACCTATGTTCACATTATGCGAATAAATGAGATAGACTGGCCGCTAATAAAGCTAAATACATGAATTTAATCTTGAAGTCAAATGTAGACATAAATCAATATACAAACATCACATATCATGATCGCATCAAAAATAACACTACTATTACTTGGAATTCATTTTAAGCCTCCTGGTCACCATCAAAACTGTATAAGTGCATATGGGTACGAGGCGTAGAAGTATTCAATATGAGATGATTTGTGTTTTAGCTTATGTCTCCCTTATGGCTGTTAGTTATGGTAGTTACTGTATGATATTATTGCATGCCATTTTATTTATGTTTCTTATGGTAGTTACTCTATTGTTTTTGTCTTTGTTTTTGTTTTATTGTTGTTTTTCCTTTTATCCTATGAGCCGAGGGTCGATTGGAAACAGCCTCTCTGCCCTTTCGGGTAGGGGTAAGGCTCGTCTACATATTAACCTCCCCAGACCCCACCTGGTGGGATTATACTAGGTAGTTGTTGTTGTTGTATATACTAACTTTCCATTCCACATGCGTAAAGAATCATGTCAAAGTAATAAACATAGCTACCTGTGTAGCCTATGAACTCATTCTGACACCATATTGCTCATCCCAACTAGAGATGTCAAAGGGGCAGGTCAAATAAAATTTGTACTAGTTAAAACGGATTTAGTGAAACAAAGTTGAGATCCAATGCACCGAAAGTTTGCTCGAGTCAATAGTGGTAGGTTAATTTGAACCAAATAAAAGGGCATAACCCAACCCAACCAACACAGAAGTCTTAGGTACACAAAGCTGAGATTTATAGAATTTCAATGTAACAACCTCCGGTTTGGCCCAAAAAGTTCAGCTTGCTAACAAAAATTACTCCTTAAAAGAGTTGAAATGGAAAGGAGCAAATAAACTATAAACCTGACATAAGGTTTACTTTTGCTAAGACATATTCACAAACAATTTGTCTTTCTCTACGAGTAAGAATAGAGAAAATTGTATTCATCAAATTGAAGCTGTTCCCCCAAATTAAGAAACTCTGATTAATGAGAGTTCAGGTGACCATTGCTAACTGCTGAGTTTGAGTATCACCGAAACGAGTTGTGTCGCGTGTGATTAATATACCAAGTAAGAAAGTAAATGAAAATTTTTAAACATAATCAACCAATAAAGTATCAAATTCACCTATCTATGCAACTGTAGTCAGCCTTCTTCTTTACCAAACAATCTACACAAAAAACGTTTCCAGCTTTTTTCAACGACCTCGAGCCATGCCAAGGAGCTCTTTTTTATAAATAAAGTAATAATATATTGATGTTGTGGAAAATTGTTCTGATACAAATATAAACGGTTCTGCACTCAATCGCTAGCAGAAACCGGGTTCACCAAAAGTTCACTAAAAACGAAGATTGGCCAATTGCCCTTATCTGAGCCACATCCCAATAAAAGCTCGTAATCTAAACTTAAAGTGAAATTAGATCCTTGATGTGAAAAATAATTATAATTCCAGAAGACGAAAAGAAGGGGGGAAGAGAGCAAATATGAATTAAGAGAGAAATTTCATAGAAACAAATCGTCAAATATTTGGTATAAGCATCGATAACTGTAAAAGAGAAGACGCGAATGAGGAGTAAAAGAAGAACCTGAGAATTGAGTCTAAGCTTAGACAAGGCTGTTTAGAAGAATTCAATGTAATAAATTAACTTATAAATGAATATCTTATTTGCCAATTAAGTGATTTTTTTTTTTGGTATGAGAAATTTAACGTCACTACTGTCAGAGTGGTGCATGCCTTTGTATTTAGTGAATTCAATGTCAGAGTGGTGCATGCGGAGTTTGGACACGTCACACTTATTAAAGATAAAGCACTGGAGAAATAGAGATTGTCTACCTTTGGATGATTGCCATCGCCGAAATTTGGGCCAGAGGCCCATGAGCCACTGGTCCTGCGGATTACGCACTGCAGGCGGATTGAATATGGGATTTTTACATATACATCCCATATAACAAACCTTATAACCACTCATGTTTAAGGTTTGTGTTTATTACATTTAAGTATACCACCTTTCAATTTATGTACCAAAATTATATTTAAGGTTAATAATCAACTCATTAATTGTTTGCTTGATTTGTGGAACAATTAGAGGTTTGATTTATGGAACAAGATCTTTTCATATATTTTTTTTACACATTTATAATGGAAGGTCAGTCAAAAGAAGCACGGTTAGCCCGTGTAAGAATTCATTACTTCATTATCCTCTTATTTAGAATTAATTGTGATGACTTCGATTTGTGCATAGTTTTTTAAAAATTCTTCAAAAAGAAAATTCACAAAATGCATCTGTTTAAGTTTGTCAAGAATTTATGGCTAAAACTTTACTTATCAATATTTAGTTCTTATTCTATAATAAAACTTTTTTAAGGCAATTAATAGTAGTATTCAATATATTTTCTGCAACAAGTTTGAATTAGAGTTCCAACGCCTGACAGTTCAAACAAGTATAAAACCATAGTTGCTTATGTCAATATCAACAATTGTTACCACTGTGCGTTTTAATTGTCCTTTATCCTTTTTAACGAGTCTTTTTAATTTGTAGTTAATTGTACTAATGTAGTTACTACAATTACCTACAATTGCATATAACTACACATCTATACTACATATAACTACAATAACTACAAATTGTTGGAAGTCCAATGCTACATGTACTGTTGTAGTACATTTTGCGTTGTTATGTTTTCGGATTAAACTTCTTGTATTGAACAATGAAGAATAATGAATTGACGTTGCATAGAAATGCCATTTGTAGTTTTCAGCAACTCATACCATCCAATAGATACAAAAAAATACGTTATTGAGACATATTTTTCAACTGACTACGATTAACTACAAGTAACTACAATTAACTACAAAGTTCATATAACTACAAAAATTTGACTACATTTTAAAAGCACACTGGAAACACTGCATATAACCTTAACTACATTTACCTACATTTGACTACATTTTAAAAACTCACTGGAAACACTTCATATAACCTTAACTACATTTACCTACATTTGACTACATTTTAAAAACACACTGGAAACAGTGCATATAACCTTAACTACATTTGACTACATTTTGCTTCATTACAGGCTTCATTTGCTTGTCCTCTTCCAACGCGATCATTCCCAGGGAGCAGAGAGTGGTTCCTTAAGCTTAGATTGATCAGGCGAGTCTATTATTGCTGAAGGACAGGAGCATTGGCAAGATGCCTCTATTACCACGTTTGTCTTCATTGCTTGGGCAACGCAATAGTCTTCTTCCTTGCCTGATTGTGCTTCCTCTATCAGCATTAGCGCTTCCTTTATTTCAATAACTGCCTTTCTTCCCTATGGTACGTACATTTGCGTTTTGAAATCCCACAGGCAGAAAACAAGAAACAACTCTCGTTAGAAAAGCCGATGTAACCAATAAATCTCATCCTAAATTAAAATAAATCTCGTTAGAAAAGCCGATGTGATGGTTGCAGACCTCTAGAAATATATTTGATGCTTCGTCCGATTCTGTATTTTGGACAATGTCAACAGCAACTTCCTGCATTATTATCATAAAATAACACAATCTCAACTAGCTTAAGAAATTAAAAGAATGATGGTGAAAGAATATATATATATATATATTGATAGTGAAATCAAACAAATTAAACTAGAGACTGGAGGTATTACTCGGGCGAGGTTAAGTTGACCTTGATTCAATGTCTTAGGCTCCATCTCAATGGAGCAGCAAAAGTTTGCCATGAATAAATCAAATTATTTGGTAGAAAATCAAAGATTAATTAGAAGCCATAAATATAGGCGTTATTTTAGGCTACACTTTATTAAGAATCTTTTTAGCCTTAATTATCTAGCATTAATTTAGGATGGAAAATCAGCAAATATTCCGTTTGGTATATATTATGTAACAAAAACATGGGATATGAGGGTAATAAACAAATAATGCACAATAATGGTAGTAAGGTTTGTTATATGGGATGTATAGGTAAAAATCCCATTGAATATTCGGACAATGTGCACAGATACCCACTTTTGAAGCACCCGTTAGATATATCACGTGAGAAGGAAAAAAAATGGGGGAATATTCTTGTCAGAGTTAGTTAGAATTTTGGGTGACGTGGAAGAGGAGTTGAAGAGAGAGAGGGGACCATAGAGGGTTAGGGCTTACGTGGACGAGGGGACTCGCCTGTTTTCCTGAGCTTTCCGGCGAGTTAGGGTTGAGTCAGTCACTTGCGGCGTAAGGTTTGACTTTTGAGGTGTGGGTGAGGCGGCTGGAAAAAGGAAGAGATTAGGGTATGGTTTCGGGAATATTAAATTTTTATATTATTGTGGGAAAGGATACAGGCTGTTAGATCTAAAAGAAGTGGACGACTCAGATTAAAAATGAAGATGGGGCGGGTCAGAGGTGTTAGCTAAGGGACGTTTGGGCTTGAGAAATCTGAAATTGGGCCTACCATTTGGGATTTGAACTCTTTAAAGGATTTTTTTGTAGTAATACTATAATAAAGACAATATTGTTATAAATAGAACTCTAATTAGAGTGAATGTCTATCTTATAGAAGAGTTTTACTTTGAGGCTAAGTCTTTTCTATTCCTATAAATAGAGGGGTCTTACCCCATTGTAAATCATCCCTAAGTATCAATAAGAATACTCCTCTCTCTACTTTTCTCTCTATTGTTCTTGTTCTTATATTATTTTATAACATGTTATCAGCACGAGACTCTACCGTCTCAAGAATCCTGTTGAGAAAATTAAGGTATTTCCCTCTTTCCGAATTTGGTTTTAATTATGTCTGATATTATGAAAAGAAAGTTCGTTGCCCTTGAAATTTCGGTCAAGAACTATATGACATGGGTGTTGGATGCTGAAATCCACTTAGATGCTATGGGTCTTGGAGACGCCATTAAATACAGAGATAAAGCATCCACCCAAGACTGTGCTAAGGCCTTGATTTTCTTGCGCCATCACCTTGATGAAGGTTTGAAAATTGAATATCTCACAGTCAAATGTCCACTCATCTTGTGGAACGGCTTAAAGGAGAGATATGACAACCTGAAGTTGGTCACTCTGCCACAAGCACGATATGATTGGGCTCATCTGAGGCTCCAAGACTTTAAGTCTGTCTCCGAATAATTCTGCAATGTTCAAAATTACTTCTAAATTGAAACTCTGTGGAGATAATATCTCTGATTATGACATGCTTGAGAAAACGTTTACAACGTTTCATGCCTCCAATATGGTACTGCAACAACAGTACATAGAGAAAGGTTTCAAAAAGTACTCTGAACTGATTTCTCTTCTCCTTGTGGCTGAGCGAAACAATGACCTGCTCATGAGAAATCACGAAAATCGACCCACTGGGTCTACACCATTGCCTGAAGCATATAAGGTGTATTCTCATTATGCCAAGCATGGAAAAGGCCATAGATCTAATCATGGTCGTGGTCGTAATCGGGGTCATGGCCGTGGACGTAGACAAGGAAGAAATTTCCCTGATGTCCGTCACCCCCCAAAGAGAAATAACCACCAAAAGCAGAAACGGGATTATGAGAATCCAAAGGCAAATAGTTCAGAAACTATATGCTATCGTTGTGGTGGAAAATGGCACTGGTCAAAAGCTTGCCATGTACCAAGACATTTGGTTGATCTTTATCAAGCATCTCTAAAGAATAAAGGCCCTGAAACAAATTTTGTCTCTGACGACAATTTTGACATCACCCACCTGGATGTGGCAGACTTCTTTGAGCACCCTGAGGGGAAAATAGACCACTTAATCGGTGATGGATCTGTGATGAAGGAAGATGGAATTGTTTGATTTTATTTGTATTAGTTAGTGAATAAACTAATAGTCATTAGTATCAGCTCGTATTAGTTAGTTTATGATATAATGTTAGTATTAGTTCTTTAGAATGTTTCAATATGCTTAAATTTCAAAGATATTTTTATTTTTCAGTAGAGTTAATTGACTAACCTAACAGTTAGTCGATTATCTAATATTTCGCATTAAAACTGCAAAACAATCGATTATATACTTGTTAACAATCGATTATATTAAGACAGTGTAGTCTGAAGTTTTTCAAAATAGCAAATAATCGATTATGTATGTTTAACAATCGATTATATTAAGACAGTGTGATCTGAAGTTTTTCAAAATAGCAAATAATCGATTATGTATGTTTAACAATCGATTATATTAAGACAGTGTGATCTGAAGTTTTTCAAAATAGCATTATGTATGTTTAACAATCGATTATATTAAGACAGTGTGATCTGAAGTTTTTCAAAATAGCAAATAATCGAGTATGTATATTTAACAATCGATTATATTAAGACAGTGTGATCTGAAATTTTTCAAATTAGCAAATAATCGATTATGTATGTTTAATAATCGATTATATTGAGACAGTGCTTAAACTGAAATTTTCAAACTGCAAAGTAATCGATTATGGAAAACATATAATCGACTATCTGATTTAGTTAGTCAACTAACCTCAGTAGATTTTGAAAATATTGTTTAAATGTGAAACAAACGGATTGAATTTGTTTATTCTCATGTTCGTGTATTTACTTTTGTATGCCAAACCATGGGAAAGCAAATATGGATATCTCACAAAGCAATCTTGGATCAAATATTTGTTTAGTTGATTCTTGTACTACACATACAATACTCAAAGAAAAGAAATATTTCTCTCAACTAAGTATGTGTAAGGCAGATGTTACTACAATCTCTGGTAGTAGTAAATTGATTGAAGGCTCCGGAAGAGCAACTATAACTCTGCCTAGAGGAACAATGTTTATCATAGAGAATGTAATGTTCTCCTCCAAGTCTAAGAGAAACTTGATGAGTTTTAAAGATATACGCCGGAATGGCTATCATGTTGAGACAATAGATGAGAATAATCTTGAATATCTCATCATTACAAAGAATGTCTCTGGCCAAAAGAGGGTTATTGAGAAATTCCCGTCTTTATCTTGTGGCCTGTATTGGACAAAAATTAGTGCAATTGAGGCACATTCAACAGTAAATCAAAAGGTTACTGATTCCAATACTTTTGTACTTTGGCATGATCGATTGGGACACCTTGGATCAATCATGATGAGACGGATTATAGAAAGCTCATATGGGCATCCGCTAAAGAATTTCAAGATTCTTTTAAATAATGAATTTTCTTGCACTTCTTGTTATCAAGGCAAGTTAATTACAAGACCATCACCAACAAAGGTTGGGACTGAGTCACCCACGTTTTTGGAACGTATACAAGGGGACATTTGTGGACCTATTCACCCACCTAGTGGGTCCTTTAGATATTTTATGGTCTTAATAGACGCATCCTGTAGATGGTCTCATGTGTGCCTGTTGTCATCACGCAACCTTGCGTTTGCAAAACTAATGGCACAAATAATTCGACTACGAGCACAATTTCCTGATAATCCAATCAAGTCTATTAGACTGGATAATGCTGCTGAGTTTTCATCCCAAGCATTTAATGATTATTGCTTATCAATTGGGATAAAAGTGGAACATTCTGTAGCTCATATTCACACTCAAAACGGTCTTGCAGAATCTTTAATTAAACGCCTGCAGTTGATTGCAAGACCATTACTCATGAAAACGAGGCTGCCCACTTCGGTATGGGGTCACGCCATTTTCCATGCAGCAATGCTAATTCGTCTCAGACCGATGAATTATCACAAATATGTTAGGATTTATGCCTGTCACTAGAGGGGGGGTGAATAGTGCGGCACGAGAATTTTGATAAATATTGCGAATTAAAAACTTGCAGGAATTAAGTAAGTGCGGAAAGTAAAAGAGCAAGGAAAGAACGCACCGAATTTATCCTGGTTCACCACAACCCGTGGCTAGTCCAGTCCCCGAGAGACTCTCTCGAGATTCCACTAACTTCGTTAAGCTTCCGGGTGCTTAACAAACCGTTACAGTTGCTCGTAGATGTACACTCTACAAGACTTCGATTGCTCGTGGATACCGCACCACAAGACTTCAACCACTAAGACTTAGGGTACTTAGCAAACCCGACAAATGAGAAGATATGTTCTTCTCCAACACCTCTCTTTTACAACAAGTACTCTCTCAATAGAGTGGATAAAGAGATACAAATTTAGCTCTATGAACAACACAAAGTTGTCTTTCAATTGGCTCAACAAAAGCTCTAAAATGATGCTTGAATATGATCAATATGTATATCAATATATGGAGGAGTTGTGTGTTTAAAATCAGCTCAAAAAACCTCTATTTATAGGGGTTAAAAGAGTTATGGTTGTTGCTTAACTGATAGAAAATTACTGATTTTGTGCTCAGACAATCGATTGTCTAGTCTATACAATCGATTGTGTGACCAATTTTCAAAAGACAGATCCCTGATTTTAAGGAAAAACTAACGTTTAAAAATCATTCCAGGATTCTGTGCTTAAACAATCGATTGTCAAAGGAGTACAATCGATTGTGGTTCAAAGTTTCAACACAATCGATTGTGGAAAGCATACAATCGATTGTGAGAAGCATACAATCGATTGTGAGAAGCATACAATCGATTGTGTGACCAACGTTCAAAAAACATTCATTCTAGTTGAAATATACCTTTGATATACCATTAATATACACTGGAGTATACCAGAGTATACCAGAATTGAAAACTTACTTGAAACCCATTTTGGTTAAAATGAAATCGTTAAAATCATTTTGTTTGAAGTATGTTAAAGTATTTATGATATATATAAAATTTAATAAAATGATTTAATGTATATTTATGATGACCTAATGTTGAGCCAAAAGACGAGATAACTTAAATGTTATTCTTACATTGGTTCTACCTAACAACCTACGCCTTGGGTCTTTGGTCTTGAACTCTTGAGCTCATCTTGGCTTGTCTATGCAATCCCGTCATCAATATGCTTCTAGGCATCCAATCTTCATTGATTGTCAATCGACTTTATTGTTTGTCATTCATCAAAACTTGTACTTGGAAATCATTCTAATACAACCAAAGAACACATATCAACGGCATCATTGATTTCCAACAATTTCCCCCTTTTTGATAATGAAAAACAAGGAGATATGCATAAAGGATTCCCCCTAAATTCATGCAAACTATTTCCCCTTAATAATAATTCCCCCTCAAATAAGGCATACTAGAATGTAGAGACACTCCCTCTTATTTGATGCATATCGCCTAAGCTCTTCCCCCTTTTGGCATTAGCAAAAAGAGAGTATACGAAGGCTTCTTCCCCCTTTCGACACTTCCCCATTTTGGGCATACAAATGTTAGTGTCAAAAAAATAGGGAAAACAATGAGGAATGTGCATGATGAAGATTGCACAAATACAATTTGTTAGAGAAATAAAGCATATCATTTTGATATTAAAAAGAAAATACCAATTGTTAGAAAAGAACATGATATATCAATTTATTTTCAAAATGATACCAATTGTTAGAAACACATGATAAAACAATTTGTTGGAAAACATAACAAATAATTGATACAAATTGTTAACAAAGACATATCAATTGTTTAACACATATCAATTATTACATTTAAAAAAAAATGATAACTGACCGAAATTCCCCCTCGATGCAATAAGGTGTCGTGCTTGGTGCATCTACTACAACATTGTAGTCTTCAAGCACACCTGCAAACGTACCTAAAAATATGTTTTTGGTACCCAAACACTTTTGGGTCCTTGGGGGTTAGGCAAATAATAATCATAGCCAAAAGATAAATCCCTATGTTTTGTAAAACACACGGGTGCTATGTGTCCTACCCGGTTGCAATAGTGACATACTACATTCGGGTTGTGCATATGCCTAGGTTGAGCCAAATACGTTATAGGTGATCTAAAGTCATCATTCCTAGACGCGTTGAAATTCCTCGAGTCGTTTCTAGGAGGTCTATAACAATTATTTCTAGACTTATCAATAAACATCTTAGAATCATTTCTAGGTTGCCTAAAATGATTATTTCTAGGCTCGTTTCCAAAATTCCTAGAGTTATTTCTAGGTGGCGTATCGCTGTTTCTAACATGATTCTTATTCTCTTTACGCCTTTTGTTTTTCCTGGGTCTTTTCTTTTAAATATCTTCAACTATTTTAGGAACATCTACACTACGTTTTTCTAGTGTGTTCCTAAGTTCTATGTTCTCTAATTTCAAAGAATCACAAGATGAACAAATTGAATTTTGATCAATTGAAGAACTTTCATGCATCTCCTTAATCTTACTTTTAAGATCAAGGTTATCATTTTCAAAAAATTTATTTTCTTCTTCTAACTTCTCGTTATCACGAGTCAATTTTTCAAACTCTTTTTCATTCAAAGAAAGTTGTTTTTCAAAACCTTTTTCTTTTAAAGAAAATGTTTTCTTCAATTCTTTCATGGTTTTGGAAACATTTATAAATTCACTATATAATTCATCATAAGCATTTTGCAATTCTTCAAATGAGTGAGAGTTAGAATTACTTACCTCTTCTTTCTCGTTGGCCATGAAGCATAGGGCAGCAGTTTCATCGCCCGAGCTGTCCGAGTTCCATGTCACACGCCTTTGGTTTTTCTTCTTCTTCTTGTCCTTTGATTTTGGACAGTGTGATTTGGTGTGGCCAAATTTTCCACAATTATGGCATGAAGGACTTGGTTCTTCCTTCTTAATTTCCTTCTTCGTAAACTCATAAAATTTTTCAGTTAAATCATTTGAAGAAGTATTATTATCATTTTCCGAATCACTTACCTCAACTCTTTTAGATGATGAGGCTTTGAAGGCAAAACCTCGTCCTGTCTTATCCCAAAAATAAGGATTAAGAATTGTGCTTTCATAAGTTTCGAGGTTACCTCTTAGTCCATCAATTGTGACATCCGTGATTCCTATTGACTCTTGGATGGCATCGGCTTTGGAACGCCATCTGGGAGTGAGACTTCGTAGGATTTTTCGTACAAGATCTTTGTTTGTGTACACTTTCCCGAGAGCATGGAGATCGTTGATGATCTTTGAGAATCGTTCGAACATAAAACTGATGGGTTCTTTTTCCCTCATTTTAAAGAGTTCATATTCATGTGTTAGAAAATCAATTCTAGCTTCTCGGACTTGAGGCGTACCTTCATAAATGATTTCAAGCTTATCCCACATCTCTTTGGCGGTTGTGCAACAAGAAATCTTCCTATATTCATCCGGGTTTACTGCACAATATAGCACATTGATGGCTATTGCGTTTATTTCAACCTTCTTGATGTCCTCGGCATCGTATTCACTTTCCTCCTTTGGAACCATGATTTCCCCAACTTTCTTTGTCGGCAATTGTTCACCTTTCTTGATGATTTGCCATAAGCGAAAGCTATTTGATATGATGAATATTCTCATCCGCTCTTTCCAATATGTATAGTTGGTTCCATCAAATAATAGAGGACTACCGGTACAATGTCCTACACTCATCATACCTGCGTTCAAAATTCTCAACACAAAAAAAATATAGATCTTTCTCTCAACCGGTTAAGGCTTTCAGAGAGTTAGGCTCTAATACCAATTGTTAGGATTTATGCCCGTCACTAGAGGGGGGTGAATGGTGCGGCACGAGAATTTTGATAAATATTGCGGAATTAAAAACTTGCAGGAATTAAGTAAGTGCGGAAAGTAAAAGAGCAAGGAAAGAACGCACCGAATTTATCCTGGTTCACCACAACCCGTGGCTAGTCCAGTCCCCGAGAGACTCTCTCGAGATTTCACTAACTTCGTTAAGCTTCCGGGTGCTTAACAAACCGTTACAGTTGCTCGTAGATGTACACTCTACAAGACTTCGATTGCTCGTGGATACCGCACCACAAGACTTCAACCACTAAGACTTAGGGTACTTAGCAAACCCGACAAATGAGAAGATATGTTCTTCTCCAACACCTCTCTTTTACAACAAGTACTCTCTCAATAGAGTGGATAAAGAGATACAAATTTAGCTCTATGAACAACACAAAGTTGTCTTTCAATTGGCTCAACAAAAGCTCTAAAATGATGCTTGAATATGATCAATATGTATATCAATATATGGAGGAGTTGTGTGTTTAAAATCAGCTCAAAAGACCTCTATTTATAGGGGATAAAAGAGTTATGGCTGTTGCTTAATTGCTAGAAAATTATACTGATTCTGTGCTCAGACAATCAATTGTCCAGTCTCTACAATCGATTGTGTAACCAATTTTCAAAAGACATCCCTGATTTTAAGGAAAAACTAACGTTTAAAAATCATTCCAGGATTCTGTGCTTCAACAATCGATTGTCAAAGGAGTACCATCGATTGTGGTTCAAAGTTTCAACACAATCGATTGTGGAAAGCATACAATCGATTGTGAGAAGCATACAATCGATTGTGGGAAGCATACAATCGATTGTGTGACCAACGTTCAAAAAACATTCATTATAGTTGAAATATACCTTTGATATACCATTAATATACACTGGAGTATACCAGAGTATACCAGAATTGAAAACTTACTTCAAACCCATTTTGGTTAAAATGAAATCGTTAAAATCATTTTGTTTGAAGTATGTTAAAGTATTTATGATATATATAAAATTTAATAAAATGATTTAATGCATATTTATGATGACCTAATATTGAGCCAAAAGACGAGATAACTTAAATGTTATTCTTACATTGGTTCTACCTAACAACCTACGCCTTGGGTCTTTGGTCTTGAACTCTTGAGCTCGTCTTAGCTTGTCTATGCAATCCCGTCATCAATATGCTTCTAGGCATCCAATCTTCATTGATTGTCAATCGACTTTATTGTTTGTCATTCATCAAAACCTGTACTTGGAAATCATTCTAATATAAGCAAAGAACACATATCAACGGCATCAATGGTTTCCAACAAAATATTCCCCGTTGCAATTGGTTTTGGGTCATGAACCCAATATATCCCATTTAAGAATCTTTGGATGCGCAGTATATGTGCCTGTAGCACCGCCATACCGCACCAAAATGGGTCCGCAAAGAAGGTTAGGAATATATGTTGGGTTTGAATCGCCCTCCATTATTCGCTACCTCGAAACATTGACAGGGGATTTGTTCACTGCACGATTTGCAGACTGTCAATTTGATGAGACACTTTTCCCAAAATTAGGGGGCGAAGTTGGTGAAACCAAACGGGAAATTTTGTGGAAAAATGCATCATTATCTCATCTTGATCCACGTACCTCTATTTGTGAAAAAGAGGTGCAAAAGATTATCCATTTGCAAAGAATAGCAAATCAAATGGCTGACGCATTTACGGACTTGAAAAGGGTAACAAAATCCCACATCCCCGCGGAGAATGTTCCAATCCGTATTGATGTCCCTGTTGGACAATCATCTAGTGTCATATCCAATGAATCGAATGCACGCCTGAAGCGGGCAGGCCATTAGGTTCCAAAGATCGAAATCCTAGAAAGAGGAAAGCAAACGATCAAAATGACACTACGAAAGAATCTCATGAGGAAATTCATGATTTAATAAACTCTGAGATTCATGAAGAATCCTTTGAGCCCGAGACTCAGGAAATAAGGAACTATCCATAAATCCAATCGATATTGAGGCAAATTTTAATCGAGTGGATATAGTGGTGGATTATGTCTTTGCGTTTAATGTCACATCTAGAATTATGAAAGAAAATGAGGATCTTGAACCTCAATCTGTTGGAGAATGTCGAAAAAGACATGATTGGCTAAAATGACAAGAAGCAATTCAATCAGAATTGGATTCTCTGGCAAAACGTGAAGTTTTTGGCCCTATAGTTGAAACACCTAATGGTGTTAAGCCTGTTGGCTATAAATGGGTCTTTGTACGCAAGAGAAATGAGAAAAACGAGGTACAAAGATATAAGGCACGCCTTGTTGCACAAGGATTTTCTCAAAGGCCTGGTGTCAATTATGAAGAGACATATTCGCCTGTAATGTATGCCATAACTTTTTGTTATCTCATTAGTTTTCCTGTCCTTGAAAAGCTTGACATGCATTTAATGGATGTGGTTACTGCCTATCTTTATGGCTCACTTGATAATGAGATATACATGAAAATTCCCGATGGACTCAAAATGCCAAACGCTCATAATTCAAAGTCCCGGGAAATATTTTCAATCAAATTACAAAGATCCTTGTATGGTCTAAAGCAATCAGGACGAATGTGGTATAATCCTCTTAGTGAGTATTTGTTAAAAGAAGGCTATATAAATGATGCCATTTGCCCGTGTGTTTTATAAAGAAAACAACATCGAAATTTGTTGTACTTGTCGTATATGTCGATGACATAAACCTTATTGGGACCCCCATAGAACTCCAAAAGGCAATTGATTATCCAAAGAATGAATTCGAGATGAAAGATCTCGGAAAGACCAAATTATGTCTTGGTTTGCAAATTGAATATTTGGCAAATGGAATTTTTGTTCATCAATCTACCTATATAGAAAAGGTACTGAAACGGTTTTACATGGATGGAGCACATCCTATAAGTACTCCGATGGTTGTTCGATCACTTGATGTGAATAAAGATCCATCCCGACCGCAAGAAAGGAATGAAGAGCTACTTGGTCCTGAAGTGCCATATCTTAGTGCAATTGGCGCACTAATGTACCTTGCAAATACCACAAGGCCTGACATAACTTTTTCAGTTAATGTCTTAGCAAGGTATAGCTCGGCTCCCACAAGGAGACATTGGAATGGGATCAAACATATATTGAGGTACCTAAAAGGGACTACCGATATGGGCTTATTTTATGGCAATAATTGCAGTCCTGATCTTGTTGGTTATGCTGATGCTGGATATTTATCCGACCCACACAAGGCTCGATCTCAAACAGGTTATGTGTTTACCTGTGGAGGCACCGCCATATCTTGGCGATCGACTAAGCAATCAATTGTGGCTACTTCATCTAATCATGCCGAGATAATCGCTATTCATGAAGCAAGTCGGGAGTGTGTGTGGTTGAGGTCTATAATACATCATATTCAAGATACGTGTGGTTTGAAGTGTATCAAACTAGCCACGACTTTGTATGAAGACAATGCAGCATGTATAGCTCAATTGAAGGGAGGATTCATAAAAGGAGATAGAACAAAGCATATTTCACCAAAGTTATTTTTCACACATGATCTTCAAAATAATGGTGATATCAATGTGCAACAGATTCGTTCAAGCGATAATATGGCTGATTTGTTCACAAAATCTCTACCAACGGCAACCTTCAAGAAGCTAGTTCACAAGATCGGAATGCGAAAACTCAAGGATATGAATTGATGCTCTTTTCAGGGGGAGTTAATGCGCGTTGCACTCTTTTTCCCTTACAAGGTTTTGTCCCAATGAGTTTTCCTTGCAAGGTTTTTAACGAGGCAACAAATAGGCGCATATTCAAACATGTGTACTCTTTTTCCTTTTCTATAATTTTTTCCCATTGGGTTTTGTTTTAGTTAAGGTTTTAACGAGGCACATTATTGAATAGACATTCAAGAGGGAGTGTTATAAATAGAACTCTAATTAGAGTGAATGTCTATCTTATAGAAGAGTTTTACTTTGAGGCTAAGTCTTTTCTATTCCTATAAATAGAGGGGTCTTACCCCATTGTAAATCATCCCTAAGTATCAATAAGAATACTCCTCTCTCTACTTTTCTCTCTATTGTTCTTGTTCTTATATTATTTTATAACAAATATTATCAACTTTCGCTAGGTTTAGTATTTTTTTTCCAAGTATCGTACTTTTTTAACAATTTTTATATAATTAGTATATTAATTTTTCAAGCCCGTATATTTTTAATACCACCATAACAAACGCCTTCAGTTACGAACGAGGTATCTAGACTTAACTTAATCCTTTTCCTTTTAAAATAGTTTAAAATAAACTATTAAATATAAAACCAATTCTAATTAATTAAAATAAACTCTATCGTAACATGAATATAAATTATTATACTCAAAATAAAAATAGAGAAAAATAAGTGAAAAGTATAGTAAAAATGAAAATTTATTGCTATAAAATACTAATGGCCTTAAGTTAAAATAAAAAAATAAAAATAATTTCAACATTAAACGACGCTATATTGGTTGGAGAGTAAAAAATAATTTTTGTATACTTACGTATTATTTGGTTACTTGTATAAAAATATATGATTATCAATTAATATATTAGAGTGTAACATCTATGACTTAATTTTCGAATAATTTTGTCACTATATTTTTTTTAAAAACAATCTTACAACGTGTAATAAAGGATTAGCATGACTAGTGACCTAATCAATCCCAAAATGGGCAGAATTAAACTATTCCATCAGTTCTTATCGTAAAATGAATTATTAACAACACTTTTCTCCTTTGTTGTTCTTGAAATTGTTTATAGGTTAGTAATCAAAAAAAATTTGCTCACCCCACAATAGCATAACCATGAGTAATTTAAAAGCCAAGCAGATTATAATATTACGGCTAAGACTATTCAATTGGACAAAATTTTGATATGATTAGCCAGTTTATTTACTTGAACATGGAGCATTGGCAGTTCCATATACAGTTTCAGTTCACATGATTAATGTTGGGTTTTTAAAGTATATTAATGCTTAAAAAAGGGTGAATAGAAAATGGAGGAAAAATGAAATATTTGAGTTTTATTTAAGATTGTCTCCTTGATGAAGGGACATTGTCCTATATTGGAAGAGGAAGAGGTTTTTTTATGGGTATATAAACAATTACTATTCGTCTAGCTCTTAAAGAGTTGAGAAGAAGGCAAGCCTCGCGTCGTCGTCGCTCGCTTGCTTTGATTGATTAACTTTTATTAAATATCTATTTTGTATAAACGACTATTTTGAAAGAGTTGCACCTCTTTTCAGATTCCATCCTAACATTGGCGATAAATATAAGTTCATTCTCTCTGATTTTCCATACGAATTTTTGAGTTTTTCTTTCTTTCTTTTGCATATTTTTAACTTCAAAAAAACAACAATAAGTGTGATTTGATACCATACTTTGTGTCCGCTGAAACATTGGGAATGGATATTAGGATGAGATTAAATTCCTTAAGAAAATACTGTGAATTCAGTGAGCTCAAATTAGCTTATGTTTTGTTTATATTTTTGTTTATATTATTTTATTTTTTCCAGAATATGATAACAACTAATTCATATACAAGTTCCGAGCCGTCGGGGTTGAGTTTCTCTTTCATGACGGCAAGATTGAAAGCATGTAGCTTCGCAAGTAATTAGGGGTTAAGGGTGAAGAGGGGAAAATGGTGTTTTAGGAAGACAACCTCTATTAGTCTCATGTTTCTACTGTCACGTGCACTGCACATGGGATAAGGCCATTAGTATTGTGCCTTTTGTTGGGCTTTGCTGTTAACTAGTCTACATGTGCTCCATTTTAGCAAAGATAAAGGACTACATGTGCTCAAGGTGAAATATGAAGGACAAAAGTAGACATATTCTTATACTTACGGGACAATTCTGGTTAGAACTCCACGATAATTTATAAAGTTTACACACCAAAATTTGAAGTTTGTTATAAACTAAAGCAAAAGATAAGAACAATAGAACAAGAACAATAGCAATAGAGAGAAGAGTAGAGAGAGTTCTTCTTATTGAGTTGAGAGGGGTGAATTACAATGGTAGAGAGCACCTCTATTTATAGGGAGGAGGAAGATCTTGCTACCAATAATAGGACTCTAAAATCTCTCTAATTAAATACATTAAAGACATTCACCTTAAATAGAAGTGTAAGAATCTTCTATTTCATAACACTCCCCCTTGAATGTCTATTCAATGATGTGCCTCGTTAAAACCTTAAAACAAAACCCAATGGGAAAAATTAAAGTAAGGAAAGAGTACACATTTTTGAATATGCGCCTATTGGTTGCCTCGTTAAAAACCTTGCAAGGAAAACCCAGTGGGACAAAACCTTGTAAGGGAAAAAGAGTGCAACGCGCATTGACTCCCCCTAATGAGTACATCAATTTATATCCTTGAGCATTTGCATTCCAATCTTGTGCATCATCTTCAAAACGATCTTTGGTAGATATTTGATAAATAAATCAACCATATTGACTTGAATAAATATTCCGCACCTTGAAATCATCATTCTTGATAGATATAAACATCTTCATATAATGTCGTGGAATAACACTTCAATATCTCCATAGATACATTCTCAATGCCATCATGCTTATAGTTATGGCATTCGTTATCCTCTTCAAGTCCGTAAATGCGTCAGGCATTTGATTTGCTATTCTTTGCAAATGGATAATCTTTTGTACCTCTTTCTTTCAAATAGAGGTATGTGGATCAAGATGAGATAATGATACATTTTTCCACAAAATTTCCCATTTGGTTTCACCGACTTCTCCCCCTAATTTTGGGAAAAGTGTCTCATCAAATTGACAGTCTGCAAATAGTGCAGTGAACAAACCTCCTGTCAATGTTTCGAGGTAGCGAATAATGGAGGACGATTCATACTCAACATATATTCCTAACCTTCTTTGCAAACCCATTTTGGTGCGGGATGGCGGTGCTACAGGCACCTATACTGCGCATCCAAAGCTTCTTAAATGGGATATATTGGGTTCATGACCCAAAACCAATTGCAATAGGGAATATTTGTGATAATTCGTCAGTCAGAGACGAACTAGCATTGCTGCATGCGAAATGGCGTGAACCCAAACCGAAATGGGCAGCCTCGTTTTCATGAAGAATTCAAGATTATTCTCATCTATTATCCATTAACTTTGCAAACGCAAGGTTGCGTGATGGCAACAAGCACACATTAGACCATCTACAGGATGCGTCTATCAAGACCATGAAATACCTAAACTACCCACTAGGTGGGTGAATAGGTCCACAAATGTCCCCTTGTATACGTTCCAGAAACTGGGGTGACTCAGTCCCAACCTTTGTTGGGGATGGTCTGATAATCAGCTTGCCTTGATAACACGAAGTGCAAGGATATTCATTACTTGAAAGAATTTTGAAATTCTTTAACGGATGCCCATATG
This sequence comes from Nicotiana benthamiana, assembly GCA_034376525.1. NCBI lineage: Eukaryota > Viridiplantae > Streptophyta > Magnoliopsida > Solanales > Solanaceae > Nicotiana > Nicotiana benthamiana. Next base: position 125,773,839 of record CM067324.1, on the reverse strand, counting down.
AGCTTTCTATAATCCGTCTCATCATGGTTGATCCTGGGTGACCCAGTCGATCATGCCAAAGTACAAATGTATTGGACTCAGTATTCTTTAGATTTACTGTTGAATGTGCCTCAATTGCACTAATTCTTGTCCAATACAGGCCACAAGATAAAGACGGGAATTTCTCAATAACCCTCTTTTGGCCGGAGACATTCTTTGAAGTGAGGACGAGATATTCAAGATTATCTTCATCCATTGTCTCAATATTGTAGCCATTCCGGCGTACATCTTTAAAGCTCAACAAGTTTCTCATAGACTTGGAGGAGAACATTGCATTCTCTATGATTAACATCGTGCCCTTGGGCAGAGTTACTATAGCTCTTCCAGAGCCTTCAATCAATTTACTACTTCCAGAGATTGTAGTAATGTTTGCCTTACACATATTCAGTTGAGAGAAATACTTCCTTTCTTTGAGTATTGTATGTGTAGTACATGAATCAACTAGGCAAATACTTTTACAGTTGGATGTTGATCCAAGTTCGCTTTGTGAGATATCCATTTTGCTTTCCCATAGTTTGATATACAAAAAAAATACATAAATATAAGTATAAACAACTTCAATTCTTTTGTTTCGCGTTTAAACAGCGTTTTGGGAAGCAGTTATTTAGGATATTCGAATATTGTATTCTAATATTCGAATATAATGCCTTGCGGAAAAAATAATACTTTAATGCGAAAAATATTAGATATTCGAATATTTAAGCACATATTCTAATATCTTGCCAGATATTCGAATATACGAATTCTGATATTCGAATATCTGGCCCAGATATTCGAATATCAGACTCTGATATTTGAATATCTGGCCTGGCGGAAAAAAGTTCGTTTTATTGCTAAATATTAGACGATCGACTAGTTTTTAGGTTAGTCGATTACCTCTACTGTACAATAAAAATATTTGAGCATATTGAAACATTCTAAAGGGCTAATACTAACATCATATCATGAATTAACTAATACGAGCTAATGCTAATGACTATTAATTTATTCATTGACTAATACAAGTAGAATCAAACAGCTCCATCTTCTTTCATCATGGTTCCATCACCGATTAGGTGGTCTATCTTTCCCTCGGGTTGCTCAAAGAAGTCTGCCACATCCAGGTGGGTGATATCCTCATTGTCGTCATAGACAAAATTTGTTTAAGGGCCTTTTCTCTTTCGAGATGCTTGATAAAGGTCAACCAAGTGTCTTGGTATACGGCAAGTCCGAGACCAGTGCCCATTTCCACCGCAACGATAACATATAGTTTCTGAACTATTTGCCTTAGGATCTTCTGGACCCCGTTTCTGCTTTCGGTGGTTATCTCTCTTTGGGGGGTGACGGACTTCTTTGGAATTTCTTCCTTGTCCACGTCCTTGGCTTTGACCCCGTTTATGACCGTGATCATGGTCCCTTTTATGTTTGGAATAATGCGAGTGCACCATATCTGCTTCAGGCAGTGGTGTAGACCCAGTTGGTCTATTTTCGTGATTTCTCATGAGCAGATCATTATTTCGCTCAGCCACTAGTAAGAGAGAAATCAGTTCAGAGTACTTCGTAAAGCCTTTCTCTCGGTACTGTTGCTGCAGTACCATATTGGAGGCATGAAACGTTGTAAACGTTTTCTCAAGCATATCGTAATCGGAGATGTTATCTCCACATAGCTTCAGTTTAGAAGTAATTCTGAACATAGCAGAATTATATTCAGAAACGGACTTAAAGTCCTGTAGCCTCAGATCAGATGGGCCCAATCATATCGTGCTTGTGGCAGAGTGACCAACTTCAGGTTGTCATATCTCTCCTTTAAGCTGTTCCACAAAACGAGTGGATCCTTGACGGTGAGATATTCAATCTTCAAACCTTCGTCAAGGTGGTGGCGCAAGAAAATCAAGGCCTTCGCACAATCTTGGGTGGATGCTTTTTCTTTATCTTTGAGGGTGTCTCCGAGACCCATAGCATCTAGGTGGATTTCAGCATCCAACACCCATGTCATATAGTTCTTGCCCGAAATTTCAAGGGCAACGAACTTTCTTTTCATAATGTCAGACATACTCGAAAATTAAATTAGGAAGAGGGAAAATACCTTGGATTTTCGAGAATGGTACTTGAGACGGTAGAGTCTCGTGCTGATAACGTGTTATAAACTAAAGAAAAAGACAAGAACAATAGAACAAGAACAATAGCAATAGAGAGAAGAGTAGAGAGAGTTCTTCTTATTGAGTTGAGAGGGGTGAATTACAATGGTAGAGAGCACCTCTATTTATAGGGAGGAGGAAGATCTTGCTACCAATAATAGGACTCTAAAATCTCTCTAATTAAATACATTAAAGACATTCACCTTAAATAGAAGTGTAAGAATCTTCTATTTCATAACAAAGTTCTTTTTATCTTTTCAATGTAATTTTAAAATTGGTCCAAAGTTCTTCTGTCCTACCAATACAATTTCAGAAAAAATGGATCTTAAGTTATTCTATTTTCCCAATATTGCTTCAGAAAATTCGTATTTTAAATAGTTCTATCTTTTCAATGTAACTTCAAAAATCGGATCTTAAGTTCTTAAACATAAACTTATCTTCAAATTTAACAATTCAGTACTCGATTCAACTCAAAATCTACTATAAATGAGCTCAAATTTGAAGCATAACTTTCAACAACAACAACAATCCAGTATAATCCCATTTAGTGGGGTCTGGGGAGGGTAGTATGTACGCCGACCTTACCCCTACCCTTGGGTAGAGACGCTGTTTCCAAATAGACCCCCGGCATCCTTCCCTCCAAGAACTTCTCACCTTGCTCTTGGGGAGACTCGAACTCACAATCTCGCAGTTGGAAGTGGGGGTTGCTCACCATCATAACTTTCAAGTATCATAAAAAATAAATCTCAATAATTGTCAAAGCAATAACAAATGCAACAAACAACAACAACAACCTAGTATAATCCCACATAGTGGGGTCTGGAGAGGGTAGTATGTACGCAAACCTTACCTCTACCCTAGGGTAGAGAGGCTGTTTCCAAATAGACTTCCGACATCCTTCCCTCCAAGAACCTCCCACCTTGCTCTTGGGGAGACTCGAACTCACAACCTCTCGGTTGGAAGTGGGGGTTACTTACCATCAGAGCAATACCTCTTGTCCAAAATGCAACAAACATATTTTGCAAATAAGAAGAAGAAGAAGAAGAAGAAATCTTATACACAACCTACAATTTTTACAACTAAGACAAAGAAGAAGAAAGCATCAACGGAACTTTTGGATACATATGACATGAAAGAAAGTAGCAACGAAGAAAAAGAGAAAAATATATCAATTGAGTATTAAACTAACTACAGATTAAATGGGAAAGACCAAATAAGTCATGAAATTTTTGCTGAAAATTCTCTCAAGAAAGTATCCTTCTTTATTTTATGCCTTTCAGATAATCATGTGAAGTTGTAACTTGTAAGTATTAAGCCTTATCTTCCTTTTTCCTAAAAAAAGACTTATCTTCCTTCTTTTTATGATGTTTTTTCTCGTGATTGATGGCTCGTGTAATTGAAAGTGAATTTCAAGCTATAGATGTTAGTAAAATTGTATTTGTAAAATAATTTTAAAAATATAAATAAACATAAGCATAAACATAAATGAACATAAATAGAAATGAACACAAACAGAAAAACCAATTCGAGTCCGCTAAGTTCGCATTGTTTCCTTAAAGAATTTAACCTCCTCCTATTACCCAAGGTTATGGATTATTTCATCATATGATAGATCGAATTACACAATGGTGTAGTGATACTTCAAATCCCAATATTTCAGCGAACACAAAGTTCGTTAGCAAATTAATATTTACTGTTGCTTTGTTTGATGTTAAAAGTATGCAGAAGAAGGAGGAAAAACTCATTAAATCGTAGTAAAATTCTGAGCAGAATAATGTTGTATTTATAGCCAAAGTTAGGCTAAAATCTGATGGTTTGGACTGCGGGTACATTTCATGTGGCGTGTTCTAAAGACGTGTTTTAGATGACGTTGAAATCTTTTTAAAATAATTAAAAGTGGTTTAATAAAGTTTAAATATGTCATAGGCTAAAACGTGTTTTAAAATTAAATAATAAGCCAAATATAATAGTTGAGTGACCGTGCTAGAACCACGAAATCCGAAAATGCCTAACTCCTTCTCCGGGTTAATAGAATTTCTTACCTGGATTTCTGTATTCACAGACTGTAAAACAGAGTCAACCTTTCCTCGACTCGGGATTTAAACCGGTGACTTTAGACACCATAAATTACTCCAAGTGGAGACTCTCATTTCAATATGATAATCCCTTTTCGATCGTCACTTTAATTGGAAAAAACTCTCTTATATCCCCTTCCGGGGGTGTAAGAAAAGAAGGTGTGACAGCTCTAGCGACTCTGCTGGGGACAAGAGCCCAAAACTTCTGGTTCAAGGTTTAGAATTTGAGCTCAGATGAATTGTTATATTTGGATTTATTTATTATCTGGTATTATCCACATGTTTCGGCCTACTGTGCTAGATGTTGCTTTTACCGCTTTGATATTATTGAACTGTATATAAAATGTTACGAATCCCTCCTCTCTCTGAGTTTTCTAAATCATTTGAGAATGGTGCACTTCGTGTAGCGTCTCTTCTGTTAGAGTCATGTCCCAAAATTAGAACAAGGTTCAGACAAGTTGCAAAGCCGGTGAAGCTTTTTGTATTTCCGGTACGCTGCCTGCCCCCTCCTTCCCCTGGCTCGAGCTGTCTGCTTAGGTAATCCAGGTCTAGAACAATAAACCCAGATTTTCAAACCTAGTATAATATAGCCTCGTACTGGATCCCTAGTATGAACGCTTGTTTGCATCTTGTGCATTTTGACTTTGGGGACTCAACATAGGGAATGGGTCCGTCTAGGACAGGTGCACCTGAAATCAAAAGACTATCCTGATGTATTTTGCTTGCTACTCGCACATTTATTTGATTTAGACAGCATGTTGATCGGCTTCTAGAATAAGGTAAAATTGGGACAAACCAAATTAAGGTCAGAGAGAGGAAATTACCCGCTTGTGAAAACCCTTGTATCTAAAATACCCCAAAACTCTAGTGAATTTTCTAAAAAAAAAGGAAACAAAGAGTTGTTTCAAAAGTTTGTGTTTTCTGTTGCATCAAAATTGGATAAGCTACGCAAGTTTGATTCTCAGCGGATGTGGGATATGCAACCCACACCGGGTCCAACTACTTTTGAAAAAAAAATAACAAAAAAATGTATTTAGTGTCGTTGTTTTGTCATGAGTAATTAGGTCTCGTCGTTCTTGTCCAAAATAGCCAAAGATGCCCCAAAAGGCGCCGGAAGGCCATTTTTTGTAAGAATGGCCACTTAGGGTCCTCTTTTCGAATTTTGGTTGACTAACAAAACAACCCTAAAATTTTTCTTTTTATCATTATCTTGGATGTTTTGTTTTTCAAATTTTGGAAAATGAATGTTTTTCTCTGGAGTCAAAGTAAATCACTGTGTGTAATCAATTACCTTAAATAAATGTGCAAGATGAGAATAAATCAAAATAAACCTTTCTCAGTCCGCGAAGAAATCCCGCTAGAACTACATATGTGGTGGCATGATTTGGGAAAGGACAAGAGAAAAATTGCGACAAAAGCGTTGGGTGGTTTTTGAATATTAAGCCAAGAAAGGATGTAATTGAGGCCCTGATACCCTTATGGGACACGACGCATAATATATTCCACTTAATCGATTTTGAGCTAACTCCTATGCTTGAAGAGATAGCGGGCTATGCTGGTTTTAACGGGAGTCTTCGAAATCAATACCCGGTGGCACCTAGAATAATAACTCCGCACAAATATTTGGACTTGTTAAGCATCAACCGAGAAGTTCAAGACGAAAATTTGGCCAAAGGATTCCGTACCTTCTGCTTCCTGTACTGACATTATGGGAACCCCTGTGGTTTTGAGACGGTAAATATCGGTCTTATTCATGCGGAAAACGAAGATAAGTGGGAAGCTCGGAGTGGATTAGCTTTTATAGTGGTATTCCTGGGTGCTTTGATTTGTCCTAGAAAATATGGGAACATATAGTTGGGGCTCGTGGGGGTAGCTGACTTCATGACCAAGAAGGTAAATGGCACCAATATACCGATGATCTTGGCAGAAGCTTACAGAGCCCTAATAGTTTGCCGAGAAGGAGGAAAGTTTTTTGAATGATGCAATATGCTTTTACAACTCTGGATGGAGGAACACCTTTCCACCGTCTGGAGTACATGAATTGTGGCATGACTGGTCTTTAATGCATTGAAAAACATGAAAAGAGGGTAGAGGGTTATGAGTTCCCGGATGGTACGGAAGCATGGTATGTACACTTGAGCTTCCTGACTGCCAACAAGAGTGAATGGACATTTTGTTGGCTCTTGGTCAGTAAAGTCATTATATGTTGGCCGAGGTGTGTTTTCTTCTGTTGATGGGTCTTCAGAGCATTCAGCCTTATGCCCCACATAGAGTTCTACGTTAGTTGGGGAGATACCAGAGCATCCGATACGATGAGGATTTGAGTCGACAAGTCATTGAGTTAGAACCAAAAGTTGCTTTCCCAGAAGAAAAGGTGCGCTAGATTTGGCATCAATGTAGGTTCTTAGAGCCCAAGACTCATGTACGAGATCTATACAAAGGCGAGTTGGAGCCTAGTTACACTGCTTGGTATAGTAAAAGATCCTGAGTCCATTAAGAGCCCGAACGGCCCGCAAAGAGGCTCCATGTCCATCTTCAAGATGTTGAAGAAGGATGCTGCGATCAAGCGGACATATGAGTGTCAAGAAGCATTTGATAAGATAAAGGGGTACTTGTCAATCCCTCATGTGTTGGTCCCACAAGAATTAGGGAGACCTTTGATTCTGTATTTGGCGGTCTTGAACAATTCATTTGGCTGTGTATTGGGTCAGCATGACATTACTGGTAGAAAGAAGCAAGCCATCTATTATCTTAGCATGAAGTTTACATTTTATGAGGTTAAGTACACTCACCTTGAGAGGACATGTTGCGCCCTAACTTGGGTAGCACGGAAGCTGAAGCATTATTTGTCATCTTACACTAATTACCTCATCTCTTGTTTGGATCCGCTTTTAGAAGCCTATGCCTACAGGGAGGCTCGGAAAGTGGAAGATCTTGCTCACAGAATCCAACATCATCTATATGACTCAGATTGCAATGACTACTTATGATATAGATTTATTGTTTTCTCGAGTTGTAATATGATTGTTTTGTAATTTTGTAGAAATATATCACGTGCAAAAAATTAAAAGGCACGCAAAAAATTGCAAAGGAGAATTGGAGAATCAATTCAAACGAAAAAATTCTTATTTTCGTATCTGGGATCTTTGGGCTATTAATTTGCAAAACTATGTCTAAGTTATTCAGTTTGTAACGTGTGTATAAGTTGTATTTATGTGTAGTACACTCAAATTAAAACTACATACAAGTTAACTAACACTATCTTATTGAATATCGAGAATATGATGATCTTAAATATAGAAAAGAGAGGATCAACTAGGCTTGAATCCTTGGCCTAGCAGTTCGGAGAGAACTCCCCAACCACTATGAACAAGGACGGCAAGTCAGCTTAGGTCCAACAATATATATGAGTACTCTTTTTGTGATCTAAAGCTAATCTTAGATTGTTTAGACTTTCCCCTTTTTTTTAGAAATATTGGAAAATAAGATTACATCCAATTAAATAATTTTTGGAAAATTTACTACTGTATGTTTTAATTTTAAAAAGGAACTTTCATAGACAATTAAAGCCAATAAATTAAGAATATGTAAGTGACGATAAGGAACAAAAACAAAATGGAAGCATGCCGTAAACAATTTAAATAGTTTCCCTTGTTAATACGTATTAGGATTGATATATGAAATTAATGAATTCGTTTCCTTCTTAGAAGGTGATAGATTATATTCTTTCTTAACGAATCATTTGGTTCACGATAAAATTATTCTGATATTATAATTTTGAGATTAATAATCTCTTAGATTATTTAACGTTAACTTTGTCCCAGGATAATGGCGTTATTTATCCCATGCAGGATATCAGTTATGTAATTTCAATTTGGTATAATTTTATACTTGACTTAAATAATACCCTGAACAAAATATGAAATAAATTTAATCCCAATTTTATACCACCTTATTCACATGACCCAAACGACCCCTTAACAGAGAGAATACCGTTTATTATCTACACTACATCTAATTTCGATAGAAATTATTTGAGTGTGATTAATGTGGCAAATAAGAAAGAATTAGCTTTAAAGATAACCTATCAGTAACAAAGTTGTTGTAGTATAGTGGTGAGTTTTCCCGCCTGTAACGCGGGTGACCCGGGTCCGATCCCTTTTACCTTTGAAAATATTTTGATTCCTTTATCACCTTTTTTTCTTCTTTTAAAAGTCTTATATTCCTTATCAAAGGCAAGGTTCCAGCGCCATGATTTCTGAATAACACCAAATTCCTCCAAGATCTACAAAAAGATAATGAGAAGATACTTACTTTTTCAGCAATTTCCAAATCACCTCTTCCAATTTCTCAATCAGAAACCTGCAACAATGTCTGAATCGGAAGAAGAAGAAAAGGCGGATTTGCTTCACGTGAAACGTCGTAAAACTGAAAAAACAGATCTAATTAGCGCCTTGCCAGATTCTTTGATACTTCACATCCTCTCTTTCTTGCAGATGGATGATGTTATACGAACTGGAGTTTTGTCAAAAAGGTGGCACCTCTTGTGGACTTCAGCACAAACCCTAATTTTCAGCTACTCAGGCCCACATGATCATGGTACCTACAGTAAGTTCATTACTTTTATTGATGATACCCTACTTCGTTGCCAGCCTAGTAAATTGAACAAGTTTTCGGTCGATTTTATTTACAGCAGACGCTTTGTTCGACACGTTACTAAATGGATTACATTTGTCAAGAATAAATATGTGGAGGAACTGAATCTTCATCTAAGGTCACGAGATTGAAATGAGATTTACAATTTACCCGAGTTTATGTACTCCAATATGTGCTTACGAGACCTAAGCTTACACCATTGTAATCTTGTACCAAAAGGGGAGATTAATTGGCCTTCCCTTAGAGTTCTAGAAATTGGATATGCTGAATTGAACCAGGATTTTATTAAAAAGATTTGCTCTGGATGTCCTGCTTTGGAGTCTCTGAAGTTTAGGAGTTGTAACGGGATTGGTTGTTTTAATATTGATTCCAAAAGTGTGAAGATGTTGGCGATCAAAGGATGTTGGGATGATGATGATGGTGATAATGAAGAAGAAAAACAGCTGGGAATATATGCTAGGAATGTTACTTCACTGGAGATTAGCGGCCATTTTCATAAAAAGATACTTGTTCTTCAGAATGTAAAAGCTCTGGTCGATGCTAAGCTAAATGTTTATAGGAAGCCAGATGAGTACATACATAATTACGAGGGTGATTTTAAAAGTGATCAGAATATGATGAAAGATCTCCTTGTGTCACTCCAGCACGTTGAGAAACTCTCCATTGGAACATGGTGTTTGCAGGTTCGAACTATTTCTCCATACTTCATTTACTCGACAAAGTTTAGTATTCTTTATTTGCTGAAGAGTTTATAAGTCTATGCACTGAAATATTTACACAATCATGTAACTTATAACATAATTACTGGTAAGTTTCTATGATAAGAGTCACCTGATAAAAATGGTCACTAACATGCTACTGCAGATTAAGCTACACGAATAGTATGTACATTATATACACTTAAATCCGTTGCTATGGTAGTGCTACCATCTATATGGAAAATTGGAAAATTTGTTACTGCACAATGCAAAGTGTTTGAAGTAGCATATGTTAACAAAGCAATAGCTTTATGTTAGTGTTACTACTCTTCCATTGATTTAGAAGCATTATTCTCTATCTGTACCTTTATATTTATGGATCTCTGCAGTTATGCAGCGCCAGCTTTCAAACATATATTCAGATCTTCAAACAGTTCCTCGATTGTTTTTACCTTAAACCTGCTTGAATAATTTGAATTTCTTTCAAATTTCACTAAGTTAAAAACTTTGAGAAAGAAAGAGAGAAAAAGAAAAAAGGAAAACAAAAGAAAGAGGAGACACTTTAATTTCTTTGCAACCATGGTGGTTTTGCGGATTTAAAATAGGTAGCAGAATGGATCCAACAGTACTATACTAGGGTGTTCTTGAGATCTTGGATTGTTTTAGATGTAAGTTAAACGTATTCCAATCTTCTGATAATTAATGGCCTAGGTCCTTACGACTTTGGAGATGAGAACCTTGTCATGCCCCAGGATGAGATGCAAATACTTGACCGTAAACACTCATATGAAGAAATGGGAGCTTCCTGGGATAACAATCCTTCTACAAAGCTGTCCTCAGGTTGAGACCTTGAACATAGACATGACATCCCGCTTCGAAGAGGTATGCAAATTCCCCTCCTTCTACTACTTTGTTACTCTTCTTATCTTCTCGCAAGATCACCTAAACAGAGGCAAACCCATGTTCGAGAGTTAACGAGTTCAAAATGATCAGTGTGATCTTATTATAGTTTGAGTTGAAAGCAACAAGTTCAGTCAAATCAGCTCTAAATATGTCTCTGCCTTATATTTTGGACTGATCCTTGTTTAACCAAATAACTTTGGAACGTTATGTTGCAGTATTATTTTGGGTCGTATTTTAAGAAATCTAACGACTTTGGTGGAGGAAATTACTGGATATCAAGGCCTTGTTGGGTGCTGTATCTCAAGACTTTAAGGATTTACGGCTTCTGGGGTGGGAATGAATACATCCTTTCGTTTCTGGAAGTTGTGCTAAAGAATGCGATGGTACTTGAGAAAATCTTCATTGGCTCCTCTAAAAATGAACCATGGATTCCTACACACGCGGACTACAGACGAGTTGCAAATAAGATGCTAAGCTTTCCGAGATCATCAAAGGATGCTGTTATTCTGTTCTCTGGTTTAGAATTAAACTATGTCTAGATGTTTAGTTAAAAAAATGTGCTTCTGAAATATTTAGATGTTTTTAGCTCGATGCTCGTCTAAAACATTTTTTTCTTTTGATTCAGTTGACAATTTTTCTCTCTGTGAATATATATCTTTTTCTTTGCATATGAGGCTTCCCTCAGCCCTGTTGGCAGTTGATAATTTAAGGGTTGTTCGTTTATCTTAGATGAAACGGTTGAGAGAGCCATCTTTTTTTCTTTATCAGCGTCTGATATTTTTGTGTTGTAATCCTTTTATTTGTTATTTGTGGAGCAGAAAGTAGGAAACTTTTGTTCTTTTATTAGTTTATATGCCCTTTCCTCAGCAAATCTGTTACTATATGAAGATTTAAAGAGAATATAAAACTTGGGAAAGTCTTTCATGAAATGGCATTAGACAATGGATTTTATATGTTCGTAGTAATAGTAATTGAGCTCACAAACTCTTGCAACTAAATTTTGAATTCATGTGGATAGTACCTGTAATGTAGTTTTCCAAGTAGTTGTCCATTATGAAATTCTTAATTGATCTTGTATATAGAACTCAAACTTTACATACGTGCACCACAATGGATGTCTCATAGTAGTACAATATTTTACTTGAAAAAGTTAACTAATACTTGATTAACAAGTAATGTTGTGGTAATAAATAACTATGGAGGTACTCTTCTGTTTTGCATCTGCTTTTGGTGCTTTCGTATTCGTTTGCACAATGGCAGTATGTAGACAAAGAGTTATTTCAAGAAAGGAAATAGTTAAGGAAAGAAACTTAGTAGCATTTGGTGTTTGTACCAACAAAGTAAATTGATTTAACTTTAAAAAAGATTACTAGTTAGTTACACATTTGAGATAACAGTTAATTAGCAACAGTTAAGTGCAACTCTTTTTATGTATCAAACGCTTGTTTTGTATTTATTGATTTGACGCAAATTTGTAATTAAAAAAAGTAATCAACCGAACAAAAAAATAAGTGTAAGTGGATGGAGGAAGGGACGCTATTTAATTCAAAATGAATGGAGTTATAACTTAGTTACGTCAATACATATAAAGTTATATTTATTCCCTCGCTTTTCTTGTTAATCGTTTTAGATTTTTCTCCAGTTGCGAGAGTCCAGATTACGCATGACAGGAGGAAAGTTAGGGAATAAATAAAAATTTATCTAGTGAGTATGCAACCAAGTCGTTGTAGTATAGTGGTGAGTATTCCCGCCTGTCACGCGGGTGACCCGGGTTCGATCCCCGGCAACGGCGTCTGTTACTTTTTATAGCCACCTTGCGTTGTTCACAATATTTGGATTTTTTAACCAAGGTCATTGTGTAGTACTTGTTTCTGTACATGTATTCCCATCGCCCCCTAATACACATACTAAAATGTCATCCCTTTTCCCCTTTGAACTAGTAAGAAAATTATTTTGAGGTATGAAGAATAAACGAGGGGAGCAGATGATGTTCTGGGAGCTAAAGACACTAAATTTTTCATCTTCCACACCATATCTTTGTACCCTTCCCCCTTTCAGAGTGTCCAAGTTGCTTCATTGTTGCTTTTACCTCCCGCAATTTACTTTTGTAATCCTTCTTCCATGCTTCAAATCTAACCTTCAGCTTTTGGAGCTCATCGTTAGGCCTGAGAGTGGACGCCTCCTGCCCCGATTTACATTGATCATGGACAAAATTTTGAAAATGATTGACCATATCCATCACATGGTGGTTATTAAGCTGGTTCTCGGAATTTGTTACCCCATTTTGTTGTGGTAGTGTATCATGTACCTCACTGGAAAGATTCAATGCACTCCTTTGAAGGGCTGTAGTTCTTGGGAATCCGTCATCCTCATCCTCGTCTTGATCTTGATTCATCAGTAGTCTGAGTTCTCCCTTTGGTTTTTCACGGCCTTGTGTTTTCCTTTCTGCAGCCAGACTTGTCTGCAAGATTAGGAATTATCGTTTGGTTACAGAAATAAAAGCAAAATGATAAGTTTCTTGCTTTCCGAATCCTGAACAGATACAAGATTGGATGAAGATAAGCACATAAACAACATCTTTCCTTTTACTGTTCAGGTCATTGATGTTCAATAAGAAAGTACTAGAATATGTATCTTTGACAATTCATGAAGTGATCTCCATACAAAATGTCATAGCTCGAAAGAAATTCAGATTTCAAAAACTGAAAAACATTTGCTTTTACATGAAGACACAGAATGCTCACTTGTACAGACGTTAACTGATCTTGCCACATCTTCTCCATAGCTTTCATCTTTGACTCATATTGATTCCATTTTTTCTCATAATGCTGAATATGTAGCCTCAAAACTGCATTTTCCTCTTTCTTTCTCTCCAGAGCTGCCTCCGTCCTCAGAATAAGCCTCTGAAGATCAAGTAGAACTGAACGCGGTACCTGAACGGAGTCCAAGCAACCAAAGTGGTTAAGATATATTCTTGTTGATGTTTTTACAGCACTCAGAAACCTACTTTTTAAAAAATAAAGCACACCTTAGTTTCTTGCTCCTTCTCGGCATGGTCATTCTTTTCTCTAATGTTCTGATCACATGTTGGTTTTCTATTATCTAAAAGATTGAATTCCTTTCGAGTCAACCAACCTCGAATAACTGTAGAATTCATACAGAAGCTTAGGACTATCTTCAAAAACGATGTATTCAAATCTTTGGAATAAGGATTCTACAATCTGTACCAGATTGCAAACGCGTGGCTGCAGTAAGCTGTCGTTCTATTCTTCTATGACGGTGTTCCTTTATGTGTTTCTGTATAATGATAATTGCCGTCAACCTCCTAGTAAGATCCTGATGATACTTTCTTGCAATTTCACCACGCACAACTGCACGAATGAATAACTATGGTTGAGCTACAATCATCAAAATTGCAAAGGAAAATGAAATACATGAAGCTCTTTGCCCTTGAGGATCAGGTATTTTTTTAGTACTTCTTCTTTATTGAAGTCTGGAATAAGTATTATAGCATATGAATTTTTGAGAAAAATTGGATAATGTGTATTACATTTTTGTAGTGCTACTACTCCAGTTTTAAGCTGATGATAGTACCCGCGGGCTTGGTAGCCGCGAAAGCATCTTTGGATTGTCACTACTGCATTGAGTCCAGCTCCTTTTCTTAGATCAACCATTAAACAAATCTGCAGAATAAACCACAAGAATTTCAGTAATTTTTGAAACTAGCAACAGTTGAAATTATGTGAGAAATATGACTATGACTCAGTTTTACCAAGTCTCCTGTTAAATATGAATAAAATGCAATCGGAATACACTAATGCATCCTCCTTTATACATCCTGACATCTAAAGAAAATACATCTTAACAAATAAACGGATGGCCACATTCATTTCAATAAGCTAAGAACTAATTACATCTGCCAACCAATGAAGAATAAGATTTGCATTAGGAGAAGATGTAATGTTTTACTTCTCCCAAGAGTCATTTGCCTGCTGTAACTTAATGTAGGAAACTGGCACTCACACAGCAGAGTACAGTTTATTAATCTTTAATAATATTATCATGTATCAACACATAGGTGATAATTGTTCGTGAGCCGAGAGTCTATTGGAAACAACATCTCTTCCTTCATAAGGTAAGGGTAAGGTCTGCGTACACACTACACTCCACAGACTCCATTGTGTGGGATTGCACTGGGTCTGTTGTTGTTGTTACATAGGTGATAATTAATTGCAATTGTTTATGAAGCAATAAGAACCAATTACCTCATTTGCAACAGTTAAACAAAAAATTAATGCACTTAAGGGTGTATCCTAACAGTCAATGAAGTGGGATCAAATCGCTAGGTGATTACTTCCATGTTTAAGCAGAGTGTGATGATGGAAGATAGCAGGTATCCAATGAAACAGTCGAGGTGGGCGTAAGGGGGCTCAGACTGTTTTAACAAAATTAATCTACTCCATACTTTGAAAACAAGATTCAAATTGCCCTTGATTTTCCATCAAAAACAGAAAAGAAGCTTGAATTCATTTCCATTTACCTTATCTGTCATGACTACAGAATCCCTCTCTGCTGAATCCCATTGATGAACTGGTTGATCAAGAAATACATCTTCCTTTGTTCTTGTGCTCTCAAACATACCACATCTAACCTGTGAATATCCATCTTCTTCATCTCTATTCTTTTCTTTACCAAACTCTGGCAATTTCCTTTTTCCCTTAGGCAACCTAGCCTTTGTAATTGGCCTAACAGGCAAAGGTGGTGGCAAATCATTTGTATTTTCCTCTACTTGTTGAAGTTCCTCAAGCATAAGCTCTAGTGTACTAAGACTTCCCATATTCTGATAAGTTGTCACAATCACAGAAGACATAACTTACAGTTCTAATTCCACATAAGACAGAAACAAACAAATATGTACGGCATATCCAAGAACTGGGAGTTTGAATCTTAAGGATTTGAAAAGGCTGCAGTTTGGCTTACTTGAGATGCCCAAAATCTAAGCATGTTTGATATAATGGCAGGAATAATAAGGAATTGCATGTGTATATTGTCAGAAAGCTTTGCTTTTTTTCAGCTTTTGCTTTGTTTTAAAGAAGTCTTGAGGTTTATGTAGGTCCAGTTTTTTTTATCATAGCAGAGTACCATTAAATTAAATATGTCTATAAAAAAGAATTTTGTAGCAATTTTTGGAAGACAAAATGGATATTTAAACTGGTTGAGGCCAGTGGACTCCTTGGGTTGCTGGATGATGAAGAAATGGAAACAAGAATGGTTGGTATTATTACTGGGGACATTCCTTAAAGATTTTACAATTATTATTTTCCTAATTTGAAATAATGAATCCAATGTGGAATTTAATTTTTTTTATTTTTCTTCTAAGATTTGTCCCTTATAATTGTCGTGCTGTGAACTATAACAAACATGAGAAGTTTTTTACTATTTTTTTCAAAATCAATGTTTGGCCATAAAATTTTTACATTTTACTTGAATTGAAAAATTCCAAAAAATTATTTTCAAAATTTTCAATCAGACCATTCACAAAAATTCAAAAATAACCCAAAATTTTATTCATATTCAAAAGCAACTCTAATTTTCAAATACAATTATTACTTAAAAAAAATCAATTTTCTTTTTTTTGGGATTTTACGATTCCTATGTCCAAATGTCCACTTAGAAGTGCTGGTTTTATTGCTCACTTTAAGTAACCTAAATTGACTTCAAAGTAATATATCGCATCAACATCCAACACTTAGAAAACTATATTAAGCAATTAATCAAATTCTATACTAAATTTAGCTTAGGCTTTTAATTTGAACCTCTTTTTTCTTCTTCTTTTCTATGTATCATGCCATATATGTACTTGAACAATTAAACTATTACCTCATTTGAAGTGAAGAATTAATGCAAAAGCTTTCAACTTAAAACAAAAAAGTAAAGAAAAAAAAAGAATTTCTA
The DNA here is from genome assembly GCA_034376525.1 of Nicotiana benthamiana. NCBI lineage: Eukaryota > Viridiplantae > Streptophyta > Magnoliopsida > Solanales > Solanaceae > Nicotiana > Nicotiana benthamiana. Next base: position 125,757,396 of record CM067324.1, on the reverse strand, counting down.
TAGTGGATATCTGAATGACACGTCACCTAACTACTTGAATTGTATTAGTTGAAAGCTTTAAATTTTCCAAATCAATATTACAATACGTTTTTTTTTTTTCTGAAAAAATCTTAGCAAGATCTCAATTGGATTTAACTGTTCAATACTTGGACCAAACTACGATTATGATTAAAGAAGATTTCATTCACCTAATTTTTGGGGATTACATCGATCCAGTGAATTTAGTGAAGTATTAATTAGATGACTAGATCCAATGCATGGTTAAGTTGATAAAATTGTTGGGATATGAAAAAGCGAAAAGGGTCAGAACTGCCCCTAACGTATTGACTCCAGGTTAAAAATACCTTCCGATAACCTATTTTGAAGAAAATGCCCCTACCGTTAAAAATGTGGCATATTTGTGCCCCTAAATCTAACAACTGACTGTATTTATATTTAAAATGGTAGAGGTATTTTTTTCAAAATAGGTTAACGGTAGGGGCATTTTTAAACTGGAGTCAATACGTTAGGGGCACAAATATGCCACATTTTTAACGGTAGGGGCATTTTCTTCAAAATAAGTTAACGGAGGGTATTTTTAACCTGAAGTCAATACGTTAGGGGCAGTTCTGACCCTTTTCCGTATGAAAAAACTAGTACTAATAAAGTTTTTCTATGAATTGACTATTGAGTTGCATGTATTATGCTAATAATAAGACTTTGAATGAGAAGGTGGGGAAAATGATTAAGGGTTATGATCAATGTTGCCTCGACCGCCTGAAATGCGTCAATAAAAATTGAACTTAGTATTAAAAATTAGCTAACTTTGGGACTTGGATATCATTGATTTTTAAGCCATGGTTTTATATGACGAGACACAAAAGCCAATTGGTTAAGGTGATTCATGGAAAGATGTACCCTACAAATAAAATAGGTCTAAATTTGTTTAAATATTTTCATATGCCACAAAAGTGTGATAGTTCAATGTCAATGAATCAACTATAATTGTAGGGCGTGGATTGAAAAAATGAAGGCTTAACATTTACAGTAAATATAACAAATGTTAGGTGGCTTGTTATCTGATAAGTTCTATGTATATGTGGAAAGAGTTTTGTGTTATTAGTAGGAATATTTATGTTAGAATAAAAGAGATAGATTAGAAAGGAGATCTATTTTTTTAATCCTACTCATAAGACTATTGTTTTAAGTTGGACCTTTTAGTCTTCCCGTCTAAAATTATTTGTTGTGATTTCTAAAAATAGTTATCTTATTATTTGGTATTTTAAAAGTTTAAGAGCAAAGTAATTATTTTTTTTTCCTATTCTGCCCTTAATATTAATTGTTCTTGAAAATTACAAATACCTTAATTATGAGTAAGTATTAAATGAAGAAAACTTATACTCCCCACCGGTCCAAAATAAATAATTTTTTGGATATTTTCACACATATTAAGAAATCCATCTTTTAACATTAATTAGCAATAGAATTGACCATATTAACGTTTACTATCTCGCATAAACATTCCTAACACATATTCCGATCCTATTTACTTTAAGGACCAATGTAGGAAAAAATAATTAATTAAAATCTGAAAAAATTACTTATTTTGGACTACAATAAAAATGCCAAAAATTACTTATTTTAGACCGGAGAAAGTATCTTAAAACATTAAATACAGATAAACCAATCATACATGTTTCTATTTAATATTTATTAAGAATCTTGTAAAGAGAAATACGATAAATAATTTAAGACTGAGAAAATTCTCTTCTTTTGTAATTACATAGGGGAAAAAATCATATAAGCATGCAGCTGAAATTCCATCAACAGTTAAGTGGTGATTCTTTAGATTAAAAAAGACCACATCCACCGGTTGCCGATCCTCCTCCTTATCAAGATTACTAAATATCTAAATATCGGGAGACATGTAACAGAATTATAACATGAACTATACCTTTATCATTCAACATTTGTTCATGTTATATTATATGGCGTACTTGTCCTAATTTTCATCAAATTAGCTAAATTCACATGTTTGAGGGGCACCAGTACCTGTAGATGCACAACTTTGGTAGTTATCTACACTATCTGGCCGTGGCTTAGCTACATTGAACTATGCGTGTTCAAGCAAAAATCTTTTAGTCAGAAAATTATAGTGTGTATATAAATTTAATATTAGTTTATATTATTAATAAATTAAATCAAAATAATAATATGAAACAAGAAAATAGATAAAAATGTAAAGAGCAATAAATAAGAGCTTCTTATTTTTTTGAAGTATTTTAAGTATATACAATCTGATGCTTAAACCCTCTATTTATTGGATGATATAGTAATACAAAGGGATGTCATGAACATGGTATTAACTATTGAGAATATGGAAAAGATTAGGGGTGTTCATAAAAACCCAAAAATCGAACCAAACCGACCAAAAAAATTGATAATTTTTGTTTTTTTTTTATTTTGAATTTTAAAAAGCGATCAAATTTGGTTTGGTTATGATTTTAATCGGAAAAAAAATCGAACCAAATCGACAATAGGAGTAGCTATTTCAAATTCATTAATACACCTATATATATGTATATTTTTGTATATAGTTTCAAAAAAATTATGGTAAATGTTAATAGCTTGCACTTTTAGTATAGTTCTTTAAGAATCCATTTCGTGTTAAAATAATATATTTTTAATTGAGTCCTTAAGTTATTCATCATTATTTAATTCAATTATCATCAATATATCTTGCTAAATAATAGATTTCTAAAAGGGCAATTGATTTGATAGTGTCATGTTGAAAATGTGATCGCCGAAATATATGTTTGGTAGTGTATGTCGTATATTTAAGAAAAAATTGATAAATAACCGAAAAATCGACAAAACCCGATATACACCGAATCGAGAAAAAACTGACTTAATTGGTTTGGTTTAGTTCTAGTATTTGGAAAACCAACTTACTTGATTTAGTTTCTTTTTCGGGAAAAATCGATCCAAACCGAACCATGAACACCCCTAGGGAAGATTATGGAGGTATAAGAGTTACATCTATAACTGTAAGAGGTAGTGGGAGGTTAATGGAGAAGAGTAGTGGGTGTTACTTCTTTAGGAGTTATGAACATTCACCATAATCAAGTATTTCATAATACTCCCCCTTGGATGTCCAAAGATAATGTGCCTCGTTAAAACCTTACTAGAAAAAACCCCGTGGAAAAAAATTCTAATGAAAAAAAAAGAGTTCTTGTAATACGCATTACTTGTTGCCTCATTAAAAATCTTGCCAGAAAAATCCAATGAGATAAAACCTTAGCTAAGGAAAAAAGAGTACAACACATATTTGCCTCCCCCTGATGAAAATATCACTTTATTTCTCGAAGACGACGAATTTCAAGCTTCTATCCTCCCCCTGATGAAAATATCACTTTATTTCTCGAAGATGACGAATTTCAAGCTTGTATAACAACTTCTCTAATATTGAGATCAATAATGCCTTGGTGAATTATTCCGCCAAATTATCACTTGAATTAATTTCTTGAACATCTATTTCATCATTCTATTGAAGATTGTGTCTGATAAAGAACTTTGATGAAATATAGAATTTATTATCTCTCCTTCAATTTATCCTTCTTCAGGATAAGCAAATATCATTGCCTTCACTATTATTGGAATCTTCTCTTCAAGAAAAAGTCATACATCTTCTCTTCAATAAAAAGTCATACATCTGTTATGTGCCGAGTTACTTCCTTTATCAATTGATACAAATAGATTATTTGAAGAAAAAACTTTAGAAAATACCTGCATTTGCATAACCAAGAAAATCTTAATAGGATTTGTTTATTTATATCAATGATTCTTTTTGCAATATAATAATAATAATAATAATAATAATAATAATAATAATAATAATAATAATAATAATAATAATAATAATAATAATAATAATAGTATTCCAATATCTAAAGGTTTCAAACTGAGTAGAACTAAGACAGAATATTTGAAGTGCAAGTTTAGTGACGAGGCCCATGATGCAAACGTAGAGGTTAAGCTTGATGCTCAAGTTATCCCCAAGAGAGGGGGCTTTAAGTTTTTCGGGTCTATTATCCAGGGTAATAGAGAGAACGACAAAGATATCGTGCATCACATTTGAGTGGGATGGATGAAGTAGAGGCTCGCTTCCGGTTTTTTATGTGATAGGAATGTGCCGCTAAGACTTAAGGGTAAGTTTTATAAAGTGGTGGTTCGACCGGCTATGTTGTATGGGGCTGGATCTTGGCCAATCAAGAACTTCCACGTGCAGAAGCTGAGAGTAGCAGAGATGAGGGTGTTGAGATTGATGTGTGGGTGTACCGGGTGAGATAGGATTAGGAATGAAGATATCCGGGACAGAGTGGGAGTAACCTCCGTGGAGGACAAGATGCGGGAGTCGAGGCTGAGATGGTTCGGACATGCTAAGAGAAGAAGCATTGATGCTCCAGATAGGAGGTGTGAAAGGTTGGCCATAGAGAGCTTGAGAAAAGGTCGAGGTAGGCGTAAGAAGTATTGGGGAGAGGTGATTAGGCAGGACATGGCGCTGCTTCAGCTCACTGAGGACATGATCCTTGATAGGAGAGTGTGGAGATCGAGAATTAAGGTATAGAGTTAGTAGGTATTTTATAGTTGTTCACCGATAGTCTTAGTAGTATGCATGTCCCTTCATATTTTTAGATTTATTATGTTATGTGGTTTTGTTGGCCTCGGATATTGTATTCCATGTTGCTATTATTTGGTACCACTTATCATTTATCTCTCCCTTTTTATTTTATCTTCCATATTTATTCGTCCCTTGCTTTCCTCTTCTTCTTCTTGCCCTTCTTGAGCCGAGGGTTTATTGGAAACAGTCTCCCTACCTGCATTAGGTAGGGGTAAGGTCTGCATACAGACTATCCTTCACATACCCCACTTGTTGGGATCAAACTAAGTTTATTGTTGTTGTTGTTAGTATTCCAATATCTTTATATAGGAGTAAAACTATATCTCGCTAGCATATTATTATATTCATGGTCCTAGCGAGATATATAGTGCACCAATTGAGTAGACACAAAAATAAATCATGTACAACGTGATTACTCTAATCCACATAAATATTTGTTGAAGCTTTATTTAATGAATTTATTTGAAACCTTAGTATGTTTCAGAACTGTTTAAATCCTTCAATGATTTTTATATACGTATATCGAATTTACCATGTACTGCCAGACTAAAATCTGAAAGCAATTGTATCCACCACGAGAGAACATGTTTCCATATAATCAACACAAGAACATTTACATAAACTCTTGCGTCACCTCACTGGCTTTATACTTTCAAGTGTTGGGACTATCGGTCCAAAACTTTGTATTTTCCAAGTGAAGTCAATCTTGATTGTGTATTTTTAATTGACAAATCATTTATCTATCCAAATTCCATGATAAATTTGAGCTCAAGATCCTCGTCAATATTAAAAATATTGACCGCTACATTATATCAACAATATCATCGATGATCATTTCACATCGGTTCCATCATCAATTAATAAAGACATAACTTATCGAGATCTTATTATTTTCAGGTACCTGAGCCTCTTCCATGAGGTCGTATAAAGGGTTATGTGATGGTGCTCTTATAAAACACTTACCTTCTTATTATGACCATCTTGAACATTTATTGCTCTCCTTATTCATGAAGTTTTATCTTTGGAACCAATTAGTCTATTACACTTCATGCGTGCCATAAACTCTATCCGTCATAGACGTTATTTTATTTGGAGCATTAGCAGTTGGAATATGACATTTAGCTTTTGGTTAGCAAATGCGCTTGGCATTATTTTAAAAATGAATTATCACTTGAACTTTAAGTTTACATTTTCTTGTATGAGGATCTAGGTGTACTCATAATAATTCATTCCATGTATTACTTTTTTTTCAGCTGCTCATTTTTCTTCCCCTAATATTGGGATCACCAACACATATCCAATTTTCTTTGGGGACCCATCTTTGTGCATTGTGGTGGAATAATTATATCATATCGAACATCCATATTTTTATATATAAGTTATTTGGTTCGTGGCCCTCAACCAATTGTGATATGGAGAATTTATCATAACTTGTTGGCTAGATGCATACAAGCATTATTGTATATTAAATAATATACCCATGCCAAATTTCAATTTGAGAGTTTTATTCTCATAACCAATGGTTTAACTATAATTGAAGGCATACAATTTTTGTTAAACCAACTTGGATTTAAACCAACATTATCAAGATAAATTATCATTATATATATTCTAGAATTGTGCTCTAACAATTTGAGCAATCAACATTGCAAAAGTCAAACTACAAGTTGATAACAAACGCACATGTGACTATAGAATAGATGCATCTATTAAAATCATATAATATTAAACGATCCACATGCTAGGTGACTGAGCTCACATATATATCACCTTCTATTTGTTCCAGAAATCAAGGGGTTTAGTCTCAACCTTAACTGGTATATTAATCAATTTCTCATGAGAAAAAGTCATATAGGATAATTCTCGAAGAATTTCCTAATTCTTCAATATATGCCAATGTGAATTCTCAATTAATTTTCACATTATAATTGAAGGAGTGGCCAATCGGTCGTGCCAACTAATATTTGTTTGAGTAAATATTTATGTTGCTATGGCATGTGATTCTATCACCATACTTATGCATCTATAGTACAAATAGAAGAAAAATCGGGTAACATTTTATATTTATCCAGTATGATTATAGTAATATGAAGATATTCAATCTTCCTTTCATTTATAGTCTCAATATACCAACCACTTTAACTAATATATTTGAGACTCAAAAAGTCCTTTTGAGACTTACTACCACCAATGCCATGAATAATGTTATTTATTCGGGTAATAACAAATTTACTTTTTTGGAGCTCTCAATAACTTTGTACTACACGATCTTTTATACTACTATTTAAGTGGTGAATTTTTCCTCCATAAAAAAAATTATCTTATCATTGTTACAATCACAAACATTATAGAGAAGACTCATTTCTTACTTTACTTTTGCCTTTAATAACTTTTTATAAGGCATGGCAAAATATTTTTGGCGTACCACATGTATGCGACCAATGACATATTCATGTAATCACATTATAATATTAAATACCTTTATCTCTCTCAAACCTCCCTTATAGGTGAATTGTGGTATTTATCCAATCTTGCATAAGCATATTCTTATGCATAATTTGAATCACATATATATTTTTATATTCACTTTCAAGAATGAGTCTGCATTTACAATTCCTATCACAAGTCACATTCTCTTCAAGCTGACTATAATTATATGTGCATGCTTATTATTTTCATACCACATCGATAACAAACATCACCTTCACATTTTGAAGGAATATTTTGAGAACCCTTATTGTTCTCATTTTTATAATTACCATAATGATGGCTATTATTTTTGTCTTTGGCATGCCCATGTTCATTGGTCAACCACTTGTCTATATTTAGACTTACTATGCACTGCTACCACATTCACTTTAAGAATCGTGCAAATCAAGTGGGACAAGATTCATGTTTTTTCATGAAAAATATGTTATTTTTCTTTAGTCATCATTATATCATCAATATGGTGCATTCTAACTTAAACCCAATGTCTTACACATATATAGGCATGTAAGGCCATAATACGTTGGTACTCGAGCCCAACATTTTATTATCATGGTGCACTAGGACTTAATAGTCTCCCCAAGAGTAAGGTGGGAAGTTCTTGGAGGGAAGGATGCCGGGGATCTATTTGGAAACAGCCTCTCTACCCCAGGATAGGGGTAAGGTCTGCGTTACTACCCTCCCCAAACCCACTAAGTAGGATTATACTGGGTTGTTGTTGGTGGTGGTGGTGCACTAGGACTTAAACGTGGTGCCTTAATTTACCCTCAAAGTGCAATGGAACTTGAACCCACGACTTGCCCTCAACCAATAATGTAATCGATCAAAGCTTAACTGAGACTCACCCTTTAGCCTTTTAAAAATTATCACTTCGAATTTTTTATTTTCAAATTTTGTCAAATTTATCGTGCAAACTTAGAGTTCAATTGGATCTTTAATTACTAAGGATTTAGATCCTCTGAAGTTCTTCTATGAGAAACCAGCTCAACATTAGTGATTGATCTCCCAATAATGACCAATCAATTTTGAAACCATACCTAAGTATTGTTGCTGACGTTTCAAAGCAATAGTAGTGTACTGAAATGGTTTGGGATTCGAACATTGTGATTTTATACTTATTCGTTGTATTTGTCATCTTTTTTTTTTTTAGTTTTTATAATGAGATTAATCCGAACATGGGCCCAAGAAGAATTAAACTCAAGCCTCGATTAGTTAGAGACTCGTGCTGATAACGTATTAAGAAACTAAATTGAAATAATAATATGAAACAAGAAAATAGACAAGAATATAGAGAGCAAGAGATTAGAGCTTCTTATTTCTTTCAAGTATTTCAAGTATGTACAATGTGATGTCCAAACTTTCTATTTATAAAATAATATAAGTAATGCAAAGAGATACCATGAACATGGTATTAACTATTGAGAATATAGAGAAAATCATGGAGGTGTGGGGCTTATGGAGAAAATCTAAATTTATGTAAAACTAGACAGCCAATCTTAAAAGTAGTTTTAATTAAAATTTATTTATTAAATAAATATTATAATTTAATTTTAAAAAATTACGCAGACTGCAAGCGCTCTCGAATCCCTCTTTAGTTTTGTTCTTATGATTACTTTTATTATTAAAAAAATTTTAATATATTTTTTATGTTAGTTTTGATTTATAAAATTATTTCTATTTTAGCTAAATATTGCATTGTTTAATTTAAAAAAAATTGATGCAATTATTCATAAAATTAATTATTGACTTTTAAAAAGTTTGAACATCTTTAACGAGATTTCTGGCTATATCAACCATTTACTGAATATGCGCACAATTGTGAGGTAAATGTTAACAAGGAAATCATATAGGAACTTGGTGGTAAAGATGATATGCGAATCACCTCTGGACGGAACATACTCGTACTGTGCATGTTAGCCTCGGAACTGATCATCATGAAATAGCCTCGATCAGGTGCGGGAGAATATTTCATGAGGAAGGAATCAACTAATCCTGGATTATATGGGATTCGTCATCATTGCACCAACTATTACAAATCAATTATGTAGCATACAATAAATGCAATAAATGAATGTAACGGTCAGAACAAGGCAATCAATTCAAGATTGACTCAACAGGCACATATTGACTCAACATGCACGAGATTGACTCAATAGGCATGTGACTGACTCAATAAGCACGAGATTGACTCAACAGGAACGGGATTGACTCGACAGACACGAGATTGACTCATTAGTTACGAAGTTAACTCATCAGTTATGGAATTAACTCATCAATTACGGAAATAACTCATCAGGCACTTACACAACGGTTACAAGTATTCCAAATATAATAGATGGATTAAGTAAATGCTCGTAATGGACTCATAATTCAAGGAGAATGGTTACTTAGATTTAGCCCTATAAATAGACATGCTTTTACCACCATCGGGAGAATCTAATTTTTCTTCTCTACAATTCTATACATTGTAATTTATACCATATTGCTCTCAAGTTAGTCATAGTTCGGTCTTTCAAGCTTTCGACTCATTATCCTATCAATGATCATTCAATAAGAATTCTTTCTTCTCTGCTTTATCTTTATTATATTATTTGTCACTAAATTTATTTCCCACTTCTGTATCACAGTGTATTAACGAAATTTTATATCTTTCGAATTGAATAGGTTACTTGTGACCCGTCATATAAAATTATTGCTTTGACCTTGAAAATTAATTTTTGGGTTAAACATTATCTTTCATTCGTTTAGGTTATTCTATCGTGATTAGAACTTTTGGTATCGACATTGGTAACCTTTTTGAAAGTACAATGTCAAGTTAGATGGGTGAGAAACAATTTCATTTGGTAAAAATAATAACATATTTATCTTTAATCATATATAATTCCCAATCATCACAGATATATGCAAATAAGATATATGCTTTGTGATCACAGCTTAAAATTTTCTACCATGTCATTCATAGAGATATGACAATAACAAATCACAGAGAAAAGGCAATTGGTAAATAAATCATAAATTGAGTGAGAGAACGTAAAACCTGTTTTATTGTCTCCGAGAAATGACGCAACAAAACAATTTCTTGCTTAGTTGGGACACTTTGATAAAAGCAATGTTACTGTGATGTTACTACGTTGAAGATGAGTAAGAAATTGGTTGAATAAATTTTTCATTGGAGGAGTATGGCAAAATAAGAAGAATAAAGATTTAATTATGGAGAATGATAGCAACTCTTCAAAATGACTTTTACACTTTATACCAGTAACAAATCATCGTGCGTACAATGACAAAATAAAAGATTATATTTTAGTCATCTTGATAGATTGTTCAAATTGTGAATGCCTTGTACCCTAGAAAATTAAAAATTCAAAGTCAAAGACCAATCAAATATTATCTAGGCCCCTACACGGTCGCTCATATATTATAAACTCGTCAAAATGAAAACAAAGAGGTATGATATAAACGTGTATTAGTAATAAATTTAGTAATTTACTACTAGTATAATAATTTGGAATTAATGTCAATAACTTAATTAAGCATCCTAGAGGAGTTAGACTATGAGAAAATTGATGCGTAAATGGAAGTGCATTAGTAAATTAAGAACCTGGAAAGCAAAATTTGACTTGTGCATGTTCAAGATTTTAGGTGTTGGGTTTGTCCAAATCCTTTATTTTGTATATATAATTCAATGTTATTGTAGGAGTCCATAAATTTTTATTTTCTATAAATATTTGACTATCAACCTAGTTATTCTTATTATATATAACTCAATATTGTTGTAGGAATCTATAAATTTCAAATCTTGATTCCGTCTTTGCTTTTATGTCCATTAATATCTGCTAACATCTTTCCACACTCAGCCTCGATTTTATGCCTTTTCTACCCTCATATTTGTTACCAAAAAAATAGAATTTCAGTCAAAGCTATAATTTAGAAGAACGCGTGTTACTGGTAATTAAAAGAATGTGTAAAAGAAAATAATTTGGGTAGAAAGAATATAATACAGATTCTCTAACGTATTCAATGTTTAATGCTTATTACATATTGTATCTACACTCTCATATATTGTCAGATTTATTCCCTTTGATTCGCGGATCTAGATGACTTGAATAGGTACAGATATGAGTCTTTTGAATAACTGCTCGTGCCTCTTCCTTTGCCCTTGCTCGTGTCTGTTGCTATTCGTGCCTCTTTGCCAGTTGTAATTCTTTGGCCATCCTACGTATCTTGACACGTCATTTTTATATGTAAACCCAATTTCTCCCAATACAGATAGTCCCCCTACTTGCCATTTACTCATCAGTTGAATATTTGGGAAGTGAATTTCTTTAAAATGAGAATTTTTGTCACCATTAATGCTATAACAAAATTGACGCTTCAATTGTCACTTCCATTTAATGCTCTTCATACGTGTCACCTTCTTATTAACTCTGTAGTTTTGCAGTCCTTTTCAAAGCTTTTTTACAGCTCTACTATTCACGAAGCGTCAATTATCATTATTGTGGTACTTCCATCATTACACTTTTTCCTTCGGCGGTTGCTTATCAATATAAATATAACTTCTTTCTTTGTCTTTATCATATAAAGTTTACCGAATATTTAATTTCTCAAATCCCTGTTTACTTCTTCATCGTATCTCCCTTCTTCACTATGTGTTCATCAAACCCTAACCCTAGGAGAGTTTCCATAGTTGATACCTTACCTAATGCTCCCATCAGGAGTAGAAGGGGAGGTAGAATTAGTAATTCAGGGTCGGCTCGTGGTGGTTCTGCTATGCCTTTATCTAGTTCTGGCCCTTCTTCTAAAACTAAAGTTTCACTTTCACAAAGGTCTTCTTCAAGAGGTAAAAAATCTTCTGAGCCTCTTCGTGAACCCATAGTGGAAGAGATAAGAACTATCTTTTTATCATGACAGAGAATCTCTTAGGAATCAAGTCTCTAGTTTAGATCGTGCTGACACCTATCCTACTCAGATTATAGAAGTTCTAGCTCATGTAGTTCGTATAGACTGCCATTAGGGTAGTGATTTTCCGATTATTATCCCAAATCCAAATCAAAGAATCACTCATACTTAACCGGGTTTTTTTTTACACATATCCTTTCATCTTAGAGTTCAAACCAGCTATTGACCCGGTCATTCTTGAATTATGTCGTTTCTTTAATGTTTGTTTGGGTCAAATTGGCCCAATCATATGGAGGGTTGTTGCCTATTCGAGGCATTTGACCAACATAGCCGGTGTTCCTTTCACTTTCCCACATTTGATTCACCTTTACTCCCCCAGACTCTTCCGCAATGGTGTTTTCACACTAGTAGCCAGGAGCACGAGGGTTTTAGTGAGTCCCGAGGATGACAAAGATCAATGCTGGTATGCCAGGTTTGTTGCTGCCCCAACTGTTGGTTTAGTGGGTGAAGACAACGTTCCCTTCCCTGAGAAATAGAATTTTGCACGTAAATCTTTTTAACTTTCTCGTGCATTTTTCTTCAAGTTTGCCAACTTTTCTAGTTTAAGTTTTTTTAGAAACCATAGGAGTTGTGGAGAGTGTTCCCAATTTTCGTGATTGGGCAGACCAGTTATTGAAGACTGCACCAATGGATGGCCTTGACACCAATATTGACCTTGCTAGAAGGCACATAAGGATTTTTAGTTTATTGCAATGCCTCCAGGATCGATTTGGGGTGTGTGTTGATGCAACATAGGAAGGTTATAGGGCATTCTTCAAGGCAACTCAAGAATCATGAGAATAATTATCCGACGCATGGTTTGGAGCGTGCGACAGTTTTATTTGCCTTGAAAATATGGTGGCATTATATTTATAGGGTCCAAGTGGATGTGTTCTCAGACCACAAGAGTCTCCAATATTTGTTAAAGTAGAAGGAGTTGAACTTAAGGTAGCGACGGTGGTTAGAATTGCTCAAGGATTATGATACGAACATTTTGTACCATCCAGGAAAGGCGAATATGGTGGCCGACGCTCTGATTTGGAAGTCTATGGGTAGTTTGGCTCATTTGGGAGCGGATCAGAGGCCCTTGGCTCGGGAGGTGTATCAATTGGCCAATATGGGGGTTTTGCATTTTGACCTTAGGTGAGGGGAATGTTACGGTGCATAATGGAGTAGAATCATCACTTGTAGCAGAAGTCAAGGAAAAGCAGTTTATTGATCCGGCATTGGCAGATATGAAGGGGCAGTTTTGAATAACAAGACTTCAGTATTTTCACTCGACGGCGATGGTGTATTGCGATGCCAAGGTATGCTATGTGTTCCAGATGTGGATAATCTTTGGGACAGGGTAATTGTAGAGTCTCATAATTCCAGGTATTCTGTGCACCCAGGTTCTACAAAAATGTATCATGATCTCAAGGAATTTTATTGGTGGAACGGTATGAAGAGGGGTGTGTCAGATTTTGTATCTAAATGTCTGAATTGTCATCAAGTAAAAGCTGAGCATCAGTAGCCGGTAGGTTAACTCATCTTATGGAAATACCAATGTGGAAATGGGAGATGATCAACATGGATTTCGCGGTAGAGTTACCTCGCACTCAGCACAAGTTCGACTCAGTTCAAGTAATAGTGGATCGACTCACAAAATCATCTCAGTTCTTGCCAGTCAAGTCCACTGATACTGCAGAACAATATGCTCATTTGTATATCAAGGAAATAGTAAGGCTTCATGGCACTCCACTTTCTATTATCTCATATTGAGGGGCCCAATTCACAATTAATTTTTGGAAGAAATTTCAGCAAGGGTTGGGTACTCAGGTAAATCCCAGCACGACTTTCCACCCATAGACTGATGGTAAAGCGGAGCGGACTACTCAGACACTTGAAGATATGTTGTGGGCTTGTGTTTTTGATTTTAAAGGTAATTGGGATGATACTTGCCACTTATAGAATCTGCTTACAATAACAACTTTCATGCTAGTATTCAGATGGACCCATTTGAGGCATTGTACGGAAGGAGGTGTAGGTCTCCGATTGGATGCTTTGAAGTGGGTGAAGCAGAATTGATAGAGCCAGGTCTCTTGAACCAGGCTATGGAAAAAGTTAAAATCATTAAGGAGAGGATGAAAACTGCTCAGAGTTTCCATAAATCCTATACCGACATTCGTCGAAGAGAATTAGAATTCCAAGTAGATGATTGGGTGTTCTTGAGGGTATCTCCTATGAAGGGAGTCATGCGGTTTGGGAAGAAAAGGAAGTTGAGTCCTATATATATCGGGTCGTATCGGGTCGCTCAAAGGATAGGGCAAGTGGCTTATAGGCTAGAATTACCCACTGAAATGTCATTAGTGCACCCGGTATTACATATGTCTATGCTAGAGAAAATGGTTGGAGATCCATCCACCATCGTGTCAGTTGAGACTATAGATGTTAATGAATAGTTGTCGTATGAAGAAATTCCGGTTGCTATTCTTGATAGGCAAGTCCGTAAATTGAGAAACAAGGGAAGTGCCTCAGTTAAAGTATTATGGCGAAGTCAACGAGTCGAAGAAGCCACGTGGGAAGCGGAAAATGAAATGAAAGAAAAGTATCCCCATCTGTTTGAAGAAGTCTAGTAGTGATGGCGAGAGCTCTTATCTCTAAGCAAACTGATGTTGTATTCAATTTGGTGCAGAGACACCCATTTTCCCCCTAAATGCTTTACTATTGTAACTCCTCAAGTTGTACAAAATTGTGTGTGTTGTGATTAATTGAGTCATGCGCAACCCCTTTTGGCAAATGAAAGTTTTGTAAAAACGCATGTGATAAGTGAACAATTAATAGTGGTATAGATGGGTAATGATTAATTGAGATGCACATAGTATGTCAAAGTAATTGAATTGTATTGGACTCATCGAAGTGACTAATTAATGTGCATATATAACAAATAATTGAATACGTGCAAGTATTGAGGTAATGAATTGTATACCACTTGTAGGAATAACAGGAATTGTGTAATGGTTCTTGAAAGTATATTTCGGGGGCTCTCTAACAGGTAGATAAGTCAAAATAGAAAGGAAACCTTGGCAAAAAAGTTCTAAGAATATGGGAGTTAGTGAAAAATTGGGGAGTTTGCATATCATGTTTTCAAAACCAATTGATTTTCAAATCCTCATTCGAGGATGAATGATTTTAAGTAGGGGAGGATGTGAGGCCCTGCGAAAAACTTGTACTCAAAACCTAGTAGCTCGTAGTGCCATGTTTTGAATATGTGTTAGGAATGTGTAGAATTGTACCGATCTAGCATTTAAAAATCAAGAAGCAAAGTTTTTCAGAAAAGTGCTATTATGCGATCCAAAATGCAATCGTAAATCCAGTATGCAGACCCCATTTCTGCCGCAAAAATGAGTCAGTAGTTTGGTTAAAATTGAGGTCAGCATGCGGTCCATTATGCGATCGCATAACTGATATGCAGTCTGCATAGTTGTTGCATAATTTCCTAAGGATTTTGTGAATGGCAGTTCTACAGTGCATTATGCGACCACAGAACGTGAATGCAGACCGCATTCTTGCCACAAACCCAACCAGTTCACACGGTTTTTAGAGCATCTTTTTATGTCCAATCTGCGAACCACATTTCCATTTTGCGATTGCAAAGTGCGACCGCAAATCTTACTCGGGCTCCTATTCTTATAACTCATAAACCCAACCCCTGCTTCAATAGAATACCCCAATCCCTCATTTTAACATATTTTCCAAACAAATTAGAGAGAGGGAAGAGAGAACTCTTGAGAGAGAAAGTATTACCTTTATTAATTTGATTCTTCAAAGTCACCATGGCCGGGAAATTTCAAGAAATTGTCTTCATCTCCATTATTGCAGGTAAAATTCCCAACCCTTTTTTATTGGTTTTCAGATTTAAACAAAAAAAAGGGATTCTCATGCATTGATTCTTGAAAATATAAGTTGAAATACATGTGCATGTTCTTTAAAACCTAAAACCTTTCCTCTCGGGGCCTGCGTGGCTCATGCCGCTTTTCTTCCGGAGTCTTATTTTGGTATTAGTGTAAGGTATAGCCGGAACATTGTTACTAGCAAGTATTGTATCACCCTTTTGTATCCTTAGAGGCTACGTGGACATGAAATGTGGGTTATGAACTTATGTAAATATGTATTTTGTAGGTTGAGCGGTATAACTTGTAAACCACGCAAAGTAACCTTGTATGTTATGTATATCTCGTAAGAAGGTGTTTAAATTATAAATGACTATTTCACTTGATTAATGAGTAACAAAAATACAGGGTAACACATGGGACAGGAAAGACACCCAGGTCCGCTTGACTGGGGTTACCCGGTCGAGCACTGGTCAAGTCCCTCGGTTTTGGAGCGTGGCAAGGTTGAACAATAATTTTGCCCTCAATTGGACCTTTGGTTCTAGCGCAATTGTGAATTAAGAACATGTCAATTCAATAAGTGCTTTTGCATAACCAAAAGGCATAAAATGAATTTGTATTGCTTTGATTCGCGTGTACAATGTGAGTTACAAAAAAAAACTTTCCCTTTCATAGTAGGAGAGTTTCATCCCTTATACAAGTTTAAAAAAGGTAAAAATCCTCACTTCTCGTTAATTATTGATCCATAATCGACATCGAGCAAGATCTACACCGTGATATCTTGTTAGGTACGAATACCACATCCCTCTATCCGTCATGTGTAACCTTTTACCGTGTTTTTCGAGGTTTTAGGACTCGTTTTAGGTCCGGGGAACATCGCTTTATTATGCCGATGATGACCATATCATTCACCTTCCATAGGTTTCGATACGAAGAACTCCTAGCCTCGATTTTAATCTCGTGCGTCCATTCCCTTCTCCCGTTTTCTTCACTAAAAAATTGTGGTAGGCATTAATACAAATTTATCCGTATACAAAGTGGAACATAAAATAGTTTGGAAAGCAAGCCACCATTTTGATTTTTATTTTTGTGTTGTTATTGAAAGAATCCGGATAAATAATGACTAACGAGATTGTTTACTCAAAATACAAATATTCATATTTTCTTTTTAATAAGGCATACTGTTATTTGAAAATAATTGGATAATTAGCTATATTTCACTTCACGTGAAAATATTATTCATAAAATTGATTTATAATGACATAAAATAAATTTAAAGGAGCTTTTAAATTAGTTTAAAGTGAGAATATTACTTAGAAATATAACTATAAATGAAACATAATATCTCGTTCATTAGCACATTTTTAATTCCTAGGAAATAAATTTCATAATAACGCGTCTAAATTAAAGTAAAAGTCAAACCTACATGATTAATGAAGCACATATGTATTATTTTCAAGTTATTTCGTAAACATGCACGTATACCGTATCAAATTGTTTGAATACGAATCAACTTTACCAAATGCTGGATATAGTTTTACTAGTTCTAGCATTTGCTACAATATATCTTAAATATTATCTAGAATTACATAAAAATATAGAAAAGAGCAGAAAAAATAAGTCCCAGCGAATTATGTCTACAAAAAGTTGTTTCATTTGAGTTTTCAGTGGCTAAATTTAAAAAGTTAGAATTTCACTTTAAGAAGAGCCAAATTTTATTAGTATCACAAACATTGTTTAGGTAAATAGAGCGCACTAATTATAAAAAATATCTGTTATGAAATAGAAGATTCTTACACTTCTATTTAAGGTGAATGTCTTTAATGTACTTAATTAGAGAGATTTTAGAGTCCTATTATTGGTAGCAAGATCTTCCTCCTCCCTATAAATAGAGGTGCTCTCTACCATTGTAATTCACCCCTCTCAACTCAATAAGAAGAACTCTCTCTACTCTTCTCTCTATTGCTATTGTTCTTGTTCTATTGTTCTTGTCTTTTGCTTTAGTTTATAACACGTTATCAGCACGAGACTCTACCGTCTCAAGTATCATTCTCGAAAATCCAAGGTATTTTCCCTCTTCCTAATTTAATTTTCGAGTATGTCTGACATTATGAAAAGAAAGTTCGTTGCCCTTGAAATTTCGGGCAAGAACTATATGACATGGGTGTTGGATGCTGAAATCCACCTAGATGCTATGGGTCTCGGAGACACCCTCAAAGATAAAGAAAAAGCATCCACCCAAGATTGTGCGAAGGCCTTGATTTTCTTGCGCCACCACCTTGACGAAGGTTTGAAGATTGAATATCTCACCGTCAAGGATCCACTCGTTTTGTGGAACAGCTTAAAGGAGAGATATGACAACCTGAAGTTAGTCACTCTGCCACAAGCACGATATGATTGGGCCCATCTGAGGCTACAGGACTTTAAGTCCGTTTCTGAATATAATTCTGCTATGTTCAGAATTACTTCTAAACTGAAGCTATGTGGAGATAACATCTCCGATTACGATATGCTTGAGAAAACGTTTACAACGTTTCATGCCTCCAATATGGTACTGCAGCAACAGTACCGAGAGAAAGGCTTTACGAAGTACTCTGAACTGATTTCTCTCTTACTAGTGGCTGAGCGAAATAATGATCTGCTCATGAGAAATCACGAAAATAGACCAACTGGGTCTACACCACTGCCTGAAGCAGATATGGTGCACTCGCATTATGCCAAACATAAAAGGGACCATGATCACGGTCATAAACGGGGTCAAAGCCAAGGACGTGGACAAGGAAGAAATTCCAAAGAAGTCCGTCACCCCCCAAAGAGAGATAACCACCGAAAGCAGAAACGGGGTCCAGAAGATCCTAAGGCAAATAGTTCAGAAACTATATGTTATCGTTGCGGTGGAAATGGGCACTGGTCTCGGACTTGCCGTATACCAAGACACTTGGTTGACCTTTATCAAGCATCTCGAAAGAGAAAAGGCCCTGAAACAAATTTTGTCTATGACGACAATGAGGATATCACCCACCTGGATGTGGCAGACTTCTTTGAGCAACCCGAGGGAAAGATAGACCACCTAATCGGTGATGGAACCATGATGAAAGAAGATGGAGCTGTTTGATTCTACTTGTATTAGTCAATGAATAAATTAATAGTCATTAGCATTAGCTCGTATTAGTTAATTCATGATATGATGTTAGTATTAGACCTTTAGAATGTTTCAATATGCTCAAATATTTTTATTGTACAGTAGAGGTAATCGACTAACCTAAAAACTAGTCGATCGTCTAATATTTAGCAATAAAACGAACTTTTTTCTGCCAGGCCAGATATTCGAATATCAGAGCCTGATATTCGAATATCTGGGCCAGATATTCGAATATCAGAATTCCTATATTCGAATATCTGGCAAGATATTAGAATATGTGCTTAAATATTCGAATATCTAATATTTTTCGCATTAAAGTATTATTTTTTCCGCAAGGCATTATATTCGAATATTAGAATACAATATTCGAATATCCTAAATAACTGCTTCCCAAAACGCTGTTTAAACGCGAAACAAAAGAATTGAAGTTGTTTATACTTATATTTATGTATTTTTTTTGTATGTCAAACTATCGGAAAGCAAAATGGATATCTCACAAAGCGAACTTGGATCAACATCCAACTGTAAAAGTATTTGCCTAGTTGATTCATGTACTACACATACAATACTCAAAGAAAGGAAGTATTTCTCTCAACTGAATATGTGTAAGGCAAACATTACTACAATCTCTGGAAGTAGTAAATTGATTGAAGGCTCCGGAAGAGCTATAGTAACTCTGCCCAAGGGCACGATGTTAATCATAGAGAATGCAATGTTCTCCTCCAAGTTTATGAGAAACTTGTTGAGCTTTAAAGATGTACGCCGGAATGGCTACAATATTGAGACAATGGATGAAGATAATCTTGAATATCTCGTCCTCACTTCAAAGAATGTCTCCGGCCAAAAGAGGGTTATTGAGAAATTCCCGTCTTTATCTTGTGGCCTGTATTGGACAAGAATTAGTGCAATTGAGGCACATTCAACAGTAAATCTAAAGAATACTGAGTCCAATACATTTGTACTTTGGCATGATCGACTGGGTCACCCAGGATCAACCATGATGAGACGGATTATAGAAAGCTCATATGGGCATCCGTTAAAGAATTTCAAAATTCTTTCAAGTAATGAATATCCTTGCACTTCGTGTTATCAAAGCAAGCTGATTATCAGACCATCCCCAACAAAGGTTGGGACTGAGTCACCCCAGTTTCTGGAACGTATACAAGGGGACGTTTGTGGACCTATTCACCCACCTAGTGGGTAGTTTAGGTATTTCATGGTCTTGATAGACGCATCCTGTAGATGGTCTAATGTGTGCGTGTTGCCATCACGCAACCTTGCGTTTGCAAAGTTAATGGATAATAGATGAGAATAATCTTGAATTCTTCATGAAAACGAGGCTGCCCATTTCGGTTTGGGTTCACGCCATTTTGCATGCAGCAATGCTACTTTGTCGGCTGCCCGCTTCGGCTTAGGGTCACGCCATTTTGCATGCAGCAATGCTAGTTCGTCTCTGACTGACGAATTATCACAAATATTCCCTATTGCAATTGGTTTTGGGTCATGAACCCAATATATCCCATTTAAGAAGCTTTGGATGCGCAGTATAGGTGCCTGTAGCACCGCCATCCCGCACCAAAATGGGTTTGCAAAGAAGGTTAGGAATATATGTTGAGTATGAATCGTCCTCCATTATTCGCTACCTCGAAACATTGACAGGAGATTTGTTCACTGCACTATTTGCAGACTGTCAATTTGATGAGACACTTTTCCCAAAATTAGGGGGAGAAGTCGGTGAAACCAAATGGGAAATTTTGTGGAAAAATGTATCATTATCTCATCTTGATCCACATACCTCTATTTGAAAGAAAGAGGTACAAAAGACTATCCATTTGCAAAGAATAGCAAATCAAATGCCTGACGCATTTACGGACTTGAAGAGGATAACGAAATCCCACATTCCTGCGGAAAATGTTCCGATCCGTATTGAAGTCCCTATTGGACAAATATCTAGTGTCATATCCAATGAGTCAAATGCACGCCAGAAGCGTGGCAGACCATTAGGTTCCAAAGATCGAAATCCTAGAAAGAGGAAAAAGAACGATCTAAATGACACTATGAAAGAATCACATGAGGACGCTCATGATTTGATTAATTCCGAGATTCACGAAGAATCTATTGAGCCTGAGACTCTTGAAAATACGGAATGCAAGAATGTGAGGATCTCGAACCTCAGTCTGTGGTAGTACAAAATTAATTGAGAGCTCTCGAAGAGCCAATTATTACTATGTTGGAGAAACACAATTGAGTATTGTGCTGTAGTAAGTCTCAAAGAAACTTATTCAGTTTCCAAAGTACACGCGAAAGCGATTGATTATATTGAGACTATAAATAAAGGAAGGCTTTGATTCTCCTATTACTACAACTTGTAGCGGGGTAATTTGTATATGAAAAGCTACCCGCTTTGTTCTCCAGTTTGTACTACACAAACGAAAGAATGCCACAATAAAGTGGATATCTATTGGTATAAAACCCATGTCATAATAAACCCGAAGTTTATTGATAAGTGCACATTGCATGGTGTAAATTTGAAGTTTACCAATATTGATAATTTATTCAGTTGACATTCGTGTTAGCCATCTCATTTGAAGTATGATGTGCAAATTCACATAGGTGAATATCAAAGAACTAGAAGTTCTTGTTCTCAGTAATGAACTGACCAACTAAAGAGTTCGGGTTGAAGCCCCTAAATTCTGGAAATATCAAAGGTGAATATGGGCCCATTCACCCGCCATGTATACCACATATGATGCATCTATGGAATGGTTACATGCGCAATTGTTATTAACCCGCAGCCTGGCCGTGCTTGCGAGGTAAAACGCTCAGTAATCTAACTTCGAGCATAGTTTCCAGATTCTCTACTCAAGACAGTTAATCTTGATAAGTTGGTTTATATCAAAGTTGGTTTAGCAAGATAATTATTGAGTGCTTCCACTTAATAGCTAAACTGTTTCCTTATGAGAACGAAGTTGTATATATCAGTTTGATATAAGTTGTATACAAGAGTATATTCTCCCCTCAAAAGTGGTTCAGGGTCAGGAACCAAATAATTTCATCTTATATTAAGGTGCTGTGTATATTGACATAATGCACAAAGATGATTTCCCAAAGTTGAGGAAACAAGTTAGCTTTACTAACATGAGGGGGAGACATGATAAACACTTGAGAAAAGGTTACATGGGATGAATTATCATTTGTATATGTATATCCCCGAATATCATGATATGAACCTGAAGTTCATAAAAGGGATAATTCAATTGCAACATATTGCAAAGCATGCTATACGCATTTGCTGACTCAAAGAAAGTAACTAAATGCAAGAGATACAATTCAAGAAGAATTGATTCCATATGAAAGACATGAAGTTTTGAACCTATAGTTCAAATGCTTGAAAGTATAAAGTCAAAGGTATGTATAGTCAGTTTTCGATATCTTATTTGTTTAGTATCACTAATGAAAACTTGATATGCAGCTAAAGTTTATTATGTGACTTACATGACTTAACTTGAAAGATTTAAGTTGCTTGAAGCATATGCAATTCTTGGTCCTGAAGTACCGCATCCTAAGTACAATTTGTGTACATATGTATCTTGCTATAACTATAAGCATGATGGCATTGAGAATGCATCTATGGAGATATTGAAGGGCTATTCCACGACATTATATGAAGATGTTCATATCTATCAAGAATGATGATTTCAAGGTGCGGAATATTTATTCAAGTCAATATGGTTGATTTATTCATCAAGCATCTACCAAAGATCGTTTTGAAGATGATGCACAAGATTGGAATGCAAATGCTCAAGGATATAAATCGATGTACTCATTAGGGGGAGTCAATGCGCGTTGCACTCTTTTTCCCTTACAAGGTTTTGTTCCACTGGGTTTTCCTTGCAAGGTTTTTAACGAGGCAACCAATAGGCGCATATTCAAACATGTGTACTCTTTTTCCTTACTTTAATTTTTCCCATTGGGTTTTGGTTTTAAGGTTTTATGAGGCACATCATTGAATAGACATTCAAGGGGGAGTGTTATGAAATAGAAGATTCTTACACTTCTATTTAAGGTGAATGTCTTTAATGTACTTAATTAGAGAGATTTTAGAGTCCTATTATTGGTAGCAAGATCTTCCTCCTCCCTATAAATAGAGGTGCTCTCTACCATTGTAATTCACCCCTCTCAACTCAATAAGAAGAACTCTCTCTACTCTTCTCTCTATTGCTATTGTTCTTGTCTTTTGCTTTAGTTTATAATAATATCTAATATTTCTGTTCATATTTGTTGAATTCAGAAATATGGTGAATAGCGATTAAGACAAACCTAGCCTAACAAGGGCAATTTCAAATGGGCGCCTACATTTTATCTATTCAAAAATTTTTTTCCATAAAAAACAAACAAGTCAGTCTACCAAAACAGATTTTTGTTTTTGGATTTTAATTCAATGGTTCATCTGTTATAAATAGAACTCTATTTAAGGTGAATGTCTATATTTAGAGAGATTCTAGGGTTTACTACTTGGTGGCTAAGCCACCACCTCCCTATAAATAAAGGGGTTCTCTCCCATTGTAAATCATCCCAAAGTATCAATAAGAGTACTCCTCTCTCTACTTTTCTCTCTATTGTTCTTATTCTTATATTATTTCATAACACGTTATCAGCACGAGTCTCTAACCAATTGAATTTAATATTCAGCAATTATCGCTCTCAGAATCTCGAGTTGCAATCAGATTCATCCACTCTAATTCGTGTTCCGTCGTTTGGGTTTTTCTATTCGAATGAATTTCCAAGCAAAAGAGTGTAATAACGATTGCTACTGCTCCATATGAGAATTTCTATATGAAAAATAGAAGAGATGGTATCATCATAAAGTAATGCAACGGGATGGAAACTCAAGAGGTATATTTGATATCACAACATTTATTGGTATACCTTAAAGGTAAGTAATTTACTTTTCCCTTTCAAATTCTTGAAATTCTACGATTTTATTTCATATACAAACATAGACAAAAAAGTTTGATTATAACTCTAATGGAGTTTGTAAGGAATTATAACCACGTGAAGTGGTAAAAGTTCTATGTCTTGCCATGATTAAATTCATGTATGATTGTGGGCAAAGAATTAAAAATCCGTCCCATTGAATTTGCTCCATTCCCTTTAGAGAATGTGGTAGCAGTATGTGATAAGTCTGAAAGAAGACAAAATTATTACCATGAAGGTATCAATGAATGTGGACGTGGCAATAGACAGAATTATAATCGTCATCATTGTGATAATGAGAATAATAAAGATTCTCAAAATAATCTTTCACTTTATGAAAGTAATATTTGACATGAGATTATATATATAGCACATACAGATGATTATGATCCATTCCCTGAAGTGAATGTGATAATTGCAATAAAGGCCGTAAGTATGAACACGCTCTTGATGTAATTTTGTTTTATGTCTGACATTATGAAAAGAAAGTTCGTTGCCCTTGAAATTTCGGGCAAGAACTATATGACATGGGTGTTGGATGCTGAAATCCATTTGGATGCAATGGGTCTTGGAGACGCCATTAAAGACAGAAATAATGCATCCACCCAAGACTATGCTAAGGCCTTGATTTTCTTGCGCCATCACCTTGATGAAGGCTTGAAACTGTGCTAAGGCCTTGATTTTCTTGCGCCATCACCTTGATGAAGGTTTGAAAATTGAATATAGCACAGTCAAAGATCCACCTATCTTGTGGAATGACTTAAAGGAGAGATATGACAACTTGAAGTTGGTCACTCTGCCACAAGCACGATATGATAAGAATCCAAAAGCAAATAGTTCAGAAACTATATTTTATCATTGCGGTGGAAAAGGGCACCGGGCGAAAATTTGCCGTGTACCAAGACATTTGGTTGAGCTTTATCAAGCATCTCTAAAGAGTAAAGGTCCTGAAACAAATTTTGTCTCTGACGACAATTTTGACATCACCCACTTGGATGTGGCAGACTTCTTTAAGCACCCTGAGGGGAAAACAGACCACTTAATTGGTAATGGATCTGTGATGAAGGAAGATGGAATTGTTTGATTTTATTTTACTTATTTGTATTAGTTAGTGAATAAACTAATAGTCATTAGTATCAGCTCGTATTAGTTAGCTTATGATATAATGTTAGTATTAGTTCTTTAGAATGTTTCAATATGCTTAAATTTCAAAGATATTTTTATTTTCCAGTAGAGTTAACCGACTAACCTAACAGTTAGTCGATTATCTAATATTTCGCAAAGGCAAGATAGTCGACTATCTGATTTAGATAGTCGACTAACCTCATGACTGCTTCCCAAGATAGTCGATTATCAACTAAGTTAGTCGAATAACCTCAGCATATTTTGAAAATATTGTTTAATTATGAAGCAACGGATTAAATTTGTTTATTCTCATGTTCGTATATCTCCTTTTGATTAATTGATTCATGTACCACACATACGATATTCAAAGAGAAGAAATATTACTCTTATTTAAGTATGTGAAAGGCAAATGTTACTACAATTTCTGGTAGTAGTAAATTGATTAAAGGCTCCGGAAGAGCAACTATAACTCTGCCTAAAGGAACAACATTTTAGAGAATGCAATGTTCTCCTCCGAGTCTAAAAGGAACTTGTTGAGTTTTAAAGATATCATTCAAAATGGATATCAGATTGAGACAATTCATGAGTATAATCTTGAATACCTCATTCACTCATGAAAACGAGGCTGCCCACTTCAGTTTGGGGTCACGCCATTTTGCATGCAGCAATGCTAATTCGTCTCTGACTGACGAATTATCACAAATATTCCCCGTTGCAATTAGTTTTGGGTCATGAACCTAATATATCCCATTTAAGAATTTTTGGATGTGCAGTAGATGTGCCTGTAGCACCGCCATATTGCACCAAAATGGGTCCGCAAAGAAGGTTAGGAATATATGTTGAGTTTGAATCGCCCTCCATTATTCGCTACCTCGAAACATTGACAGGGGATTTGTTCACTGCACGATTTGCAGACTGTCAATTCGATGAGACACTTTTCCCAAAATTAGGGGGAGAAGTTGGTGAAACCAAACAGGAAATTTTGTGGAAAAATGCATCATTATCTCATCTTGATCCACATACCTCTATTTGTGAAAAAGAGATGCAAAATATTATCCATCTGCAAAGAATAGCAAATCGAATGCCAGACGCATTTACAGATTTGAAAAGGATAACAAAATCACATATCCCGCAGTGAATGTGACAACATCTGATTCACGAATACATATTCATTATTGGAAGAATATGAACATGAAATTGGTATTGAATATACCACACTCACCCCTAGAAGGAGGTTTGAGATGATATATGAAAATAATGTCATGGCATGAATAGTCATTGGTCACGTACCTATTGTACGCCAAAATAATTTGTCAATGTGATTATCAAAGGACAATAATAATGCAAGAAACATATCTTGCATATAATTTTGACCATGACCATAATGGTATAACTTTCTCTTTAAAAGAGATATTCACCACATGGATGTTGATGAATCTGCGGTAGTACAAAATTAATTGAGAGCTCTAGAAGAGCCAATTATTACTATGTTGGAGAAACACAATTGATTACCAATAAGGTATTGTGTTGTAGTAAGTCTCAAAGAAACTTATTCAGTTTCCAAAGTATATGCAAAAGCGATTGATTATATTGAGACTATAAATAAAGGAAAGATTTGATATCTTCTATTACTACAACTTGTAGCGGGATAATTTGTATATGAAAAGCTACCCGCTTTATTCTCCAGTTTGTACTACACAAACAAAAAAATGCCACAATAAAGTGGATATTTATTGGTATAAAAACCCATACCATAATAAACTTGAAGTTTATTGATAATTGCACATGTCATGGTGTAAATTTGAAGTTTATCAATATTGATAATTTATTCAGTTGGCATTCGGGTTAGCCATCTCAATTTAAGTATGATGTGCAGTAATAGAGAATTCACATGGGTAAATATTAAAGAACTAGAAAGTTCTTTACGAATTCTCTTATATTACTTGTTCTCATTAATTGATTGACCAACTAAAGAGTTCGGGTTGAATCCCATAAATTCTGGAAATATCAAAGGTGAATATGGGCCAATTCACCTGCCATGTATACCATATATGATGCATCTATGATATGGTTACATGTGCGATTGTTATTAACCCGCAGCCTTGCCGGTGCTTGCGAGGTAAATTGCTCAGTAATATAACTTCAAGCATAATTTCCAGATTTTCTATTCAAGATAGTTCATCTTGATAAGTTGGTTTATTTCATAGTTGGTTTAGCAAGATAATTGTTGAGTACCTCCACTTAATAGCTAAACTGTTTCTTATGAGAACAAAGTTATATATATTAGTTTGATATACGTTGTATACGAGAGTATATTATATTCTCCCCTCACAAGTGGTTCAGGGTCAGGAACCAAATAATTTCATCTTATTATTGATGTGCGGTGTATATTTTCATTAATACCATAATGCACAAAGATGGACTCTCAAAGTTGAGGAAACAAGTTAGCTTTTCTAACATGAGGGGGAGACATGATAAACACTTGAGAAAAGGTTACATGGGATGAATTATCATTTGTATATATAGATCATCGAATATCATAATATGAACCTGAAGTTCATAAAAGGATAATTCAATTGCAACATATTGCAAAGCATGTTATACGCATTTGCTGACCCAAAGAAAGTAACTATATTCTCACTGCAAATGCTCATATTAAGTCCCAGAAGGACAAAGTCTTTGATACGCTTAAAGCGTATAGACAAATCGGTTTCAAAATAACTTCTTAATAAAGAAGATGAGCAAATGATCAAAGTGATCATAATGGGGAGGCAAGTGATCTAGAAGATCACATGACATAACACTTCATAAAATCTCATGAGAGATTCAGGTACCTGATATATGAATAAAGAGATCTCCATGTTATGTCTTTATGAAAATTTATTGAAACCGATATAAAATGTTCGTCGACGACATCTATGATAGCGCTAAATATCGATGAGGATCTTATGTTTGTCGAATACAAACAAAAATATTGGCTAAATGGAAGAGATACAATTCAAGCAGAATTGATTCCATATGAAAGACATGTAGTTTTGGACATGTAGTTCAAATACTTGAAAGTATAAAGTCAATGGTATGTGTAATCAGTTTTCGATATCTTATTTGTTTAGCATGACATGAAAACTTGATATGCATCTAAAGTCTATTATATGGCTTATATGACTTAACTTATATGTCAATCCATGAAAGATTGAAGTTGCTTGAAGCATATACAATTCTTGGTCCTGAAGTACCACATCCTAAGTGCAACTTGTGTACATATGTATCTTGCTATAACTATAAGCATGATGGCATCGAGAATACCTTTATGGAGATATTGAAGAGTCATTCCACGACATTATATGAAGATGTTCATATCTATCAAGAATGATAATTTCAAGGTGCGGAATATTTATTCAAATCAATATGGCTGATTTATTTATCAAATCTCTACAAAAGATCGTTTTGAAGATGGTGCACAAGATTGGAATGCAAATGCTCAAGGATGTGAATTGATGCTCTTTTCAGGGGGAGTTAATGCGCGTTGCACTCTTTTTCCCTTACAAGGTTTTGTCCCACTGGGTTTTCCTTGCAAAGTTTTTAACGAGGCAACCAATAGGCGCATATTCAAACATGTGTACTCTTTTTCCTTTTTTTTCCCATTGGGTTTTGTTTTAGTTAAGGTTTTAACGAGGCACATTATTGAATAGACATTCAAGGGGGAGTGTTATAAATAG
This sequence comes from Nicotiana benthamiana, assembly GCA_034376525.1. Classification (NCBI taxonomy): domain Eukaryota; kingdom Viridiplantae; phylum Streptophyta; class Magnoliopsida; order Solanales; family Solanaceae; genus Nicotiana; species Nicotiana benthamiana. The sequence goes on along the minus strand of CM067324.1, from coordinate 125,728,476 downwards.
AACTCTATTTAAGGTGAATGTCTATATTTAGAGAGATTCTAGGGTTTACTACTTGGTGGCTAAGCCACCACCTCCCTATAAATAAAGGGGTTCTCTCCCATTGTAAATCATCCCAAAGTATCAATAAGAATACTCCTCTCTCTACTTTTCTCTCTATTGTTCTTGTTCTTATATTATTTCATAACATCTTTGTTCTTTGATTTTAATTTTTGAGTCTTAATAAAGTGTCATAACTTAATTTCAATCTAGCAACAAGTCTCAAGAACTAATAAAATTTGCAAGTCTCAAGGGCACATTTTCTTTGATTCCCTACATACACTTCAAATCTAAAAATGCCTTTTTTTTTATAGGAAAAACTCTACATTCTTTTTTTTTCATCAAAGATCAAACCATTTACAGAATAAAGTAGCTGCTGACCAGCTACTGTTCTCAATCAGTCTATTGGGATTCACTCCCGTAATTCATATATACATCAATATCTAAGGATAGTGATCCAGTCTTCGCAAAGTATCCTTCCAGTGTTTAAAAGAGGTCCCTTGTATATGTATGTGAACTGCTATTTCTTTGCATGTATCATTTATACCCATTCTTCCGCCTGGAACCTAATCTTGTTTATTTCTCGCCATAGACAGTATACTAGCATCCCAAACACACTGGTGGTTATTTCAGCATGTTCATTCTCCTTTTAGCAATGTTGCTAATCCATTTTACTTCACTGTTCCAATCACATATGGCCCTCTGGTATCCCAGCCAAAATAGCAATCTATTCCATAGCTCCCAAGCTGTCGGGCAAGTAAAAAAGAGATGGTCAAAGGATTCGTCTACTTGCCTGCATAATACACATTGTTGTGGAATCTGTATCCCAAAATTCATTAGCCTCTCCGTTGTTGCCAGTCTTCTGTGCAAAGCTAGCAAGACGATAAATTTGAATCGTGGGTGTAGTTTTGTCTGCAGAACAATGCTTTTCCAGTGTACTTTGGGGGTGTTGAGGGATTTGCAAAAAGTAGAGTTTTTTTTATGCTGAACCAATCTCCTCTTTGTAGCATTTGCAGTCTACATTCCAGATTTCCTTGAATTCCTTGTAGATTTGTTATCAGTGATCGAGTCTCAAAGATCTTCCTCACAGCCCAAGCAGCACTTTTAGGAGTTGTTGCGTCCTCTACAGCATAATTTTTTATATAGTATGTGTGCACCCATTTGACCCATAGGTTGTCCTTCTTCATTGTTACTGCCCACAGATGTTTTGCGACATCTGCCTTATTCCATATTGGCAGGTTCAGCACATTTAGGCCTCCAGAACTATATGGTATACATATAGTTTCCCATGCTACTAATGCCTTATTTGACACATTTGCTGCTCCAGTCCACAAGAAAGATCTGCAGGTTGCCTCGATCATCTTCATTACCTTTTTTGGTAGGAGGAAGATTTGAGACCAGTAGGATTGCATTCCGAATAAGACTAATTTGATCAACTGGAATCTGTCTGCGTAAGATAGTAGTCTTGATGTCCAGCAGTTTATTTTCTATGTTATCTTTTCTACTATTGGCCAGCATTGTGTAACTGATAATTTTTTGGAATCTAATGGAACACCAAGATATTTGAAAGGCAGAGAACCTTCAGGGAAATCAGTTCTTGTAAGATTTCCTCTTTCAGCCAGTTTGATACTCCTGCTACATAGACTGCACTTTTATCTGCATTTGCTTGAAGTCCTGAGGTGTTCGCAAAATTTTGGAGCGTCTGTTTTAAAAGTCTTACATATTGGGTATCAGCCTTGCAGAATAGTAGAAGATCATCGGCAAAACAGATATGCGCCACTCCTAGCTTCTTGCATCTAGGATGAAAATTGAACTCCTTTCTTCCCATCATATGCTTCAGTTCCCTGTGCAAGTATTCCATGACGATGACAAAAAGGTATGGGGACATTGGGTCTCCGTGCCTTATACCTCTCTTTCTTTTAAATGGATTGGTCAGCCCTCCATTAAGATTTAATGCATACGTGACAGAAGAGATGCATTCCATTATCCATTTTGTAAATTTTTAGGGGAACCCCATGTCCATCAGTATTCTCTCAATAAAACACCATTCCAGTGTGTCGTATGCCTTCATTAGGTCAACTTTTAGTACACACCGAGGGGATACTCCTTTTCGATTATACCCTTAAAATAATTCCTGGGTAAATAGTATGTTGTCTGTTATACTTCTGCCTTCAATAAACGCTGACTGTGAATTACCAATCAAGTCCCCTATGACTGTTTTGATTCTTGATGTGAGCACCCTTGTGATAATTTTATATAGGGTCGTGCAGCAAGCAATAGGTCTGTAGTATTTGACAGTAGAAGGATTTTGAATTTTAGGAATCAAGGTTACTGCTGTGCTACTGACACCTTTATGCATTTTCCCTGTTGCAAAGAATTCCGCTACTGCTTCATAGACATCATCAGCAACAGTGTCCCAGTGTTTAGTGAAGAATTCGACTGGGAAGCCATCAACTCTTGGTGCTTTATCATTGGGCATTTCATGTATTGCCTGATCAATTTCTGCCTAACCAGAAACTGCTTCTGCTGTGTGTTAAGACATGGTCCTTTTTGAATAAGGACAATATTTGGACACTTACAGAATGGTTGAGTTTCCCCCAGTATCTTGCTGAATACTTGTAAAAACTCTGTTTCCACTAGTTTAGGATCAAACAGTCTCACCCCTGAGTCAATGTATATGGAGTTTATTGTGTTTATGTTTGTCCTATACTTCAGTTGTACATGGAAGTACTTGGAGTTTGAGTCTCCACACATGATCCACCGTGCCCTGGATTTTTTATGAAGAATCTGTTCTTCTATGTTGCTCCATTTCTCTACTTCTGTTAAAGTTTTTTTTTCTTGGTCTATGAGCTGCTGGTCCAAATTCCTCCTCGTCAATTCTAACTGTATGGTTTGTAGTTTCTGTCTTACTGCATTGAGATGGGTTCGATAGGAGGCCATATGAGTGTTCAGTTCTTTCAGTTCCCATTTCAATGATTTGAGCTTGATCCATAGCTTGTGCATACTGCCAGTATCGTCAGTTCCCCTCTGCTTCCAAGCCTTTTCTACTATACCAGTAAATTCAACATGCTCCATCATAGGCTTGTACAGTTTAAAGGGTTTTGGATGTATGTTCTTCCTCTGAGTTGTAGTTGTGCATTGTATTAGAATAGGAGAATGGTCTGATACCCCTGGAGTTAGGTAATCAGTTTCAGTGTGACTGTAATGCTGCATCCATGTTATATTGCCAAAAGTCCAGTCTATTCTGCTAAATACCCTTCTGCTAGGTTGTGTTTGTTGCACCGGGAGAAGTAACATCCCATACTTTTCAATTCAGTAAGTTGAAGATTGTTGATTGCTTCCTGAAACCCTTTGAGTTCATTATGTGTTACTGGTTAGCCAATTCTGTCATCCGTGTGCAGAACATTATTAAAATCCCCACTGATCAACCAACTTTGTTTAACAGGTGCTCCTAACAACATCAGCATATCCCAACTGTTGTCTTTTACTCATATCATTGCTTGCATGTACCACTGTAAGGAGAGTTTTAAAATTTGTTCCTATTTCTTGAACTTCACAATGAATGAATTGTTCATCAGTCAACAAAATTGTCACCTCACTGCTTTGGTTCCACATTAGCCAGATTCTGCCATTTGAGTGTTCATTGTAATTACAACAATTTCTCCATTCTCCATAGACAGTGTTGAGTATCCTACCAACTTTTCCTTCCTTTACTCTAGTTTCTAGACAGCCCATGACATCCACCTTATGCTTTCTCATGAAGAGTTTTAACTCTTTATGCTTGTAGGCCTTGTTCAGGCCCCTGATATTCCATGTGGCTAGTATCATTTAGGGGTGAAGCTGGATGGGCCAGCGTCCCCAGGATTGCCTTCCATCTGCAAAGGGGTAAATCTGTTGCTTGAGTTCAGGATACTAGTGTCTATTTGCATTACATTCTTCCCTTTCTGTTTCCCAATTTCATCCTCCTTTGTAGAGCTAGTTCCTACAGCCTCCAGCACATCCTTAGTCTTCTTTTCCTGTTCAGACGCCACATTCTTGGTTTTTACTTTTGGTGTCCATCTCTTGGTTACTCTGAACTTCTGTTTCAACTAAACTGTTTTGGGTCTGTTCATGTCTTCCTTTGATGTATGTTGCTCTTCCTTATACCAGCAATCAGCAGAACTATGCCCAAATTTGATACAGTATTCACAAAACTTTGGTTTCCATTCATAGCCTATTTGTTGGACTATGATTCCTCTTTTTGTTTGAAGCTCTACACTATCTGGTAAAGGCTTGGAGATATCTGTTTCAATCAACACTCTGGCATATGGCACTTTCTCCAAATCCGCTATGTATTTATCAGTATATAGGGGCTTTCCAGCCACACTTGCCAGTTTTCTTAATGCTTCAGTTGTCCAGAAGCCCAGTAGTAATCCATGGAAGTTTATCCACAGTGGCACCACACTTATATTAGCCGGATCAAACTTGAAGTCCATTTTCCATTGCTGCAACACAAAAGGCTTGTTATGGAAGGTGTAAGGTCCTGCTTGTAACACGCGATCCTTATCCTCCGCGTTCTCAAATCTGAACAGTAAGTACCCATCGTCATGGTACATTATTTGAGGCATTTCGACGAAATTCCACAGGTTTGCGACAAAAGTTTCCATAGTTTTTCATAAGGCGATTCCCCCAGTACAAAGCCTATCATTGCACTACTCCAATAAACCTCTAAAGCCTGTGTATCTGCATCATCAATTTGAACTACAATTCGTCCATCCCTCGTATCAGGGGGGATGTAGCTTAGGGCATTACCTCTTTGAGGGGTTCTATTGAACATCTTTTTCTTGTGAACCTCCCCTGTGTCTGCTACAGCTTGTATGCTTCGATCATGTGTTGCATGCATGGAAAATTGCAATCGCCGGTGAATTTGCGATTGTGACTGTGTTCCTGCCTCTTGAGCTTGGACCGGACATTCCTCGATTTCCTCCCTTATAGGTTGAAATTGCTTTGGCAGAAAACTTCCTAGAGTTAGCGGATTCAATCTCTGCTGAATACCCGACTCCGGCGTCACGATCGCTCCATTTTGCACCTCATCTGCTTCTGGGTTATGGAAAACAGTGGGTGCTGAACCCATATCCATTAACCATCGATTTTGATGGTTTATTGCTGGAGTGACTTCCAATTCCTCTTCTCCTTTGTTTGCTGGTGTCGATTGATGCTTCTTTCTCGTCTTTGCCATGACGGAAGCGCAGGATTGCGCCCTGCTATCGTGCGCCACTTATCAATACTTTTAATTTTATATCTAGTCCCTTCAAATTTATCATAATATACTCGATAGGAAATTTCACAAGTGAAAGAATCAAAAGAACTTCATGTTTCAATTCTAGTCATTTATCCTTTACTTAAATCCATCGTAGCTTCCACAAAATTGCTTGTACCTATACAAGTTAGAGAAATTAATAAGTTAAAAATAAACTTCACAAGTTAATTCTCTTAATGCATCACTCAAAATATATTATACTATCACTTAATATTTGTGTTTATTCAAGATCATAATCTTTTTATGACCACACTCAAAAATTAAAATGATTCTTCACAACTTTTTTTTCAAAATTTTGATGCGAGCACCACCTAAAAATGGAACCAAAAACTAGATTTTATTTAAACCCATATTTAGGGGACTTATTTCTCACATATTTACCTCAATGCTGCCTCTATGTCTTTAGGCCAAAAACGAGGGTACAAACTGTAAATCAGGAATAAATCAATCCCATTCCTAACCAGACCCGGATCCGTCTAATAGAATCTGGATATTAAAACGGGAGACCAGACGCTAACCCTAAACGACCAGATTTTCTGGATTCTTCTCCTTCCTCTAGTACCTTCAATCTCCCTAGCTGCGCGCAAGCCGATAAGAATTGCGGAGTCTACTAGGGTTTACCGACTCATCGATTGGAGATTTTCTGTTCGGTCGCTTTATCCGCCTTCGGAAGGCATCAAACGGCGAGACTCACCCATCCATCGTACTGGTACATGTCTTTTCCTTTAGCAATGTTGAATTCATAACGTATCTCTATTTTATTGCTGAATTTTCACTTTAACTATTTTGGATTCTTGATAATTAAATGTGAATTATCATTTTCTTTTCAAATTTGCTAAGTTCCTTGTCGCATCCACGATTATAGATATTATATGAGTGACTGGGCGTTCATACAAAAACGTTTTTTTGGTATACAACCGCACAATTATGCTTCAATCCCAAACTAGTGGTATGAATATTTATTCACTCCAAATACCTTCTTTATTGCATTGTTGAATTATTTTGGTTTCTTTAAAATCTCCTACATATGCCCCCAAGTATTGGTCTACTGGTAAGAATGCAATACATGATGTGTGGGTTAGGCGCGGTTCTAATTTTCATGGTATTTAAGTGGAGAAGGTAGAGGGTAAAGTGGAAAAGGCAGAGGGGCGCCCCAGTATCCACCAAGTTTTAACGGTTCCCTACTGGGCTTCAGGGATTCCTTTTCTTATCAAAATAAACCCCCCCACATATCCCTACACTGTCATACAATGTCCAACCTACTCCTGTCAAACAGTAGACCTAGTACATGTGTGGCAAGAACACAAATGTTAATGGACACTTTTTTTTCTTCCAATTTTAGTGGTTTTTTTTATAAGTTTGCATGGAAATGAATCTTGTGGGCGATGTGATGTGCTTGATTCATCTTGGAGTTTCATATGCACAATAGAACTCTTTCAAGTTGTTAATTATGCTGTATATTGATGATTTGATTAAAGATCAATATGGAATTTGGAGGTTCCCATTGCTGTTCAGTGTTAAAAATAGCATGAAGCGAGGAAAAGCGACAACTCCCATTTCACGAAAAGCGAGAAACGAAGTGCCCGCCTGTTTTTAGTGAAGCAGAATTTAAAAAAAAATTAAAATAAATACGGCATAGACAACACATGTAATTGTAAGCAAATGTTCAATACTTGAATTAAAAAACTGAAGAGTAGCATAAACTAAAGCACAAAATAGGCATCCTATTCTTCTACAAGATTTTCAAGAGTAGCATCACTTTAATCACGAAATGAGCATCCTATTCTTCTACAAGATTGTCAAATTCTTGTATTCCACTCTCATTATTATATTGCTCGTCATTTTCTTCAACTTCATCTTCTTCATCAACAAGGGACAAAGTAGCTGCTTGTTTTCCCTTCCTCTGTGAACTTGAAGTTGAGTTACTCCCCCTCAAACCATAAATCCTCTCCCCAATTCCACGCGCTTCTGCAACAGCACCCTAAGTGATATCAGAAGTATCATCAAATACTTCTTCATCTGCATGATCTTCCGGGACTCTAGTTAGCCATTCATTAGCATCATCGATGTTGTCCAAACTAATTGGATCAATTACATTGCGAGCGTTGTAACGATCCCTCAATGTTCTATTGTACTTAATGAAAACTAGATTATTGAGATGTTTCAAGGTTAGTTTGTTCCTCTTTTTGGTACGAATTTGCAAATAATAAGTAATTAGTAAGATTAGAACAATTGAGATATAATTTAATTATCTCAATATACTAAATCTTTCTTATTAGTTCTTACATGCTCAAACACGCTCCAATTCCTTTCACGTCCGGATGAGCTACATGTTAGACTTAGAACATTGATGACAAACTTTTGTAAATCTGTAGTGGAATGACCATATTGCTTCCACCATTCAACTGTAGAAGTAGAACACATTTTCAAAACATAATATTAATAAAGAAATAACTTATTAACTATAAAACAACATATAAGCACTCGCTCACCTGGTGACTTCGTCGTTCTTTGTTTAATGGTCATGTTTTTTCCAAAAAGTTGTTCAGCATTCATATAAATATAAATTGCTCTGTGATTTTATCTTGCATGGATTCTTCAGGTATCAACTTCTCAATGCATTCATAGTATTCATTCCACAAAAGTTCATCTCCTAGAATCCCCTCTTCATTGGCATAAAACAGTTCCGGGTTCAAAACGAGTCCAGCTGCATGCAAAGGTATCCCACCTTTTATCTTATGATCTCAAAGACTCTTTTGTATTTTCTTTGATCACTAAGAGAGTCGTGAATAACCTCCTTTGCCCTTTCAATTGCTTCGTACAAGTAGCCCATTGGTGGCCTTTGCTCCCCATCCATCAAACGAAGCACTTTAACTAAAGGACCACCAATCTTCAATGCATGAACCACATTGTTCCAGAATGAAGGAAAAAGTATAATATATGCAGATTCTCTCCCTTGAGCTTCCCACCCATAGGCACTGCTAGTGTACTCATCTGAAACAAACAACTTCTCCAAATTGCTTTTTTCCTCATACATCCTAGCCAAAGGCAAGAAAATAGTAACAAATCTTGTCTTTGTAGGTTTCACCAAGCTTCTTTGTTTAGTAAATCTCTTCATCATGTTCAATAATAAAGGCCTTTGAACAATATAGAAATGCGCTTTAATTGCCTAATTAAAGACAATACTGAAGGGTCTAATATCATCAAAGATCAAATTAACAGAATGCGCTGCACTCAGAGTCCAATAGATATGCCGGTAGCAAGCAGACATCATTTTACCAGCTTTAACATTTTCACTTGCGTTGTCCGTGACACTTGAACAACATTTTGTGCGCCAATAGAGTCTATTGTACTCTTGAACAAGGAGTACATTTTGGTTGAATCAGTCGAAGAGTCGTTTGCATCAGCGGACTCAAGAAACAAGCTTCCCGTAGGAGAATTCACCAAGATGTTGATGATCATTTTTCTATTTTCCGCTGTCCACTTATCCATCATAATGGAACAACCAAACTTGTTCCATTCTACATTGTGCTCCTCCACGATTTTGTTCACCTCTGCCACCTGTTTTTTAGATATGGCCTACTAACTTCATAATAAGTTGGGGCTTCATTCCTGGGCCATATTGGCCTACGGCCTCGATAAAAGCAGCAAAAGTGTCAGTATAACAACAAGAACAACAACAATTAACAGGAAGTCCTGCATCATACATCCACCGGGCAAAAAAGGTCCCTCAAAATCGCTTTTGCATTAACTTGAGGATTATCATTTTTTCCTCCCTTATCTTCATATTTTTGCGGGAAGTAACGATCCATAGGACCTTCGGTCTTGCCAGTAGATCCACAACTAGAAGACGTTGGTGGAAGCATCCTTCCTCGCTTTTGTTATTTTGGTGGAAGAGACGAAGCATCGTCGCCTTCTTCTGTTTCATCATCATCATCAAGATTATAAAGTTCTTGTTCGTGAATAATTTGAGTCTTTAACTCTTTTTTTTTTTGAAGGTATGCGTTCAATTCTTCCTTCACATGCCCCGGAACTTTAGGACAAGATGCGACATTTGGATCACCACTGATTAGATGCGCTTTTTGACGATAGATTCCTCGATTTGTAATCTTATCACTAAAAAGACATCTAATTGCCATCTTGTTGGTTTTGGTAACTCTTTCAGAGTAAGCCCAAGCCGGGTCTTTTCTATCTTCTTTTGGCGCCATTAAAATAACTACATTAGAGAGCAATAAGAACTAAAAATAAGAAATATATAATTGGGCAGAAAGTGGGCAAAATTTGGGCTGAAACAGGGCAGAATTTTTCTGAAAAAATTTCGCCAGCATTTCGGCGCTCTTTGGACGATTAGAAAGAAAAAGAAAAAGAAAAAGAAAAAGAAAGAAGAAGAAGAATGAAAATAAAAAGTGCAAAAGCAAAACATACCTTTGAAATTTGAAAGCTGTTGTTGTAGAAGAAGAAGAATCCTAGTTTGCTTAGACAATTGGCTGCTTCAAGTGAGGTAGAAATCGCTAGTTTTTAAGGAAGAAAAGGCTGAAGAAGACTCACGATTTGGGTCTTTTAATTGATAAAAGACTCGTTTGGGCTTTTATTTCAAGAAGCGATCGCTTCTTCCGCTCCTTACCGCTTGACGGCTTCTCGCTTTTCTCTACCTGCGTCGCTTTTATATGTAGCGCCCAACCCGTCGCTTCTCGCTTAAAGCGATGAAGCGGACGCTTTTTTTAACACAGTTGCTGATAATTGGATTTCTGTTGAAAGTAAGCTGAGTTTTTGTCTTCTTGTGCAGATACTCAAATATATAAGTTTTTGTGGACAGAAGAGAATCAACTAAAGATGGAGGATTGGGGTAATGTTGAGATCACTCAATGTTTTTATTAGTACTCTTCCTGTGAAAAACTAATTCAGTTACTTCTGATGGTTATGCGTTTTGCTTTATTTAGGAAACAATTTATTGTTCCTTTTTCTTTTCATTTTTGATAAGTAGGAAGCTGTTTATTGTTATTAATTGGAAGGCACTAAACATAATTTTTGTGCATTCCATATCTTTGTGACATCTATTGTTTCATGATTGATTATTGTTATTTATAGGCTTTCTGTATAACTTTGATATTGGGAGCGATGTGTCCCTTGCCGAGTTCTTACATGCAAAAGTAGTATGATCTTGTCTGGTGTTGTATATGACTTGTCTGGTGTTGTATATGATTATATTCCCTTATAATTGATATAGTTCAGCCAACCTCCTAAAAGCTATGGTTTAATATACAAAATTTGCCATGCCATTATATGTCTTCAACTAGTGGATGAAATGGAGTAATCTATTTTGGAGATGCAAATATTATTTAATATCCAGCTTTTGTTGTAGCTACTCTTGTACCAAATTCATGGAAGATATATGCACTATGAGCTTTCGTGATTTTCTTTTTTTTCAAGCAAATTTTGAGAATAGCACATTAATCATGATGCTGCCGGACGCTAGGGGTTTGAGGTGTGCAATTGTTGCTGCATTACCTCATTGCTCTGTCAAACCTCAGTTTAACCAATGACTGTTGTTATTTTGCTTTCTTCTTGAGGGATGGTGTTAATATTAATGTAATGTTGGGTAGGAATGCAGGACATATTAACTCAAAACTTTCCTTGTTCCTTCTTGATACTTTAACCTCATATGTGCATTGCCTATTGCTCACACCAGGGGTTTGTGGGGGCAGAAAGGGAAAGGAATAAACGATAATCTAACGATTCATTTCCGCTAATCAGTGGTAAACTGCTTTCTTTATTATTGTAGGAGTTTTATACTTTACTTGATTCTGGATGTTTATGTGCTGAGTGCACTTCACTTGAACTCACTAGTCACATAGATATGTTTTTTGCATAACGTTTACATATAGCTGCTTGCATCAAAAAGGTAAATAACCATAGTCAAGGGATCAAATATCTACAGTAACTGATATTGGGACAGCTTGCACACCTTGGCTATTCTACCTGGTACCTTCAACCTCCCACTAGCACAGGCACCGGGTATCTCTACCCACCAAGGTTTAGGCAAATGGGAATAAATCACCTATAGTGTTTTTTGTCTCCGCTATTTGAAACTGAGACCTCATTCATCCACTTCATTTACCACTAAGCCGCCGTACTTTTGGTGCTTGGTAATATGCTATGTACGTTAGGTCCCTATTGTTAGGAGATGTTGCATCTGCAAACAAGTGTAATTAAGGGATTGGGGGTTTGATTCATTTATCTTTCCGGCAAGACTTGGATACCCTGTCCAAGATATTGCATGTTGAAACCACTGTATTTAAGGGATTGAGGATTTGATTCTTTTATCTTTCTGAAAAGACTTGGATTCTCTGTCCATTTTCATGCTCTCTCACTATACTGTGCATGCAGAAAAAGGGATGCAATTCCCCTCAACCTAATACCTCTGTGGATAAAATCGGTTTTATTACCATAGTCTTTCTGATATAAGTGCCTATGTTTACTGATTGGCTGTTTATTAGTGAATTCCGAGTTTGGTATAACTTGACAACTCTTGTTGTTTTAAGCCGCATCATTGTGTGCACGATAGTCTATAGCTTGCATATTTTGTTTCAGAGGATGTGCCAGTTCCAGATCTTCTTAAGAAGGAGCAACCAAGGAGTAAATGGGATGATGAAGATGCAGATGATAATGATGTAAAAGAATCGTGGGAAGATGAAGAGGAGCCTGTTCCGGTATGGTTGACTAGTTATTGATTTCCTGCTTCTGTTTTGTGACAAGCTTGCGGTATTCGTCAATTCTAAAAAAAATCATCTTAGTTAAACTGTCTTGTTCCAATAATCCACCTCTTTGCCCCTGCTACTGTTCTGTGTTTATCACTATCTTGAAATGTAGAAACTGCTCTTCTGGGTTGAGAATATCTACTTGGATTAACTTATCAAAGAATTATCTAAGTGGATATCGATGGTGCTGTTGCTGAATCAATGGGTCATATTTCTGCGTTTTGCATGCTAACGTGGAAGTATAATGGAGTAATATTTTGACTTCTGTTTGCATACTAGGTGAATCCCATTTGTTTGAGACTTTGAGTAGTTCTTTTATGGGTAAATAATATATTATATAAATATTTGCACCAAGCCAGTGCAACAGTCATAATTACAGGTTGTGCAAATCAGCAATTGCGTCTAAAATATCATCTACATCTGGTGCAAAAGCCAGTTTGCACCAAAAAGCGATCAACAAAATCAATTGAGTTTTAAGGCACTGTAGAATTCTTCTTTTGCCTTCAAAAATTCTACTGTTCTTTCAAGCCAGACGGACCACCAGATAACTTGAGGAACAGTGTTCCAGGTCTTTTGAGCTTTCTTGCATAGACCCTCGCTCGTCCAGCACTTCAGCATTTCTGAAATGGAGCTAGGCATGGTCCAAGACATACCAAATATTGAAAAGAACATGTTCCATAACTGGCTTGTAACCTTGCAATGCAATAAAAGATGGGTAACATCTTCAGATTGTTCTTCACATAAAGGACATCTGCTGCACAGCTTGAAACCCCTCTTCTGGAGATTGTTTTCTGTGAGGCATGCCTCCTTAGCCACAATCCAAGAGAAGCAAGAAACCTTTAAAGGTGCCATGTTGTACCATATTTTTTTTCTAGGCCATAACTCACTGTTGCAAAACCCCAGCATATTGTAACAGCTTTTAACTGAAAAAATGCCCTTGGGGTGACCCTTCCAACTGTTAAGAGTCCAATTTTTGTTGTGATCCAAAACAGTGTTGCTTAGCATTTGTAGCAAGAGGCCTACCCTCTCCATTTCCCAATCATTAATATTCCTTCTAAGACCCAAATTCCAGCCCTGCAATGTAAAGAAATCTGCAATTGCCTCATTGTGATGCTAGGATAGATTATAAAAATCTGAAAATTGGTCTTTTAGCAGCGTATGACCCAACCATGCATCTTCCCAAAACCTGATTTTCCTTCCATTTCCTTCCAATGCAGCTTTTCATTCTATCCTATGCGCCGAGGGTCGATTGGAAGCAGCCTCTCTGCCCTTTCGGGTAGGGGTAAGGCTGTCTACATATTACCCCCCAGACCCCACCTGGTGGGAGTATACTGGGTAGTTGTTGTTGTTGTTGTTGTTGCCAAGAATAAAACTCATGTTTGACTCAAACTTGTTCCAATGCCCTCTAATATGTTTCCATAAACCGGTGCCTCATTATTTGCCTTGTAAATTGGAAAACAGAGGCGGTCTGGGAATTAAAACCTTTAAGATTCATAATGGACGTCTTCTGATCAACTGGCATTGGAGATTCAACATGGAGGAAAATGCACTTTGGAGGAGAACTTTGGTGGAAAAGTTTTCGTTGGACAATCCATGGCACACCAAAGTGTCTAGAGTAACCTTTCTGGCGTCCATCTAGCCGGAAAATCCCCTCCTTCCTTGAGATACAAAGATATTTCCTAACTAGTTATAGTATGAAGGAAAACATTATATACTTTGCGGTGGGTTTCAAATCATACAAGATAGAGAGATGTACAACAAATGCTTAAGAATTGTTCGAATGGACATAGCGTGGAAGGAACCTGATTAGAAGGACTACATTCAGCAGAAAATCGATGCTGTGGCTATGCGATAACATGAAAGAAGCATCAAAGGTGAAAGGTAATTATGTGAAAAGGTGGAAAACCAAAGATAGACTATCAGAGACATACCGCGAAAGGAATTTCAATAGGTATGGTCGTTATATTTCCATCATTGGGGTAATAGGTAGGGGAAGATCGGTCATTATTGTACCAGAGGCAGCATACAATGCAGGGTGGCTTGAAATTGCATTGAAGATAGAAAGGTTCATTAATTTGGGAGTGGGGGTGGGGGGAGGAGAGGAGAAATGTCTTTAAAGCTTATAAGGAGGTTGAAGGACTTCAATGATCCAACATTGTCAGGAAGATAGCCCAAAAATAGTGACTTTATCGGAGGTTCGAAAATGGGCTTCATACTCCTGGAAGCAAACAAAGGAAATCAATATTTATGAGATGAACAAGCACAGATTCCTCTTTGAATTCTCATCGAAAGCTACAGCCGACCAAGTTCTGAAAATAGAATGGTTCTGGAAGAAGCTTAAAGTGAAGCTTTAATGGTGGGAACAAGCCCGACCATTACAAAAATAAAGCACACATGGATAAGGATAGTGGGGCTTCCCCTTCATCTTTGGTCTCAAACAGTCTTCAAAGAAATTGGAGATGTATGTGGTGGTTGGATTGAAACAGAGGAGGAAACATAATTAAAAAATCATCTGAAATGGGCAAAAGAATAATGGCCCAAGGAGATGGATACGTCAACTCCTAAAACGGTGAAGGTGGAATCTGAAAGTATGGTCTTTGAAATACAGATCTGGTGTGAACTGCCGCGAGGTACACCACTGGTGAGAATGGAGAAGATTACAGTTTGAACCAGTGGGTAAAACATCAGCGGGTAATAGACTGTAACAAAAGCACAGTGGGAGGGGCTCGAGGTGATACAGTAACGACAGGATATGAGGATACTTGGTCTAAACCTAGTACCTCACGTGACATGTCATGTGAGTTTTTAAAACCTTATAACAAGGCCAAACAGACTGATACAGTAAAGAGAATGGGCCTAAATTTTTTGGCCCAAAAAATTTCTGAAGAAAAGGCCTTTAATAAGGCCACAGATAGGCCCAGGACTGATCCCTTCCATGAAGAATTAAAAGCCATCCAGTTCGATCCTTTGAAGGAGAACATACTAGTACTGGAGGAGAATTTAAGAGACAGAAGCAACAATGTACAACAAAAGATGGAGAACAAGCAAACGGAATGGAAGATGAGATGGAAGGAACAAAACATATGGTGCTGCTCCAGATTAATGAAACAGCAGCAGAAGGAGAGAATGAAGGAGCAGCAGTAGAAACAAACAAGGACAACAACATGCAGATACAAGGAGCAGATACACATAGAGGAGATGCATGGGCAATAGAAGTAGCAGTGCCTCTGAACCAACGATCTTTAGAACCTAAAGAAGACCTAGAGTTTGAAGCATCTATTTGGGTGCACCAAAACATTATAAAGCTTAGTAAAGAATTTGTGGATGACTTTAATGGTTGTGAAAGAGAAGCTTTGGAATTGTTGATGAAAATTGACAGCGGAAGACAAGTAAATACGCAAAGAAGCATCATCAGGGAATCAGACACCAAAGAAAAAGGGGATCAAAGAATTAAAAGGACTAGAGTTACGAAGTAATTTTAAGAGTAATGGGAGAAGAAGTAGGGGGAATAATTATCAATCAGAGTTAATGTTAGTAAACATATTATCATGGATTGTAAGGAGGCTGAATAGGGTAAGGAAAAGGAAAGTTATCAAAAGCCTGCTAGAGGGGGAATATAATCAATTGGAGGCCAGTGGAACTAGAGGGGGAATTTTAGTAATGTGGGATGGTAGAGCTTGGGAGGGGGAAATGTGTGGAGTGGGTGCTCATTCTATTACTTGTAAATTTCTAGGCAAGAATCAGGGCTATATATGTCATCTATCAGCTGTATATGCTCCCAATGATAGAAGGGATAGGGAAGAAGTGTGGTGGGAGTTGGCAGGGGTAAGGGGCCTCTTTTCTGGTCCATGGGTGGTATGTGGGGATTTTAACACTGAGATATCCTTCGAAAAAAAAGAATTGCTCCAGAATCTCAAGAAGAATGCTGGATTTCTCAAATTTCATTGAAGATATGGAGTTGGTAGATATTCAGTTAGCAGGGGGAATACACTTGGAATAAAGGGGATAGACATGTTATTGCAGCTAGACTGGATAGAGTTAATTTCTACTGATTGGAATGAAGAGTTCAGAAGCATCAGACAACAAAGGGAGAAATCATATCATTTTCCATTGATGCTCAAATGTGGAAAATGGGAACCAGTCAACTCATACTTCAAGTTTGAAAACTGGTGGTTACAGTCTGAGGGATTTAAAGAAAGAATTGAAGAATGGTGGAATTCCTTTTTTTTATGAAGGGAGGCCAGACTTTATACTGGTCTCAAAACTCCCAAGCTTTGAAGACCAAGGACAACCTAATGCTGCAAAGCCCATTTGGAGAACAGGAAATATGGGACAGTGTTAAGGCATGTGCAGGGGATAAAGCACCAGGACCAGATGGATTTTCAATGGCTTTCTTTAACAAATACTGGGAATTGGTGAAAAAGGATGTTGTAGCAGCAGTCCAAAATTTCTATGAGCAAGAAATATTTGAGAAAAGTATGAATGCTACCTTTGTATTGATTCCTAAGGAGACAGGGACAAAAGAGCTAAAAGATTTCAGACCAATAAGTTTGATCAGCAGCATATACAAAATTATCTCTAAGCTATTGACTGAAAGACTCAAGAAGGTGGTCAACAAGCTGGTGGATCATCAACAAATGGCTTTCATTTGAGGAAGACAGATACAAGAATTTCAAGCAAAGAACCTGGGATACTATGTAAGTTGGATATAGAGAAGGCTTATGATCATCTGAACTAGAGGTACCTGCTACAAATTTTAAGGAGGATGGGATTTGGAGGGAGGTGGATTAGATGGATATCATACTGCATTTCTACGGTAAGCTTCTCAATCCTTATTAATGTAGCTCCAGTTGGATTTTTTCCTTCTCAGAGGGGGCTTAGAAAAGGGGACCCTCTTTCTCCTTTTCTATTTATCATGGTCATGGAGGGATTGAATGAAATGCTGAAGAAAGCACAGACAAAACAGCTGGATAAGAGGATTTAAAATGACCAATAGAGCAGACAGCAATGGAAGGATTTCTTACTTACAATATGCGGATGATACCTTGGTATTCTGTGAAGCAGAAAGAGAGCAAATGAAAGTCCTAAGAGTGATATTCATCTTGTTTGAAGCCACTTCTGGATTGCTCATCTACTGGCAGAAAAGCCTTATTTATCCGGTTAATGATGTAGTGGAAATACTGAGTCTGGAAAATGTTTTAGGGGGGAAGGTGGGGTTCTTCCTACTATATACTCGGGGATGCCTTTGGCAGCCAAGAGCAAATCAAAAGTAATATGGAATAATGTGTTGGAAAAAGATGAAAAGGAATTGTCAAATTGGAAAAACCAGTATCTGTCAATGGGAGGGAGGCTGATTTTGATAAATTCTATTTTGGATGCCATGCCTACATACATGATGTCTTTATTTCCAGTGCCAGCCAGTGTAGTGAACAGAATTGATGCTATTAGAAGAAACTTTTTATGGGGAGGTAAATGTGACAAAAGACAAGAGGGGTTGCTCTGATGGTAAGCAACTCCCACTTCCAACCGAGAGGTTGTGAGTTCGAGTCTCCCCAAGAGCTAGGTGGGAAGTTCTTGGAGGGAGAATGCCGGGGGTCTATTTGGAAACAGCCTCTCTACCCCAGGGTAGGGGTAAGGTCTGCGTACATACTACCCTCCCCAAACCCTACTAAGTGGGATTATACTGGGTTGTTGTTGTTGTTAAATGTGACAAAAAGAAGTTTCCCCTGGTTAAGTGGGGTGATCTAATTTCAAGCAAAAAATCAGGGGGGTTAGAGATCAAAAATTTGAAAATACAGAATCAAAGTCTGACGTTGAAGTGGTTGTGGAAATTTGCAGTGGATGAGCAATCTCTGTGGACAGAAGTGATCAAGGAAAAATATGGAAAGGAAGGAAGGTGGACAACCAAAACAGTAAGAAGACCCTATGGAGTCAGTATGTGGAGATCAATTAGGAACTTATGGCCAAAACTAATCACCAAGGCAAAGTTCAAAGTTGGTAATGGTAGAAAGATTTCATTTTGGGAGGACAATTGGCTAGGCCAAGGACCTCTGAAGGGACTATTCCCAGATATGTTCAATTTGTGTCAACAACAGAATGCTACTATAGAAGTGGTGTGGTCAAACTAAGACTGGAATCTCACATTCAGAAGACTGTTAAATGAATGGGAGATTGACAGAGTTATGGAATTCTACAGTTCTCTGCAGCAGTTCAGTGGCATTAGTTCAAACCAAGATCAAGACATGATCAAATGGCAAGGCAATAGTCAAGGGAAGTTTTCAGTTAAAGATGCTTACAAGGAGTTCAATCAGTCCAATAATCAGGTGGAATGTTGGCCATGGAAGATGATTTGGAAAGTAAAAATACCACATATGGTGGCATGCTTCACATGGATATTGGCAAGAGAAGCAGTTCTAACTCATGACAATCTAACTAGAAGAGGTTTTCAATTGTGCTCAAATGTTATCTATGTGAAGAGGAGGCTGAGACAATTCACCATCTCTTTTTGCATTGCAATTTCACCACTCAGATATGGAGAATCTTCATCAGTCTGAGGGGAATTCAATGCGCACACCTTGTAGAAAAAGAGAGAGATGGAGGATTGTACCAGCATGCATATGGTGGACAGTTTGGGAAAAGAGGAATCAAAGATGCTTTGAAGATAAGTCTAGCAGCATTCAGAAGATTAAGATAAAATGTCTAGCTCCTTTTTATTTTTGGTGTAAAAGTCAGCTTTTGGAGGATCATGAATCCATTTTAGATGTTTTAGAGTCCTTATAAGAAGAAGGACTAGGAGTGCCTACTTTTTGATAGGGCATCCTTTTTTGTAATTATGGGGGATTTCACAATTTTAGTGAAGTCTTATATCAATATACAACTATGTTTCCTTTTTCAAAAAAAAGAAGGCTTTGATAGTTTATTGCCATTCCAAAGAAAATCTCTCAATTTGTCCATGCGTTTCAACACTAAAGTAGGTTGTTGCATTCACAAATTATTTAGTTATCATACGACGATGAAGAAAAGCTATGTAGAGTGGGGTCATGTGCTATTTAACCAAGGAAACTTTCATGTGAATATACCCTTTTTTTATAGTCAATAAAACACTCCCATATTAAATCATCTAAATGTAAAACACAGTTTAGATGCTTCTGTATCATGTGATTGTTTGCTGCTGGTGCAGGAGACCCATGGGAAATTCCTGTGTGTTTGCGTATGGGTTCATAGACTAGAAACTCTCACTTCGTGTATATTTCTCTGAGAATAATGGTATAAGCCTAATCAAGATATAATGCAGTTCTCATAATTTAATATATCAGAACAGAACGTGTGATACTCGTGGTGAAACACTAAGACTGCTTTGGTCTTAAAAGCTATTTTACTTTGTAATCATAACACAGCTTAGAGTTGTTAAGAGCTGTTTCAGCTTTGTAATTATAAAACTGCCTGTAGTTCCTTCTCCATTTTAAATTTACTTCTCAGAGTGTGACATTAAAGGCTTTCCCTGTATGATTGGGTTGTCACTAATCCATGAGGAGAATGCTTGACTGCGATGTTATTGCATAACCTGTTGTTATTTGTTTCATCAGCTGTTTATAGAAGAAAATTACTCATGTCATACAATCAATTTTAGCAGTAGGGTGATTCTCTTCCGTGGAGTATTATTTTCTATAAGAAATTTAATTATTATCATTCATGCGTTCTGTAAGATTATATTCATATCATTGCCTATATTTTTCTATTCAACGTCTCATGCACCACGCCACGTGCTCGGTGATTCTCATGTTCTGGTGACATGTGTCCCTATGTCAAGTACTGTCTCAGCGTGAAACGTCCTACGTCTTAGTCTAATCAATTTAAGCTGTGGTGGATTGATCAGGCACCTAAACCAGAACCTCCTGCTGAGAAGGCCTCCAAGAAGTCTGCTGCAAAAGTTAGTGAAAAGAAAGGCAAGGAAGCTGAAGTTCATACGAAGGAAGAGGCTCTAGATCCAGTAGCAGAAAAACTTCGCCAGCAAAGGTTATAGAACTTCCATATTATTTGTCACTAATTTAGACGTTCATGCCTCAAATGGTGTTGTTTTAGCTGAATAAGAAGTTGGTGTCATGCCAAGACAATATTCTGGTTAAGGTGAAATTATGTGGGAGGGTGACAGGTAAAGGTGTAATTTATCTTACAAACTGAAATAAACAAGTTAGGTCGGTTATAATAAGTTGATTTTTGAATCTGGTTGGGAATTGTGTGATGCTTTCCCTGTCTGTTATTGGTTGGGTTTCCAGGTGAACAAGATAACACGATTTGGTTAATTTCGGTTCTATGAAATGCACACCTCAGGAGTTATTTAGAATTATTTTCGCATGTCTCCTTTACAGGCTTGTTGAAGAAGCTGATTATAAGTCCACAGCTGAATTGTTTGCCACGAAAGGTGGTGATAACAAGACCGTTGATAATTTCATCCCCAAAAGTGAGAATGATTTCTTGGAGTATGCTGAGTTGATTTCTCATAAGCTGCGACCATATGAGGTTTGGCAAGTTTAACCTTTTCATTCTTTTCTGATTCCTTGATTGTTGGGGCTTAATTTTGACTCGGCATTAAATGCTTGCCTTTTTTTCAGAAAAGCTACCATTATATTGGGTTGCTCAAGGCTGTTATGAGATTGTCAATGACTGCGTTGAAAGGTGCAGATGCTAAAGAAATTGCATCTTCTGTTACTGCAATTGCAAATGAGAAGATTAAAGCAGAAAAGGAAGCCAATGCAAGTAAAAAGAAAGGTAATGCTGTGCCTACTTCTTCTATTATAATTGTGACCTCCAATGGCAGGGCTTATGACTTTTCCGTTGCAGCAGGTGCAAAGAAGAAGCAGATACATGTTGATAAGGCAGATGATGAAGCTGTGGTAAATGCATATGATGGTTATGATGATTATGATTTCATGTGAAAGGGAAACTTAGCAAACGCATGCCTGTTAGGCCGACATTATCACCTTTCTAGTTACATCACTCCGACAATCTTTTGGATTTACAAGTGACAACTGTGAGGAAGATCCTGCAGCCTGTTATCTCTCAATTCTGGAGGCTTACTGGGTGTCATTTTTTTTTTTTGGTTTACATTTTGGGGTCAGTTACTGGTTGGAGATCCATTGGTAAAATATTTTTGTTGATTGCGTTTTCTTGTATGATGTGGATCTTAGATTTTGGACCTATACATTTCCTGTAACTGTCTTATTCGAAACTATTTATTTACATGGACTCTTTCTTCTCATGTTTTTCTTTTGTTGCTAACTATTTGGCGATGTGTTTATATGATAATTATTTGATAATGTTTCTGTGGAAATCAAATGGCCCCAGAGTTGAACGGATGTAACTTTGGTTCGATATAACCATATGAAACTCTTGTTTTAAGACTTGGATTGACAAATTCTACCTCTGCATGAGAGCATGAACCTCTGGCAATTCTGAACGCCTCAGCTCTTATTCTTTATGTTATTATTTCTTGAGAAGTTTACGTAATTAATGCCAGAATTGACACATTTTGATGTCTTACGAGCTCACTTAGTTGACGCAAGCAATTATCTTAACAAATAAGATATACGAATCGAAGTTGGGGTTGTTCGTTTTTCTTTGAATGGAGAAGTGGGGCTTCACGACTACCTTGTTACGACTTCACTCCAGTCACTAGCCCTGCCTTCGGCATCCTCCTCCTTGTGGTTAAGGTAACGACTATTTCAAATTCTTGATTTGGAGTAAGAAGTCAAACCATAAAAATCTTAGTCCGTGTTGAAATTCATCTATGATATTTGAACACATGGTCTATGTAAATTTAGAAATTTGATCTTAAAATCCAAATTTCTGAATTGTTCTGGGAAACGCAATTAGCAAAATTTAAACATTTCTTGAAGTGTTTAGTTTTCTATGTTATTTTTGAATACAGGAATGTTGATATCACTTCAATTACCGTCAGAAAACATCATATGACGGTGAAATCTTGGTCTGATGGTGATGTTTAGGTTTAATTCAGTTTTAGTTTGCATTCATGTCCAACCTATATATTGATATTCCTTCTCTCTATAAATAGCTACAGTCTTGATTAGAAAAACAACAAACAGTACAGAGAATGAAATCACTACGTTTTATTTTTCTTTCTCAAGATTAAAATACAAAAAGGTGTGAAAGCGAAAAAAAAAGGGAATCAAGTAGGAGTATAATTAAGTTGAAAAAATTGGGAGTATGTTATAAAACAATAAAAGAACAAAAGCAATATTGCAGAGAATGAGAGAAAGAATTCTTATTGATATTTGGGGTGATTTACAATGGGGTAAGATCCCTCTAAATATAGGAGGAAAAATGACTTAGCCTCAAAGTAAAACTTTCTACAAGATAGATATTCACTCTAATTAGAATTCTATTCTTAATACCCCCCCTGAAAGTATATTCAATAGATAATGTGCCTCATTAGAACCTAACTAAAATAAAACCCAATGGGAAAAAAATTCTAGAAAAGGAAAAAGAGTATACGCGTTTAGAAATGTGCCTATTGGTTGTCTCGTTAAAAACCTTGCAAGGAAAACCCAGTCGGACAAAACCTTATAAGGGAAAAAGAGTACAACGCGCATTAACTCCCCCTGAAGAGAGCATCAATTCACATTCTTGAGTCTTCGCATTCTAATCTTGTGCACCATCTTCAAGAGATCGTTGGTAGAGATTTGATAAATAAATCAGCCATATTAACTATAATGAATATTTGCACCTTGAAATCATAACTCGTGATAGATATATAATGTCTTCACAAATATCGTGGAATGACCCTTCAATATCTCCGAAAGGTATCCCCGCAATCACATTATCATGCTTATAGTTATAGCAAGATACATTTGTGCATAAATTGCACTGAGGAAGTGGTACCTCATGATTAAGAATTGTAGATGCTTCAAGCAACTTAAATCCTTCATGGATTGTCATATAAGTTAAGTCATATAAGCCATATTATAGACTTTAGATGCATATCAAATTTTTATGTCATTCTAGATAAATAAGATATCGAAAACTGATTGCACATACCATTGACTTTATACTTTTAAGTATTTAAATAACATAGGCAGAATTATATGTCTTTCATATGAAACTAATTCTATTGGAATTGTGTCTCTTCTATTTGGCCAATATTTTTGTGACTATATTCGATAGACATAAGACCCTCATCTATACTTAGCGCTCTGATAGATGTCGTCGACGGACATTTTATATCGGTTCCAATAAATTTTCATAAAGACATAACATAGAGATCTCTTCATTCATATATTCAGGTACCTGAATCTCTCATGAGATTTTATGAAGTATTATGTCATGTGACCTTCTAGATCACTTGCCTCCTTTATTATGATCACTTTGATCATTTGCTCATCTTCTTTATCAAGAAGTTCTATTTGAAACAGATTTGTCTGTACGCTTTAAGCGTACCATAGATTTTGTCCTTCTAGGACTTAATATGAGCATTTGCAATGAGAATATAGTTACTTTCTTTGGGTCAACAAATGCATATGGCATGCTTTGCAATATATTGCAAATGAATTATCCGTTTATGAACTTCAAGTTCATATTATCCTATTCGAGGATCTAGATATACGAATGATAATCCGTTCGCGGTAACTTTTTTTCAATTGTTTATCGTATCTCCCCCTCATGTTAGAAAAACTAACTTGATTTCTCAACTTTGAGAATCCATCTTTGTGCATCATGGTGTTAATGAAAATATATACCGCACATCAATAATAATAAGATGAAATTATTTGTTCCTGACCCTGAACCATTTGTGAGGGGAGAATATAACATACTCTCGTATATAACGTATATCAAACTGATATAATAACTTCTCATAAGAAACAGTTTAGCTACTAAGTGGAGACACTCAATAAGTTATTTTGCTAAACCCGTTGTGATGTAAACTAACTTATCAAGATAAACTATCTTGAATAGAAAATCTAGAAATTGTGCTCTAAATTGAATTATTGAGCAAGTTACCTCGCAAAACACCATGTTAATAATAATCGCACATATAACCATCTCATAGATGCATCTTATGTGGTATACATGGCAAATGAATGGGCCGATATTCACCATTAATATTTCCAGAATTCATGGGATTCAATCCCAATTTAGTTGGTCTATTAATCGACGAGAACAAGCAACATAAGACAATTCGTAAAGAACTTTCTAGTTCTTTAATATTTGCCCATGTAAATTCTCTATTATACATCATACTAAAATTGATATGGCGAAATCGATTGTGCCAACTGAATAAATTATAAATATTGATAAAGTTCAGGTTACACCATGATATGTGCAATTATCAATGAACTCCAAGTTTATTATGATGTGAGGTTTTATACCAATAAACATCCACGTATTGTGTGGCATTATTTTGTTTGTGTACAAACTGGAGAATAAAACAATAGCTTTTCACATACATATTATCCCGCTACAAGTTGTAGTAACAGAAGATATCAAATCTTTCCTTTATTTATAGTCTCAATATAATCAACTGCTTACGCGCGTACTTTGGAAACTGAATAGGTTTCTTTGAGACTTACTATAACACAATACCTTATTGGCAATCAATTGTGTCTCTCCAAAATAGTATAATTGGCTCCTGCAGAGTTCTCAATTAATTTGGTACTACTATATATTTATTAACATCCATATGAATATATCTTTTAAAGAGAAAGTTATACCATTATAGTTATGGTCAAAATTATATGCAAGATATGTTACTTGCATTGTTGTTGTCCTTTAATAATCACATTGCCAAAATATTTTGCCGTACAATAAGTACGTGATCAATGACCATTCATGCAATAATAATGACATTATTTTCTTATATCATCTCAAACCTCATTCTAGAGGCGAGTGTGGTATATTCACTACCACTAGCACGTTCATATTCTTCCAGAAATGAATATGTATTCATAAGTGAGATGTTGTCACATTCAAATCATGAATGGACCATAATTATCTATATGTGCTTTATAAAATCTGATGTCAAATCGATGACAAATATTACTTTCATAAAGTGAAAGATTATTTTGAGAATCTTTATTATTCTCGTTATCACAATGATGACGATTATAATTTCGTCTATTGCCACGTCCACATCCATTGATACCTTCACGATAATAATTTTATCTTCTTTCGGACTTATCACATACTGCTATCACATTCTCTACAGGGAATGAGAATGGAGAAAATTCAATGGGACTGATTTTTATTCTTTGCCCACAATCATACATGAATTTGACCATGGCAAGACAGAGAAAATTTATTACGTTGGGTAGTTATAATATCTTTCAAGCTATATTAAAGTTGCAATCAAAATTTATCGTCTATGATTGTATTTAAAATCAAATTATAGAATTACAAGAATTTAAAAGAGAAAAGTAAAATACTTAACTTAAATCCAGAATTAATCTTGAAGGAAGTTCATAGAACGATTAACAATCATTATGCTCAATCTCAAAGCTTCTACTCAATTGATTAGAGCCTCGTGTAGATAACGTGTTATAAAACAATAAAAGAACAAGAGCAATATTGCAGAGTAAGAGAGAAAGAATTCTTATTGATATTTGGGGTGATTTATAATGGGGTAAGACCCCTTTATTTATATATGGAAAAATGAATTAGATTCAAAATAAAACTATCTACAAGATAGACATTCACTCTAATTAGAATTCTATTCTTGACGAAGTATAAATAATATTACTATACTGTCCCTTTTAATTAATCCATTCATTCCAAAAAGAATAGCCGCGGATTTTGAATTTTGAATTATTATACAGTAATTAGTTTTTATTTTTCCAAATATTCTGTCCGAATTCATGGTTAGACTTTAACTCTGAAAATTCCAACACTTATTTAATTTGGTGACCCAGTTCAACTTAACACCCAAAACCCCGCCCTCAATTCTCTCATACTTGAGCAGGCGCCACTGCGCAGCGACATACAGACAGCACTAAGACGCCATCAGTCGATACTGATATAGTAGCAGCCATGGAAACAGACAAACCCAAAGAGTTCTTCCATTTCAGCTTCAGTTTGACAAACCCATTGCTTCGAATAAGGATGTAATGTAAACCTGTTCTTCTATTACGATTATTTTCAATTTTCTTCTGGCGGTGTATTTTTGCAGATTAAAATAGCGGAATGGAACCCAGAAAAAGATTTACTTGCTATGGTTACATAAGACTCTAAGCTTATTCTGTTAGAAATTATGATTCCTACTAAACATAGCAACCTTCATTTCGAATAATTCAGATACATAAACTATATGAGCGGAAACTAACCTAAATCCATATGTGGAATTTGATGAACCTCCTTTGATGATTGTCCTTATGTTCTTGTGAATTCCTTGATCCTTCCTTCGAGATTCTTGAAGTTGTATGTCACCACAAACGCCTCACAAGACTCAAAACAATATATGTGAATTGTTCACAATAGTAAGGTTATGACAATAATCAAATTTGGAGTATGATTTTCCACACTATTTGCAAGACAACAATGGATTGTTTACTCTTGATTCAATGGGAGGAAGAAGAGCTTGTCTTGCACTAATGTGGGAACCATAACCCCCACTTAATAACAAATGAGTTACATAACCCAAGAGTCTTGCAAGAGTTACATAACTCAAGAGTCACAAGCATGTAACCATGGTTACATATGTAACCTTAGTTAGTCCATCATTAACTAAGGTTACCCTTTTGGGTATCTACACATTAGTCCTACACTTTAGTATGACAACACATTGGCCCCCTTAACATAATGTCCATAAGACCACAAAATTAGGCCAAACCAAAAGATAGCACATAACATATAATTTATCCATATATTGTTCATATGTGTGTAGATATAAGTCCATATATCTAGATATAAATCCATATATCTTACAATCTCCGACTTGGACGAGATACACATACATATGTACAAACCTTAGCATTATATGTTACAAAATAACCTTAGGAGCTCAAAATTGCTATCACAATAAATTGTCATGAACAATCCGGTCCATCAATCATACCAACATAGGAACTAAGAGCTCATCGTTACTCATTCGTAACTAGAACCAATCATAGATCACGTATATCAATATAACCAACGACATGGATCAAGTGTAGGTATGTAGCATGGAAATAACATAAAGTGTGGTCAATAGAATGTCTATTTCCAACTGGTTCTCTTTATTGAGATCAAACATAAACTGAAAGAGTACAAAAACTTTAAAACTGAATATCTGCGCAGATATAATGAATTACTGAATTTCTGAATATAATGAACAATACATAAATGTGCAATACAAACTCCCACTAAAATACATAATCCTTATCTGATTTGACACTCATACAAGCAATATGCTCATGAAATACTTTTGGTGTCAATCCCTTAGTGAGCGGATCCGCAAGCATGGAGTTTGTACTTATGTACTCAATGCACAATTGTCCATTTTGTACTCTTTTTTTAACAACCCGAAATTTGACGTCCTTATGTTTTGCTTTCGTCAAATTACTGTTGTTGTTATTAGACTAAGTGGCAAAACTGGAGTCGGTATACCCGATGATCTCAAGCTGGTCCGAACTCCAATATGTAAGCATGTAATCCTTTGTTCTATGTATGTACCTCATGACCCTTTTGGCGCCTACCAATGGTCCATACCCGGATTTCTTAGATATCTGCCTAACATCCCAACAATATATGCTATATCAGGTCTTGTACAAACCTGAGCATACATCAGACTACCTACAGCCGAAGCATAAGGCGTCTTCTGCATTTTCGAAATTTCATAAGTATTATTTGGGTACTGTTTGAGACTAAATTTGTCTCCCTTAGCAACAGGGGTGTTGCCTGGTTTACAATCTTGCATGCCAAATCTTTTCAGAACCTTATCGATATAGCCCTTTTGTGACAGACCGAGAACGCCTTTGGAGCGATCTCGTAGAATCTGAATTCCTAATACAAAAGAAGCTTCACCAAGATCTTTCATTTCAAATTTCTTTGAAAGAAATTTCTTAGTTTCAAGTAATAATGCTATATCGTTATAGGCAAGCAGTATGTCATCGACATATAAAACCAGAAAAAATATACTTACTCCCACTGAACTTATGGTATATACAATTATCAGCGATATTCGGTTCAAAACCAAAAGATGTAATGACTGCATGAAACTTATAATACCATTGACGAGAAGCTTGCTTGAGCCCATAGATGGATTTCTTTAATTTGCAAATCCTTTTCTCTGATTCATCCGAAACAAAGTTTTCAGGCTGCACCATATAAATTGTTTCCCCAATGTCACCATTGAGAAAAACTATCTTAACATCCATTTGATGAAGCTCAAGATCAAAATGTGTTACTAATGCCATTATAGTCCTAAAAGAGTCTTTCGATGAAACTGGAGAGAAAGTCTCTTTATTATCAATGCCTACCTTCTGAGCGTAGTCTTTTGCGACAAGACGAGCTTTGTACTTAATAACATTGCCCCCTGAATCCCTCTTGGTTTTAAAAATCCATTTACAACCAATCGGTTTAATACCTTTGGGCAACGTAACAAGCTCCCAAACGTCATTATCGCTCATAGACTTCATCTCATCATTCATGGCATCAATCCACTTTTGAGAGTTAAAACACCTAATGACTTGACGGAAGTTGATTGGATCATCTTCCTCAAGTCCAGTATCACTTTCTTGTTCTTGGAGAAATACAGCATAATCATCCGAAATTGCATTTCTCCTCTCTCTAGTGGATCTCCTTAATGGCATTTCAGTTTCTTGAGGTTGTTGAGTTTGATTTTCATTAGTTATATCAGGGTCCTGATGGGGAAGATTTTCGAGATTGTCTTGAACCGGAGTTGTGTGATCCCAGTCAGGAAGACCAAGATCAACAATTTTAGGGTAGGGAAAGACACATGTTCTTCCTCAAAGGCAAAATCTCTTCAACTTTATCTCCCCACCCCCCAAACTCAATATCCTCAAAGAACCTAGCATTACCCGTCTCAAAAATAGTTCGTGATGTGGGATCATAAAACTTAAAACCCCTGGATTTTTCAGAGTATCCAACAAAATAGCTACTAACCGTCTTAGCATCCAGTTTCTTTTCGTTCGGCCTATAAGGCCTTGCCTCAGCTGGACAACCCCAAATGTGTAAATGCCGAATACTGGGTTTATGCCCAGTCCAAAGTTCATATGGGGTTTTGATTGTAGCTTGAGTTGGAACTCTTTTAAGAATATAAGTTGCAGTTATTTAATATGGATTGGGACTTTTCATGAATAAGATATAGGTACCCATAACGAGAGTAATCGTCTATAAATGTGATAAAGTATTGTTGACCATTCCGACAAGGAGTAGGAAATGGCCCACAAATATCCGTATGTATCAATTCTAAGACGTCCGAAGCTCTCTTAGTACCTAATCTAGTCTTGTTTGTTTGTTTTCCCTTGATACACTCAATACAAATTTCCGAATTTGAGGAATCAAGAGAATCAAGAATTCCATCTGACACGAGTTTCTGAATTCTTTGAATGGATATGTGACCCAAACGTTTATGCCAGAGTGAAATAGAATTCTCATTAGTTAATTTCCTTTTAGTACCACTTAAACTTGTATGAAAAGTTTCTTTATTTGAAGTTATTGTATCAACCAAATATAAGCTATCAAATGTTGATAAAACACCAGTACCAATAAGATTTGAACACTGAAAAAGACTAACTTTATTATCCCCAAATGTACATTTATAACCAGATATGTCCAATTGGGGAACTGAAATTAAGTTCCGTCTAAAAGACGGTACAATAAAAGTCTTATCCAAATCTAAATGAAAACAAGTTTTAAACAACAGCCTAAATTTGCCAATAGCTTCAACTGGCACCTTCTTGCCGTCACCCACATAGATGTATCTTTCACCATCATTTGGTTTTCGGCTTTTCAGGCAACCCTGCATTGATATACTTATGTGAGTAGTAGCAGCAGAATCTACCCACCAAGTATCCTTAGGTACCGAAATTAAATTAACTTCAGAACAAACAAGAGAAAGAAATGTACCCTTTTTCGCACGCCAGGCATGGTACTTGGTACAATCTTTCTTCACATGATCAGTCCCCTTACAGAGAAAGCAACCTAATTCAGTGATTTCAACCTTAGATTCCTTATGTTGCTTAATCTTGGGCTTTGCAACCGCAACTTCCTTACCCTTCCTCTTCATAGTTTCCTTAGAAGAGGATGCCAAATGAGCACTTTCAGTCTTATCTTGCTTAATCCTTTCCTCTTCTTGCACACAGTGTTAAATGAGCTCATTGAGAGACCATTTCTCCTTCAGGCAGTTATAACTGACCTTAAACTGATTAAAGTGTGCAGGAAGAGATATCAAAACAAGGTACACAAGCAGTTCCTCAGGTAAATCCAGCTTGAGTAACTTAAGTTTCGAAGCAAGATGAGACATTTCCATAATGTACTCCCTAATGTTTCCCTTGCCCTTATACCTCATGGAAACAAGTTTATTCAATAGTGTACTTGTCTCCGCCTTTTCGTTTTTCATAAAACGCTTTTCAAGGTTTTCACGGAAAACTTTGGCATTAGGTTCATCATTCATAGTGCCCTTGAATGATTCTGGAATTGCACGCTTCATGATCATTAGACTCATGCGATTCGAGCGTTCCCACTTCTCCATCACCCTCCTTTCATCAGGAGAGGATGTATCCTCAAGAGGAGTAGGTTGCTCGGTCCGAAGTGCTAAGTCAGGATCCATGCAACCGAGAACGATCATTACATTCTCTTTCCATTCCTTAAAATTTGTGCCGTTAAGCACAGGGATGCTATTGATATTGGCAAAGATCGTAGAAGCAGAAGAATTTACTGAAGATAGAACAAAAGGATTACTAAATACATGCTTACAAAACTTGAACTTTAACTTTGTAGATTCAAAATTAGGCATTTCCCATTACAAGATACCTAGCACAACATTGATTTTAGTCTTTGGACAGAAAAACAACTTGTAAGTGGTACTCTTGGTGTAGTGATCAAACATAGACAATAAACTCCTGTCAAATATTAAACCTTCCTTTGGGCCGATTTAATATTCACATGGAAAACCAAATAATCGTCTCATATTTACCACCACAAGCATGTTCGAATTCCTGCCAAATAACACCTTCCTTTGGGCCGGTGTTAAACGCATGGAAGACTAACATCCACAGTCATCTTATATTTTAAAATTAATCAATCTACACAATAGAGGTTACTTTGGCAACATAATGCTTCAATTGAATAACTAAAATATTAGATGCTATAAACTTTAGGTCCTTAAGCCATTTTATGAATCTCGACTTAATGTGTTACATATTTTGATATGTAACACTTGAATGTTAATCGTTGTTTACAAGATAGGACAATTCTATATTATAAGAATTGATGGACTTTAAAACAATTAACATTCACTGAAACTTAAGAGAGTTGAAACGTTTTAACCTTACTGGACAAAAACAATCGATTGTAAACAATAGACAATCGATTATCTTTGGCTTTAAATTTTTTTTTTCATCTACTGGACCAACACAATCGATTGTCAAAACCAGAAAATCGATTGTTTTGGTTTTTATAAAAAAATTTTAAGTTACTGGACCATGACAATCGATTGTCAAAACCAGACAATCGATTGTTGTGGTTTTATGAAATTTTTTTAAGTTACTGGACCATGACAATCAATTGTCAAAACCAGACAATCGATTGTTGTGGAATTTTTTTTTTTATAGTTACTGGACCATGATTGACAATCGATTGTATGGTATAATTTAAAACGTTTCAACTCACTGGACCATGACAATCGATTGTCTGGTTTTAACAATCGATTGTCCTGGTATTCCAAAAAACTGCCAGAATTTTAAACGTCAAAGACAATTGATTGTGTAAGTCAACAATCGATTGTCCTGACCAGAACAATCGATTGTCTGGTTTTAACAATCGATTGTCTTGAGGCAGTGACAATTTTTCCAGAATAACACATGATTTTCAACATGAATCTTTAAACATGAAAACATGTTATTTACCAACTAAATCATGCTATATACAACGTTTTAACATGATATTAAAACATCAAACTAAATCATAACATAGCATTCATAAGTTCATGCTATCATGTTATTTCATGGTAGAATTTCATAAACAAAATTCTTATAAAACTTAAACATGAATCCTAACATAACATGAATCTTATGAACATCCAAATTATCCAAAAATGAAGGGTGGCTCTGATACCAATTGTTAGAAATTATGATTCCTACTAAATATAGCAACCTTCATTTCGAATAATTCGGATACATAAACTACATGAGCGGAAGCTAACCTGAATCCATATGTGGAATTTGATGAACCTCCTTGATGATTGTCCTTATGTTCTTGTGAATTCCTTGATCCTTCCTTCAAGATTCTTGAAGTTGTATGTCACCACAAATGCCTCACAAGACTCAAAACAATATATGTGAATTGTTCACAATAGTAAGGTTATGACAATAATCAAATTTGGAGTATGATTTCCCACACTATTTGCAAGACAACAATGGATTGTTTACTCTTGATTCAATGGGAGGAAGAAGAGCCTGTCTTGCACTAATGTGGGAACCATAACCCCCACTTAATAACAAATGAGTTACATAACCCAACAGTCTTGCAAGAGTTACATAACTCAAGAGTCACAAGCATGTAACCATGGTTACGTATGTAACCTTAGTTAGCCCATCATTAACTAAGGTTACCTTTTTGGGTAT
Organism: Nicotiana benthamiana; assembly: GCA_034376525.1. Lineage (NCBI taxonomy): Eukaryota > Viridiplantae > Streptophyta > Magnoliopsida > Solanales > Solanaceae > Nicotiana > Nicotiana benthamiana. The sequence continues at coordinate 125,695,591 of CM067324.1, read as the reverse complement.
CTACACATTAGTCGTACACTTTAGTATGACAACACATTGGCCACCTTAACATAATGTCCATAAGACCACAAAATTAGGCCAAACCAAAAGATAGCACATAACATATAATTTATACATATATTGTTCATATGTGTATAGATATAAGTCCATATATCTTACATCTTGTTCATCGTTTCAATTGGCAAAGGCTTTGGACTGTTTCTCCGGGTACCCCTTTTGCTTACACATGTAATTTTTGTTTGTAACAAGTTGCTTGATGTATTGGTCGAAGTTCCAGCAAACTGACCAGTAGTTTTTTTTATGGTTTGGCTGTTAGGATAGTGTTATTGTGGGGGCGGGGGGGGGGGGGGGTGGCTTAAAGACTCTGATTTGATATATTCCTGATAAGAGGGGAGAGATGATCTGATAAGAGGGGAGAGATGATTAAGATTTCCATCATGATATCAAAATTGATCCTATTCCGTGGTCAATTTGGCATGTTTCAGTGTCCAAGATGTTAAGTTACAACCTCAATTTTGATCATCCACTAATGGGATTTTTATCTTTTAGGAAAGAACATAACATCCATATGTTGGCGTCCTGATGGGAAAGCAATTGCCTTTGGGCTTGAAGATGGCACCATTTCCTTGCATGATGTTGAAGTGAGTTTGGTAGTATAAAGGATGCTTTTCTTAGTGCAAAAATTTAGTTCCATGAGTACTTCAAGAATCTGTTTAATATATCTAACATTAGATGATCCTTCTATCTATCTTCAGTTATTTTATTTCTTATACTTGTAAAAACAAAGAAGAAATAAGTTATGCAATGAGATAGCAAATAATTATCTGAATACTGTGAAAATAAAGCCCTTCCACATTTTTTCAAACTTCTCTTGCTCAGTTTAGGATGCTGCTTTCGTTCGTGATATTTGTGAAACAATCCTACATTCCTATGTAATTTGGGATATAAACAATAGGTTCATCTTTTTCCTTTTTCAGAACTTATAGATTGTTGTCCCGCATAAGCCTTGTAAATACTTTTAGTAAAGGAACATCACTACAAGGGTCCATTAAACATATCTTATAAGATACTGCATCTTTCAAGGATGTCCATGAAGCGTCTTTGAGGATCACATATGTAAACTCAATGTGATTACTTGTTTTGGATTTTGACAGATTGAATACATTACTAGTTTATCTCTTGATGATTATATTCGCTGAAGAACCTTAATCGACATTTTTCTAGCTGCAATTAGAGAAAACGAACTACTATGTTGACACTGAGTACTTTGCTAATAAAAACGTTGTTTTAAGGGGTTGGTTGATTTCATTAGGTTTAGGTTGAGTTGCAGGAATTTCATTTCGTATACTTTAGCTTTTATTGCCCCTATCAATCAGAATATAGTTGGTTCATTCTGTTTCTGTACATACCATTTTCTTATTGGGTGTTTCCTTGCAGAATGGGAAGCTGTTGCGAAGCATAAAATCCCATTCGACGGATGTTGTGTGTCTCCATTGGGAAGAGCATGGGAAAAAGGTTGTACTACTTTTTCTTCCATTTTTTGACAGACTGCTTTTCCTTGGGTAACGGTAGTGTAAGTCTATTCAATCTTGATGCAAGACGTTATGTATTATGCAAGGAACATCAACAAGTTGAGGTCTGACTTTATTTGGACTTCCATTTGTGAAATAAGCTGCGTTATTCCGATTTACCTCGAGTATAGGAAAATAGTTCCTAATTCGTAAAGATATCTAAAATTACAAGGCAAGGTGCCCTCTCTTTCTTGTCTTAACAAAATTCCTTCCTACAAAAGCAGCATTTAGCATCCACCTGGATATTTGCTTTATGCTCCATGATGAAGCTCGTCTTTATTTCTTTTCATCTCTTAGTAACTCTAAGAACTTAAGAGTGGTTAAGATTTCTTGCTGGATTGAATTTCCCTAAGTATCATCTCAAGTCCAAGATCAACCAGCTTGTCTCGACTGTGTATAATATTTGGCTGTTGGAGAACTGTATTTTTTGATATTTGTTATTTCTGTTGAGATGTTTGACTGTGATGAAAGCTGAAAAGATGTCATAGCGTATTTTGCAGTGTCTACAAGGGCCAACGGCCCAAAAAGATATACCACAGCTATGCACATTTGACATTCAGATGACTTGCAGATGCTTACTTCCCTTTTGTAGAACCTGGAACTTCATGCTATTGTACTAATTAGTCCAGATGGCTTCTACATATGATTTTGTGCTTCACTTTCTGTGCTTTCTTAAATCTTGATATGTTTCTTTTACTTTTCCTGAGCTTGTAACTCTTATCTCTTGCAATTTAGGACAATAATATTAATAATTCCAGTTATGAAGATCGAACTTCACGGTTTTTCCCTCCTTCCCCTAGAGTTCCTAAGATGCCTGGACTAGTAGCTGGGGATAGTGGCTTCATGGATGATGGAGAAGATTCTTTCCAGGAGCTATCAAATTCTTCACAACAAAGATATAACATTTTATGCAGCGGGGACAAGGATGGAAGTATCTGCTGTAAGATATATGGATTTATATCTAGATATATGGACTTATATCTATACACATATGAACAATACATGAATAATTATATGTTATGTGCTATCTTAAGGTTTGGCCTAATTATGTGGTCTTATGGACATTATGTTAAGGGGGCCAATGTATTGTCATACTAAAGTGTAGGACTAATGTGTAGATACCCAAAAGTGTAACCTTAGTTTATGATGGGCTAACTAAGGTTACATATGTAACTATGGTTACATGAATGCTTGTGACTCTTGAGTTTGTAACTCTTGCAAGACATTACTCAAGACATTATTCTTGTTGTAACTCTTGTCTCTTGGGTTGCATATTCTAGAGTTACAAAGTGGGGTTATGGTTCCCATTCTTTAACAAGACAAGTTCTTTCTCTACCCATTGAAGTAAGAACCATTTGTCCATTGTCTTGCAAATAGAGTGGAAAACCATAAGCCAAAACCTTGATCATTGTCATAATACTATTTTGTAAACCTTTCATATATTGTTATTGTTGAGGATTCATTCTTGTGGTAACATACAAACCACAAGTCATTCTTGAAGAAATAATCAAGAGGTTCAAAAGCTCAAGGACAATCATCAAGAAGGAGGCTCAACTTTTCCACATATGGATTCAGGTTAGCTTCCGCTCATGTAGTTGTAAATCCGATTATTCAAATGAAGGTTGTTGTCTTTAGTAGGAATCATAATCCTAACAATTGGTATCAGAGCCGCCCTTCATTTTGGATAATTTGGATGATCATAAGGTTTATGTTATTTAAGAAATCATGTTTAAGTTTACTTAGAACTTTGTTCAAGAAATTCTACCATGAAATAGCATGATCTTATGATTGTTATGATGATGATGTATTTGTTTATTATATCATTGATTCAGCATGATTTTAGTAGGTTGACAACATGTTTATTATTTTTAAGATCCATGTTGAAAATCATGTGTTATTCAGAATTTTTTTTTTTTGTCACAACTAGTCAGACAATCGATTGTCAGGCTAGACAATCGATTGTCTGAATCGTTTAAAATTCTGGCAGTTAACTTTTGTGAGTTGAAACGTTTCCAGACTGAAAAATTTTTCCAGAAAAAATTCAAACAATCGATTGTCTAGGCTGACAATCGATTGTTGGATGATCCACACTTAGAAAAATTTTTCCTTGTCAATTACAGAGACTTAAAAGTTTTTCAGAAAAAACCAAACAATCGATTGTCTGGTTTGACAATCGATTGTCTGGTCTAAAGACAGTATTTTTCAGAAAACGTCAAACAATCGATTGTCTGTTTTGACAGTCGATTGTCTGGCCCAAATGACTTAGAAAAATTTTTCCTCGTGACTTCCAGTGACTTAAAAAATTTTCAGAAAATGTCAGACAATCGATTGTCTGTTTTGACAATCGATTGTCTGGTCCAGTAATGTTTAAGAAAAATGTTTCAACTCTCTTAAGTTTCAGTGAATGTTAATTGTTTAATAGTCCATCAATTCTTATATATCTAGAATTGTCCTATCAAGCAATCAACAATTAATATTCAAGTGTTACACATCTAATCTTGTAACACATTAAGTTGAGATTCATAAAATGGCTTAAGGAACTAAGATTTATAGCATCTTATATTTTAGTTTTTCAATTGAAGCATTAAGTTGCCAAAGTAACCTCTATTGTGTAGATTGATTAATTTTAAAATATGAGATGACTGTGGATGTTAGTCTTCCATGCGTTTAACATCGGCCCAAAGGAAGGTGTTATTTGGCAGGAATTCGAACATTCTTGTGGTGGTAAATATGAGACGATTATTTGGTTTTCCATGTGAATATTAAATCGGCCCAAAGGAAGGTTTAATGTTTGACAGGAGTTTATTGTCTATGTTTGATCACTACACCAAGAGTACCACTTGCAAGTTGTTTTTCTGTCCAAAGACTAAAAGCAATGTTGTGCTAGGTATCTTGTAATGGGAATTGCCTAATTTTGAATCTATAAAGTTAAAGTTCAAGTTTATGTAAGCATGTATTTAGTAATCCTTTTGTTCTATTTTCAGTAAACTCTTCTGCTTCTACGATCTCTGCCAACATCAATAGCATCCCTGTGCTTAACGGCACTAATTTTAAGGAATGGAAAGAGAACGTCATGATCGTTCTCGGTTGCATGGATCTTGACTTAGCACTTCGGACCGAGCAACCTACTCCTCTTGAGGATACATCCTCTCCTGATGACAGGAGGATGATGGAGAAGTGGGAACGCTCGAATCGCATGAGTCTCATGATCATGAAGCGTGCAATCCCAGAATCATTCAGGGGCACTATGAATGATGAACCCAATGCCAAAGTTTTCCTTGAAAACCTCGAACAGCGTTTTATTCAAAACGAAAAGGCGGAAACAAGTACACTATTGAGTAAACTTGTTTCCATGAGGTATAAGGGCAAGGGAAACATTAGGGAGTACATTATGGAAATGTCTCATCTTGCTTCGAAACTAAAGTCACTCAAGCTGGATTTACCTGAGGAACTGCTTGTGCACTTTGTTTTGATATCTCTTCCGGCACACTTTAATCAGTTTAAGGTCAGTTATAACTGCCTGAAGGAGAAATGGACTCTTAATGAGCTCATTTCACATTGTGTGCAAGAAGAGGAAAGGCTGAAGCAAGATAAGGCAGAAAGTGCTCACTTGGCATCTTCTTCTAAGGCATCCTCTTCAAGGGTTTCTAAGTAGAGGAAAGGTAAAAAAGTTGCGGTGGCAAGGCCCAAGATTAAGCAACATAAGGAACCTAAGGTTGAAATTACTGAATTAGGTTGCTTTCTTTGTAATGGGACTGATCATGTAAAGAGAGATTGTACCAAGTACCATGCCTGGCGTGCGAAAAAAGGTACATTTCTGTCTCTTGTTTGTTCTGAAGTTAATATAATTTCGGTACCTAAGGATACTTGGTGGGTAGATTCTGCTGCTACTACTCACATAAGTATATCAATGCAGGGTTGCCTGAACTGCCGAAAACCAAAAGATGGTGAAAGATACATCTATGAGGGTGACGGCAAGAAGGTGCCAGTTGAAGCTATTGGCAAAATTAGGCTGTTGTTTAAGACCGGTTTTCATTTAGATTTGAATGAGACTTTTGTTGTACCGTTTTTTAGACGGAATTTAATTTCAGTTCCCCAATTGCACATATCCGGTTATAAATGTACATTTGGGGACAATAAAGTTAGTCTCTTTCGGAATTCAAATCTTATTGGTACTGGTGTTTTATCAACATTTGATAGCTTATATTTGGTTGATACAATAACTTCAAATAAAGAAACTTTGCATACAAGTTTAATGGTACCAAAAGTTAACTAATGAGAATTCTATTTCACTCTGGCATAAACGTTTGGGTCATATATCCATTCAAAGAATTCAGAAACTCGTGTCAGAAGGAATTCTTGATCCTCTTGATTCCTCAAATTCGGAAATTTTGTATTGAGTGTATCAAGGGAAAACAAACAAACAAGAACTAGATTAGGTGCTAAGAGAGATTCGGACGTCTTAGAATTGATACATACGGATATTTGTGGGCCATTTCCTACTCCTTGTCGGAATGGTCAACAATACTTTATCACATTCATAGACGATTACTCTCGTTATGGGAACCTGTATCTTATTCATGAAAAGTCCCAATCCATATTAAAAACCGTAGCTTATATTCTTAATAGAGTTCCAACTGCAGCTACAATAAAAACCCCATATGAACTTTGGACTGGGCATAAACCCGGTATTTGGCATTTTCACATTTGGGGTTGTCCAGCTGAGGCAAGGCCTTATAGGCCAACTAAAAAGAAACTGGACGCTAAGACGGTTAGTAGCTATTTTGTTGGATACTCTGGAAAATTCAGGGGTTTTAAGTTTTATGATCCCACATCACGAACTATTTTTGAGACGGGAAATGCTAGGTTCTTTGAGGATATTGAGTTTGGGGGGTGGGGAGATAAAGTTGTTAGAGATTTTGTCTTTGAGGAAGAACATGTGTCTTTCCCTCAAGTTGTTGAAACAACTCCGGTTCAAGACAATCTCGAAAATCTTCCCCATCAGGACCCTGATATAACTAATGAAAATCAAACTCAACAACCTCAAGAAACTGAAATGCCATTAAGGAGATCCACTAGAGAGAGGAGAAATGCAATTTCGCATGATTATTATGTATTTCTCCAAGAACAAGAAAGTGATATTGGACTTGAGGAAGATGATCCAATCAACTTCCGTCAAGTCATTAAGTGTTCTAACTCTCAAAAGTGGATTGATGCCATGAATGATGAGATGAAGTCTATGAGCGATAATGACGTTTGGGAGCTTGTTACATTGCCCGAAGGTATTAAACCTATTGGTTGTAAATGGATTTTTAAATCCAAAAGGGATTCAGGGGGCAATGTTATTAAGTACAAAGCTCGTCTTGTCGCAAAAGACTACACTCAGAAAGAAGGCATTGATTATAAAGAGACTTTCTCTCCAGTTTCATCGAAAGACTCTTTCAGGACTATAATGGCATTGGTAGCACATTTTGATCTTGAGCTTCATCAAATGGATGTTAAGACTGTTTTTCTTAATGGTGACATTGAGGAAACAATTTATATGGTGCAACCTGAAAACTTTGTTTCGCATGAATCAAAGAAAAAGGTTTGCAAATTAAAGAAATCCATCTATGGCCTCAAGCAAGCTTCTCGTCAATGGTATTTTAAGTTTCATGCAGTCGTTACATCTTTTGGTTTTGAACCGAATATTGCTGATGACTGTATATACCATAAGTTCAGTGGGAGGAAGTATATTTTTCTGGTTTTATATGTCGATGACATACTGCTTGCCTGTAACGATATAGCATTATTGCTTGAAACTAAGAAATTTCTTTCAAAGAAATTTGAAATGAAAGATTTTGGTGAAGCTTCTTTTGTATTAGGAATTCAGATTCTGAGAGATCGCTCAAAAGGCGTTCTCGGTCTGTCACAAAAGGGCTATATCGATAAAGTTCTGAAAAGATTTGGCATGCAGGATTGTAAACCATTCAACACCCCTGTTGCTAAGGGAGACAAATTTAGTCTCAAAACAGTGCCCAGACAGTACTTATGAAATTTCGGAAATGGAGAAGACACCTTATGCTTCGGCGGTAGGTAGTCTGATGTATGCTCAGGTGTGTACACGACCTGATATAGCGTACATTGTTGGGATGTTAGGCAGATATCTAAGCAATCCGGGTATGGACCATTGGTAGGCAGTCAAAAGGGTCATGAGGAACATACATAGAACAAAGGATTACATGCTTACATATTGGAGTTCGGACCAGTTTGAGATCATCAGGTATACCGACTCCAATTTTGCCATTTATGCTAATAACATATGTAACCATAGTTGCATATGTTAATAACAACAGTAATTTGACGAAAGCAAAACATAAGGACGTCAAATTTCGGGTTGTTAAAGAAAGAGTACAAAATGGACAATTGTGCATTGAGTACATTAGTACAAACTCCATGCTTGCGGATCCGCTAACTAAGGGATTGACACCAAAAGTTTTTCATGAGCATGTTGCTTGTATGGGTGTCAAATCAGATAAGGATTATGTATTTTAGTGGGAGTTTTGTATTGCACATTTTTGTAATTGTTCATTATATTCAGAAATTCAGTAATTCAGTTATATCTGCAGATATTCAGTTTTAAAGTTTATTGTACTCTTACAGTTTCTGTTTGATCTCAATTAAGTGAACCAGTTGGTAAATAGACATACTATTGACCACACTTTATGTTATTTCCATGCTACATACCCACACTTGATCCATGTCGTTGGTTATATTGATATACGTGATCTATGATTGGTTCTAGTTACGAATGAGTAACGACGAGCCCTTAGGTCCTATGTTGGTATGATTGATGGACCGGATTGTTCATGACAATTTTATTGTGATAGCAATTTTGCGCAACTAAGGTTTGTAACTTATAATATCAAGGATTGTACATATGTTTGTATATCTCGTCCAAGTGGGAGATTGTAAGATATATGGATTTATATCTAGATATATGGACTTATATCTATACACATATGAACAATACATGAATAATTATATGTTATGTGCTATCTTAAGGTTTGGCCTAATTATGTGGTCTTATGGACATTATGTTAAGGGGGCCAATGTATTGTCATACTAAAGTGTAGGACTAATGTGTAGATACCCAAAAGTGTAACCTTAGTTTATGATGGGCTAACTAAGGTTACATATGTAACTATGGTTACATGAATGCTTGTGACTCTTGAGTTTGTAACTCTTGCAAGACATTACTCAAGACATTATTCTTGTTGTAACTCTTGTCTCTTGGGTTGCATATTCTAGAGTTACAAAGTGGGGTTATGGTTCCCATTCTTTAACAAGACAAGTTCTTTCTCTACCCATTGAAGTAAGAACCATTTGTCCATTGTCTTGCAAATAGAGTGGAAAACCATAAGCCAAAACCTTGATCATTGTCATAATACTATTTTGTAAACCTTTCATATATTGTTATTGTTGAGGATTCATTCTTGTGGTAACATACAAACCACAAGTCATTCTTGAAGAAATAATCAAGAGGTTCAAAAGCTCAAGGACAATCATCAAGAAGGAGGCTCAACTTTTCCACATATGGATTCAGGTTAGCTTCCGCTCATGTAGTTGTAAATCCGATTATTCAAATGAAGGTTGTTGTCTTTAGTAGGAATCATAATCCTAACATCTGCTTCAATATCTTTGGCATATTTCCAATAGGGGCAGTTGTAAGTTGTTTATTATCATTGGCGATGTTGGTGGTTTCTCTTTTTAGAACAATATTTTTATTTCACCTGTCTCTTTGACTAATTATTTGATACTTCCTTTCCTCTATGTGGATTTTTTGGACTTGCTCACAAGAACATACACAACCTTATCGTCTCTAGTTCACTCTCAAGTAGCAATGCTGCTAGACTTCTGAATGCTTCCATTTGTAAGGTATGTGTTCCACGGTCTTATAATCTCTTAGTAGCATAGGGATTGAAGTATTCATGCTTTGTTCAATGGTACTTTTTGCTACTTCCTGCTTATTCACATTGATATTTTATTTTTGAGTTTCCACTTAAATAATTTTATTGAATGGATACAGGGGAAAGAGTACAGTCACTATAGTAACAGAACAAAGTCTCAAACGCATGAAACAACAGTGATAGTGGTAAAAGTAGTGATAGTAATTTAAAAAGAAAAGTAGTTATAGTAAAAGATGCTTATGCAGAACCAGCTTTCATTTCTCAAAACTTGACAGTATATAACATTCCAAAAAATGATGACGTGGTTGACGATTAGTAATTGCCACTTCGGATGCGAATTCTTCGCATAAATTGTGCCGAATCGTGCCTAAATTCTATTCATCAATTTCACTATTCATTTTCATGGTACGTAGATTCAGCAAGGAGCACTGCAAGTCTTATTCATAATATTTCTTGAAATTGAGGTGCTAGGAAGATATTCCTAGTCCACTGATTTATTACCTGTTCAGTTATGGTAAACTTAAGAGTAGAACTTAAGCTAATTGATGCTTCTGGGTAAGGGGTTATGCTGCTTTAGCTTTACCATTCAAGAAAAGTACTGATGAACAATTCCGATGATAAGTTCCTGGTTGAATTTCAACCTTGAGACAAGGATAACTTGATTCTCTGAAGAGAAGGTAGTAAACATGGTCAGAAATAAACTGCGAACAGGTTATGTGTTAGCATCAACATGAATTTTGTCAATTATTTTTTATTACGAGCATAGCAGAGGATTATGTCTGATTCTTAACCTTTTTTTGCTGATATCTGTATTCTTTTATGATGTCATTGAAGGTGGCTTTGTCTAATAAGCTTTGCCATTTAGTAGTTCTGTGCAATGGGGAGCTAATCACAGATGAGGTTGAACAAGGTGAAGGGCAGCATTGGTTACTTGGCTTACACTGCTTAGTCCTCAACACTTCAATATTTTCAAAAAGGTAATTGTAAACACAGACAAGAGGGTTGCTCTGATGGTAAGCAACCCCCACTTCCAACCGAGAGGTTGTGAGTTCGAGTCTCCCCAAGAGCAAGGTGGGAAGTTCTTGGAGGGAAGGATGCTGGGGGTCTATTTGGAAACAGCCTCTTTACCCAAGGGTAGGGGTAAGGTCTGCGTACACACTACCCTCCCCAGACCCACTAAGTGGGATTATACTGGGTTGTTGTTGTTGTTGTTTGTAATTGTAAACACAATTTTATGAGTTTTCATATCCTGTTTTAAGATGTGAAAACACTTATTTGCAGCAACCATCAAATGTTCTTTCTGAGATAATTGTCATATATGAAGTACGGTGGATTTGACTTTTACTTGCATTGGCTTTTTGAGGAAATAAATAAAAGGGACTGGAATATTGGAGATAAAAGAGATTGGAAAAGTTTGTTTTAAGATTATTATTTTTTTGAAAAAAAGAGGAAAAAATTGGAAATTTGACTGGGTAGACTGTAGCATATCTGTGACACATTGTGTTTCTAAGGGTACTGCATACTTAAAGTTTTCCACTGTTCACAGGGTTTGTCATTGTTGAAGAAAGAGTAGGGGTCAGTTGTAAGTTTGTACAAGGAGCAAGGCAGCCAGTTTGGTGAGATATGGAGGAAAAAAAAACAATTTTTAGATAGATAGATAGATAGATAGATAGAGGGAGGGAGGGAGAGAGAGGCTAAGAGAACTCTGTCAAGAAGAAGCGACATTGCTGGTTTCATTGGCTACTTTGATTAGGCATAGGATTGAATTTATTGAGTGGTCGAGCTTACCTATACTCTTTCTCTGTTAAGTAGGTCAACATTGGGTGTGTAGGGCACGCATGAGATATGCTTCTGTTTTATGGCTCATGGCTCCAAGCAGAGTGGTTTATATATGTATAATAATATGGAGACTGGAGAGTGTATCCTAGGTGATTTAGCCCTTAAACGAACTGCTTGAATTGTGATTTGCTGTTTTGTTTTTCATTTAGCATGTATTTTAACAGATGTAACCAACCAACTCCAGGAAAACTGAACTTCACCAGGTAGCCCAACAGGCTTCCAACATTGAAGATCTGAGTGAAGCCGTCCGGACATCACTATCAATCATGTCTAAGATATGGTCTGATGCTATGCACACATTTCACGAGAAGTTCAATACTGTATCGACATTGATCATTGACCATGGTAATGGCTCAAAGTTCAAAATTCAACCTTAATTGTGTCCTTCTCTTCTTTATTGATGTTAAGAGGAGTGGGAGAGGGTGTACAGTGACAAGGGGAGTTGCAACTGTGGCAGTGCACATTGACAGGGAATTACCTGAAGAAGAGACGGGTACGAAGATGGATATTTATTGGTTGGATAATATTCTTGGCTCATCTTTTTTAATTTTTATTTTTTGAATTTTATTTGGTAAGGTTCGTATCTTTTCTCTATGTAGCATTAGAAATGAACTTAAATGGCTGGTAGCATGAGAAGACACATAGAGCATTGAAGCAGATTTAGTGAACCATACTTTGTGCATATACGGACAATTTGGCTACTGAGAAATAGAGCTTGTTTGATGGGCAAGAAAATCATATTTCTAGAATTAAAAACAAGTGTCTGCATAATTTCTTTTTTGGTGTAAGAGTATTCTCACGGAAAGCATTGATCAATATATGGACTTTCTGGAATTGTTAGGGAGATGCTGTAACTGACTGTATGGGTATTCCCAGCATTTTTATGTAACTTTTTGTTACCATCTTGATACTCAGTAATAAAGTTGTACCTTATTTAAGAAAAAATGAACTTAATAATGTTTTTGGTGGTGTTAGAGGACTATATATAGACAGAAATAACAAAATTGAGTACATTTTAAAGCTTTGTTGACATTTGTTCTCTTTTTGTTTATATCCATATATATTAACTGCTGAAGGAAGCTTTAGGCCTTCTTGAAAGCTTCAGCTTCTCTGAGTTTGTAATTATTTATTCCTTTTCTCTTCTGATTATTATAGTGGTTCTAATTAGTCTTGTTTCCAGTTTTCAAATTTCTTCAACTGGCTTCTGAAATCTGTGAAGATTCTAATGGCTGAACCAAGTGATCAGCTACCTTTTAATAGGTTTAACTTTCAAACAGTCTCACTTGTTTCCACCATTTTTTAATTTTATATCATCTTATTAACGGATCACTTGGTTTTAACCTTTCCTTGTGCTTCTTTGTTTTGACAGTGAACTTGTTAGTATATTCTTGAAGTTCCTATATGATCAAGATCCTGTAAGGCAGTTACTGGAGATCTCTGAGGGAGATAGCAGCATTGAAGTAGACCTGTAAGTTGTATTCCTGCCGAAAAGAAGTTTGTGCACGAGACAAGTTATTATGTTTTATTCTCCAATATGGTTATGTTTTTGTTTTAAGTTTTAACCTTTATGTATCATGTTTCTTTTCTTTTTGTTTTCCTGAAAACTCATCTGCTCCCAGCATCACTTTCCTCGAACTTTAAGACCGCAGCCCAAGCCCATGGGGGGGCAGAGAAAAATAACCAAAGCTCATTGCAATTTTTTCCTTTTTCTTAAGGTGGAGTCTTTTAAACTCAATACTATTCTGTAAATGCATGGTGCATATTAGATTACTTGTGTGCCTGTGGGTTGACTGCTAATAGTTTATCTTGATTGAAAAAAAGTATATCGATCCTGCATAGTTGGTTTCTTTTCCATGAACATTGACTAAAAAAAGTTCAGTTAAATTATGTTTCATGTTTCTTTTCTTTTTGTTTTCCTGAACACTCGTCTGCTTCCAGCATCACTTTCCTCTAACTTTAAGGCCACAGCCCAAGCCCATGGGGGGCAGAGAAAAATAACCAAAGCTCATTGCAATTTTTTCTTTTTCTCAAGGTGGAGTCGTTTAAACTCAATACTATACTGTACATGCATGGTGCATATTAGATTACTTGTGTGCCTGTGGGTTGACTGTGCTAATAGTCTATCTTGATTGAAAAAGTAGATCGATCCTGCATAGTTGGTTTCTTTTCCATGAACATTGACTAAAAAAACTTAGTTAAATTAAGGCACTTGGAAATGGAATTGCAGTTATTTAGGATGAGAAATGGAAGAACCTGGGAATAGAAGGGGGGGGGGGGGCATTACTTGAAACTCTTGAAGCTCTACTTTTTAACTGTTGGGATTCGTTTGAAGATCATTGCTTGTCAATTAGCAATGTTAAGCTTTATTTTTTTGGATGATTTAGAAGCTATTATTCTCTTTCGAATTCACCCCGGAATCAGACTAATCTAGTTTAATCTACTTGTGTTTTCACATTTTTAATTGTGCTGGGCCTATTTATCTCTTGAATAATTGTTGTAATTCTAAATGTTATGTTCTTTGTGAATAGGGAAACGATGCAAAGAATTAAACAACTAGCACATTTCGGAGGGTTTTCAGATTTAGAATATTTGAAAAGGACACTAGCAGAAGAATTTCAACAAATGGAGTCTTGGTGCGCCTTACTTCTCTTTGTTTTCTCTATCCTAGAATTTGTCCATGATCTTTGTTCGCATCATTCCCATGGTGGTGATGGCTGTTAAAGATCCCAACTGCCTGGGGATTGGCGCATATTTTTATTATTTATTTGTTTGTTATTTTTTCATGATCAAATATTGCCTGGGGATTGGTGTATTTATATTTTTTTGCGGCGGCGAGGACTCAAATTGATTACATCCTCATCAGAAGGAGCGACAGGGGTTTGTGCAAGGATTGCAAGGTTATTCCGGGAGAGTCTCTTTCAACTCTTCATAGGCTCCTAGTGATGGATGTTGATCTCTGGGTGAAGAAGAAGAGGAGGGGCGCCCGGGGTCAACCGAGGATTAGATGGGGAGCTTTGTCTAAGGAGAAAGCTCAGGAGTTGGAAAGGAGGTTAGTGGAGGGCGGAGCTTGGAGAAGTTATGGGGAAGCGAACGCTATGTGGTCAGCGACAGCAAACTTGGTTAGGGGGGTAGCACGGGACGTGCTCGGGGTTTCTAAAGGATATTCAGGTAGTCATCAGGGTGATTGGTGGTGAACGAGGTAGTCAAAGGAAAAGTGGAGGTGAAGAAGGCGGCGTTCGCTAGGTTGGCAGGGAGCACAAGCGAGGAGGAGCGGAGAGTGAACAGGTTGTTCTACAGGGAGGCGAGAAGAGAAGCTAAGATGGCAGTCATGGAAGCTAAAAACGCGGCGTTCGGTCGCATGTATGAGGAACTAGGGGAGAGAGGTGGGGATAAGAAGTTATTCCGGCTGGCTAAAGCAAGGGAAAGGAAAGCTCGTGACCTAGACCAGGTCAGGTGTATCAAGGACGAGGATGGTAGAGTTCTGATGGGGGAATCGCAAATCAAACAGAGGTGGCAGGCGTACTTCCGGGAACTTCTTAACGAGGAGGGGGATCGGAGCGTAGAGCTACGGGAGTTGGGGCATTCAGAGCGTCATAGAGACCTTGGGTACTGCAGGCGCATTAGGGTGGAGGAGGTCTTAGGGGCGTTGCGTAGGATGAGTAGGGGTCGAGCAACCGGGCCTGACGAGATCCCGGTGGAGTTTTGGAAGTGCATGGGTAAACCTGGAGGGGAGTGGCTCTCTAGGCTATTCAACGTGATCTTCAAGACTAAAAGGATGCCGGATGAGTGGCGGTGGAGTACAGTGGTGCCCTTGTACAAGAACAAAGGGGACATCCAGTGCTGCAACAACTATAGGGGTATTAAACTAATGAGCCACACGATGAAGGTTTGGGAGAGGGTGATTGAGGCGTGAATGAGGGAGGCGACGAATATATCTGGGAACCAGTTCGTTTTCATGCCGGGCCGCTCCACCACTGAGGCTATTCACCTAGTCAGGCGGCTGGCGGAACAATTCAGGGATAAGAAGAAGGACCTGCATATGGTGCTTATCGACTTGGAGAAGGCGTATGACAAGGTCCCGAGGGAGGTGCTATGGAGGTGCTTAAAGGCGAAGAGTGTGCCAGAAGCCTATATCAGAGTTATCAAGGACATGTACGATGGGGCTAAGACTAGGGTGAGGACGGTGGGTGGCGATTCAGACCATTTTCCTGTGGTAATGGGGCTCCATCAAGGATCGGCGCTGAGCCCCCTGTTGTTCGCCTTAGTGATAGATGCTCTAACCCGTCATATCCAAGGGGATGTGCCTTGGTGTATGCTCTTTGCTGATGATATAATATTGATAGAAGAGACGAGCGCCGGTGTTAGTGAAAGGTTAGAAGTATGGAGACAGACCCTCGAGTCTAAAGGTTTCAAAATAAGCAGATCTAAGACAGAATATCTGGAGTGCAAGTTCAGCGACGAGCCGAGTGGGGTGGGCAGGGATGTGATGCTTGGTTCTCAGGCCATCGCCAAGAGGGACAGTGTCCGATATCTTGGGTGATTCGGGGGAACAGAGAGATTGACGGGGACGTCACCCATCGGATAGGAGCAGGGTGGTCGAAGTGGAGGCTTGCTTCTGGGGTCCTGTGTGACAAGAAAATCCCACACAAACTCAAGGGGAAATTCTACAGAGCCGTGGTTAGACCTGCGATGTTGTATGGGGTAGAGTGCTGGCCCGTGAAGAACTCCCATGTTCAGAGAATGAAGGTTGCTGAGATGAGGATGCTTAGGTGGATGTGTGGGCACACCAGACTAGATAAGATTAAGAATGAAGTTATTCGACAGAAGGTAGAGGTGGCCCCGGTGGACGAGAAGATGCGGGAAGCGAGGCTGAGGTGGTTCGGGCTTGTACGGAGGAGGGGTCTCGATGCCCCGGTGAGGAGTTGCGAGCGGCTGGAGATTGTTGGTGGTCGGCGGGGTAGAGGGAGGCCTAGGAAGCATTGGGGAGAGGTGATTAGGCAGGACATGACTAGAATGCAGGTTACCGAGGACTTGACCCTTGATAGGGGAGTCTGGAGGTCTAGAATCAGGGTTGCAGGCTAGGGGCTCTTAGAGTCCTTCGTTCGCCCCACCCGGGGTTGGGTGTGGGATAGTAGGGTTACCCGTAGATGACTAGTGTTTTAGCGTAGGTCCCCTCTTGGTTGGTAATATGATAGTTGTCGCTTGTTATTGTCGCATGCGACGGTATTTATGTTTCTGATGTTTACATAATCATTTACGTTATTTCTGCAGGATTACTTATGCTTTGTTTTGTTATTGTGTTTTGTCTTGTCTTGGTTCCTAACTTTATCTTTGTTTTCCAATGCAGCTTTTCTTTCTGTCCTATGCGCCGAGGGTCGCTTGGAAGCAGCCTCTCTGTCCTTTTGGGTAGGGGTAAGGCTGTCTACATATTACCTTCCCCAGACCCCACCTGGTGGGAGTATACTGGGTAGTTGTTGTTGTTGTTGTTGTTGTATTTATGTTCCTATAGTGCCAACAAACCCAGAAATTGGAAAAGAATTATTGGATGCTCTTGAATATATGCATCTCAGACCTAAGTTACTCGGACTCAGGTGCAGGTATCCGACATGGGTACGGATCCTAAGCTCGGATCCTTCATGATCTAAATTTTGGGATTCGAGGATACAGATCTAGGTAAGGATGCGGGTGTAGGGATTCAACAAAAAATTAATTAAAATCTAACATATATTTATAAAGATATGCATAATTGTGAGACATTCTATGGAAAACTTACATGTAACTTGTGCCTTGTAGATGTCTTTTATTTTTCAAGTTGTAGACATACATGTAGACACTCTCCAAAATGGCATGATTCATCAATTTTCCTACAACTCGCACAACAAAGTATTCAAATAAGATATCATAAACTTATTGAAATATAACAAATAAAAGTTGAAAAGAGATTTAGAGATATAAAACAAATGAAACATACCTTTAGAAGTTAGAACTTAGAACTAAATAGACTAACAGAGAATCACAAGTCAAAAGTTTTAAATAATTAGCTAGTCAATTTAAGTTCGTCTGACCACCAAAAAGTCTTATACAAATTGCAGGTTCACAAGTTCATAAGCCAAAAATAAGTACATAACATGCACATTTAAACTAAGCTAGACTTGTCACTTGAGGCATTGTACACGAGTACATTCTATTCAAAGGTCATCTTCCTCAATGTCAACTTCTTGCAAATCTTCAACTTCCTCTTCAAAGAAGACTCCTTCCAGTTGAGGTTCGTCTATTGACAACTCAACTAGATTATTGATACTTTCATCAATATTAAAATGATCTCTGCCTAAAACAACACCAAAATGAATTTAGAAGATCGTGAAAGTAACTTATCATGCTAAAATAATTACTCAAGAAATATCAAATGATAG
This sequence comes from Nicotiana benthamiana, assembly GCA_034376525.1. Lineage (NCBI taxonomy): Eukaryota > Viridiplantae > Streptophyta > Magnoliopsida > Solanales > Solanaceae > Nicotiana > Nicotiana benthamiana. The sequence goes on along the minus strand of CM067324.1, from coordinate 125,677,819 downwards.
ATATTTATATACCTAAATCTCAGTATTTGCTTGGACCACTTGTATATTTTTCCTTTCTTCGAGAGAGCAAGCTAAGATTATAATGGACAAAAACTAAATCTTCGACTCTAGAAGCAGCTAGCTTATTTCTCTTGATGCTATGAGTCAATTAAAAAGTACTCCAATTCCTTTCGCAACAAGATAAAGAAGCCGGTTGGAAAAGCAATTTGTAAGCCAAACTTTGTAAAAGTGGGGCATTTACACCAAAGTAAATGGCCACAACAAAATGCCCCATACTCCAACGAAGCTTGCTAAATCATTTGGATCCTTGAAATAGCTATGAAAGCATTTGAGCCTATTTTGTGAAAGCCCTACATCTTCATTAGGATTAAGTCTTCTTATCCTACCTTGAAGCTACGACTCATGATAGTATTTCGGAATCAATGAATCTGTGCCATACAATGCAACAGAGTATTACTCTTATTCCACCTAGCCACAAGAATTCCTTGAATTGTATCAAAAAAATGCGATTGGCTTGTAATTAGATCTTTTCCCTCATGCTCAAATACAATCACCTTCACCTTTTCAATCATTGTATGCCATATGTTGTAAATAAGGTGCAATTTGGACAATCAAGGTCGGCACTTCTAAGCATGCATACAATTGTTTTAATTCACTTCAAAAAATATTCAATAGCATCCCACCATTCATCATCCATCACAAGAGATTTTATTTCACTCACTTCAGGTTTAATTACTTTATCTTCCTTATAATTCTTCCATTCGTTATCCATCACCATATTTTCCAATGATGATTTAACTTTATGAATACGAGAAGTCATAATAATATAGGAAGCAAATCTTGTTTCCGCAAGTTTCAACAAAGATAACTCCGAATGCTTTTGGAAAATAGCATGCGCCATATCGTGATTCAGCACAAAATTCTTTAAGCTACTCACTTGACCAGTCAACTTTAATACCCATTTGCTATTATTAAAGTGAGTTGATTTTTCAGAAGGCTGAAACATACTTTTCAAAGCAAGATTTAAATAATGAACAACACATGGTATCCAAAATATGTGCGGAAAAGTTTGCTCAACAATAGAACCGGCAAGCTTCATATTGCCTACATTATAAGTGATCACTTGGACAATGTTTTTTGCTTCGACATCTTCTATGGCTTTAATAAACAATTTGGCAATATATTCACCATCCTTAATAATCCCACTTGAATTGATTGATTTCAAGAATATCAGTCCGCCACTAGATGCTCCCATTATATTTATCAATGGTTGCCTTTTAATATCCGACCATTCATCCGAAGAAATCGACAATCTTTTTCTTTTCCATGTATCTTTAATAGGTTGTAGTTTTTTTTTATCTAGATAACCATTTTCTTGGGACCAAAGAGTTGTTCTTAACCTATTAAAAGTTGGTGGAACATAACCAGGTAAAGAATTCGCTGCCAAAACTATGAATAATAATTTTTTATAAGGAGAAGTTGCAAAATTAAATGATAAGCCTGATGCATATAACATACGAGCCGCCAACTTGTCGGCAATGATTCTGTTACAAATGTTAAAAGATTTCTCCCGTGCTCCACCATTTGAGCTTTTTGATTAAGATACAAAATCTGCCTTTTTCTTGCATTCAGTTGTGCATCTAATTTTTTCTTTCAGCTTCTTAATTCTCCATCTTCAATGTAAAGAGATTACTGGGTAGTTGTTGTTGTAATGTTGCACATACTCATGAAGTATGTGCAACATTGATGAAGGAGAATGAAGAAGCCGAAAAGGAAAAATCAGATGCACTACTAAATGCAAGAAAAAAGGCAGATTATGTATCTCTACCAGAAGGCTCAGATTTATCACAGCCGAAAAAAAAAGAAAATGTTAAAGTGGTGGAGAAATCTTTTAACATTTGTAACAAAAACATTGCCAAAAAGTTGGCGGCTCGTATGTTCTACGCATCCGATTTATCATTTAACCTTGCAACTTCTCCTTACATTAAAAAGTCTTCGGAGTTTTTGGCAGCGAAAGTTTTACCTGATTATGTTCCGCTAACTTTTAATAGATTAAGAACGACTCATTGGCCCAAGAAAATGCTCATATAGATTGAAAACTACAACCTATCAAAGATACATGGGAAAGAAAAAGATTATCAATTTGTTCGGATGTTAATAGGTGACTATTGATAAATATATGGGAGCATGTAGTGGACGATCAATATCTTGAAATCAATCAATTCAAGTGGGATGGTGAATACATTGCTAAGTTTATTAAAGTCATAGAAGATGTCGATGTAAAAAATATTGTCCAAGTTATCACTGATAATGCAGGTAATATGAAGCTTGCTGGTTCTATTGTTGAGCAAACTTTTCTGCACATATTTTGGACACCATGTGTCATTTATTGTTTAAATCTTGCTTTGAAAAGTATGTGTCAACCGTCAGAAAAATAAACTCACTTTAATAATTGCAAATGAATATTAAAGTTGATTGGTCAAGTGAATAGCTTAAAAGAATTTTGTGGTGAATCACGACGCATGCCATGCCATTTTCCAAAAACATTTTGGGTTACCTTTGTTGAAGTTACGGAAACAAGATTTGCTTCCCATATTATTATGACTTATCGAATTCATAAAGTTAAATCGTCACTGGAAAAATGGTGTTGGATAAGGGGGATAAAGTAATTGAAGCTAAAGCACATGAAATAAAATATTTTGTGATGGATGGTGGAATACTTTTTGAAGTATACGGAACCAATTGTATCCACGCTTAGAAGTGTGACCTTGCTTGTCCAAAATTGCACCTTATTTACGACATGTGGGATACAATAAATGAAAATGTGAGTTTATTTGTGCGTGAGGAGAAAGATCTTATTACCGAACAATCGAAATATTTTGATATAATTCAAGGAATTCTTGTGGCTAGGTGGATGAAAAGTAATATTCCGTTGCATTGTATAGCACATTCATTGGTTCCAAAATATTATCATGAGTCGTGGCTTAAAGGTGAAAGCAATGGAAGTATGGGGCATTTTGTTGTTGGAATGGTTACTTTGGTGAGCCTCATGTGGTTGATGTTATGGGGTATGAGGAGCTCTATTTTGGTAGGCCAACCATGGTGTAAATGTTTCCACTTTTACAAAGTTTGTCTTACAAATTGCTTTCTCAACCGGCTTCATCTTGTTGCGTAAGGAATTGGAGTACTTTTTCATTGACTTATAGCATCAAGAGAAACAAGCTAGCTACTTCTAGAGCCAAAGATTTGGTTTTGTCCATTATAATCTTCATTTGCTCTCTCGAAGAAAGGAAAATTATACAAGTGGTTCGAGCAAATGCTGGGATTTAGGTATGTATACATATCCATCATTTGATATTTCTTGAGTAATTTTTTAAGTATGATAAGTTTCTTTCTCAATCTTCTAAATTAATTGGTGTTGTTGTAGGGGGAGATCATTTCAATATTGATGAAAGTACCAATGATCTAGTTGAATTGTCAATAGACGAACCTCAACTAGGAGGAGTCTTAGAGGAAGATGGCCTTTGAATAGAATGTACTCAAGCGACAAGTCTAACTTAGTTTATATGTGCATGTTATACTTATTTTTGGTCTATGAACTTGCAATTTGTGTAAGACTTTTTTGTGGTCATTTGACTAGCTAATTATTTAAAGCTTGTGATTCCCTGTTAGTCTTTTTAGTTCTAACTTTAAAGGTATGTTTCGTTTGTTTTATATCTCTTTTTAACTTTTATTTGTATATTTCAATAAGTTTATAGTATTTTATTTTAATACTTTGTCATGCGAGTTGTAGAAAAATTTGTTGAATCGTGCCATTCGTAGAGTGTCTACATGAAGGACTGGCTCAACAAGATTGGGGGCCTAAAGCCAAACTTCACAGAGAGGCCCTAATTTTTTGTAAAAAGAAAAGATCGTCATGTATATTTTTATTTAAAGTCTACTTTTCTAGCCTTTTTAGATGCAAAATTATATAATCGATTTGTTCTTATAACTCTTTTTTGATTGATAATATAGCTAATACATTCAATCTCTCTTGAGACATTGTTGATCTTAGATAAGATTTTATAAATTTTTTGATTCAAGATTTTTATTATTTATTAAAAATCTATCAAGGGCTTCCTTTTGGGAGTTAGTTATTTCTTCACGTTTCTCTTTTTGTATAACCGGATTCATATTTTTTAGTTGACGTATTTAAATTTAATAATAACTAAAACAAGAATATATACTTAGGAAGTTAGAATAATAAAACCTGGCTCAAGAATTTGATAAATTGATATAACGATATCGGAATAGTGTTGCACTGCTTCAAAATAACGATTGCTTTTGTCTTGTTGCAATGCTCGAAATTTTGAAGAAGACACCCAAAAGCAAACTTTGATCTTTTTGTGAGCACACAAGAAGTTTTCTGGAATGAAATACTGAAATAGTTAAAGAGAGAATAACAACAACAACAAACAACCCAGTATAATCCCACTTTGTGGGGTCTGGGGAGGGTAGTGTGTACGCAGACCTTACCCCTACCCTTGGGTAGAGAGGTTGTTTCCAAATAGACCCCCGGCATCCTTTCCTCCAAGAACTTCCCACCTTGCTCTTGGAAGACTCGAACTCACAACCTCTCGGTTGAAAGTGAGGGTTGCTTACCATCAGAGCAACCCCTCTTGTCATAAATATAGGAACAGTGCCCCCATAAATATAGAATTACTTAAATATTCATTACATTCCCCAATTTAAGCAACGGTCCCCGCATAAAAGGTAAAAAGTAAGTTACTTTCTTCCGAAATTTTCGTTCCGACAGTATATGTACAATTTTTAAATTTTTTTTAATAATATATAACATAATGTTTAGAAAAAAATGGGGCCCCTAAAGAGTTGGAGACCGAAGCCATTGCTTTAGTTGCCTTATAGTTAAGCCGCCCCTGTCTACATGCTTGCCTACGACTTGAAAAATACAAGACTCGGTTACTACAAGTTACATGTATGTTTTTCATATAATGTCTCATAATTATGTATATCTTTATAGCTATATTTTTTGATGAATCACCGTATCCTAGTATTTAGATCATGAAGTACCTATATCGGACACCCACACCTGGGTCCGAGTAACTTAGCTTGAAGGTGTTTCCTTTTGTTCAATGACAAAACAAATTTGTGTTGTTTCCTTGTTCAAATGGTTAATCTGATTTCTGAATTGCAGCTTCAAAGATGCTTTCGAGATGCCATTTTCTACTATTTCGGGAAAACTACTTTGTGAGGATCTGTTGCCACTTTTTCCTATTGCATCCTCTTCAAAACTAAAGACTTACAAGGTTCCTGCATCAGTATCTTACAATGAGGTACTTGTCCGGTCTTCCTAAGATCCTTATTTTTTCATTTTCTCTATTTAGTGGGCGTTTGAACATAAGAATAAGAATTGTAAAATTTCGGAAAAAAGTTTTAAAAAAAAATCAAGTGCAAATGGTACTTGAAAGTTAGAGTTGTGCTTGGACATGAATACAATTTTGGGTTGTTTTTGAATTTTTGTGAGTGGTTTGAAGTGAAAATGTGAAAAATAGCCTTTTGAAGTTTTTAAATCTCCGTTTTATTTAAATTCATCTTCAAGTGAAAATTGAAAATTTCTTGGCCAAACATTGATTTCCAAAAAAAGTTTTAAAAAAAAAAAATTGAAAAATTTGTATGGCCAAAAGCCCCCTTAGTGTAATTAGTTTATTTGGTATTAAAAAGCAAATCTTTAAGAAAAGTTCCAACTCGGAAGGGGAAGGGATGTTTTGGAACGAATGATTTGCTCTCAACGCGTTGTGTAATAACTCATGAAAATTTGGTGGAGCTTCAAAAAGACTTCATCAAGGTTTGGATATGTCGTGGTCCAAAACTGCTAAAACAATGTTGATAAAATTATGATAATCGTTGTCTAGATTCTCATTAACCGTCGAATTGCTTTTGTTTTACCTGATTATTCTTGGAGCTGTTGAAAGTTGGTAGTTTCTCATTCCTTCCATTTGTCAGGATATTTTGCATGAGTCTTCAGAGAGTGAAATATATCAGCAGGATATTTTACATATCCTTCAAATTACCAGATAATTGTTTCTCAATCGCGAACTGCATTGGTATTGTCAGGGGCCTTACACATGATTTAGGTAAACTAGAGGGTATATCGGATCCAGTAGAAGCAACCGTCTTTTGCATTCCTGATGGATATCACTGTATTGACCTCTCACTTTATAAGGTAAGTGAAATTGTCACCTGGTATTAGTTTTGTGGACCTACAAGTTTTCTACCCTTCAACTACCATATAACATGTCACCATTCAAAGCAGGAGGGTCAAATTGTTTTACTGTTAGATGAAACTGCAACCGCTTCTGAGAGCTCTGGAAATGCGTACATGATGATTCTACAAGCCAGTGACCTCCCATTTGTATCTCTTTCAAAATCTAACACTCTCAATTCTTGGAAACTTCACGAACTTCAGGTATATGACATCATCACTCCACCAAATATTTGCATAAATTTCTTGGACATTCTGTATCCTATGGCATACATTCTATTTTATGATCTTGGTTGAACTAATTTTGTCCAGTTTACATCATTGCATGGCATCACTGAATTTGAAATAGGTAAAGAAGTATCTTTACATGCTACATACTGCATAGTTTGTTTACCCGAATATCAGAACTAAGTTCTCTGGTGCTTTTCCCCTAATTTTGTGTTGATTTCAACGTGATGATCAGCTTTCTTAGATGCATTATCTTTTGCCATTGATAGTCATGTTGACTTTTAATCTGCATGATAATCTAGGAATCTGCTATATACCTGCAACTGGAGAGTGAAAAGGCTCGAAGCATTCCACATTCTGTGGTTCCTCCCCTGGCAGTCAGTGGGGAGTGGTTCTCTGTCTTTGTACTATTCAGGTTCCAAATTGTTGGTAGTATATAGGAAGTATTTATAGAGGCTAACCGATTCATGAGAAATAGCCAAGAAAAATCTGGGTTTAAAATGATTCATGCAGATACTAATGATATCTTTTAACAATTCTCATACAATACGGATGACAATTGCTAGACACTAACTCATTGTGAATTTTGTTTGGATATCCTAGCAAGTGATTTGACATTTCAATATGATTTTCTTTATCAGCATCAAGAGGCGTAGCTTGTGTTTTTGCTGCAAGAAAGCGCGCTTTAGTTTACATCTTGGATGAAGATGAAGATGAAGTCTCTGATACAGAGTGACAGTTAGTGCCTTCTGCTTACTGACTCTTCTGCCCCATTTATCGATATTGGTCAGATAAGGCAGTGTTTTCTTAGCTTAAATGTAGATTCCCTGTAGGTGTTCTTGTTGTATCCCTCGTAATTTTTGTTTGGATTTTTTTCTTGAGAAAATCATGATTTTGTAGGATTACAACAGAGTCACAGAGATAACTTCGGTTTAGTAAGAAAATGGATCTCAACTTACTTGGATATTGTTTGTCATTTTGGGGCTCGATGTCATAGGAATAACGATACACATCCATTTTTAAGCATCTCGTAATGGAACAGTTGCTATAAACAATTACATTGAGGCTCCAGTTGAAAGGTTGTATTAGTGATTGGACAACCCCTACAGGGTAGAAATAAAAGAGATGCATGTTTAGTTGATCGATGGAAAAAATATTTCCTTCTCTTTTCTTTCACAAAACAATGACAAGAGGGGTTGCTCTAATGGTAAGCAAACCTCACTTCCAACCGAGAGGTTGTGAGTTCGAGTCTCCCCAAGAGCAAGGTGGGAAGTTTTTGGAGGGAAGGATGCCGGGGGTCTATTTGGAAATAGCCTCTCACGAAACAGTTAAAGAAAAAACACACTTAAACGCACTCATTTATTCCAAAACTAATTTTTTGAAGTTATCCTATTTGTTGGTTTTTAAAACTATGGGATAGCAAAAAGATTAAAAGTATTGATTGAAAATGTCTTTCAATAATTTTATTAAGCATAATAAGGCTTTAAATAGCTAATTAGGAATAAAAAAATTCACATGATTTAATATTTTAAAATTTAAAAATATCTCAACTAACTTAAACAATCTAATTGAAATTCATCTTAAAACTAAGCAACTTATTGACTTATTCTGCTAAAAGAGTTACTGCAATAATTGAAAGCATAAATATCAACACTCCTCCTTTGCTTCAGTTGATTGTTTTGAGCATCGTAGAAATTGCACACTTTTGGTGTGCAGTTCTTTTCTTCTTTCTTTTTCGTGTTATGGTTTTGCGCATAAACACCACCCTTAGTGATCGTGTCTTATCTAAAATATCTTTTGAAAGTATTTGATTCTGGACAGTGATTGGATTTTCCGGGATTGCTTGCAAGGATTGTTCTTCCATACAATATTCAATAAATAATAGGTTTTAAGTTATAATTTTATTTTCTCTAAGCAAATTCGATAGTTTTCACAGTGAAAGTTTGGGGGGCACTCAAAGAAAGACTGATCCTTGCTATATTTGAAAATGGGTTTAAAAATTGATATTGGTTAAAATGACTTGAAAATAGTTATTTGTAAGAATTCACAGATCCCGTAAGACCAAGGAGGCTCTGATACCACTGTTAGTTTCTTAAAAGATATGGAAGCAGAAAGATTAAAAGTATTGATTCAAAATGTCTCTCAATAGTTTTATTACTCATAACAAAAATGGCCCAATTAAGAACAAAAAATCCACAAAATCTAAAATTAAAAAACCTGGAATATCTCAACTAACGTATACAATTTAACAAAAATTTAAAATTAAAGTTCATCTTAAGACTAAGCAACTTATTCGGCAAAAGAAATTACGGCAATAACTGAAAGCAACAAAATATAAGTTGTGTCAAAATATTATTCACTTGCCTTGAATGAAAGCTCTAAATATAGTGACATACCACCCAAAAAAAATGGGCCTCTTTTTTGCTTCTGTAAATATAATTTATTTTTTATTCTGCCCTTCCACAACACAATAGTCAAAACATGCCACTAAATGTTTCTCAACGAAAATAAAACAATTACTAGTATTTTTCACCTTTTCTTTTAATAGTTATGCCAGATACAAAATTGGCAAACAAATTGGATCCTAGATTGTTTGATCTAACAGATTCTCGAACACTCACAGCACAATGAAACACGATTATTCATTCAATATAACAAATTCTTGAAGGTCCACAATATCGTATTTTTTGATCATTTGTTCACAACAAATGTTCTATGAGGCAAACATTTTCTCCGATAAACTCACAGTAAGAAAACACTAGAAATTACAGCATCGGTCAACAAAAACATAAAAATAAACTTTGCTACAATCCTGATTTAGCATAAGGGAAGCGAAGTCATTTCCATCCATCTTAGTAGTAGAAATCAGGTCTAAACAATTGGAATTTCCCTTCAGCTAGAGCCAAGAAAACTGCTCCAGCCTTTGAACCTCAGATAATATGTTGAGAAAACTATCATAAGCTTTATGTTATTCTGTTAATGGAGAGAGAGCAATCTCCACGGACAGTTATAACTGTACATTAAGAGAGGCTTCCAGACTCTGATTGACCCCAAACCAGTGCCAGATGAACATGCATTGTCATACCAAATTCCAGAAGCGATGATATGCTTCTTCAAGGAAGCCTTTAAACATCATCACATCCAAGTGATTGCTATGGAGAGGGGAAAGATCAAATCTAGGAGTCCTCCAATTCAACAATTTGTGCTCTTCGTTCAGCAGCTTTCTTCCTGATGAAGATGCCCCATCTCAAGGCAGCTTTGAGTTTGAGCCACCCGACAACAGCCTTACCTGAAGAACGTGTCCGGTCCTCATCAAAACCAAAGGCAGAAGACATGTTCGGCATGTATGATGATCCATACTGGTAATTCTCTTCTCCAACACTAGAAGAAGCATGACCTTGTCCCATGCTGAAAATACGGAGCAGATGTTGCATGTCTTCATTTTCAAGCATCTCATGACTTCTCATACGTATTTCTTCCTCTGTTAAGAAGTCCTCAGCTCCCTTATATGGATTAGGCGTGCTAGCAGCAAAATAGCTAGACAGCGATGGCTGTGGTGGCCGAAGCGCCAGCATGCTCTCACTTCCATGTGGTTGAGCTTGTTGTGACGTACCTAGCAAATGGTTCTGAGGAGGAAATGAAGCACCATTTAACTGCATGTTGCCATTCAGATTCATGTGCTGAGGCTGCATGGTATATCTGCTACTGAGGCTCTCATTATACCCTGTTAACAGAGAAATATTCATGTTATGAAGAGGGTGTTTAGATTGACTTAAAAAGCTGGTCAAACTTGCTTAAAAGCACATTTTGGCTTGTTTGAGTGTTTGGCAATCCTAAAAACAGCTTTTAAGTCAAGTACTTTTAAGCTGAATTAAGTCAAAAGCAACAAGTTTGGAATGTCCAACTTATTGCTTTTTAGCTTAAAAGCTTTTCATGTTTGACCAAATAATTGACCTTATTATCCCTCTTTATTTTATAAATTACAAAATACCCTTACTTTATTAATTAAGTCATAACGTCATTTTTCCCCGTCTTTCATTTTGACGTAACAGATATCTTTCTTCATATTATTATAATAAATAAGGTTGCTTTATTTTTCTGTGATAAGTAATTAATAAAACCCTTAATTACCTAATGTTAGACAAATGTGAGAACTAGCATAGAAAAAAAAAGAAAGAAACGATGCAAAGGCTGAGGCATTAGTTTTATTGACATTAATTTATACTTCTATTACATTTTTTTCATTTCACTCTAGAAACAAATAGTTTTATTTAGTAGTTGAATATTCAGAACAAAAGCATATTACAATTATATTGGCATTCAGTTTATATCTATTAAAAATAATCTTATCTAATTAATTTAATTTAGAGTTAATTAAGACATAAATTAGTCAGTATTTGGGTAATTTTACATTAAGGATGTTGTAGTAATAAGCTTATTTTTCGTGTGTTAACAGCTTTAAGGATATTTCAGTCATTTTAACAGAAAAAGTGCTTACTTGCACTTGTTTACCAAACACTTCAACAGCTTTTTTCTAGCTCCAACACTATTATCCAAACATATAATTACTTATTTAGAAAACAAGTTTCAGCACTAAAAAAGTGCTTTTAAGCACTTGTACTTAAAAGCCATTTTTTTTAAGTCAATCCAAACAGGCTCGAAGTCATAAATTGGTAGAACTATAAAAATACAAGATACAAATGAGGTTATAGTATATCTAGTCAATTAGCTTGTTTGAGGATTTATTGACACAAATAATAACAGCCAGTTTTAGGAGCTAGTTAAAGAGGTAATTGCAGTGCTTAAACTAGGTATCCTTCACGTTCTGCAAAGCAGTAAACAGTGCAGGACGAGAGACCTCCTTCAATGCGAAACAAATTGTCAAGGTATATATTATTTATAACAATAAAATCAAAAAAATTGGATAGTTATTGAGAAGTTTGTTTGAGCATCAAATTATGGTTCTATACTGTTAAAAGAATTTGAGACTTGAAATTTGTAATGTATTAATTCAGAAGTGTTCCGAACATTTTGGGATATCTTAAAATAGAAGTGTCATGTAAATTTGGAACAAAAGGAGTAAATATGATATGATTCAACAACCTGCTTACTCACAGGAAATCAATTGATATAAAACTTGGCCCCCAATATTCGAGCTTATGTTTTTTTCAGTTTGGAAACTTTTATTCTTGTTAAGATACTCATCTAGTGAGGATTTATTCTTCAATCACCAAAAAATCACACAAAGAACGCCTAAACAGCAACAAAAGCAGAGTGGGCAGAATTCAACACAATTCATGAACATATGGTAGGTGATGAGGGATTATTGCTCCAACCACCCAGGAATAGCACAGAGAAGCCCAAACAGCAGTAAAAGCGGAGCAGGCAGAATTCATATTTTAACAGTAACACATATCTTGGGCAATAATGCATATTTATACCTCCCATGTTCAGTCCTGTACCCATAGCAGGCTGCTCTGATGAAATTGAAGCTGGAAGACTTGGTAAATTAATTTGTTGATCAAAAGAGGTCGAGTGGTTCTGAGAGCCAATTGTAAGATCATTTTGAGAAGTAACTGAGGGTTTATTCTGGCCCAGGCTTAAAAGAGATTTTCCATCATACTCAACGACATGCATCCAGTTTTCATATGCCTTCTTGACTAAAGTATCCACATATACCTGCAAATATTGTTTGATGTTTGCTTAAGCACTTCGTCACACATACTTGGAAAATGTAACATCTAAAAGGTCAATTAAACCAAATAATGGCAACACTCAGAAACTCCAATCACCACTACTTCTTTGCAAAGTTATGGAATGTCACATAGAAAAAGGAATAAGTGCAGAGCACTTCCAAATATTGTGGCAATTCAGGAGGTTGCAATTAGAGTGCATGTTTTTTTTTTCTCCTTTTCTTAAGCATGTTTAGATGAATCCAAGACACTGAATTACACAAAAGAGAGAACTGGCTACAGTTTGCAAACCTTCTGATTTTCTGAAAGAGAATCAACTGAATGATACTGTCCACCAGAGATTAAACCACATAACTCATAGATATTGTTAAAGACAACACCAACATTTCTCATATCATCAGGATAGTAGACATAAAGCTTCCCTCCTAGAACACAGGTTTTTGCATGCTCCACAAGAGCATCCCACATCTTATTTGACATTCCACTTCCCAGGATCTGAGATAACAAGATGAAACAACAAAAAGAGAAACATTTATATACAATCAATATTATCGTTCTAATCTTCAACTTGTCAAGTTTAAAATCTTACATTTCGGAGCCTCTGCGAGTCTCTCACAACAAGTCGCAGGAAGTCTTCCACTTTATGTATTCCAGCTTTATTTAGCCTCTTGTGAAAGGATCCATCTTTCCCTATCTTTTCCAATCTCCAAACCTCATCATCTAATGCAGGTGGATAATGTTTCTTGTACACTGCACGGGAACAGTCACAAAGAGTTACTACAAACCTCCGTAAACATAATTGTAATTTCCATACAAAAGGGCAAATATTATATGGACTTACATTCTCCTCTATGATCCTTGACAGTGAAGGCATCCGTTTTTGCCTCACGAATGTGAATTCCCTCACAACAACCTGATGCAACTTTTAATCCTAGCCTGAACTTTCTGCTTCTGATCCAGCTGGAGTTGTCAGTAAACGTCAACTCACCAAGAGTGCCAACACCCTCCTTCAATATCACTTGCAGTTCTCCAGTAAGAAGAGGCCTTTTTCCTTCGCGCTCCTTCACTATATGAGACTCAAATTTTTCTTGAGTCCAGCCATCATCATCCTCGTCATTGAAATCTCCTTCAAGCACAACAATATCTAGTTTAACTGAGGACTCTGGCCCTGATGTTACAACATGGTTTGTATTTCCATCAATCAAGACAATATGTATCGCAGAACCCTGCTCTCCTTCTACTTTTCCTCCTGTGAAGAGAGGTAGTGACAGTTTGGACCGAAACTGAAGCTGCAAATTTCTCCCATCAGGTCCTTCAATTCTTTTAGGAGAAACCCTGCATGGTTATCGTAAAATTCAATCCCAAAACAGAGTGGACAGCCAATTAAAACAAAATACATTAGAAGCTCAACCAAGCAAAGGGCACAAACTTTTCAGTCATGCTAATGCTTGTTATATTAGTTCACCATGGAACATTCCCCATAGATAAAAATATACTTGAAAACTGTTGAAAATAAGACTTATGCTCTGAAGGAATTATTTAAGATATGTGAAGCCGTACCTTGCATTAAGTTTAGCAGGACCAAGTTTAGCCAAAGCACGCTCAACTTCCTCACTAACCTGTGAACACAAGTGGACGTTCATAAATAAGAAAACAAAAGCAGAAGAAAGCTTGTGCAAGTACGACAAGAACGGACAAGTTTGCAGAGTCTCGCCATCCCAAAAAACAGAAATGAGCACCATTCTGTGCCCTGTACTGTCTCAAAACAATGTAGAGACTTATGGGCTGGTCAACAAGCCCATGGAAAACATAAATAACTCAGCTTTTACAGCTAAAAGGGCACAACCTTGAGTTGATGCCACGTTAACATGCATGAGTCCAACAAAAGAACTGCTGAAAGAACAACTGGAGTGCCAATACACTTAAAATATGTTATCCTATCAAATATAAAACGCGGAAGTATATTTGTGCACCCAGTAAGCATTTTACATGAAAATTTGAAGCTATTTTTCTCCAGAAATTATGCACACAAGCAGGATATGGGGACAGCTCTCGTTGATTGATCATTGAGAGAGAGAGAGAGAGAGAGGTTCTCAGTGAAAATTCTACAATGATCAAAGCATATATAATTTTTAGTAGAAGTTTCAGGATATGAGATAAATGGTCTAATACTTAATAATCCAGCTCAAATATCTTGCACCGGCTTTATTCCCAGAGAAGTAAATATCTGTCGCACTGAGTCATACTGGAAATATGTAACTGACTCAGTAGTTATATACTTAAGAATCGAACTTCCATAACCACTAATTGGTTGGTTGTCTAAGTGAAACTTCACATAAGTAATGTCCAAGAATAGTAAGAGAATTTTGAAGGGCTTAATAGTCTTACAACTCTTCGAAGAATTGGTTCCAGCGATGAGCAGAGTTTTTGCAGACTGTCCACCTTTAGCGCTTCAACAATGACACTGCAGTAACCATGTACTTTTCAATAAATGGTGCTACAGTTACCATGAATAGGTACAGAAAGATAAGTAACTTTATAACAGGTACTAAATTTCAGCTTTTCACAAAAAAAATATTAGACATCCAGGTTACATGATTCCATGTCAGATGACACCACAACAAACAATAAATAAAGACTTCTAAAATGAGAAGCTTTTACTGGTTACTTCATAAGATAAGATGAACACAGTTGATGGACCATAACAAATAGGCCATAGTTAGAGAGGCATCTGCCACTCAGACACTCAGAGGAAACTAAAGCGTTTGTGGGATTACAAACACCAGATGACGACTTCCTTTGGGAAGCTCAAGTATGTCCATGGCTACAAGATATAGAGACAACTCTCCCTCTGAATGATGATTGAGAAGAATGAAAAGTGGATTATCCTATTGACAACTAACAGTCTAACAGTGAGGAATGCCATTTGAAAGCTGAGTAGTGCACCAGTCCCATTCCAGTGGGACCATGGCAGAGGCAGTCCTTGAATATTCATTGCGAGCCATTTGTCACAAGCTCAAAACCTTTCAATTCACATCATAGAGTGATAAATTCTTAAAAAGATGCTTGTGAATTAGGCACTATGAACCTCTTCTCATTTTGTACTCTCAGCATACAACAATATGAACCTCTTCTGTTTCGTATCGTAGACGATCAAATAAATAGGATGCTTGCACTTATTAACCAAAAAATAGAACGAACTATTAATCGAAACAGATTCAATTATATGTTCCTTCTCTTGCAGTCAGCATCCTTATCCTCAATCTTGCAAATTATAAACAATCAATAAGAAAGCTCTTACATCTTCCTCCAAGGATCTTGAAAATAATAGTACCTCATTATTGTAATCTTGATAATGATACCCGGTACCTCAAACATATTCATCAAGATCAGATTTTTCTTAATAAAAATTACAATTTCCATTATCCCACATAACATAACCATCATTCTCCACATCTTCACAACAATTCTCACAATACCCTACAATTTCTTACTTCAAATTCAAAATCCTAGCAGAGTTTACATGATGACCAATTACAAGAACAACCCAACTGTAAGCACAGTACTAAGATTTGCTAAATCATAAAAATTATCAAAAGAAAAAAATTCCTTAAAAGACGAATTTAAATATTAAAGAAAACTATTTTGTGTGAGAGTAAATTACCTAGCAAGAGCAGGTCTTTTCCTTTCAGGTTGACCTTCCTCACTACTACTTGGATCCAAAGCACGTTTGTCCATATACCTCGTTTGCATTTTCTTACTAAACACTCTTCTTCTTCAACTATATCTGTTTCAGATCTGATCTAAAATAAAGTTACTTTATTTTTTGGTTTAATTTTGAACTGTTTGTAGCGAGGACTTTCTTTTTTCAGTGGATAAGATTCCCAACGGCAAAAACGAAAGAGAGAAAAAGGAGCGGAAAAAGGGGGAAGCGGGAAAAAATTGAAAGAAGAAAGAATATGAAGAGAGGTTTCCCGGAAAGTTCAAGGAAATAACATTGGACTTTCATATTGATGGCACTAGCTGTTAAACTAAAGTTTCTAGTTTTGGTTTTAGCTTGGACACTCGATCTTGCTATATATATCTAACGCGTGGGTTTTTCTACTTGACGCGCTTATTTTGAACTGTCACTTTTGTCCTTTTCAATTTGAATTATTCCTACTTGACCTCTTCTTTTACTTGGAAAATCTAATTATTTTCTAAGTTGCATTAATTCATCAAATGTGAGCGTCCATCCTTGGGAATCAGGTTTGAAAAGTAATTTCCAGGTGTTTAATATATGTAATTTATGGGTTCAAATGTGAAATATCCCATTATATTTGATGTCAAAGAATGTTGGGTGCAAAATATGGCATACTTTGGTAGGTACCGTTGATATTGTAATTCCTAAAAATGAAAGCAAAGAGGGGTGATATATGTGGATTAAAGTCACGATGAATATTAACAGGCCACTACCTAAAGGAAAATTCATCAAGTTAGGCTAGGAAACAAATTGGATCGAAATAAGATATGAAAACCTACCTTATGTTTGCTATTACGGCAGTATGCTAGGACATAATAATAGAACTTGTGTATGAAGAGAGAAGGATATAAGATTAGGCAATCTCAAAAGTGACCAGTTTGGGACATGGTTACGAGTGGAGATCATTTACTAGCTTCAACAGCACCGTCAAGGTATAAATACTACTAACGATTGGCATACTAGAGTGAAAAATCATAACTTTGAACTGGTTGAGGGAAAAGAAGTTTCATGAAGTAATAAAAGTCCGTTAAACTTGGCAGAGGGCATGACATAAGAAAAGAGGATCTTCGGGGAGACAAAATGCAACACATGGAAGCAACAAATTATGGACCTAGAGGGAAGGAGAGTGCAGAAGTTTGGAATAATACCGGGGTTGGAACTTCTGATGGTATTAAACTTACCTCAATGCGAGGTTTGAGTATTGGCTTGGAGAAAAAAGATGTGCAAGAGCAGGTGCCAGTGGATGAAAATATGTTGAATGACACAATAGAGCTACAACTAAATTTATTTCAAGTTGCTTCACAAATGCAGGATGATGGCAAATGAAGGAATTGCAAGATAACATAAACAAGGTATGTACAGATTCTTTATTGAGATCTGTTAAGTTACGACTAATATAGTGAATAATTCTCAACTACTCAATAAGTCAAAACGAAACTCTTTAAATGTTATTGCTATTACTAATAAGAATACATGAGACATAAAGAGAAAACAATCGAAACTAAAGGCTAATATTAAAGGTTGTTCTGATGATGTTAAGGTAAACATTTGGTAGGTTTGAATGAAAATTATCTTATTGAGGTTGATGTGATAGAGGAAAATATGTATACCGTGGGGATAAAAGAAAAGAACAAACGAATTTTGATACTGAAACGGAAAAAGAACAGAAATAAGTGGTGGAGCGGGAAGCCAGTCGTAGATGGCTTCCCTCTTTGCAATGAAAGCTTTAGTGTGGAGTTGTAGAAGCTTGGGAGAGGGGGGGTCCTTAACAGTTGTTCCCTTTTTGAAGGAGACAATGCATCTCCATTCCCCAAATATGATTTTTCTTAAGTGAATCAAAAAATAGAGTTAGAATAGTGTAGAGAGTTCAGAGGCAACTGGATATGGCACATGCTATTACCGTAGAACCAATGAGTTTATCAGGTGGACTAGCCTTATTCTGGAATGACAACGTCCCGGTATGTCAATATCACACATCTTCTTTGTGTGTTAAAATTTTGATACATGATGTCTTATCCAATTGCAAATATTGGTATATCTTTGTATATCTAAGTACAGTTAGAATTAATCATCGAGCTCAAGTACAAGAATTAATTAAAAATTCTTCGTACCGAGAAACTTTCTGAGTCTTAGCTGGTGATTTTACGATATTCTTGATGATTCAAAAAAACAAGGAGGAAGAACTAGAGATAATTAGACCTTTAGAGACTCTAAGGATTTTATTTGGAACTTAGGTGCAATTGACTTGGATTACAAAGAAAAACTTTGAACCTGGTGGTGCTATCGGAAAAATAAAGGTATTATTCAGGAAAGGTTAGATAGGATCTTAGTCTCCCCTAATTGGAAAATAAATGTTAAAGAGGCTAATTTAACTCATCTTGATATTGAGGCTTCTGATTGTTCCTTGTTGATTTTGTCTTCACATGCTGAAAAAATTAAGAAGAAAAGATGTTTTTTCTTTGATTAAAGATGTGTTGATTGTTAGGAGGTTCAGAATATTGTATCTGAAGCTTGGTCCGATGACTATATTGAGTTCGAGCAATCTCGAGTTAACTTTAAAATAAAAAATTATCGTAGATCCTTAGGGACTTGGGTAAAAGAGGGGGGGGGGGGGGGGATGGTAAAACTAGAAAGAGAATTATTAGTGTTAAGAAATAGATTACAGACCTTAGAATTGATTCTAATAATTTTAATTGGAATAAACTCAGGTTGTTAAAAAAAGAATTAAGCCAAGCTTATAAACAAGAAGAGATTTTCTGGAAACAAAATTCTAAAGTCTTGTGGCTGCTGGATGGTGATAAATATATATCCTATTTTCACATGGGAACCTTACAAAAAATAAAAGAAATATAGTTAGGGGTTTTCAAACATTTGAAGGGGGTGAGTGAGTGATCAAATTGAAATTGTTCGAGAAGCTAAGGCATATTATGATATACTATTCTCTAAATCTAACCCGACAAATTTCAAAAATATTCTAAATCATGTCAATGCAACGATTAGTGACTCTATAAATTGATAAATCATAAAAGATGTTAGTGTAGAGGAAGTAAAGAATGCAGCGTTCGCTATGCATCCTCTTAAACCGCCAGGTGTGGATGGGGTGACTTCTTTATTTTTTCACATATATTGAAATATTATATCAAAGGAGATTTCTGAAGTTATTAATAATTTCTTCACTACATGTTAGCTAAT
This sequence comes from Nicotiana benthamiana, assembly GCA_034376525.1. Lineage (NCBI taxonomy): Eukaryota > Viridiplantae > Streptophyta > Magnoliopsida > Solanales > Solanaceae > Nicotiana > Nicotiana benthamiana. The sequence goes on along the minus strand of CM067324.1, from coordinate 125,658,702 downwards.
TCATCACTCTAGTACGTAAAGTTAAAAGTCTTACTTTGGTATCGCAATTTAGACCCATAAGTTTATGATTTGCTCTTTATAAAATTATTGCAAACATTCTTACTACGAGAATGAAAAATTATATAACTAAGGTTATATCTACGACTCAAGCTGATTTCGTTGGCTATAAACAAATAACCAATAATATTATCTTAGCACATGAATTTATGCATCTTCTAAAAAATAAACGCGGAGGTAGAGAGAAATTTATGGCGATGAAATTTAATATGTCAAAAGCTTATGAAAGAGTTGAATAGATATATATCCAATAAATGCTTTTGCAAATGAGTTTTCATGCCAGATTTATATGATGAATTATGCCATGTATTTCTACCCTATATAGTTTTAATATAAATGGGGAGGTAGTTGGATCAGTTAGACCGACTAGAGGAATACGATAAGGAGATCCGCTATCACCTTATTTATTTTTAATATGTGCAGAAGGTTTCTCTACTTTGTTGAAGATTTCTGAAACTCAGAATGAAATCCAAGATTTAGTGTTAAATAGACATGGGTCGAGCTTAACTCACTTATTTTCACAAATGACTCTTTTATATTGTGTTCAGCTAACGTTCACAATGCAGTCTATGTAGCTGGGATTCTAAGAAAGTATGACCAAAGTTCTGGCAAGTGGTTAATTTAGATAAATTAATTATTTATTTTAGTATAAATGTAACGGATGAGGAGAAAGTAGAAATATTTTCCTTACTTGGAAAACAACAAAGAAATGAGATGGGTATGTATTTAGGATTACCAGCTATTGTTGGACGCTCAAAGAAAAAAATGTTAGAGTTTATTAAGGATAGAGTCAAGACAAAAATAAAAGAATGGAAAGGTAAACTTGTAAGTACAACAGGGAAAGAAATAATACTTAAATATGTACTTGCAGCAATCCCTACCTATGCCTTGTCTTGCTTCCAATACCTCGATGGTCTGTGCATGGAGATTACATCTTTTTTCTAACTTTTGGTGGGACAACCCAAGGATAAAAGGAAGATGCATTTTGAGAAATGGGAAAGATTATGTGATTTTAAATAAAGAGGGTGGCTTTGTTAGCTAAACAAGCTCATATATTACTGTACCCGGATTCGTTGTTAGTAAGAGTATTTAAAAGCAAATACTTTTCACCCTCAACTTTTCTTAACGCTTCTACATTATCTACTGAATCATGGATCTGAAAAGTTATTTTATGGGGAAGAGATCTATTAGTTACTGGACTAAGGTGGAAGATTTTTGATGGAAAAAATATAAATATTTAGGCTGATCCTTGGATTCCAAGAAATAATGATTTTACTCCAAAAAGTATTCAAATGCACAAAAATTTAGATCTTAAGGTTTCCGACTTAATTGACGAAGATACGCATACCTGGAAACTTCATAAGATAAGTACGACCTTTGAACCTGAAGATATAGATGCAATTTTGTCTATTCCAATATTCAGCATAGGTCTTAATCATAGATTATTGTGGCATCACTTAAAATCTGAACACTATGAAGTTAAGTGAGGTTACAATTTAGCAAAGTATTTGGCGGTAAGACTATAAGGAATTCGGAAGCCCAGGCGAGTTGTCATTCTTTTCCTAAAGCTTCTGGGATTCTTTGTGGAAGGTAGAAATTAAAAATAAACTTAAACATTTTCTAAGGAAGTATATGATTAATTCTTTACCTGTTAATTATACTTTAGCTAAAAGATTAAAGAACATGGATAAAACATATATGATTTGTGATCATGAAAATGAAGATATATTTAGATTTCCGATCTAATTTTTTATGGAAATAAAGTCCTATTAATTGACATGATATTGAAAACATAACAGACTTTTTTGTGTGGTGGTGCAACTTGTTCTTAAATGCTAAGCATTTTTCTAAATCCGTTGAATTGTTATATTTGAGTGTTAATATTGTATGGCAAATCCGGAAAGGTAGAAATGTTTGATGCTTTAATCAGGAAATGTTAGGGCTAACTAATATTGTTTCTAAAGCTATTTTTGAATATGAATAAAAGATCTATTAACTAGTTGTCTCGCTGCACGATATTCAACTAGAAATGAATTTGTGTCTAAACTAACAAATTTTCAAGATGATGTTTTATTATTTACAGATGCATGATTACTGTGTGATGATAAACGCGACTTTAAATAACCTTGGAAAACTGCTTCATGCCCATGGATGCCCAATTCAATATGTTGGAAAAACCATGACTGTTGAAGTGATTGCCATAAGAAAGACACCTGAATGTGCTATTGCTCTTGGATGGAAAATTGTGAAGATTTTATCTGATGCTAAGAATGTTGTTGATCCAAAAATAAGTGGCTACTTCATGGGAGATAGAAGTGTTGTGTGAAGACATTTGGAAGCTATCAAGTATGTTTGATCACGTCGAGTATCTTTATATTCCAAGAAAGTTAAACAAAGTAGCTCATAGTTTAGCTAGATTTTCTATTTCTCTGTTGAAGGACATATCTTTTGAGAAGTTTTTTCCAACTTGAGTTGTCCAGGATGCATAGAGTATATTTGAACTATGTTGTTCGTTGATGCAATAATATAAAGTTTTTGTTTTAAAGGGAAAAAAAGTAACATATATAATATAGCATTGATGCAAAAAGACAAAAAACAAAATAGATCAAATGCTTAGACATTTCGTCCACAAAATATTTTTAAAAATATGATGAATTTCTTAGGTGTCATTGTATGACTATTATGTCGACCAGAGATAATAAACGTCAAAATTTCGAACTAGTCTCTAAATTGAGATTTGAGAAGTGTAATTGATTATTTTATAGGAAAAGTGAAAAGCCATTTTATTAGAACAATTTATGCACAAGTAAAAGAGTAGTCCATTGGTGGTCCACCATCAGTGTCCTTTCCACGATAAAAATGATAACACAAAGAAATAATAATTGCCAATCAATGATTGTTATATTCAGCATTATTGATTATCTTAAACAAATGCTGTTGAGGGAGTAAAGTCAAGTAATTAGAGCTAGAGACTAAAGTAATTTAATAGTACGTATTTAAAAATGCGTGGACTTGAGGTAGGTAATTGGGAATTGCCAATAAATGGTGATTGTATTTAGTTGTTAATGAACTACGTACTTTTTAGCGGGGGCTTATGGTTCGGCTTAATAATTATCGGATTATAAATATAATGATTCTTTAATCATCCAATAAGATAACAAACAAATTAATATCGAATTAACAATTATCGGATCGTTTATCGACTAAATCAAATTTTTGACCAATCATTCAATCACTATCAAACAGTTTCAAATCAAAACCAAATTCTTAATACCATCTAAGGTCTAACCAAACGGTATTTTTTTAATTGAAGAGTCATCAAGACTACTCATACTCGTATTAACCAAGTTTTTAATACCATCAAGACTACTCATACAAACACACACTTATTAATCATTGAGATTTCTATTTTCGATCTCAGTTCTCAGTTCAAGAGAAACGAGAAATGACGACTTCTTTGCCTCTGGTTGCTGCAGACAATTGAGAATTAGAAAATACAAATAAGAGATTTAGCATTTAGGATTTCAACAGTACTTTACATACATAGGGGTAAAAGGTTAAGTATGAAAATTCTTAACGGGTTAACGGTTCGCCCGATAAGAAAATTGAGTAATCCGTGTCAAATTATTAGTCGTTAATTATAAAATCTCAATACGCTTGTCATTCATTACCTCGACAATCCGATAGCAATAAATCGATAAACTATTAGTTTGGTTCGGTTCGGTTAACATTTCGATTTGATTTTGACATCCCTACTTTTTAGTCAATGCTCCATTCAGTTTGTAAATTAAAAGCCTGGGATGATGCTAGAAATTATTTAGAAAAGAATTTGTTGACAGCCGAACTAATGTATTAGTGTTGGCTTTCTGAGTTTCATGGTAGTTAAGATTCATAACAAAATGTAGTCAATATCCAATTTTGTCTTTTTCATCGCTAATAATATAAACTGTTTTTTTTATTGGTCGGAATTATAAACTGTTACTCCTTCCATGCCCAAAAAAGCCAAAAAATCTAAATAAATAATAAATAAAAGAAATTGTAACATATAGTATATCTTGTAATATTCAAATACGTAACATAAAACAAAATTGATATTTGAATCAACACCTAAAATTAGATATTTTTACCCTTGTGTTCCGAACTCTATGATTCTATTTGGAATGAAAGGGGTGAAAATGGTTAAATTTGTAATAAAGAAAAGTAATTGAAAAATATAAGCAAAAGGGCCTGACTTTTTATACATTCGTTTGCTTTATTTATTTATTTTGTTGGTGGGAAGGGGGTGGGAAAAGGGGGGGGGGGGGGGAGGGAATTTCAAAGCAAAACCTTAGTTTTCAGAAAAATTGTTGTTACAATGGCTTTTTTCGGAAAGAAAATAAACAACCAGAACCTTTAATTTCAAGCTATATTGAGAGGACATTATTATCTATTTAATTTTTTTGATTCAGATACTCTAAAACTCCTTAAACTATTTTACTTTTTGTCAGTATTTTATTTAAATTGTTCGGTATTCTCAACCTTGCTGAACTATGTTGCCTTTCACATTAAAAATCTCTGGTTGTTGGCCCAACATAATGTGTGTATGTACATGCTTAGAAGCGTGTGACAACTGAAATAAACCATTAAAATAGCTCACCTAATAAAAAATAATGGCTAATTAACCGAACCCTCTTTCAAATTTATTATTTTAATAAATATTCTCCTTGTTTTAGTTATGTGCATCTTTCTTCCTCACTTTTCACCATTCTTCCTTATTTTTTTCACCTATCTTCTTTATTTTCACCTTCTTCTTTATTTTTAACCTTTTTTCTTCAGTTCTCCGTATAGGTTTCTTCTGAAATTATTTTTGTCCATTTATTGATGGGCATACAAAGGGAATTGAACCAATCGTTTGAGAGTACATTAGATATTATTTTGCTCAAAACTCCTTGTATTAACCAATCGTTTGAGAGTAATACATCGTGAGTAAATTATGTAAGAAAACTTTATACAAATTATAGGTTTATATAGCTAGGCAAACGTACCTTTAAAAAGTCTAATATGAGGTTTTAATATATAAGGGAATATAGTTCGGGGAAGTTTTGGGAATATCAGACAGTTTGAGTAGGTAGTTGACAAAAAAGTAATGGTTTAAGCGAGTTTTAGGCTGACTTAAATAGTCATATATGGGTTAAATAGCCATAATACATCGTGAGTGTTACATGGCTTGTTTTTTAGACAATTATGAGTGTATAGTAGATGCACTTCTAAAAATGCAACGAGGGTTTTTTAATATGAAGGGCAATATAGTTTAAAGGGATCTTGAAGATATCAAATAGTCTAAGTAGGAAATGACAAAAATAGTACTCCCTTCGGTCCAAAATAAGTGATTTTTTGGACTTTTTTGTGGTCCAAATAAGTGATTTTTTCAGATTTCAAGAATGAATTAATTATTTTTTTCCTATATTATTCTTGGAGTAAATAGTGTTGAATATGCGTTAGGAGTGCTTATGTGAGATAGTAAAGGTTAATATATCAATTTTATTACTAATTAATACTAAAAGATAAATTTCTTAATTTATGTAAAAATATCCAAAAAATTACTTACTTCGGACCGAAAAAATAATAATTTAAAGGAGTTTTAGGGTATTTGTACTTTTGATGATTTTCCCTTTTATCACTGAAATCTCGTAATAAGTGCTAGGTATTAAAAATAGGCTTATAGCAGACAACAAAATGGACCTAGTTTGGTTTTGTGTGTTTCATGTTCTGTTTGAAAGAAAGGTAGTCAATTAAATTGAATGGTTTACTACTACTTTTTGTACAAGGAAGAAAGTATAGCACATGCTAATGTATTGGCGGGTGTAATTAATTAAGTGTCTAATTGTTTATCCAGAGAATAAAATAAGTTGGTGGACGGCGGTAAGGGTTAATCGTGGTCGTTGGTTTAAAGACGAAGCGACAGTTAGTCATAATTGTTGGATCCCGTCCACGTGACATTAATTTTTGGATTCGATTTTGTGTCTAAAGTTGATTCCTTTTTCTGTTCCAATTGTGTCAAATAATGTGACGTCGGATATAGGGGTTCCAATTATTAGTCGGTTATACTATTACTACTTGTCCAGTTCGGTAGCAGCCTGGCAGAACTTAGCCCACTCCCCGTCTCATTCTGAGTTTATCCCCACACGCAATCATTTAAGTGGAACAAGCAAAACTCCGATTAATTTACGTATAACCTAGGATAGGGAGGTTGTTTCTAAATAGATTCACGGTATTCTTCCTTTCAAGAGCTCCTTGTTTTTTGGAAGACTCGAATTTACAATCTCTCCATTAAAAGTGGAGGTTACTTACCATCATAGCAATTCCTCTTGTCTAAAAACAAGCTTTCTTTATTAGAAAAAATTGCATATTTAAGGCAGGGATCCGAAATAACCTCTTACTATAATTTTTATGGCTCATTTGGTACGAGGAATAAAGAATAATTAGTTTCAGAATTAAATTTAAAAATAATATATTCCATGTTTGGTTAGTAAAAAATAATATAATTAATCTTGAAATTAGTTATTTTCGAAATTGTAGCTTTTTTATTACTATAAAAAGATAAAATAACTAATCTCGAAATAATTAATTTTAAAATAATTTTTTTCCAACCAAATAACCCCTTAATGATTATAGTTAAAGCTTAAACCAAGAAGGCGTGAATAAAGCATAGTAGGTTTTTTTATAAATAGATAGGGCATGTATGTCTCCATTTCTCTTAGCGTGTATGGTCTGCTCACATATAGTCTTATGTATGGTTTCTTTTTTAGTTCAGATCGAGTTAATGCGAATAAATGTCAGTCAATAGTGTAGTAACCGCTTGTTTGGATGATTGTTCCTCGTGTATGTGTATTGTATTACTTCTTCCTATTTAAAATAATTAATTTTTTAGTTTTTTTTTTGTGGTTCAAAATAAGTTATTTTTTCAAATTTTAAGAATGAATTAATTATTTTTTCTTACATTTTTTTAGAGTAAATAGTATTGAAATATGTGTTAGGAGTGTTTATGTGAGATAGTAAAGGTTAATATGGTCAATTCTATTCCTAATTAATGCTAAAAGGTGAATTTCTTAATCTGTGTGAAAATATCCAAAAAATTACTTATTTTGGATCGGAGGGATATATTGTTATCATAAAATAAATTTTGTTTTAATTATTTCGTTAAAGTTGGTTGTATTGTATTTTTAAAACTACCATTTCGGAACAATGAAAAATTCACAATGATTTGGTGTGCTAAGATTGTTTCATATTTTTCTTTCCAATTATCCCTAGCTTATTACTCCACAATTCTATTCTACCCTTTAGTATTTTTTTTCTATTTTAACTTCAAATATCCAACATGTAACATACTTATGTTTTCCCATAACTTCGGCCGCCAACGTTAAAAGTGTTCTGGCACATTCTGCTTTTATTTTTTCTCCGAATTGCTTTTAGCTCAATTCTAATTAGATGTGCTCCTTTGTTTCGCCTTCTTCTATCTCGCTCCTTTGTTTTGCCTTCTTGAGGTGTTTTGCCTTCTTTTGTTTTATTTTTAAAATTAATTTTATGCATAATTTTTGATAAATTTAATATTTAAACAATTGAGAGTATTTTAATGAACTTATCAGTTACAGTACAGTAGGATACAGTCAAACCAAATAGCAAAATATTATTTAACAATAACAAACAATACATCTATCCAAACATTGTATTCATAAAACAATATGATACAATACAATACAATACATTATAAAATAATGGGAAACAATGATCCAAACAGAGTATAAACCTAATCAACTGTGTATTTAGCTATAAAAGAAGATTGGTCGGAGTATTAAAAACAAAAGATGTGCATATCAATTTCTCACTTCCTCGTCTAAGAAAAATGAGAAAAATGTATGCATGCTTTCTATTACGCAGTGCCTTCCTGAAGTTCCTTGGAAGGGCGGCGTAAGGCTAAGCAACCGATGTCGGTACAGTTGGTGTCCGCCAACTGATGTCCACTCTGTACGCTTGACGAGATTGTCAATGTCGTACGAAAAACCAGTGTCAAGAATAATTGCGGAAACGAAAATGAGAATTGAGAATGAAAGCTTGATTGCATTAATGAAAGCTATTATAAAAGCGCACACGATGTTGAGTGGGAGAGACACCAATACGGAGAAATGTTTGATTGCTAGAAAGTTTGATTGCTTGGTCCCCCCTAATAATGCTTAAAAAAAATAAACCAAAGTTACAAGACTAGACTTAACTAAGCTAGAGAAACATAATAGAAATACATGAAATAAAACTACTCTATATTTATAGTGAAAAGGACTTAGTTGTTTACAAAGCAGAAAATAAGTCTATTGGCAGCAACTTTGTCGTTCGCATCAGGATCTGCTCACATTGTGCTATCGGCGCGCGCGCCACTATTTGGAGTCATCCTACAGCTGGTCGCTGGCAAGGCACTGGGATTTGCGCGCGCAGTATGTCTGTACATATGGCATTGTGGGCATCATCATGAACTATGCTCCCGGCATTGTCTATGTGCGCGATGTTGTTGGCATCTGCCAGCCGCTGGACGCTGGCGTGGGCTATTAGTGGGGCGATAGAGGCACGTTCGCTCTTGTCACTTAGCCCTGTCGAGACCACGGGGACGACCATGGTACTACGCATTGGGAGGTTTACCAGGACGCCACAGGGTGCGTCCAAGGGGTCATAGTGATGGCTGGAATGCGGCCCATGACATTTCATCCGTTCTGAAAAGAATAAAAAAATTGAAGTTCAAGCGTTAATATATAAAATTTTATTTTTGCATTGCTTCACTAAATTTGAAGTAAACATTATAATATCTAAAATTATATTAAACATTCTATATATCACGAGCTTTTGACAGGGCCGATTTTTTGGTAAAGCCAGTGAAAGCCCAAGCTTTAGGCCTCCAACTTTAGGGGGGGGCCACTTTTCCTATAATTTTTTAAAAATTAAGTATTTTTACTCTTATTAAATATCTTGGTAAAAACAAAAAAGGATAAATATATATGTTCCTTAAAGTTGGGTCAATAATTGGATCCAATAATTTAAGTTTATGGATTTCTATAGCAATCTCAAGTTTTTTTGGTCAAAAAATAACATATTCATATTAGTTAAACAGAAGGAACTACAATTGAGACATTACTGGGTACCTCAGGGATCCCAAGTTGTAATGTTTTGTATAATTATACTTAAATTACAGCCCATAAAAGATATAGTTAGCTCAGTTCCTAGGATGTATGTCCAAAATCGGAGGAATTGGTAATGACAAGGTCTTGTTCAAAAAAATTTCTTTTCTTGCTTCCTTGGCCAGCTACATCAGTTACTCTGTTCTGCTCCCGATAGATGTGCCTCAATACCATGCTGCCCATCCTTTGTATGATTGATTTGCATTTACAAGTTAGAGGGTCAAAAATCAGATTTCCATTTAAGAGCATGTTTATTGTTTCTATTGAATCAATGTCTATTTTTATTGGAACTAAATTACTTTGCTCTGCTAGTTGTAGTCCCCGAATAAGGGCTTGAACTTCTTCCCTTGTATTTAATTTTTGGGGTATGTTGTCCATGTAACCCAATATCCAATCTCCCTTGTGATTTCTGAATACATCCCCTGGTCCTCTCATTCCTAGATTTCCCTTTGATGTTCCATCTGTATTCCATTTGAAAGAGCCTCTGTGTAGGGGTTCCCATTTTAGCATGATTTGGTGAGTTGCCTTTGTTGAGTGGTTCTTTGCAAGCATAAGGTACTCAGTGGCCTTTGAGACATTGTTATTGGCATTAATGTGTTCCTTTTTGTTATAAAAAATATTGTTATTTCTTATTATCCATATGTGCCAAAGACAAAATGGGATGAAGTTGTCCCAATAGATGTAGTTGTTATACTTTACAGCTTTGGGGGATTTCCACATTGATTGCCACAAGTGGCTATTGAAGACTCGGTGGATTGAGGTAGATCCTAAGGATTAGGATGTCATTCCAGAAGTGGATAGCATTAGGACATTCAAAGAATATATGGGCAATGTCTTCATGATCATTATTGTAGTGGTGGCATTGAGTGACATAGTTAATTCCAATAGAGTGGAAGAAGCTTTAATTGGGAGTCTTTTATGGATTAGGAGCCAGGTGGAGTATTTGATTTTGTTGGGGCTTGAAGTTTCCAGATCTATTTGAAGGGTGCTTATTCCCCAGAAGGGGAACTTGCTATAGTCCTACTTATGAAGGAGTAAGTAGATCTATTGGAGAATTGGCCATTAGAAGTCAAATCCCATACTAGATTGTCCTCCTTTGTGGTAGTACCGGGAATAAATACAGAATTCAGAAGGTTCAGAATACTTGGGGGGGATGTTGATAGACAAGGTTGAGATATCCCAATTGCCCATGTTGTGAATTGATTCAACCTTGACTTGAAGGTCATTTTGAGTTAAAGGGCCTTCTATTATTTGCCTAATTGCTGGCTGGTTAGGGATCCAAGTGTCATTAAGAAACTGACCTTATTCCCTTTATTGACTACCCATCTACTTACTTTACCACAGATCTCTCAACATTTTAGAATGTTCTTCCGTGTTAGGGACTTTGGGTTTTTTGGATGTCTCAATGTGTGGATTGGTCTAGACATATTGCAATGTTTGTGAATGAGCTTTTTAGCCCATTGACTATTTGTATTCTTATAAGCTATCCATGCCATATTTGTGAGAGCAACTTTGTTTTTTATGCTCGACTTTTGGAGTCCCAACCCTCCTTCATCCTTAGTCATACATCCCACTTAATCATATGTAACTTTTTCCTTTCAGGGGTGGTGCCCGAAAGGAAATTTCTCTGAATTCTATCAATCTGGTTGGTGACTTTGATAGGAAGGTATATATATTGCATAACATGACTTGGGATGCTTCTAGCCATTTAAGGCATTTAGTTTTCCAACCTGCCAACTTGGACTGCATGTTGTCAATGATGAATTGGAAGTCTATAACTGTTTGCTTTTTATGGAGGATGGGGAAATTTAGGTACTTTCCAAAGGAAGTTGTGTGCCTGATGGACATAAGGTTGGTGAGGTGTTGAAGGGTATCTTGAGTGGTATTTGAGGAAAACATGACTCTTGATTTAGTGAGGTTGAATTTTTGTCCAAAGTGTTCATTGAAATTATGCAATATAGAAAGTATGGCATTGCAGTTCCTGACATTTGCTTTGGCAAAAAGGGTGAGATCATCTGCAAAGAATAGATGTGATATTTTTTGTCCAAAACTACATATACTTATTGGGTGCCATTGGTTCTAAAAGACTGCCTTTTCAATAGATCTTACGAGTATTTCCATGCACATAATGAATAGGTGGGAAGACATAGGGTCTCCCTGCCTAATGCCTCTTGAGGGACTGAAATATTCTATTTCCCCCCCATTACAAGAATAGAGATGGAGGATCTACTAATGCATGACATGACGAGCTTGGATAAACCCGGGGGGAAGTTGAAGGCATTTAGAGTATCTCTAATAAAAGACCATCCAGCCTATCAAATGCTTTCGCTAGGTCTATTTTTAGAATCATGTTGCCATTGTCCCTTCATTTTTCTGAAGTGAGTGATATATTCCTAGACAATGATGGCATTGTCACAGGACCTTCTATTAGTTAGGAAGCTTGCTTGACTTGGCCCAATTATGTGTGGTAAGATAGGTTTTATCCTATTCACAATGATTTTTGTCAATGGCTTATAGATGGTGTTGTAGAGGCCAATGGGTCTGAAGTTTTTTAGCATTGAATCTTGGGGGCATTTAGGTATTAGACGCAGAAGAGTTTGGTTCATGGTGCTATCCATGGAGCTTGTGCAGAAGCATTTTTGGCAGAAGTTTATGACAGAGTCCCTTACTATATCCCAGTATTTTTTATAAAAGAAATGGTGGAGGTCATTTGGGCTAGGGGATTTGAAGGGTTTATTGGAGAAGACTGCCCTTTTAGTCTCACTCACTTGAAGGGGTCTGTCCATGATAGCCCTTTGGCTTTGGGACATGATGGGTTCCATGGTGGAGTGGTTAGTAGTTGGCAAAGGGGCTTCAGTGTGGGAAGTTGTGTATAGTTTAGTAAATAAGCCCACAATAGCTGATTGGATGTCCTTTTGGTCATGAAGCCAATACCATTCTCCTCTTTGAGGGATATGATTATGTTCCTCATTATTCTATTGAGGGTTGAAGTGTGAAAAAATCTAGTGCTAGCATCACTCTCATTTAGCCAGTTGATCATAGATTTTAGTTTCCAAAAGTCTTCTTCACTTTTGAGGATTTGGTTGAGTTCAACATTTAGTTCAGTTTCAAGATTTAATAGATAGCTACTGAATTGGTATATGTGAGACTTTTGGATAACAGAGATCTAGCCAGGAGTCTCCTCTTTTGATGTAAGATGGTTCCCAAGGACTTCCTGGTTCCACTTGGTTACTAGAGTCATAAAACTTTCAGTTGATTTAAGGAGAGTGGATTGGTTAGAGAAGGCCCTATTGATGATGTTGGGAAAGGAAGAGTGGCTAACCCACATTGATTCAAACCTGAAGGGCCTTGATGGTTTATTGTTTGGAGGACCTAGTAAGTGAATTTGCGAAAGTCAGTGGTCTGAGTGCGTCCTAGGGAGGTGAAGTACAATAGCTTCAGAGTATTGTTCTATCCAACCTTCATTGGCAAAGCACCTACCTATTCTTTCTGGGATTAGGGAGGTTTAGTTTATGTACCTTTTATTAGTCCAAGTGTATTTTATTCCTTTATATCCTAGGTCTATTAGGTTACACTTGTTTATGCAGTTCCGGAATAGGTTTTTATGGCTCGGGTTTTTAGGGTTACCCCCAAATTTATCCCTGGCTTTTAAGACTTTGTTGAAGTCTCCTCTTATGGACCAATTCTCTTTTATGTTGTTTGATATTGTGATTAGTTGCTCCTATAAGAGTTTCCTATTTGCTAAGCTGTTGCTAGCATAAATAGCGGAAAAAATCCATGTACGGTGGTCTGGGCTTACCTTTACAATTGCGTGGATACCATGGGGGTAGTTGCCACTTATTCAAAAGACACGAAGTCTTATTTACACATAAACATGATGCCTCCAGATAGGCCTACTGGTGGAGACTGGATGATCATATCAAACTGGAGTTTCTGGACCAAAGTCTAGTGGACTGGCATCTTGGTTTCGATCATTACTAGCATTGTAGGCATGTGCGTCTTCACCATTTCTAAATAGTTCCATTTGAATTGGCATTGTTTTCACCCCTAATATTCCATATAATGTAGTTCATCTTTGGTGTTAGGGTGATTGATGAGTTCCCTCACGATGGCTCGTTGGTCCTGGAATACCTGACATATGAGGTGGTGGTAAATTCCTCTTTAGACTTAGGATTGGGGTTAAGTTTAGCCGTGGTTTCAACGGACAATGTGTTTGGCTTGAGACGAGGCTCATTCCACACTTGGTCATTATTTTGGGGAACAGTACCACCACTATCTCGCTTGTTTCCATGTTGAATTCTATCAATCTCACTGAGTTTAGGAGAAGTGAGTCCGTCCTTTGTGTGGGATAGGACATTTCTGACTCTTTTGAGTCATTCTTCTTCTTGAGTATCTCTAGCGCTTTAGAGATTCCTTTATAGATATCTGGAGGGGTGGTGAGTTGCTCTTCCCTTTTGGAGCAGAGGATGATGTGTTGGTTGATTGATCGATAGTGACGAAGACCGGCTCTGCGACTGGGTCTTCTTTCATCAGATATGGGAAGAAAGGTAGGGATTGCAAGCTCAATAGGATATGTTTGTTGAGGGCTTGAGGGTCTGTTATTGGTGAGTTGCTATTAATGTGGACCATCTATCGCCATATGAGAGGTCCAAATGCCGCCAATTCCTTGTTCAATGCTTCCACCGTTACCCTGGCTAGGTGGCTGGTTTTTGCACTATCAGTGTCACCCTCTGGTTGCCCAAGGGGAAATCATAGGATAGACGCTGCCCATGCAAGGCAACCTCCAACCAAGAGGCCAGTTGGTGGTCTGGCGGTGGTGGTAGGGTGGTGATGGTTGTCGGTAAGGTTTCTTTTGCCATTTTTGTATTTTTTTGGCTTGCTATTTTGGGCAATGATGGGAGTGAAGTTAAGATGATGTCGTCCAATAATTAATCCTTTGGTGTCACATCTTGGATAGTGGAAGGGTTTTGGGGCATCAAAACTAGAGGATGGGGTGTTCATTAATTGGGGATGTAATGGAGGTGTACAGTTGTGGTCTTTTCATTTGGAAATGGGGGAGGTAGCAGATAGCGCACTTGATTGTTGTTGGTAACTACTAGGATTTCTCAATTAGAGGTCGTTTCAGGAGATTTTGTAGGGAAATCGTATGTTTGGGCGTTGGGATGAGGAGTTGGGTTGTCATTGGTGCTCTTGGTGGAGTGCCAATTTGGAGAAAAGGAACCGGGCCCATTGGGTGTTTCAACATATGTGGTGATTAAGGTATTGGAAGTTGGGCTAGAGGCCCCTTGGAAGCTGGGCTCATGATTTGTATTAGTGGGGTCATCAGTTGTTGGCCCCACTTTTCGTTTGGCACCTGTATTGGACTGCAATGGTGGTCTTGTGCTCTGTCCATGTTTGGGCAGGTCTTGTGCACTAGTGAAGATTTTGTTTGGGCCATTCGGCATTTTTTGGTTTTTTGGTCGTTGAGTATTTTTTTTTTAATTATAGCGAAGAGTTTGAGTTTGTAAAAATTTACCTGAATTGGCATTGAACATATTTACCAGTATCTCCTCCTTCTGTGAAGCATGTTGTGGTTTGTTTATTTTACCTTTATTTTAGTTTATTGTTTTTGCTTGTCCACGCTTACGTCTTCGTGGAAAGGTGACAATTTTCCATTTACTTTCCTCCGAAATGGCTGGTCTCGCTTGATGATCGTCTTGGTTGCTGTGGGAATTTGTGTCCTGTAGTTGCAGTTAAGTGCAATGTATCCTATTCTGCCATAAGTGGTGCATAGGGTTCCCTCTCCTTCATAGATCACAGCCCGCTTATGGTCTCATATTATTACTGATGTTTCTACTGGGGTTTCCAATGGAACTTGGATACATATGCGTGTATATCTCCTCCTTAGGATAGAGGATGTACATTTGTCTATCTTGAGGAGTTTGCCCAGTTTCCTCCCAACTTTTTCTAAGATATCCTTGTTGTAGAATTATGTTGGTAGTTGAGGTAACGGATCCAAACGGCAGTAGAAATGAGGGTGGATTCTCGAGGAACAAACTTTGGTTCCCATTTTCGTATGGATAGGAAGTTACCAGAAATGAACCAAGGTCCTAGGTACAGTGCCTTAACCATGATTTCTTCTGAGCAAAATTTAACTATGTAAAAGTTCTACCCTAGATCAGTCAAGATTAACTGTTCGGATGGCTTCCATTGGTCGTTTAGCTTAGATCAAGGGAGGTTGTGAGGCATCTTTTGTTTGAACATTTTGACGATCACCGAGTAGCGCCATGGGAAGTAGAGACGTTCTTTGTCATCTTGTGATAGGGGAATTGAACCCTCAGTGTGCTTTTCTTTGTCCAGTTCTGGACTGGATTGGTGGTCTATTTTGTAGTAGTTTATTTGGTTGCTCACTGGTTTATCTAGGAGCATTTCCTTATAGGAGTGATGAGGTAGCTCTAACTCCATTTGATTGTGTTTATCTGAGGGTTCCGATGGAAGTAGTGGCTTAATTGGTGGAGGATCCATGGTGTGGAAAAGTGCTTCCAAGCTAGAGTTGGCAGAGAGAGAAAATTAATTTGTGATTCTCTTTCCCTTTAATTACACACTTATACAATCTCCAGTTAATATTCAATCATTAAATACTTATTGATATTAGTCTTTATATTCGTTAATACATGAATATTTTTGGTGGTCGGAGAGCTAGCAAGGTTGAAAAAAGAGAGCACATTAAAATCTTCTTTGTTTGAATAGTATATGTACTATAAAAATGTGGCGAATTATTTTTTAATTACGTGCATACTTCTAAAATTTTTGGAGCTTGATAAAAAATCTAGTGAAGTAACCGGAAAATATTAAAATATTTTATGTCAAAATTACGAAGTGCATGCACATTGAAAGTAAAAAATATTTGTATAGAGGGGAGGTGATAAGGGAGAACGGGGAGATGATCAACATTGGCTCTAATTTAGCCATGAATCAAGCCACTAATTTATATGGAATATACGTGGAGAAAACAATGACAATTTTAGGAGGAATTTTAGGGAGATGCTTGATACTCATAAACCGTGTTTGGTTACTTTGTTGGAAATAAGGATGGGAAATCATGCTGCATGCTCAATGAATTTGGTTTCACTCGGATGATAGAAGTTCCTTCGGATGGGCAGTCAGGTGGAATGGTTATGATGTGAAGGGATGATATAACAAACGTTCAAAATGTTGTTGGAAGAGGCCAAGAGATCCATGAAACCATAGAGGTACACCATAAACGTAAACCTTGGCTCTTTACTTCGATTTATGCTAGCACTAATATTCATTATAGAAATATCATGTGGGATCACTTAGAAAATATTAGTAATACTTATAGTGGACCTTGTCTAGTAGGTGGTGACATCAATGACATTTTAACTGCTAGTAAAAAATTTAGCGGCAAACCAATCAAAGACAGTAGAGCTAAGTATATTTGGTCTAAAATTAATAAGTGCAACCTAGTTGATCTAGGATTCAAGGGAAACAAAGACACCTGGAATAATAATAGACATAACAATAGGAGTCTTATTCTAGAAAGACTTGATAAAGTTTTCGGAAATGAGGAATGGATTGAATTTTTTCCTAAAAGCTCTATTATCCATCTTCCTAGAACGCACTTTCATCACAATCCTATCCTAATAGAATTAATTCCAAGAAATGGATCTCCTCATAAGGTCCCTTTTAGGTTAACCTTTTGGTGTAAATATTCAAAATTTTAATCTGTTGTTAAAAATACCTGGAATAATAGTGACTACTTTAAAGCTAGCTCCAACTTTATAGATAAGGTTAAACCTTAGAAGGATAACACTTTTGGCAATATCATGGGAAGGAAGAGAAAACTCTTAGCTAGACTCCAAGGCATCCAATATTCTAATACCTATGCTACCAGCTCTTTCATTAAAAAATTGGAATTAGATCTTCAACAAGAGTTCAACGATATTCTCAAGATAGAAAAGACTACTGGAAACTTAGGTCCAGAATAATGTGGCTTAATGATGGTGACACCAATACTAAATTTTTCCACATCTCTGTCACCAATAGAAAAAGAAGAAACAAAATTACTTTCTTTAAAGATGATGCTGGTAACTGGATAAATGATCATAGTATCATTTTGTCCCATGTCCTAGATTACTTTATCTATGCATTTAACACTTCTCATACTCACTCAACCTGGACTAACCCTCTTAATACTCAATCCATTTGTAAAAAATTAACCTGGATCACTTAGATACCCCCTCCCCTCTTTGATAACAAAATGGAAAGTGCAGTCTTTTCTTTCAAACCATTCAAATCTCCTGGACCAGATGGTCTACGCCTCTTTTTCTTTCAAAAATACTGGTTCCATTTAGGGGATTCTGTCAAGAATCTCTACCATAACATCTTTACCAACAAAAAAATCCCTCCGGATATTAATAAAACTTTTCTATGCCTCGTTTCTAAAATCCATAACGCCAATAACATTAAAAAATTTAGACCTATTGGCTTATGCAACACTATCTATAAAATAATCACCAAGATTCTAGCCAATAGTATTAAACCTTTCCTAGATCAACTTATTAGTCCGTATCAGGCTAGCTTTATGAAAAACAGAAGAGCCTCTGACAATGCAATCATCATCCAGGAAATGATTTGTAAGTTCAATAAATTGAAAGGTAAGCAAGGCCATATGTTTCTGAAAATTGACTTGGAAAGGGCTTTTGATCGTCTTGAATGGTCTTTTATTTGTCACATCCTGAAATTATATAACTTCCCCCCAAAATTCTTTAATTTTTACCAGTAAAATAGCAATCTTAATCAACAAAGCTGTTACAAACTATTTTCAACCAAGTAGAGATATTAGACAAGGCGACTCCATCTCCCCTTAAATCTTTATCCTCTGGTTAGAAATGCTTTCCAGATATATAAAACACCAAGTGGACATAAAAAATTGGGACCCCATCTCCCTAGGTTATAAATGTCCAAAAATTTCCCACTTATTATTTATTGACGACGTTTCTCTAATGTCTAGAGCAAATGCTGAATCTTGTTGGGCCATAAAACATGGGCTTGAGCAATTTTGCTCTCTATCTGGACAAAACATCAACATTACTAAGTCAAAAATTCTTTTTTAAAAAAAAAACCGCAACCACTCAATCATCACGGACATTACTACTTCTCTAGGTATTAAGAAGAGTAACAACTTTGGCACATATCTTGGTTTTCCTATCCTTCACTACATCTCAAAACCTAGAGATTATCAATTCCTCATCGACAAAATGAGAACCAAACTTGCATCATGGAAAATGAAGTTCTTTAATTTGGCAGGAAGAACAACCCTTACGTCATTATGCCTTAATTTCATCCCAAACCATTACATGCAATACACCCTCGTCCCTAGAAAACCCTCAAAGATATTGATAAAGTCCAAGGACTTCATATGTGGTAGTACAGTAGAAAAAAGAAAACTTCATTTGGTAAATTGGACCACTATATGCCAACCCCAAAAAAATGGTGGACTGGGAATCCATAATTCTCTCAATAAAAATCTTTGTACTCTCGCTAGCTTAAGTTGGAGACTCCTTACAAGTGCTCTAGTTCCTTGGGCCAAACTTATCATCGTGTACTACTGCAATAGATCCTCTACAAATAGATCATCCTTACTTTGGAAAAACATTTGGAGAGGGTGGGACATCTGCTCCAAAGGCATCACATGATCCCCTCACATGTATTCCAATCTTAATTTATGAGAGACCAATTGGATACCAAATATGGGTAACCTCAGGGACCTAATTACAGGTCCTCCTTCAACCAAAGACTTCTCCACCAAAATTAGAGATATCTTTGATGGTACCAATTGGAACCTAAACTGTTTAACCTTTTTCCTTACTTCGGATTTGTTAACCACCATATGCAAAACTAAAATCCGCCAAAAGGGCCCTTCAATTAACCTACCTATTTGGTCCTTCGCCACTAAATGAATCTTTTCTACCACTTCTTGTTACACACTATTAGAATCTCTGAAGAACACAAACTCTGACTTAGAATAGATCTGGCATTTAGACTGCCCAAATAAAATCAGATTTTTCCTATAGCTATGCCTTCACAATCGAATCCTTTGCAGAAAGTACATTTTCCATATTGGACTAAACATTGATCCTAATTGTCCCATCTGTAAAACCCCTATTGAAGAGTCAATTGAACATATCTTCCTTGACTGTATAGCTATCAATAAGCTTTGGAGCGACCTGCAAGGGAACCACCTAATCAGCAAAAGTGGAAAAGACTGGCTTCTCCAAATAAGGGACTTCAACCTTCCGATAAACCATAACCTTATGAACTAGAATAACTTCTTTCCCTTCATCATTTGACATATCTGGATTAATTGAAACAGTAATAACATCAAAAACACTGCCAACCAAATATGGGATTCTCATATCATGCAAAAGGCAGCAAAATTTAAAATATTCACAGAAAAATCCTCTTTTAATCCTCCCAAAACCCAAATAAAATCAACTGGTTCAAACCTCCTATGGGGTGGTACATTCAGTGGATGCCAGTTTTCATAGCTGTAACAAAAGTTATGGTTTAGGCGGTGTTTTTAGAAATGCAATAGGTAGATGGTTGGTTGGTTTTGCTAAACTATCACATGCAAATGGCTCACTAGCAGTTGAATTACGAGCCTTATGAGAAGGCCTAAGAACAACAAAGGAGTGAAATCTTTTCTCACCTGAGATTGAGACAGACTGCACGGAGGTTATCCATGCAATAAAAAATAGTATAAATTATTTAACAAAACTGTTAATGATTGCAGGTCATTAATGCACTAGCAGAGGGTTACTCTCCAACACACTTTCAGGCAGGGAAATAGGATTGCCCATCAGCTAGCAAAAGGAATCCTAGAAAGGGACAACCAAGCAAAGAGTTTAGCAGGAAGAAGTAAAGCAGTATAGTGCACTAAAAAAGCTTTTGTTGTACCACCTTTTGATGTAATAGATTTTGTTGTAAATGATAAAATGAATCTGTTTGTCATGAGAAACTTCTATGTAATGAAGCTTACAATATGCTAGCAAGCTTAGGAAACAAATGCATCCTCCGAGATGCAAGTAATGTCATCTATGTACTAGATGTTCCTTAGTTATCAATATATTTATTTCCTGTTTGCTCAAAGAAAAATAAAAAATATATTTTTTCATCAATGCTTCTACCTCACAAAACCTAAAATAACCTAAACTTCAGGATCCTCCAGCAAATAACAATCACCAAATAAGATGATCAATTAAGAATTTATAAGCAACTAAGTTTTCTTGTATGAAAGTTGCGTGGGTTTTCTTCTCAATTCAAAGACCTATTCATATGTCATTAATTAAGTGTACTCAAATAGAATCTTATCCTTCCCGTTAATTTTCCTTCATCTTTGAAATATTTTTTGTGTATAAACTCATAAATTAAAAGAAACAACAAATAATGAATAAGAAATATAGAAATTGTTGGAGTATATCGAAGAAAATAAAAAGAAAAATAAAATGTAATGAAGTAACATCTATATCTATATCTATATTACAACAACAACAACAACAACCCAGTATAGTCCCACAAAGTGGGGTATGAGGTGGGTAATATGTAGACAGGCCTTACCCCTACCCAAAAGGGCAGAGAGGCCGTTTCCAATCGACCCTCGGCTCAGTGAAGGAAAGGAAAAACAAAAACAAAAACAAAAACAAACATTAGTAACTCCAGCAGAAATAACGTAAATAATTATCTAAACATAAGAACCACAAATAAAATAGCATGCAATAATATCAGACAGTAACTACCATAAATAACTACCATACGGGAGACACAATCTAATACACAAATCATCTATGGATAGCCCTACTACACAAATCATCTGTGGATAGCCCTGCTATATCTATATATATTATTAAAAGGAAAGGAAAAAGTCTTCTTATTAAGCCAAATGGCAACCTAAAAATATGCCACATGGCATATAGTTTATAATTAGTTACTAGTTAATATTTTTGAATAATAAAAAATAAAAGGCAAAAAGAATATCTATAAAAAATTAAAAAAGAGAAAAACTACGCATTCAAATCGGGAAATAGTTTCAAGTTGGAGTTTTAAAATAATTTTGAAATTAAAAATAAAATTAAAAAATATTGAATTACATTTCAAATTTGGGAATAGTTTCAAATTAGAGCTTCAAAAATTATTTTAAAATAAAACACGAAAATAAAGAAATTTAAAAACTTTCAGAGAAAAATATTAAATAAATAATATGCGAATAAATATTTTTATTAAAAATATAAAATATAAAATATTAGATGATATAACAAAGAAAAATACATAACAAAAACCTTATTCAATGCTCTCCCTGTATAAGGCCCGACGGTTTAACAGAGATTTTATTCATTAAAATTTAGATAATATTATTAAGAATAATAGAATAAAAGTTAAAACAAGAAAAATTATTTCATCAGCAATAAATTAATGTCTTCTCATAAATTACAAAAAGAAAGCGAATACAAAACAATGGCTAATATAATAAAGAAATATATAATTTTGGAGAACCTTACTATCCCAGTTAATGCTAGCTGGATGGTAAGGAAAATTGTGGAAGGAGTCAAACTGCTGCAACAATAAAATCTGCTAGGTGACACTGTCTGCTCTATAAGGAAGATATACTTGCAGCTGCTGGGAGATTCATCTAGAGTTTCATGGAAGAATATGGTAATGCAAAATGCAGCTAGACCTAAAGCTATCTTCAGCTTATGGTTGCTACTGCAGGATCGACTTCCCACCAAAAACAGGCTGTTAAAATGGAAGCTGAACATCTCCGGAGTGTGTGTTATGTGCCAGCAAGAATTGGAAACTAGAGATCATTTATTTCTGCATTGCTCCTTTGCTTCACAGTTGAGATATCAAACAATGCAATGGTTGAGAACTGATGATTTCACTGGACAAAATTGGATACAATTCTGTCAATGGATCATTATGCAGTCCAAAGGAAAATCTGTCCGAGCCCTCACCTTCAAGACGACTATCACAGAAATGCTATATAGTATATGGTTAGAGAGAAATGCAAGAATTTTTGAAAACATTTATTGTAATAGTGATAAACTCCTAAGTAGCATAGCCTATATTTGTAATGTTCGAGCTCCTCCTAGGCTTAGTTCACATATTCAGCATTTTATGATATAAATGCTGAATATTAGAGTAGCATAGATACTTCATGTCCTAATTTGATAGGCAGTTGAGATTAAACTGTCATATGATTTTGTAAGGCATCCTTTTGGTGATTAATAAAAATTTTAATTACCAAAAAAAAATAAAGAAATATATATAACAAAGTTATTAGTTATTATTTTTTGATTTAAATATATATATAAATGAAAATAATAAAATAAAATAAAAAATAACATACATACAAAAATATCATATATATATATATATATATATATATATATATATATATATATATATATATATTGGTTACTTTGTTTGAATTAATAAATATCTTATAATTAAAAAAATAAAATTAACTAAATAAAAATAAAACTATCCATTCAAATTGCACGTGAGTAGTTTCAAGTTGGAGTTTATAAATTATCTCAAAATAAAAAAAGCAAAAAAAATAGCTATAAAAAATGAAAAAAGAGAAGAACTACGCATTCAAATCGAGAAGTAGTTTCAAGTAGGAGTTTTAAAATAATTTTAAAATAAAAAATAAAATTTAAAAAATGAATTACCAATTTAAATTTGGGAATAGTTTCAAATTGAAGTTTAAAAAATTATTTTAAAATAAAACAACAAAAATAAAGAAATTAGGAAACTTTCAGAGAAAAATATTAAATAAATTAATATGCTAATAAATATTTCTACTAAAAATGTAATAATCTATATATTATTAAAAGGAGAGAAAAAATCTATATATTATTAAATGAAGAGGAAAAAGTTCTCTTATTAAGTCAAGTGGTAACCTAAAAAATGCCACATGGCATAATTAGTTATTTAGTTTATTATTAGTTATTAGTTATTCTTTTTAAATTTAAATATATATAAAAATGAAAATAATAAAATAAAATAAAAAACTACCATATATAAATACATACATACATACATATATATATATATATATACATACATACATATATATATATATATATATATATATATATATATATATATATATATATATATATATATTGATTATTTCATTTGAATTAATAAATATAGATATTTTGTAATTAAATATAATTAAAAAATAAAATAACTAAATAAAAAAATTACCTATTCAAATTGGGCAGGAGTAGTTTTAAGTTGGAGTTTATAAATTATCTTAAAATAAAAAAGCAAAAAAGACTAGCTATAAAAAAAAAGAAAAAGGATAAGAAGTACGCGTTCAAATCAAGAAGTAGTTTCGAGTTGGAGTTTTAGAATAAAAAATAATGAATTACCAATTCAAATTTGAGAGTAGTTTCAATTGGAGTTCTAAAAATTATTTTAAAATAAAAAACGAAATTAGAGAAATTAAAAAACTTTTAGAGAATAATATTAAATAAATTAATATGCTACTAATTATTTCTATTAAAAATGTAATAATATTTAATATTAGACGATATAATAAAAATTACATAACAAAAAATTGCGTTCCCTGTATAAGTCCCAATAGTTTAATAGAGATTTTATTCATTAAAATTTAGATAATATTATTAAGAACAACATAATAAAATTCAAAACCAAATAAATATTTCATCAGTAATAAATTATATATCTTCTCATATATTAAAAAAAAGAAAGCGAATACTAAACAATGGCTAGTATAATAAAGAAATATATAGAACAAAAGTTATTGGTTATTGTTTTTAAATTTAAATATATATAAAAAATAAAAGTGATAAAATAAAATTAAAACTAAAATACATAAAAAATATTAAATGAATATATATATGTATATATATATATATATATATATATATATATATATATATATATATATATATATATATATATATATATATATATATATATATATATATATATATATATATATATATATATATATATATATATACATATATACATATATATGTATATAGGTTACTTTGTTTTAATTTAATAAATTTAGATATCTTATAATTAAATAAAATAAAAAATAAAAATAAATATATAAAATAATAACTACATATTCAAATTGGGCTGGAGTAGTTTCAAGTTGGAGTGTATAAATTATCTTAAAATAAAAAAGCAAAAAAAATTGCTATAAAAAAATGAAAGAAAGAAAAGAAAAAACTACCCATTCAAGCCTACTGGTCCCAGATTTTCTTATTGCCCAAAAAGATTTTTAAGATGACAGAGGCCATGTGTAAATCCTATCTGTGGACTGGTGCTGCCACAGTCTCAAGAAAGGCCCTGATTGCATGGGACACTATGTGATTGCCTTACAGTGCAGGGGGGTCTGAATGTTTTAGTCTTAGCTAAATGGAACAAAGCTGCTGTGGTAAAGCATTTGTGGGCATTGACTAAGAAGAAGGACATTTTATGAATAAAGTGGGTTCATACTTTCTATATCAAGAACCACTATTTTGAAGACATGTTGGTGCCTAGGTCTGCTGCCTGGGCAATCAGGAAAATCTTTGAATCAAGGAATCTAATTAATGGTATTGCAACACTTAGCGGAAGTCTGGATAACAGGTTGATGCAGGTGCAACAAGGAGAGTCCTTCAGCACTAACAAGCTATACAGACAGCTTCTTCCTCAATGCAGCAAGGTCCAGTGGAATTCAATCATATTACAGCCTCAACTACATCCCAGGTATAAGTTTATACTTTGGCTGGCTTAACACAAGTGTCTTGCAACTGTGGGTCGACTCCAAATACTAAATATTGTGGTTCCGCAAGATTGCATTTTCTATGGGTTGTATCGAGAGACATTTGAGCATCTTTTCTTTGACTGTTTGAAAATCAAAGAGCTCTGGTATCGACTCCTCAACTGGTTGGGTCATAAGCGTACCATTGCTGACTGGCAGGAGGAATGTGTGTGGATTAGTAAGCTAGCGAAGAGAAGAAATTGCTTAGCAGAAATTACAGCATGCCTATTTGGGATTCTGGTGCCGGCAATATGGAGGGAGAGGAATAAATTGAGATTCCAGGGAGGCATGTTGATGAGCGACACCGTATGCAAGGAAATCGTACTCCATCTTCATTGCAAGGGGGCTTCAAGGCATAAATGGAGGGTTGTCCTACATAGCTTAGATCATTTTTCCTAGTTACTAATGAGATAGACTCTAATCACGATAGTTGTACCACACGTATTATCATAGTGTGTTTTGTTTTTCTTAGAATGATAATAGGGTAGTGATTGTGTATAGCATACGAGAATAGATGGTCAGCATCTATGCTTTGTAAGTATACTTTTTTTGACGAAATGAAATAGAAAACTGTTTATAAAAAAAACTACCCATTCAAACCGGGATGTGGTTTCAAGTTTGAGTTTTAAAATAAAAAATAAAATTAAAAAAATAATAAATTACCTATTTAAATTGGGTATTAGTTCCAAGTTAGAGTTTTAATATTATTTTAAAATAAATAAAATGAAAATAAAGACATAAATAAACTTTCAGAGAAAAATATTTAATAAATTAATATGCTAATAAAACTTTCTATTACGCAATGTAGTAATATTAAATATTAGATGATATAATCAAGAAAAATACATAGCAAAAATGTTACTCGATGCGCTCCCTGTATAAGTCGTGTTAGTTAAAAAGAGATTTTTTAAATTAAAATTTAGATAATATTATTAAGAACAATAGAATAAAATTTAAATAAAAAAACAATTCAACAGTAATAAATTATAAATCTTCTCATATATGATAAAAACAAAGCGAATATTAAATATTGGTTAACATAATTAAAAATATATAGAACAAAAAAATTATTTACTAACTATATAAGTACCTTTGATTTAATAGAAATTTCATTATTGGGTATATCATATTGACACATAAGATAACAGTTAAATTTTATTAAAGCAATACGATTTAATAAGCCCGATCATAATTTATTAAATTAATATTTTTTATATTAACCATGCATCGCACGGATATGATTACTAGTACCAAATTAAAGTGATAAGATCTCATGTTAGGGAAAAAACGAAAGAGAAAACAACGAGAGAAGTGAAATCTTACTTGCTTTGGTGTAATTTTTTACTTTAGCGTATAAGTGTAAATCAAAACGAAGTAAGACTATGAATATATGAGATTGAAATCGAAATTGGGACAGGGATAGATGTACCTTCAACAAAGTGATGTCATGCGACACCACTTTATCGGAAAATTTTACTAAATATATTTACAGATACTGTGAGGAAATGAATAAGTAGAAAAAATAGCACCATTTGACATAAATTGTCTCTTAACTTATCGGTTATGTATTTAATTTTGTTCTAAAAGGTCAGATGTTCAAACTTCAACTAATTAGAATGAACAAAACCAACGGGCAAAGGTTATTTGTTGTCTACAAATATGATAACTAAAGTTATTTATTTTCGTTCTCTTAAAAAAGTTTGATACCACTTATAAAATTTTTTGCATACGCTCCCGAGCTAGGAATTCATAATAACAAGGCCCATAAAAAGTGAATAGAGTGCTCACCATCAGACCTGATAAAATGATGCCCCCGGACTCAGGACAAGTTTTGAGACTTCGGGAAAACATAATAAGTGGTTTTTTGCGACAGATAGATACCGTAATATCTGCATTCAATCGGATGCCACGGACAGATCTCTCTCGATGACGGTTATAGATCACTAATTAACGAGAGGGGAGGACTTTTATCTTTTTAAGACTTGTACTGAGCTTGAAGATTTCTTACTATATAAAGGAAAAGTTTTTTCTTTGATAACACATATAGTAACACGCAAACCAAGACAATACAAATTCATTTTTCTGCTTTCTAACTATTACAAAATTCTTACTTTATTGTTGTTCTTCATTCATAATTGACTTCGAACTAAGGGTCCGATCGAGAGCAAAACTACTGTTCAACCGAAGTCTGAGCTAGGTTGTAGCATTGCGACTGGTTTAATTACTTATTTTGTCTTTAATTTGTTTCTAATATTTTGACTATTTATATTGAATCAATTCACATATTCTTAAAATCGCATACAATTTTAATTTAATCTATTAATAAGTCAACAATCTTTGCACGAATTATAGCCACTGATATGGTCTTCTTAATACTGTGATGATCCAAAGGGTCATCACTTGTTTCCTTACTCATTTCATGCTTCCGGGATCTTGAAAACCTCATTTAGGATTATCTCGATTTGCGTGCGCAGTCCGAGTGTATAGCCGAAAAGCTTAAATATGAATTATGTGAGAAAAATGTTAAATTTTGATATTAAATTGAATAAATTTACTTCGGTCAATATTTTAGGTAAACGGACCCCGGCCCGTATTTTGACGGTCCCGGAGGGTCCGGAGAAAAATATGGGACTTGGGCGTATGCCCGGAATCGAATTCTAGGGCCCAAGCCCGAGAAGTGAATTTTTTGTGTGAAATTATTTCTGGAAATAATTAAGGAAATTGGAAATGAAATTGATTAAAAGACTATGGTATCGGGCCCATATTTGGTTCCGGCGCCCGATACAAGCCTTATATATGGTTTAAGCGCTTTCTGTAAAGTTTGGTTGAAAACGGACGTCGTTTGACGTGTTTCGAACTTAGAATGGAAATTTGATGTTTTATGAAAATTTAGAAGAAATCACGAGCTTTGAGACTTGATTCGTATATGATGTTATTTTGGCAATTTAATTGCAAGGATAAGTCCGTATGATATTTTTGAGGTTGTGTGCATGTTTAGTTTAGAGCCCCAACGGCTCGGATGAGTTTTGGATAGGTCATGGATTGCATTTTTTTAAACTTTAGAAAACCCCGGTATGCTTAGCTAAGTGATCTTCGAATTTTCTCGCAATTGCGAACCCGCAAATGCGAGCTTTGAATCGCAATTGCGAATTCTGGGACTTTGGCCAAAGATCGTTGCGATCTCAATGTTCGCAAATGCGAAAGTAGGGGGTCGCAAATGCGACCTTTCCCTTAGCAAATGCAAGAACTGGGAAAGTGGGAAGGGTTCACAAATGCGAACCCAGTCTATGCAATTCCCAAGCCAATAGAGTCGGGGTTTGCAAACCCCAGATGTGTGTGAGACCCAGCAAATTTTATACTTAGTCGAATTTGAATCATTTTTCACCATTCTTTCAAAACACAAACTCCTTGGGCGATTTTTCAAGAACTTATTTCCTTCCAAATCATCTGTAAGTTGATTTTCACTCAACTGTTTCAACTATGAACATCGTTTAACATGTTTTCAACTTAAAATCAATGATTTTCATGGGGGAAATTTGGGAATTTTGGGTAGAACCTAGGTTTTCTAAAATTGGGGGTTTTGGATCTCAATTCGAGGTCAGATTCCAAAATAAATTATATATTTTAGTTCATGGAGTAATGAGTAATCGAGTTTTAGTTCGAACCTCGGGTTTTGACCATGTGGGCCCGGGGGTATTTTTTACCTTTTGGGAAAAGATGATAAAAAAGCTATAATTTGACATAAGGTTTGATTTGTTTAGCATATATTGATACTATGAAATCATTATTGCATAGATTTTGTTGAGTTGGAGCCGAATACGAGAGGAAAGCGATTTGTGGAGGATTGAATTGGCCGTGGAATTTTAAGGTAAGTGTTCGGTTTAACCCTAGCTTTAGGGATTAGGAGTTATATCTTATTTGCTACGTGTTTGTGTTGTGTACGACATATGGGCATGGTGACGAGTACCCATACATTATTTTCGAGCATGACCGTGGGTCTTAAATTGATAGTTGTGAATGCTTAATTGATCCTATAAGAGCCTTAATTAATGATCCTTGATATTGAGTATTGGTTTTAACTGTGCCGAGTAGAAATTGAATAAAGTTGGTTATAGCTGACTCTTCCTTGCAGGGACATTTGAATTGTTGTTATTGTATTCCTTTGCCGAAAAGTTATTACATTGTCTTATTCCCTTACTGGGATTATTTTTTGTATTGTATTGGAAGTAATGGGATCGGGTGGTACGCATACCACAAGATATTAAAATGGTAGGGAGTGGTACGCCTACCACAAGATAATAATACTTAAATGGGAGCGAGTGGTACGCCTACCACAAATGATATTGAAATGGGAGTGAGTGGTACACCTACACAAGATATTGATTGAAATGGGAACGAGTGGTACGCCTATCACGAATTATGATGAAATGGGATCGGGTTGCACACCTGCAACAAGATGAGGTGAACATGAAAGTTGTCATATTTCCTTTATTCTATGGTAGAAGCTAGATTGTAGGTGTTTACTCTTTTATCCATGATATTTTATTTTTATTTGCTATCCCCAGAGAATGTTTCCCCTCCCCGGTTTTACTTGTTATTTATTTGCCGTATATTGTATAATTGCACAGATTTATCTGGAGTCTGGTCATAGCCTCATCACTACCTCGTCGGGGTTAGGCCAGACACTTACCAACACACGGGGTCGGTTATGCTGATGCTACACTCTATGCACTTTTGCACAGATACGGGTTTCAGATAGCAGCATCAGTATCGCGAGCATTAGCATTCAAACCAGCGGGACATCGAGGTAGCCTTGCAGGCGTCCGCATGCCCGACGTCTCCTCTATCTTTATTTTTAGTATGTTATCTCATGTATTCGAGACAAATAGTTTAT
The DNA here is from genome assembly GCA_034376525.1 of Nicotiana benthamiana. Lineage (NCBI taxonomy): Eukaryota > Viridiplantae > Streptophyta > Magnoliopsida > Solanales > Solanaceae > Nicotiana > Nicotiana benthamiana. The sequence continues at coordinate 125,628,701 of CM067324.1, read as the reverse complement.
ATTTCTTTCGGATGGTTGTATTTAGTGTTCATAGTAGTTCGTGAGTAATGTGACACCGGTTCTTGGGTAGAGGTTTATGTTGAAATTCCGTATTTTATTTAGTGTTATTAACTTAAGTCTTCCGCTCGTTTAATTTACTCCGCTGTATTCATATTATTATTGTTAAATTGTTTAAAGGAGAATTTTAGTAACGAAAATGATATGTAAGAGTTGGCTTGCCTAGCTCCTATTAGTAGGTGCCGTCACGACTTCCGAGGATTAAAAATTTGAGTCGTGACAAATACCTTGCTGATTTAGATATGGCTAATCAAATCCATATTATTCATAAAGTTAAAATGTAAAATAGAAGTATGCAGTAGAAAATTGATTCAAAAACTTATGTATTATAAATAGTATTATTTATTGGTAAATGTCCATATTTTAGAGAGATTTTAGGATTTGTTATATGGTGGCTAAGTTACTTTTTCCTTATAAATAAAGAGCTCATATTTAATTGTAATTGATTCCAAATCAATAAAAAAAAATTCCTCCCTACTTTCCTGTGCAATATTCTTCTTCTTCTTTTATTGTTCGTAACACGTTATCATCACGAGACTCTAACCAGTTGAGTAGAAACTTTGGGATTGAGCATAATGATTGCTGATTGTTCTATGAACTTCCTTCATGATTAAATTCTAGATTTAAGGTATGTATTTTATCGTATTTTTCTCTTTTACTCTATAATTTGATTTTAAATACAAGCAAAGAGAATAAATATTGATTATAACTCTAATGGAGTTAGTAAGAAATTATAACCACTCGAAGTAGTAAAATTCATATGTCTTGCTATGATCAAAGTCATGTATGATCGTGAGCACAATATGTGAAAATTCGTCCCATTGATTTTGCTTCATTCTCATTCCCTTAAGAGAATGTGATAGCAGTATGTGATAAGTTTGAAAGAAAATAAAATAATTACCGTAAAGGTATCAATGGAAGTGGACGTGACAATAGACGATATTATGATCGTTATCATTGTGATAATGAGAATAATAAGGTCTTCACTATCTGAAAGTAATATTTCTCATCGATTTGACATGAGATTTTGTAAAGCACATATAGATGATTATGTTCTATTCATGATGTGAATGTGTCAAAAATTTATGAATACATATTCATTCTTGGAAGAATGTGAGCATGCTAGTATTATATACCACAGTCACCTTAAGAAGGAGGTTTGAGAGGAAAGAAGAAAATAATGTAATTATTATGACATAAATGGTCATTGGTCACGTACTAGTTGTACGCCAAATATTTTGGCAATGTAATTATTGATAGACAACGGTAATGCAAGAAACATATCTTGCATATAATTTTGACCATAAACATAATGGTATAACTTTCTCTCTAAAAGAGATATTCACCATATGGATGTTGATGAACATGTGGTAGTACAAAACTAATTGAGAGTTCTGAATAATCCAATTATTACTATTTTGGACGAATAAAATTGATTATCAATAAGGCATTATATTGTAATAAACCTTAAAGAAACTTAATTGAGTTTCTAAAGTATTTGCGAAAGCGGTTGGTCATACTGAGACTATAAATAAAGGAAAGATTTAATATCTTCTATACTACAACTTATAGCAGTATAATATGTATGTGAAAAATTACCTGCTTTACTCTCCAATTTGTACTACACAGATAAAAGAATGCCATAATAAAGTAGAAGTTTATTGATATAAAACCTATATCATAATAAACTTGAAGTTTATTGATAATTGCACAGGTCATGGCGTAAACATGAAGTTTATCAATATTGATAATTTATTCAGTTGTCATAATTGGTTTAACCATATCAATTTAAGTATGTTATGCAAAAATAATAGAGAATTCACACGGATAAATATTAAAGTACTAGAAAATTCTTTACGAATTCTCTAATGTTGCTTGTTCGGATTAATTAATAGGCCAACTAAAATTGGGATCGAATTCCATGAATTAAAAATATCAAAGGTGAATATGGGCTCATTTACCTGCCATGTATATCACATAAGATGCATCTATGAGATGATTACACGTGTGATTATTATTAACCCGTAATCTGGCTGGTATTTGCGAGGTAACTTGCTTAGTAATTAACTTCGAGCATAATTTCCATATTTTCCACTGAAGACAATTTATCTTAATAAGTTGGTTCACATCACAGTTGTTTTAGCAAAATAATTTATTGAGAGCCTCCACTTAATGGCTAAAATATTTCTTATGAGAATAGAGTTATCTATATCAATTTCATATAGGTTATATACGAAAGTACATTACATTCTTCTCTCACAAGTGATTCAAGGTTAGCAATCAAATACTTACATCTTATTGTTATTGATATGCAGTGTATACTTTTATTAATACCATAATACACAAAGATGAGTTCCCGAAGCTGAGGAAATAAGTTAGTTTTTCTAACATAGGGGGAGACATGATAAATAATTGAGAAAAAAGTTACGTGGAATGAACTATCATGTGTACATCTAGATCCTCGGATAATATAATATGAACTTGAAGTTCATAAAAAAAATAGTTCATTTGCAATATATTGCAAAGCATGCCAGACGCATTTGCTGACCCTAAGAAAGTAACTATATTCTCATTGCAAATGCTCCTATTAGGTCATAGAATGACAAAATATATGGTATGCTTAAAGCGTATAGACGTATCAGTTTCAAATAAACTTCTTGATAAAGAAGATGAGCAAATGATTAAAATGATCATAATAAAGAGGCAAGTGATATAGAAGATCACATGACATAAATCTCAAGAGAGATTCGGGTACCTGAAAATATGAGTGAAGAGATCTCTATGTTATGTTTTTATGAAAAAAATATTGGAATCGATATAAAATACTCGTCGATGATATCTATGATAATGTTAAGTATAGATGAGGATCTTAAGTCTATCGAGTACATACACAAAAATACTGGCCAAATAGAAGAGATAAAATTCGAATAGAATTGCTTTCAACGAAAGACATGTAGTTTTGGACGTATAGTTCAAATACTTGAAAGTATAAAGTCAATATTATGTGTTATCTTATATGTCTAGCATGACATAAAAACTTATATGCATCTAAAGTCCATTCATATGACTTATATGACAATCCATGAAATATTTCAATTGCTTATAGCATATAAAATTCTTGGTCATCATGTATACATCCTAAGTACGATTTGTGCACATATGTATCTTGCTAAAACTATAAACATGATAATGTGGTAGCGTTAATTTTGAAGGTGCAATATATTCATTGGAGTTAATATGACTATTTTTATTTACCAAATCTCCGTCGACGTCAACCTTCAAGAAGCTAGTGCACAAGATTAGAATAGGAAGGCTCAAGTGTATGAATTAATACTCTTATCAGGAAGAGCTAATGCGTGTTGCACTCTTTTTTCTTTATAAGGTTTTGACCCACTTTATTTTTCTTGCAAGATTTTTAACGAGGCAACCAAAATACGTATTTCTAAACATGTGTATCCTTTTTCACTTTTTAAAATTTTTTTCCTACTAAGTTTTGTTTAAGTTATGGTTTAATAATTCACATTATCTGTTGAATAGACATTAAGGAGTATTATAAATAGTATTTTATTTATGATAAATATTTATATTTTAGAGAAATTTTATAATTTATTACTTAATAACTAAGTCATAAATCATATTGCATTATAATTTATTCAAAATCAATAAAATGTTATAAACTAAAGCAAAAGGCAAGAACAATAGAGCAAGAACAATAGCAATAGAGAGAAGAGTAGAGAGAGTTCTTCTTATTGAGTTGAGAGGGGTGAATTACAATGGTAGAGAGCACCTCTATTTATAGGGAGGAGGAAGATCTTGCTACCAATAATAGGCCTCTAAAATCTCTCTAATTAAGTACATTAAAGACATTCACCTTAAATAGAAGTGTAAGAATCTTCTATTTCATAACACTCCCCCTTGAATGTCTATTCAATGATGTGCCTCATAAAACCTTAAAACCAAAACCCAATGGGAAAAATTAAAGTAAGGAAAAAGAGTACACATGTTTGAATATGCGCCTATTGGTTGCCTCGTTAAAAACCTTGCAAGGAAAACCCAGTGGGACAAAACCTTGTAAGGGAAAAAGAGTGCAACGCGCATTGACTCCCCCTAATGAGTACATCGATTTATATCCTTGAGCATTTGCATTCCAATCTTGTGCATCATCTTCAAAACGATCTTTGGTAGATATTTGATAAATAAATCAACCATATTGACTTGAATAAATATTCCGCACCTTGAAATCATCATTCTTGATAGATATAAACATCTTCATATAATGTCGTGGAATAACACTTCAATATCTCCATAGATACATTCTCAATGCCATCATGCTTATAGTTATGGCAAGATACATAGGTACACAGATTGTACTTAGGATGTGGTACTTCAAGACCAAGAATTGCATATGCTTCAAGCAACTTAAATCTTTCAAGTTAAGTCATATAAGTCGCATAATAGACTTTAGCTGCATATCAAGTTTTCATTAGTGATACTAAACAAATAAGATATCGAAAACTGACTATACATACCTTTGACTTTTATCTTTCAAGCATTTGAACTATAGGTTCAAAACTACATGTCTTTCATATGGAATCAATTCTTCTTGAATTGTATCTCTTCCATTTAGTTACTTTCTTTGAGTCAGCAAATGCGTATAGCATGCTTTGCAATATGTTGCAATTGCATTTCCCTTTTTATGAACTACAGGTTCATATCATGATATTCGGGGATATACATATACAAATGAAAATTCATCCCATGTAACACTTTCTCAAGTGTTTATCATGTCTCCCCCTCATGTTAGTAAAACTAACATGTTTCCTCAACTTTGGAAAATCATCTTTGTGCATTATGTCAATATACACAGCACCTTAATAATAAGATGAAATTATTTGGTTCCTGACCCTGAACCACTTGTGAGGGGAGAATATACTCTCGTATACAACTTATATCAAACTGATATATATATATATAACTTAGTTCTCATAAGAAACAGTTTAGCTATTAAGTGGCAGCACTCAATAATTATCTTGCTAAACCAACTTTAATATAAACCAACTTATCAAGATGAACTGTCTTGAGTAGAGAATCTGGAAACTATGCTCGAAGTTAGATTACTGAGCGATTTACCTCGCAAGCACTGCCAGGCTGCGGGTTAATAACAATGGCGCATGTAACCATATCATAGATGCATCATATGTGGTATACATGGCAGGTGAATGGGCCCATACTCACCTTTCATATTTCCAGAATTTATGGGCTTCAACCCGAACTCTTTAGTTGGTCAGTTCATTAATGAGAACAAGTGATACAAGAGTATTCGTAAAGAACTTTCTAGTTCTTTAATATTCACCTATGTGAATTTGCACATCATACTTAAAATGAGATGGCTAACACGAATGTCAACTGAATAAATTATCAATATTGGTAAACTTCAAATTTACACCATGACATGTGCACTTATCAATAAACTTCGGGTTTATTATGACATGGGTTTTATACCAATAGATATCCACTTTATTGTGGCATTCTTTCGTTTGTGTAGTACAAACTGGAGAACAAAGCGGGTAGCTTTTCATATACAAATTACCCCGCTACAAGTTGTAGTAATAGGAGAATCAAAGCCTTCCTTTATTTATAGTCTCAATATAATCAATCGCTTTCGCGTGTACTTTGGAAACTGAATAAGTTTCTTTGAGACTTACTACAGCACAATACTCAATTGTGTTTCTCCAACATAGTAATAATTGGCTCTTCGAGAGCTCTCAATTAATTTTGTACTACCACAGACTGAGGTTCGAGATCCTCACATTCTTGCATTCCGTATTTTCAAGAGTCTCAGGCTCAATAGATTCTTCGTGAATCTCGGAATTAATCAAATCATGAGCGTCCTCATGTGATTCTTTCATAGTGTCATTTAGATCGTTCTTTTTCCTCTTTCTAGGATTTCGATCTTTGGAACTTAATGGTCTGCCATGCTTCTGGCGTGCATTTGACTCATTGGATATGACACTAGATATTTGTCCAATAGGGACTTCAATACGGATCGGAACATTTTCCGCGTGAATGTGGGATTTCGTTATCCTCTTCAAGTCCGTAAATGCGTCAGGCATTTGATTTGCTATTCTTTGCAAATGGATAATCTTTTGTACCTCTTTCTTTCAAATAGAGGTATGTGGATCAAGATGAGATAATGACACATTTTTCCACAAAATTTCCCATTTGGTTTCACCGACTTCTCCCCCTAATTTTGGGAAAAGTGTCTCATCAAATTGACAGTCTGCAAATAGTGCAGTGAACAAATCTCCTGCAATGTTTCGAGGTAGCGAATAATGGAGGACGATTCATACTCAACATATATTCCTAACCTTCTTTGCAAACCCATTTTGGTGCGGGATGGCGGTGCTACAGGCACCTATACTGCGCATCCAAAGCTTCTTAAATGGGATATATTGGGTTCATGACCCAAAACCAATTGCAATAGGGAATATTTGTGATAATTCGTCAGTCAGAGACGAACTAGCATTGCTGCATGCGAAATGGCGTGACCCTAAGCCGAAGCGGGCAGCCGACAAAGTAGCATTGCTGCATGCAAAATGGCGTGAACCCAAACCGAAATGGGCAGCCTCGTTTTCATGAAGAATTCAAGATTATTCTCATCTATTATCCATTAACTTTGCAAACGCAAGGTTGCGTGATGGCAACAAGCACACATTAGACCATCTACAGGATGCGTCTATCAAGACCATGAAATACCTAAACTACCCACTAGGTGGGTGAATAGGTCCACAAATGTCCCCTTGTATACGTTCCAGAAACTGGGGTGACTCAGTCCCAACCTTTGTTGGGGATGGTCTGATAATCAGCTTGCCTTGATAACACGAAGTGCAAGGATATTCATTACTTGAAAGAATTTTGAAATTCTTTAACGGATGCCCATATGAGCTTTCTATAATCCATCTCATCATGGTTGATCCTGGGTGTCCCAGTCGATCATGCCATAGTACAAATGTATTGGACTCAGTATTCTTTAGATTTACTGTTGAATGTGCTTCAATTGCACTAATTCTTGTCCAATACAGGCCACAAGATAAAGACGGGAATTTCTCAATAACCCTCTTTTGGCCGGAGACATTCTTTAAAGTGAGGACGAGATATTCAAGATTATCTTCATCCATTGTCTCAATATTGTAGTCATTCTGGCGTACATCTTTAAAACTCAACAAGTTTCTCATAGACTTGGAGGAGAACATTGCATTCTCTATGATTAACGTCGTGCCATTGGGCAGAGTTACAATAGCTCTTCCGGAGCCTTCAATCAATTTACTACTTCCAGAGATTGTAGAAATGTTTGCCTTACACATATTCAGTTGAGAGAAATACTTCCTTTCTTTGAGTATTGTATGTGTAGTACATGAATCAACTAGGCAAATACTTTTACAGTTGGACGTTGATCCAAGTTCGCTTTGTGAGATATCCATTTTTGATATCACATAGTTTAACATACAAAAGAAATACATAAATATAAGTATAAACAACTTCAATTCTTTTGTTTCGCGTTTAAACAGCGTTTTGGGAAGCAGTTATTTAGGATATTCGAATATTGTATTCTAATATTCGAATATAATGCCTTGCGGAAAAAATAATACTTTAATGCGAAAAATATTAGATATTCGAATATTTAAGCACATATTCTAATATCTTGCCAGATATTCGAATATAGGAATTTTGATATTCGAATATCTGGCCCAGATATTCGAATATCAGACTCTGATATTCGAATATCTGGCCTGGCGGAAATAAGTTCGTTTTATTGCTAAATATTAGACGATCGACTAGTTTTTAGGTTAGTCGATTACCTCTACTGTACAATAAAAATATTTGAGCATATTGAAACATTCTAAAGGGCTAATACTAACTTCATATCATGAATTAACTAATACGAGCTAATGCTAATGACTATTAATTTATTCATTGACTAATACAAGTAGAATCAAACAGCTCCATCTTCTTTCATCATGGTTCCATCACCGATTAGGTGGTCTATCTTTCCCTCGGGTTGCTCAAAGAAGTCTGCCACATCCAGGTGGGTGAAGTCAAAGTTGTCATCAGAGACAAAATTTGTTTCAGGGCGTTTTCTCTTTCGAGATGCTTGATAAAGGTCAACCAAGTGTCTTGGTATTCGGCAAGTCTTAGACCAGTGCCCGTTTCCACCGCAACGATAACATATAGTTTCTGAACTATTTGCCTTAGGATCTTCGGGATCCCGTTTCTGCTTTCGGTGGTTATCTCTCTTTGTGGGGTGACGGACTTCTTTGGAATTTCTTCCTTGTCCACGTCCTTGGCTTTGACCCCGTTTATGACCATGACCATGGTCCCTTTTATGTTTGGCATAATGAGAGTGCACCATATCTGCTTCAGGCAGTGGTGTAGACCCAGTTGGTCTATTTTCGTGATTTTTCATGAGCAGTTCATTATTTCGCTCAGCCACTAGTAAGAGAGAAATCAGTTCAGAGTACTTCGTAAAGCCTTTCTCTCGGTACTGTTGCTGCAGTACCATATTGGAGGCATGAAATGTTGTAAACGTTTTCTCAAGCATATCGTAATCGGAGATGTTATCTCCACATAGCTTCAGTTTAGAAGTAATTCTGAACATAGCAGAATTATATTCAGAAACGGACTTAAAGTCCTGTAGCCTCAGATGGGCCCAATTATATCGTGCTTGTGGCAGAGTGACCAACTTCAGGTTGTCATATCTCTCCTTTAAGCTGTTCCACAAAACGAGTGGATCCTTGACGGTGAGATATTCAATCTTCAAACCTTCGTCAAGGTGGTGGCGCAAGAAAATCAAGGCCTTCGCACAATCTTGGGTGGATGCTTTTTCTTTATCTTTGAGGGTGTCTCCGAGACCCATAGCATCTAGGTGGATTTCAGCATCCAACACCCATGTCATATAGTTCTTGCCCGAAATTTCAAGGGCAACGAACTTTCTTTTCATAATGTCAGACATACTCGAAAATTAAATTAGGAAGAGGGAAAATACCTTGGATTTTCGAGAATGGTACTTGAGACGGTAGAGTCTCGTGCTGATAACGTGTTATAAACTAAAGCAAAAGACAAGAACAATAGAGCAAGAACAATAGCAATAGAGAGAAGAGTAGAGAGAGTTCTTCTTATTGAGTTGAGAGGGGTGAATTACAATGGTAGAGAGCACCTCTATTTATAGGGAGGAGGAAGATCTTGCTACCAATAATAGGACTCTAAAATCTCTCTAATTAAGTACATTAAAGACATTCACCTTAAATAGAAGTGTAAGAATCTTCTATTTCATAACATAAAAATTATTTTACCTTACTTTTCTCGATAATATTATTTTCTTTTATTGTACGTAACATTATGTGACTTTTATGGCAGTATTTGCCGTTCATATGTCATCTTGCGGGACATTATGTTGTTGTATCTCATCTTGCAGGTCCCCACTATTACGCGATTGTCCAATGCGAAGCGAAATTCCTCAAAATCTACATCTTATTTCATGCTACACTGAACCGGGTTTTCACCTTACAAATAAATTGCTGTGCTAAATTGGACGAGCCTAATTAGCAGGAGAAAACGATGGACCCGGAGGACGCCGGAGCCCCCGTACTATCGGACCGGATTCAGATAGACGGAATTGTCGTTCCCATGACTCTGACTGACGGAGGACAAATCCGATGGCCTGACCGGTGTCTATCCATTGAGAAAGATGTCCTAGGGTTCATCATCGAAGGTTCTCGGATCAAAATCAAGGCTGTCATTGAGAACAAAGCCGGAATTTGCTTCTCCAGTGATCGCGGAGCTCCGTTGAGGAAGACTTTCACTTTTGAGCCATTATCTGAGGATTCTCTTCGGCTTTGGAATCAAAGACTCAAGCAGTCCTTGATTCACTCGGTAACAACTGACGACAGAACTTTTGAGGAATGCAGCAGTTTATGTGCTATTAAAACTAAAGTATTACAATTTATAAAGTTACTGAAATGTTATTTGGAACGATATGAAAATATTAATTCATGTTTCCAAATCTTATAATGCATGATTATTCATTCAGAGTAACAATGAGTTTTGGTGGAATTAATCCAGGTGAGTCAAAATAGTTTGATAAAATAGTTTGGATTATTAGGTCCTACTGCTTTATGCGAGGGAAAAAAAATAATTCCATTGAAGAAAATGTAAGATTTATAATACTTAAGCATCAGAAATTCAATAAGTTAATCAGCTACAAAGTTCTTTTTCCCAAATTTAAGATTGTTCTTTTCATTTTGTCTTAAGTCTTGATCTGATGCGTGATAGAACATGAATATGACACGGCCTACTAGCATATATAGTAGTAGTATGTAACAGAGAAGAAAAGTTAAAGCTAGCGAGTGCTTACCTAATTTAAAGAAAGGAGTGCTTCTAGCTTGCTTTTCCTTAAACCTAAGAAGCTGTCTCTTTAGTTAAGCTGGCGCTTCTGCATTCTGGCATGCTTGAACGAGAAACTTTCTATCTCCCACTAGCACAGATATCGGGTAACTCTGTCCCCCAAGGATTGTACCACCAAGTGTTTTTCGCATCCGCTGGAATTTAAACTTGAGACCTCAGGGTTCTCAACCCACGTCATTTGACCACTAGGTCACACCCTTGGGTGCTTTTTCTATTTGTTGTTATTATTATTATTATTACGAGCATTTGTTTTGGTGTTTATACGTGATATAGAATACTTGACATCATGGGATTTTAGGTCGTCCTAAAAGACTTTTTGTACTTCTGAATCCATATGGAGGAAAGCGATCTGCGTCAAAGATATTTCTTGATGATGTAAAGCCCCTACTCGATGATGCAAATATTCACTACACACTGCAAGGTTTGAATTATTTAATCTTCTTATCCACATGTGGCTGGTGTTTGTTCAATGATTTTACTTGAGTCTACAATCATGCTTATACTCTTAATCTTTCATTCTCAGAAACTAAATATCGGTTACATGCAAAGGAAGTCGCTCATTCATTGGATCTTTTGAGCTATGACGGAGTTCTTTGTGTCAGTGGGGATGGAATTTTGGTTGAGGTAGGTTGGTCATGTTTTTTTTTTCTTTCGTTATCTTTTTTCTAGCCTATTGTTGTTTGATTTTCCATCAGTCCGGCTCAGATAATTTTGCAGTATAGTCTTCTTTTGACATATAGTACTTGATTATGGAATACCTAGCTTGTTTATTGAATGGAAGGTTATCCTTTCCTGTTGTAAGGCTCAAGATATTTTATTTTATATAAAATTCTGATTTGAAAGATGTCAAAGATGAACCCACAGTGGAAAAACTGATATGTAAATTTTACTACTTAACCATTCAGTTCTTCCTAAGACTTTTACTCAGCTGCATTACGAGAGTGCATTAAGATCTTCAAGGTAATTTTTTGTTAACTTACTGAAAGGAATTGCTAATGCCAAGAAATAAAGTCATAAATATCATGATTAAATGTAAAACAATCAAAGATCAATTTATAGTACTTATTTAAACATTAAAGAGCTTATATATAACTGTGTTGTTCTTATGCTTCATATGTATACTTAGAAACATCTGAACTGCATATAAAAAGAGAAGCACAGATGCTTTGTACATTTACCCCGTTTCCCCAAAAAAAGAAAGAGGAAAATAAAAGAAAGTCAAAGAGTTATGTTGAGTCTCTAAGACACATTGCACTGAAGTAGATGAAATGCCTTAGAGGTGAGTCCTGGAACAACTTCAAAGTTGTTCCACAGTTATTTTGATGGAATCCACAACAAGATTACACACATCTCTGTTCTCTAGTTATCCTAGGTTCTAAGAGGCTTGTCCCTTGAGGGCTCTGTCTTTTAAAAATTTTGGCTATTCGTTCTGAGGTAAATGATGATAATCATCCAAGTATCATCTGATGTTCTTACTTTCTTGATTTTCGAATTTTAGTAGGTAATGAATGGACTACTTGAAAGGGAGGATTGGAGTTCTGCAATGAAGATGCCTCTTGGAGTAATACCTGCAGGTCTGTTTCCTTCTCTTGCTGATGTTTGTATATTTTGATTAGCTTTTATTATGGAGCTTGATATACATGATTATGGTCTGTCGCCTTAAGTTTTTTTTTTTTTACTTTTTTAAACATGGTTATACCTGTAGCATGCTAAATTTCTATATACCATTATTCAAAAAGAAAAAAACCTGTAGTACGCTACCGACCAGATTAACTCTTTACTCTATCTTCTGAAAGATTGTCAGGAGACATGGTGCTGCCACACAATTCTATGACCTACATATCTAGAATAGACGTGCGGTGACACAATCAGCAAAGACAAACTGTGTCTTGTCATTTTGGATATTCCTCTGCTTGGGGTATGTGTATGTGTATGTGACTCCATGTGACCTATAAGTCACGAGTTTGAGCCGTGGAATCAACCACTGATGCTTGCATAAGGGTAGACTGCCTACATTACACCCCTTAGGCTGTGGCTTTTGCTCGAACCCTGCGTGAACGCGGGATACTTCGTGCACTGGGCTGTACTTTAGTATGAGAAGCCTACTTGGGGAAGAGAGGGGAGCCCTAACTTACAAATTAGTAACAGAAAATGTGTACACTTCAGGGACACCTTAGGATGTATATAACACTTAACAACTTATTCCAGCAAAGAAAATGCTTCAACTGCCAACAAACCAGATCAATAGCTGCAAATATTTTTTTTTGGGATAATGGTAACATGTACTAAATAAAACAGCACTAGGGCAGTGCTAAGCCATATTTACAAGGAAAACAAAAACCAGCTATGTCAACCTAGTGCACCTATCAGGTCTACTAAAGATTCTGCCTCCTCTACACAGCTTCCTTTACACCAGAAATGAAACAAAAGTAAACACTTCATCGTGATGTTCCGTAAAGAATTGCGTCTGTCTTCAAAAGTTCTTAAATTTCTCTTCTTCCAGACTGTCCACCATATGCAAGCAGGAACCTATCACCACCATTTCTTCTCCCACTATACCCCCATTGTAATTCCACCACTTCAACAGATCAGAAGTGTTAGCTGGCATGCTCCATTTAAGGCCCACAATATTAAGAAAGAGCTGCCACAGTTGGTCAGTAAAAGGACAATGAAGAAACAAATGGCTATTAGTTTCTATAGCTGTACCGCATAATAGGCATGTAGAGCATAGCTGAAAACATCTTCTTCTCAAGTTCTCCTGGGTTAGAGAAGCCTTTCGTGCAACTAACCATGAAAAGCATACCACCTTGAAAGGTGCCTTTACTTTCCAAATATACCTCAAGGGCCATTGTTCTAACTATTGGTTTGAAGCAGCAATTAAAATATACGCGGATTTGACCGTAAAATTCCCACTCCTGCAAAGGTTCCAACATAGTTTATCTTCAGTTTTCCAAGACCTTGGAATTTTTCCAAGATATTAAAGAAATCCACAACCCTCTCTAATTCCCAATCATTCAAGGCCCTTTTAAAAGTAACATTCCATCCTTGCTGACCCCAGGCAGTGTCTAAAGTGGATGTAGGTGATGTTGCAATGCTGAAAAAATCAGGAACAAGTTCTTTGTGTGTTGTTTAGGATATTAGGGGTAAGAAGTTTCTAACTTGATCCAGCTGCCTCTACCAAATACAGTGTTATTGAAACAACAAGATAGGTCTTAATCAGTTAACTAACTTTTCATTCTTAGTAGTTAACTGATTAAGACCTATCTTGTTGTTTCAATAACACTGTATTTGGTAGAGGCAGCTGGATCAGGTTAGAAACTTCTTACCCCTAATATTCTAAACAACACACTTCAAAAGTTCTTAAATTTCTCTCCTTCCAAACTGTCCACCATATGCAAGCAGGAACCAATCACTACCATTTCTTTTGTCTGACTATGCCCCCATTGTAATTCCACCACTTCATCAGATCACAAGTGTTAGCTGGCATGCTCCATTTAAGGCCCACAATATTAAGAAAGAGCTGCCACGGTTGGTCAGTAAAAGGACAATGAAGAAACAAATGGCTATTAGTTTCTATAGCTGTACCGCATAATAGGCATGTAAAGCATAGCTGAAAACCTCTTCTTCTCAAGTTCTCTTGGGTTAGAGAAGCCTTTCGTGCAATTAACCATGAAAATCATACCACCTTGAAAGGTGCCTTTACTTTCCAAATATACCTCAAGGGCCATTGTTCTAACTGTTGGTTTGAAGCAGCAATTAAAGTATACCCGGATTTGACCGTAAAATTCCACTCCTGCAAAGGTTCCAACATAGTTTATCTTCATTTTCCAAGACCTTGGAATTTTTCTAAGATATTAAAGAAATCCACAACCCTCTCTAATTCCCAATCATTCAAGGCTCTTCTAAAAGTAACATTCCATCCTTGCTGACCCCAGGCAGTATCTAAAGTGGATGTAGGTGATGTTGCAATGCTGAAACAATCAGGAACAAGTTCTTTGTGTGTTGTTTAGGATATTAGGGGTAAGAAGTTTCTAACCTGATCCAGCTGCCTCTACCAAATACAGTGTTATTGAAACAACAAGATCGGTCTTAATCAGTTAACTACCTTTTCATTCTTAGTAGTTAACTGATTAAGACCTATCTTGTTGTTTCAATAACACTGTATTTGGTAGAGGCAGCTGGATCAGATTAGAAACTTCTTACCCCTAATATTCTAAACAACACACCTCACCTGGGAACTGAAATTTGCATTTACGATCAAGAGAGAGATTTGGACATCCTTGTGAATTCCCTTCACCAGATTCTTTCTCTGATCACAAATATTCCACATAATTTCTAATCGTGGTATATTCGTTTTCAGCTCTTTGAATTTCATTTTGGCTTTAAATGCGTAATAACTTGAGATTTACTTGATGCTCAAGGATTTTTGTTTATGAGACTTACTGCTTTGCTCATCGGCTGTTCATTAAAGTTTTACAGTATAATGTGCATAGTTTGTTTAGTAGCTTTTGACTAAAACTTTAGCACATGGAAGCAATGTTGTTTACTTTCGTTCACTGTCTTATAGTTGCATTTTTGTGTATGCAAATCCAGGCACTTCAAATGGGATGGCAAAATCTCTTCTAGATTCTGTCGGTGAATCTTGTACTGCATTTAACGCAACTCTTGCTATTATTAGAGGTAAATAATTGCTATCCTTTTGAACTAAAATGGTGTTTCCCGAACTGATGTTTCAATTGCATTTCTTTTTCAGTTGAACCAAAGAAGCTCTTTAACTCTCTATGCATGTTTATCAATGGCAGGGCATACAAGATCACTAGATGTAGCTACAGTTTCACAGGGGCAGAAAAGGTTTTTCAGTGTGCTAATGCTTGCCTGGGGTATATGTACATTTGACATTGGCTCTTCTGGCTCTGACACTGTTTTTGTTTCATATCTGCAAAGTTCTTTGCAAATTGATATATGATTTAAACTATCTGACTGGACTCTTCGTTTTTCAGGTCTTGTAGCTGATATAGATATAGAGTCCGAGAAGTATAGATGGATGGGTAGTGCTCGAATGGATTTTTATGTATGTTTTGCTTCTGTTTCCTCTATTATATACAACAACAACAACAACAACCCAGTATAATCCCATTTAGTGGAGTGTGGGGAGGGTAGTGTGTACGCAGACCTTACCCCTACCCTTGGGTAGAGAGGCCGTTTCCAAATAAACCACCAACATCCTTCCCTCCAAGAACTTCCCACCGTGCTCTTGGGGAGACTCGAACTCACAACCTCTCGGTTGGAAGTGGGGTTTTCCTCTATTATATATTTTTCTTAAATTTCAGTGTCAGAAGTTAAAATTCCGGATTGTATCACTGGATTTACTTACAAATTCTCTGGCTTGCTATACAACTTCATTCCTTGGTTTCTCTCTCTCTCTCCCTCTCTCTCTCTCTCTCTCTCCCTCTCCCTCTCTCTCTCTCTCTCCCTCTCTCTCTCTCCCTCTCTCTCTCTCTCCCTCTCTCTCTCTCTTGTTACTCCTTGCTCCTTCTCTTTCCTTGGAAGGTTTGGTCTCATTCCGATATTTGACCTTCACTGACCCAGAAATTTGGTCAGCTTTTGTGTACCTGGATTTCTTCATGGACACTATTTCTGTCCTCCTTGCATCTCTCTTTTCCTACGAGGAAAAAAAATAGTAGAATGCCTCTTCACTTGATCGCGTGCTTAGTAGTTTTGTAGCCATTAAAGTATATCATTGTTTGCCTTTTCATTGCCAGTCTTATAGACTCATACTGTTTTTCCAGGCAATACAGCGGATATTTTTTCTTAGAAGGTATCATGGCTGTATAAAATTTTTGGCTGCACCAGGATATGAAAATTTTGGAGAACCACTTGAACTTGAAGGTGAAATTAATGAACTTAACTCGAATCGGGTTCAGCAAAATTGCTATTGTGGTCCAGGTTTTGACATGAAGGGTTTCAACCGCAAGATTGAGGGGCCTTTTGTCTCAATCTGGGTTCATAATGTTCCTTGGGGAGGTGAAGATGTTCTTGCAGCACCCGATGCCAAGGTTGGTTGAGTTTCTTTGGACATAATTGTAAATGCTGCCTCCATTGAACTTGTGATCAGATTCCTCTCAGTGCTACTTTTAAAGTATACCAAATAGAATGGCTTTTGTAATATGCAGTTTGAACTTGGATCAGATTTTTCTTTTTGTGTGACATCTACAACTTCTAGGGCTTATTTCGAATTACTTTAAATCAGGAGTTACCTTTAAATTTGATTACTTTTAACTGTAAGTGTCTGCATCTTTCAAGCCAAACTTTTTAAAAGGTAACTCCTGATTTAAAGTAATTCTTGGTGCATCTTCACTATACTAGTTTTTTTTTTTGGGTAAGTAATTAAAGATTTTACAAATGCTTGCACTAAGCCAGTGCAACATAACATAACTGCTTTTTTTTTCTTGGTGTAATAAGTAAGCAAAAGATTTTGTCAATCAATTAGTTTTCCACATTTTGAATATAGAGTCAAAGATAAATATTTTGGCTTAGTCGGAAAAGATGAGTTTCTTTCTGTAGGCTAAGAGTAGGCTTCCTACAATATGGGCCACGATATGGGCCTGACTTTACTGATTAAATGATTTTATGATGTTCTAAAGGTGAAAACCTTCAGCTTAGACTAGGACTCTTGCAGGTAGTAACTTGACATAGTAGTTTTCTTCCTTTATCTTCTCCTAGCCATAAGTCTGCATTTTATGTGTAGAATATTCTGCAATAATGGTTTCATAATTCATTATAGTGCCATTGTTGAAGGAACATGTCTAATCCCATACCTATAAAAAGGCTCTGCACTTACAGATGCATATACCAAGCTACTACATTTCCTCTGCTCTTTCTTTAGAAGCACTACGCTGTGGATACTTAAATTGCGACTTTCCCGCTGCATGTTTTATTGTTTGGGCATATCTTGAAATTCCTTTTTTCTTTTTGGGTTCATGTGCAGTTTTCAGATGGTTACTTGGACTTGATCGTGATGAAAGATTGCTCAAAATTATCCTTGCTGGCGTTGATGAGTGAGTTAAATAAAGGAGGTCATGTTAGATCACCGCATGTCTTGTACTTGAAGGTTAGATTCATCATCTTAGCTCTTTAAGTTACCTCTATTATGCAAGTTCTTGTCGCGTTTATTTTTTCTTCCTTTTCTTTCATATATTTTGGAACAACTCTTACAATTCATTTTATCATCGCCTATTAAAATAAGACTTATAATTTTTTTTTCATCCATTTTTCTGAAAGTTCTGAAGAAGATATAATTAAGTAAATAAAAGTGTGCTATTTAATCAGCTTAAGCTTTTAGATAAGTGATCATATACACTTCAACATGGTACCAAAGCAGGTCGAGGTCCTGAGTTCTGAGTATCACACTTCAACATGGTATTAAAGCAGTTAGAGATCATGAGTTCGAGTATCACTGCCACCCATTATCAAAAGGAATCTTTATGTGCTTGGCCCATATAAAAAGAATCAAACATGCACGTGAGCGGGCGTTTAAAAGATATACAACAACAACAACCCAATATAATCCCACTTAGTGGGGTCTGCGGAGGGTAGTATGTACGCAGACCTTACCCCTACCCTTGGGTAGAGAGGCTGTTTCCAAATAGACCCCCGACATCCTTCCCTCCAAGAACTTCCCACCTTGCTCTTGGAGAGACTCGAACTCACAACCTCTCGGTTGGAAGTGGGGGTTGCTTATCATCAGAGCAACCCCTCTTGTAAATAAAACCGTGCTCTCTTTAATAACTTAAACTATTAGATGGGATAATTAACCATTTCTACAGTTTCAAATTCTGATGTTTGTCTAGCAGTGCAATCAGAATGTAGTGTAATGCCTTGACCAAATAGGTTTTGGTTTTGTAGCATCTGAATTAAACGATGACGCCCATTGCCTGAATATTCAGCAATACAATAACCCCAACCCCCAACCTTAACCCATGCATATTCGCGTTTGATGTGTTAAAATTAGAGATAAGTTCTTTTTTGATGAGTCAACTATTTTGAAATTAGAGACAAGTTTTGTTCATTACTTAGGATTTAACTTAAAGGCTTCTCATTGATTTAAAACAACCACAGGTAAAGGCTTTTGTTTTAGAGCCTGGTCCACGATCAGATGACCCAAACAAAGAAGGGATTATTGATGTAGACGGTGAGGTCCTTGCCAGAGGTAGAGGAACTTACAAGTCTGACCAGAGGACATTGATGGCCTATAACAAGCTCCATATCGAAGTAGATCCAGGGTTGGCTACAATATTTTCACCGGTCTGTTAATTTTTGTTTGGATCAATTTATTCACCAAAAGAGAATTAGTTCTAGTTGGTGGTTTCTGTATAGAATGATGGGAAAGAGGGGTTAAATGAAGGAAGCATATGAATCTATTTCTTCTTTTTTTTTTTTGGTGTGTGGGGCTGTGTTGCTTCTGACTTTGTCTTGAGCGCTTTTTGTGCTCACAAGTGAACTGATCTTCACCTATACAACAGCCCATCCCTCCCCTACAAGAACTTTGGAGTTAAGTGCTTCTGTAAAGATTTTCCCAAGGGGGAGTTGGGAATGTTGCCATTTTATTCTTTGTGACTCCGGCATATCCAACTTTAGACGACAAACCATTCTAGATTATTTTTGGCTGCATGAACCTAATTATTTCACTCTGCCGCTGGTTGTGAAATTGTATCATTTGTGAAACGATAGCAAATGCCTCCCTCGCTCTCTCTCTTTATTCTTGTTGTACGCTAATAAATGGAGGGAGAAGCAACTGCAACTACCTGACAGATTTATCTTGGTTTTGCCTTGTAATATATAGTTCAAGAAACTCTAATATCTTGTGTTGCAGAACAGATTTTACTTCGATGAACCTCTAAAGAATGCTTAATAGAGATTCTGATAAATAGTCAATTTTGTATAAGCTTGCGGAGAAGCGAGGAAGCTATGCTCGATTATAACTGAGCAGAAATATTTAGTGATCTGTCGTTTGCTAGTCTGCTGGCTTATTCGCTTTTTATGTCATTTTCATCTATTCATGAAAATTGATCCTTCGTCTTCAGAAACGTTGGTTCTTGTCTTCTTTGATTCAGTGTTGCCACACCTCTGGTCATTAGGGGTGTTCAAAACCGATCCGAAACCGAAAACCAATCCAAACCGAAGCTTATCGGCTTACTGGTAACGGCTTAACGGCTTAACGGACGGGGAACGGATTGAATTTTTTTTATTAACGGCTTATCGGTTTGGGGATGGATTATTCAATTTTCTTAACGGCTAATCCGTTAACCCGTTAAGAATATAAATATATATTATGTATATATATATATATATATATATATATATATATATATATATATATATATATATATATATATATATATATATATATAAAATTTATTTTTATTTATATATATTAAATATAAAAAAACTAAAACCCTTAAAAATGATTAACAAAAGTTTATTTCTACTTCTAAGCATTTTTAATCTCGGGATCTAGATGATTTGCAGGTACTCGCCCAACATAAAGGAGATGAAGGTGATGGACATGAAAAAAGTGAGGAGGGCAAAGCTATACTACCTCAGGGATAAAATGAATGCCCTGAAAAGACATTAACAAGCTAGCTCATATGAAGGTATACTAGAATAGGTGTTTGATCTATAATTGCCTGAAGAGATCTATCAAATTCTAGTAAACATGTATGTTAGGCCGATAAATCGCCCAATAACCGCCCTATAAGAGCTAACCCGATACCAATCCGCCCGATATCTTATCGGGTGGCTAACGGATTAATACATTTAAAAGCTGATAACCGTTAAGCCAAACCGTTAAGAGTAAAAGCCGCCCAATCCGCCCAATGAACACCCCTACTGGTCATGAGTGTCATCTTCTGGGTTGACCCATATTTATTCATATTCTAACTGGGCGGGTTGATTTCAGGTTTAATATGGGTGGGTTGGGTGGGAACCGAAGTGACATTTTGCTAATTAAAGAAAACGGAAAAGGGTCAAAGCTGCCCTCATCGTATTGGCTCCGGAACAAAATTACCCTCCGTTAACCTTTTGCAAAGAAAATGCCCCTACCGTTAAATTTGTGGCATACTTTTGCCCCTAAAACTAACAGCTGCTTTGTAATTTTTTTTTATTTTTTTTTAATTCCACGTGTCACGTTTTGATTGGTCATTCATTAAACTTGACCCAAAATCAATTCTACTCCAAGCTCCGACCCAACCCGACCTACCGACCCGACTGGCGAAGGTCGTGACTCCGGCCAAACTGAACGACAACAGTATATGGCTGCCGGAAATGTTATTTCTCGGCCAAAACCAAACAACTCAGCTAAATCCACTATTTACTCCATGAAAGAACTGAAATGGAAAACAAAGAGATGAGAGAGAGGAAGTGAGGTTAACGCGGGGGCTGGAGGGAGGGGTGAACTCGCCGGTTTTAATGAGTTTTTCCGGCGACTCTGTATCCGGTTGGAACTTGGAGATGACGAAGCAAAAGGGGTCGTTTGCTGGTCGAAGAAGCAGCAGCCGCTGCCGGTTTTGTTAAGGGAAAAGGGTGGTTGTCGCTGGTGATGGAGATGAGTGGTCGTTGTAAGGGCTGGCGGCGGTTCTGGGGTTGCCGGCGATGCTGGCTGCTTCTTCTTTAGGGTGCACTGCTATGGTGTTTGGGGTCGGGTCGGTCGGGTTGGGTCGGAGCTTGGAGTAGAATTGATTTTGGGTCAAGTTTAATGAATGGCCAATCAAAACGTGACACGTGGAATTAAAAAATAATTACAAAGCAGCTGTTAGTTTTAGGGGCAAAAGTATGCCACAAATTTAACGGTAAGGGCATTTTCTTTGCAAAAGGTTAACGGAGGGCAATTTGTTCCGGAGTCAATACGTTGAGGGCAGTTTTGATCCTTTTCCGTAAAGAAAAAGATAGCCTCAGCTGAATCAAATTAAAGACGGGAAATGGAATAGTTAGAGCTGCATTTACGTACATATAATTCAGAACTGCATATAACTTATTTGTTGCATATATGCAAAGAATACTCTTGTAGTTACAGATAGTATATTTTCTAGTATTTTGTTTGCAAGGTTTTGTTTGGATATCAAGCTTGTCCGAGTTTCTAGCTAATATTCGAATACAGACACTACAACTCCATCAATGTACTCCACCTACGTGGACTTGATATTCACTCATTTGTTTCTTCCAAAATACCTGAATGCATTGAGAATTAGACAAATCACATCTTAAATACTTTTGACTTTCGAAGGAAAAAGAAAGCTTAGAGAATTGACTTGACATGTAGAACCACGCAATAAATGATAGTGAAAGACAAAGGATAAGACTTACCAATGATAGCCGGATAAGTATAGAGAAGAAATTAGTCGTTCACACTATAAAGCTAGGTGGGAACAAATCAAAGGTTTTAACATTATGGAATGGGGCAATGGGCATGAACAAGTCTATACAAACGCATC
Source organism: Nicotiana benthamiana (assembly GCA_034376525.1). NCBI lineage: Eukaryota > Viridiplantae > Streptophyta > Magnoliopsida > Solanales > Solanaceae > Nicotiana > Nicotiana benthamiana. Next base: position 125,606,694 of record CM067324.1, on the reverse strand, counting down.
AACTCATAAAACAAACGACTAACAATATATATATATATATATATGGAATTTATATATGAGCCCATTTTGTGCTTAACAAAATTTGAGAACTAAATTATCAGATCAATTTTAGGAAATGATTAAATAGAAAAAGGATAAAACTCAAGAAATACAATGTAATGACCCAAAAGGTCATCTTCCATTTTAGAACTCGGTTCTGTGTTTCAAGGCCTTAAACCTCACTTTTATTCCTTTTCAATTTGCGTGTGCAGTTCAGGGGCGATTCCGAAAAGCCTTTATGTGGAACTTTGAGGAAAATAATAATTTTTGGCCTAAAAAGTTAATTTTAGTTGACTTCGGTCAACGTTTTGGGTAAACGTACTTGGACCCATATTTTGACGGTTCCGATGGGTAATAGTAAAATATGGGGCCAAGGCGTATACCTGAAATCGAATTATAAGTGCCTAGCCTGAGTAATGAATTTTTGTTAAAAATTATTAAACTGAAAATCTAAGGATTTAGAGAAATTTATTATTGTTGCTCTCGTTAGTATCGGAACCGTATTTGGTTCTGGAGCCTGTTAAATGTTCAATATAATATTTAAGTCATGTCTATGAAATTTAGTGAAAACAGAGTTTATTTGACGTGATTCGGGCATCCGGTTGAGAAAATAGTAATTTCATATGTTCTTAAGAATTTCATGTGTTTTGGTGTTAAATCCGTAGTTTTAGATGTTATTTTGGCAATGTGATCGCACGAACAAGTTCGTATAAAGTTTTAAGACTTGTATACATGATTGGTTTTGAGCCCGGGGTCTTCAGGTGAGTTTTGTATAGGCTGCAAGTGTTTTGGAACTTACGAAAAATTTTGGTATGAATGAACCTGTTGCAGGCCTCTGATCTCGCAATAATGAGATCAGGCATCGCAATAGTGAACCTTCAAGTTGCGCATTTGCGAGGCTTTCATCGGAATTGCGATCGTAAGCTAGGCCATGACTATTTCGCATTCGCGAAGTAAACTTGGGTAGGGCTGTGATCGTAAATGTGATCACTTTGTCGCATTTGCGGAGGTCCTTGTTCGCAATTGCGAACATACCTTCGCAATTTTGAGGGCAAATGATGTGTGGAGAACTTCTCATTTGTGAAGCTCAAGACACAAATGCAATATCTACAACTGTGTAAAAGGAACTTAGACGAGATTGTTGGTTCATTTCCCAAAATTTCAAAACCTAAACATCAAGAGGCTATTTTCCAAAGGGTATTTCTTTCCCAAATCATAGGTAAATGATTTTTGACTCCTTTCTTTCAATCTTTCACTTCATTTCACAAGATTTCAACCTAGATTCTAGGATTTTCATGGTGAATTATGGGTTATTGGGTAGAAATTAGGGATTTCGAAATTTTGAAATTTAGACCTCAAATTGAGGTTGGATTTCAAAACCAATTGTATATCCGGGCTCGGGGTAAATGAGTAATCGAGTTTAGGTCCGAATTTCAGGTTTGGACCAAGCGGGCTTGGGTGTTGACTTTTGTTGACTTTTTCCAAAAATGACCTAAATTGAATTTCTTGCAATCGTGGGTGGTTCTTAAGGCTTAAATTATATTGTTTGGTTGGTAATTTGTTAGATTCTATTGGTCTGCTGGATCGTGAGAAGGAAAAGCGGTGTTTGAGGCTTAAGTTTGGTTGTGGCATTGAGGTAAGTATTGTAACACTCCTCAAATTTATAAAAGTTTCAAGATACACTAATTATAGAACTAAATTATTATTATTATTAATATTATTATTATTATTATTATTATTATTATTATTATTATTATTATTATTATTTTTCTTGCATATAGTGAATATATATATATATATATATACACGCTTAAATAATGTTATATATAATTAGGAAAATATATTAATTATTAGAAGTGGATATCATTAATTACTAGTTAAGCCAGAAAAAAAAGAGGAGGAAAACAAATAAAACAATAAAACAAAATAAAACAAAAGGCTTAATGTTATAAAATATTCTATTTTAGGTGAATGTCCATATTTAGAGAGATTCTAGGGCTTACTTCTTGGTGGCTAAGTCACCACCTCCCTATAAATAAAGGGGTTCTATTCCATTGTAAACCATCCCAAAGTATCAATAAGAATACTCATCTCTCTACTTTTCTCTTTATTGTTCTTGTTCTTGTATTATTGTTCTTGTTCTTATATTATTTCATAACACGTTATCAGCACGAGACTCTACCGTCTCAAGAATCCTCTTGAGAAAATTAAGGTATTTCCCTTTTTCCGAATTTGGTTTTAACTATGTCTGATATTATGAAAAGAAAGTTCGTTGCCCTTGAAATTTCGGGCAAGAACTATATGACATGGGTGTTGGATGCTGAAATCCACTTAGATGCTATGGGTCTTGGAGACGCCATTAAAGACAGAGATAAAGCATCCACCCAAGACTGTACTAAGGCCTTGATTTTCTTGCGCCATCACCTTGATGAAGGTTTGAAAATTGAATATCTCACAGTCAGAGATCCACTCATCTTGTGGAAAGGCTTAAAGGAGAGATATGACAACCTGAAGTTGGTCACTCTGCCACAAGCACGATATGATTGGGCTCATCTGAGGCTCCAAGACTTTAAGTCTGTTTCTGAATATAATTCTGTAATGTTCAGAATTACTTCTAAATTAAAACTCTGTGGAGATAATATCTCTGATTATGATATGCTTGAAAAAACGTTTACAACGTTTCATGCCTCCAATATGGTACTGCAACAACAGTACAGAGGAAATGTTTCAAAAAGTACTCTGAACTGATTTCTCTTCTCCTTGTGGCTGAGCGAAACAATGACCTGCTCATGAGAAATCACGAAAATCGACCCACTGGGTCTACACCATTGCCTGAAGCAGATAAGGTGTATTCTCATTATGCTAAGCATGGAAAAGGCTATGGCTTTAATCATGGTCGTGGTCGTAATCGGGGTCATGGCCGTGGACGTAGACAAGGAAGAAATTTCCCTGATGTCCGTCACCCCCCAAAGAGATATAACCACCAAAAGTAGAAACGGGATTATGAGGATCCAAAGGCAAATAGTTCAGAAACTATATGTTATCATTGCGGTGGAAAAGGGAACTGGTCAAAAGCTTGCCGTGTACCAAGACATTTGGTTGATCTTTATCAAGCATCTCTAAAGAATAAAGGCCCTGAAACAAATTTTGTCTCTAACGACAATTTTGACATCACCCACCTGGATGTGGCAGACTTCTTTGAGCAACCCGAGGGGAAAATAGACCACTTAATCGGTGATGGATCTGTGATGAAGGAAGATGGAATTGTTTTATTTTATTTTACTTATTTGTATTAGTTAGTGAATAAACTAATAGTCATTAGTATCAGCTCGTATTAGTTAGTTTATGATATAATGTTAGTATTAGTTCTTCAGAATGTTTCAATATGCTTAAATTTCAAAGATATTTTAATTTTCAGTAGAGCTAATCGATTAACCTAACAGTTAGTCGATTATCTAATATTTCGCATTAAAACTGGACTTTTCCGCAAGCTAAGTTAGTCGACTATCTGATTTAGTTAGTCGACTAACCTGATGACTGTTTACTAAGTTAGTCGACTATCAACTTAGTTAGTCGACTAACTAATATTTCGCATTAAAACTGGACTTTTCCGCAAGGCAAGATAGTCGACTATCTGATTTAGTTAGTCGACTAACCTAATGACTGCTTCCCAAGATAGTCGACTATCAACTAAGTTAATCGACTAACCTCAGCAGATTTTGAAAATATTGTTTAAATGTGAAACAAACGGATTGAATTTGTTTATTCTCATGTTCGTATATTTCTTTTGTATGTCAAACCATGGGAAAGCAAATATGGATATCTCACAAAGCAAGCTTGGATCAACGTCCAACTGTAAAAATATTTGTTTAGTTGATTCATGTACTACACATACGATATTCAAAGAAAAGAAATATTTCTCTCAACTAAGTATCTGTAAGGCAGATGTTACTACAATCTCTGGTAGTAGTAAATTGATTGAAGGCTCCGGAAGAGCAACTATAACTCTGCCTAGAGGAACAATGTTTATCATAGAGAATGCAATGCTCTTCTCCAAGTCTAAGAGAAACTTGTTGAGTTTTAAAGATATACGCCGGAATGGCTATCATATTGAGACAATAGATGAGAATAATCTTGAATATCTCATTATTACAAAGAGTGTCTCTGGCCAAAAGAGGGTTATTGAGAAATTCCCGTCTTTATCTTGTGGCCTGTATTGGACAAAAATTAGTGCAATTGAGGCACATTCAACAGTAAACCAAAAGGTTACTGATTCCAATACTTTTGTACTTTGGCATGATCGATTGGGACACCCTGGATCAATCATGATGAGACGGATTATAGAAAGCTCATATGGGCATCCGTTAAAGAATTTCAAGATTCTTTTAAATAATGAATTTTCTTGCACTTCTTGTTATCAAGGCAAGTTAATTATTAGACCATCACCAACAAAGGTTGGGACTGAGTCGCCTACGTTTTTGGAACGTATACAAGGGGACATTTGTGGACCTATTCACCCACCTAGTGGGTCCTTTAGATATTTTATGGTCTTAATAGACGCATCCTGTAGATGATCTCATGTGTGCCTGTTGTCATCACGTAACCTTGCGTTTGCAAAACTAATGGCACAAATAATTCGACTACGAGCACAATTTCCTAATAATCCAATCAAGTCTATTAGACTGGATAATGCTGCTGAGTTTTCATCCCAAAAATTTAATGATTATTGCTTATCAATTGGGATAAAAATGGAACATTCTGTAGCTCATGTTCACACTCAAAACGGTCTTGCAGAATCTTTAATTAAATGCCTGCAGTTGATTGCAAGACCATTACTAATGAAAACGAGGCGGCCCACTTCGGTATGGGGTCACGCCATTTTGCATGCAGCAATGCTAATCCGTCTCAGACCGACGAATTATCACAAATATTCCCCGTTGCAATTGGTTTTGGGTCATGAACCCAATATATCCCATTTAAGAATCTTTGGATGCGCAGTATATGTGCCTATAGCACCGCCATACCGCACCAAAATGGGTCCGCAAAGAAGGTTAGGAATATATGTTGGGTTTGAATCGCCCTCCATTATTCGCTACCTCGAAACATTGACAGGGGATTTGTTCACTGCACGATTTGCAGACTGTCAATTTGATGAGACACTTTTCCCAAAATTAGGGGGAGAAGTTGGTGAAACCAAACGGGAAATTTTGTGGAAAAATGCATCATTATCTCATCTTGATCCACATACCTCTATTTGTGAAAAAGAGGTGCAAAAGATTATCCATTTGCAAAGAATAGCAAATCAAATGCCTGACGCATTTACGGACTTGAAAAGGATAACAAAATTCCACATCCCCGCAGAGAATGTTCCAATCCGTATTGATGTCCCTGTTGGACAATCATCTAGTGTCATATCCAATGAGTCGAATGCACGCCTGAAGCGTAGCAGGCCATTAGGTTCCAAAGATCGAAATCCTAGAAAGAGGAAAGCAAATGATCAAAATGACACTACGAAAGAATCTCATGAGGAAATGCATGATTTAATAAATTCTGAGATTCATGAAGAATCCATTGAGCCCGAGACTCAAGAAAATAAGGAACTATCAATAAATCCAATCGATATTGAGGCAAATTTTAATCGAGTGGATATAGTGGTGGATTATGTCTTTGCTTTTAATGTCGTATCTAGCATTATGCAAGAAAGTGAGGATCTTGAACCTCAATCTGTTGGAGAATGTCGAAAAAGACATGATTGGCCAAAATGGCAAGAAGCAATCCAATCAGAATTGAATTCACTGGCAAAACGTGAAGTTTTTGGCCCTATAGTTGAAACACCTAATGGCGTTAAGCCTGTTGGCTATAAATGGGTCTTTGTACGCAAGAGAAATGAGAAAAACGAGGTACAAAGATATAAGGCACGCCTTGTTGCACAAGGATTTTCTCCAAAGGCCTGGTGTCGATTATGAAGAGACATATTCGCCTGTAATGGATGCCATAACTTTTCGTTATCTCATTAGTCTTGCTGTCCTTGAAAAGCTTGACATGCATTTAATGGATGTGGTTACTGCCTATCTTTATGGCTCACTGGATAATGAGATATACATGAAAATTCCCGATGGACTCAAAATGCCAAACGCTCATAATTCAAAGTCCCGGGAAATGTTTTCAATCAAATTGCAAAGATCCTTGTATGGTCTAAAGCAATCAGGACGAATGTGGTATAATCGTCTTAGTGAGTATTTATTAAAAGAAGGCTATATAAATGATGCCATTTGCCCGTGTGTTTTTATAAAGAAAACAACATCGGAATTTGTTGTACTTGCCGTATATGTCGATGACATAAACCTTATTGGAACCCCCATAGAACTCCAAAAGGCAATTGATTATCTAAAGAATGAATTCGAGATGAAAGATCTCGAAAAGACAAAATTATGTCTTGGTTTGCAAATTGAATATTTGGCAAACGGAATTTTTGTTCATCAATCTACCTATATAGAAAAGGTACTGAAACGGTTTTACATGGATGGAGCATATCCTTAAAGTACTCCGATGGTTGTTCGATCACTTGATGTGAATAAAGATCCATTCCGACCGCAAGAAAGGAATGAAGAGCTACTTGGTCCTGAAGTACCATATCTTAGTGCAATTGGCGCACTAATGTATCTTGCAAATACTACAAGGCCTGACATAACCTTTTCAGTTAATGTCTTAGCAAGGTATAGCTCGGCTCCCACAAGGAGACATTGGAATGAGATCAAACATATATTGCGGTACCTAAAAGGGACTACCGATATGGGCTTATTTTATAGCAATAATTGCAGTCCTGATCTTGTTGGTTATGCTGATGCTGGATATTTATCCGACCCACACAAGGCTCGATCTCAAACGGGTTATGTGTTTACCTGTGGAGGCACCGCCATATCTTGGCGATCGACTAAGCAATCAATTGTGGCTACTTCATCTAATCATGCCGAGATAATCGCTATTCATGAAGCAAGTCGGGAGTGTGTGTGGTTGAGGTCTATAATACATCATATTCAAGACAAATGTGGTTTGAAGTGTAACAAACTACCCACGACTTTGTATGAAGACAATGCAGCATGTATAGCTCAATTGAAGGGAGGATTCATAAAAGGAGATAGAACAAAGCATATTTCACCAAAGTTATTTTTCACACATGATCTTCAAAAGAATGGTGATATCAATGTGCAACAGATTCGTTCAAGCGATAATATGGCTGATTTGTTCACAAAATCTCTACCAATGTCAACCTTCAAGAAGCTGGTTCACAAGATCGGAATGCGAAGACTCAAGGATATGAATTGATGCTCTTTTCAGGGGGAGTTAATGCGCATTGCACTCTTTTTCCCTTACAAGGTTTTGTCCCAATGGGTTTTCCTTGCAAGGTTTTTAACGAGGCAACCAATAGGCGCATATTCAAACATGTGTACTCTTTTTCCTTTTCTTTAATTTTCCCATTGGGTTTTGTTTAGTTAAGGTTTTAACGAGGCACATTATTGAATAGACATTCAAGGGGGAGTGTTATAAAATATTCTATTTTAGGTGAATGTCCATATTTAGAGAGATTCTAGGGTTTACTTCTTGGTGGCTAAGTCACCACCTCCCTATAAATAAAGGGGTTCTATTCCATTGTAAACCATCCCAAAGTATCAATAAGAATACTCCTCTCTCTACTTTTCTCTCTATTGTTCTTGTTCTTGTATTATTGTTCTTGTTCTTATATTATTTCATAACACTTAAAGCCTTGTAAGGAGAATGACGTACTTCTCATTCACATAGGCAAAAGGGCATAAGCCTATTTCGAACAAACAAAACAAGAAAAAAGAGGTAGAGAACGCACAGAAAAACAGACGCAAGGCTCGAAGCAGAGGCAACTTGAAATTACTCGAAAATTTTAAGGTTCTTTACAACCCACTAATTCTTGAACTCAGGTATATAAAATTCCGTATTGATAATTATACTACCATGGTAATAGGTAAGAATTGAATAGTTAATTTCCTTCTTACTCTATATCAACAATAAATTTCATATTTAGGTGTAATACTTTAAAATTGATTAAAATGCACTGGTTGTTGTAGAATCGATTGTTTGACTGGTGCCAATTGGATTGTGGCCTACGTATTGGCTCGAGAGGTTTTGAGGTGAGTTGATATAACCATTTACTAAAGTGGTTTAACTCACAAAAGCACGCATACAAGGTGTTTGATTTATTGCTTAAAAGAGTTTATATTTATTTAATTAGAGCGAGTGAGTACCCATTAACTTATAATTGTTCTTGCAAAAGTTTAGATGATCTATTATGATATATATGCTAAATTTTTAGATTTTTGTGTCTTCTTATATGCTATTTTCATGTTGAAAATTTATGAACAAGAAAGAATCTTTAGAAATATTTTTATATGTTTATTTCATTCTTATGTCATGCTTTACATTTAAGGACACCAATATGAGCATGTACATGATGTTCTATAAAGAAAAGATTTAGACTTGAAAAGTCACAAGAAGAAGTTTTAGAAAGAATTTTTTTTTTGGGAGTATCCTTTATTCTGAGAAGGGCTCATCGTCCAGGCCGAGGGTCCTGGCCAAAGCGTTGACTTCCTGAAACTACTTGTGCCAAAGTAGGGAGCACACGAGCCCAGGGTCTCGTTGCTGAGAATTTACTTAGTCATGCTAAGGTATGATACATGAGCGCTGAGAACCATGAAGCGAGTGACACCTCATGTATTGGGCCTATTCGACCTGGTTGGATCGAACCTGTGCCAACCACACGGTGACTGAGACAAAACTAAGTCAGGATAGTTGGAACTCTCAAAGTATAAAGTGAAGTATTTTTTCTAAAGAAAGAAAAATAAAAGAATTTTTTTTAGAATATTCATAAATTGCTATTATGCAATTATTTTATGATTTATTCTTATAAGCTTTATGTTTTGTATGCATTTAGAACCTTTGCTCGTAATGTATAAGTTATTAATGTTTCTCCCCCTGTAGTTGAGATTCACTTAGTACAATGGATGGTACTGACGTTCTCTTTTGGAAACCTACGTTGGTCTGTGGTACAACGTAGTAATCGGATTTGCAGGCAAGCAGGCTACAAGTTAGGACTTCCTTCCCTTCCAGTGCTATCAGTGAGCTCCGCTTTTGTTCGTGGAGTATTCCTTAGAATCATTTTTATCTAGCTATTTCTTTGTTTATTTAGAGAACTGGCCAGGAAATCTCATGTCCTGAGTGGTGCGTCAGTTTGTCAGTAGAGGCTTCATAGACATAGTCGTGGGGTTAAGATTCAGATATTTTTTATAATAACTTAATATTATTTCATTGGTTACTATGAATAAATTTTTGGAGTTGATTTATTTAAATGTTTAAATTTAAAAACAGTATTTGATTCGAGTATTGCCTTGTTGCATATAAAGTTTGGAGTTATAATAGATTTGATAAGCAGCTATGGTTCGCTCGGTCATGTTTAAGGATCGGGTACCGGTCTCGACTTGTTTATAAAATGGGTCATGACAAGTGTCGTGGCTAATCTTAGCTTGAGAGATTAAGTATTATTGTCTACCTGCTATATATTGGTTGTTATGTACAACGTATAGGTGAAGTGACGAGTATCTATACGTTGTTCTCGGGTCATAGCATGCGAGTGAGTCTTATTCTTATGATTATTATATTCTTTATTCGTATTATTCATGCTTAAACTGGTTATTCTTCATATTGAAAAATTCTAATCATGTTTTATTGGAATTGGATATTCGTTGAGTATATATTCGAAGTTGAGGTTGACGTTGGAAAACTAAATATTGATATGGGGCTTGTTATTAATAATTTTATTGCCCGATTGTTATTATTTTATTGTTTGGGTGAGGAAAAGTGAAATCACGAAGGGTGATGCCGTGCCATTGCATATTTATTTTCATGTGAGGAAGAGTGTAAAGCACGAAGGGTGATGTCGTGCTATTGCATAATTATTACTATCATGTGAGGAAGAGTGTAAAACACAAAAGGGTGATGTCGTGCCATTTCATATTCACCATCATTATTTATTTAATTTGTTATGGTGAGGACGGGAGTAAAAGTACGAAGGGTGATGTCGTGCACTTGTTTTGATGTGGTTCTTTACTATTCTATTTTTATGATCTCGTACTCCCCTCAACATATTTTTCCCTCTCCCATTAATATGTGTTTAATTTCTATTATCTGTTATTATGCTTGTATGTTGCTTAATTGCACAGGTTTATATATATGTCTTTTGTCCTAGCTTCGTCACTACTTCGCAAAGGTTAGGCTCGACATTTACCAGTGCATGGAATCGGTTGTACTAATACTGTACATTGCACTTTCTGTACAGATTCTGATACTAGACCGTATTGATCAGAGTTGGGTTGCTGCCTTCAATCCAATAGGAGACCCAAGGTAGATTAGCCGATGTTCGCTAACCCTGGAATCCCCTTCCAATTAGTTCCTGTTTTCTTTTAATTCGAGAACAGTTGTATTTTTTTCAGTCGGTATTTGTAGTGACTCTTAGAAGTTCGTGTATTGTGACACCAAATTTTGGAAAGTTGTGTATTAATACTTGGATTGGTATGAATTTCCGTACTTCTTAACTTTGTTTTTGCTTAGTAATTATTATTTAGTGATTTGGATGATGGTTAGAATATTAATTTTGTAACTGTCGGCTTCCTTACCATTCAGAAAAGTTAGGTACCATTACGATCCCGATGATGGAAAATCCGAGTCGTGACATATAGTAAGAGTTTAAATCGATTTATCTTTTTCAGTTAATCTAAAAAGAAGATCCCTAAAGAAGACTATTTGTTCGATGAGAAAAGTAAGAGTGGCGAGACTAGGAGAAGACTTGTTTGATAATAGGCCCAAGCTAGTTTTTGGTAATTTGTTCCTGTTAAATAGGTTTTCTTCTTAGACAAGAAAAACAAAACAAAAAAGGGGTGTAATAGATCTTACATATACTTTCCTGATGTTTTGATAATCTAATAAACTTACTTTAAGAACCAGATAAGGAACATGAACTATTTGGATTGCTGCAAACTTTAACGGCTGCTACAACTTCATGATCTAGGAACCAAACAAGGACCCGATGCTTTTGTGGCTTCCTCATAGTAGTACAAAGTCATTTGGAGACAACTCGAAATGAAGTGATTGACGGCACTGTTTTGCAGCACTACACAACACTGTCAGCCCACTCATTCTCTAACCAAACAAAGTACTCACATCATGTCAAGTGATGTGATCAAGATGTCCAATGAGATTTATACAAAAAATCACTGGAAGGTTTCTGTTCCTTATTCAAGCCTCTTGCAAAAACAGAAATATCATTCTCACAAGCTTGAAGAACAAGGTTGAACGAAACTACGGACCAATTCTTAAAAGATAGATTGTCGATGTCCTAGTTGAGTTGTAACCTTGTTATTGTATTTACTGTATCTCCTAAGCCGCTTACCTAGTAGCATTTTGGTTAGAAATCCTCTTGTAAATTCGTAAACTCGTTGAGTTTATGTTGTGACTAGATTTAGTCATAAGGAAAAGTCTTTGTAATCGTAGAGTTATAAAGTGACTTGTGGTAACAACATCACAAGTTAGAAAAAGCCTTTGTAACTAGGATAGTCACAAAATTGCTTGTGGTAAATGTACCACAAGTTAGTTAAGTAAATCTTTTGCAATAGAAATTATTGTAAAGTGGCTCATAATACGTAAGATTACAAGTTAGAAAAGTTAAAAGCCTACAAGTGTAGGTCGTAATTTTTTTTATCCCCTTGTGTGGGATTTTTCCACGTAAAAATCCCCTGCCTCATTTACTTACTACTTTATTAAGTGCTCTCAGTGGAATCTTGTAGAGGACCAGGTACTCTATGATTTGGTGGACCCAAACAAACTATCAGTTGGTATCGGAGCGGGTTCCTCCTATCAGGCTAATACCTAGGAAGGATCCTCATGTCGACTCCACTGAATTTTGAAGAAGGTCAATCTATATACCCCCCCAAGTTTGATGGAAAATGCTATTGGTGGTGAAAATCTAGAATGCACGATTTCATCATGGCTGAGGATTGTGAGCTATGGAATATCATTTGCGATGGTCCTTTTGTTCCAGTCAATGTACTAGATGAATTTTCATTTTCAATAGAAAAAAGCAGCAAAGAATACACTGAAGCAGATAAGAAAGCGATGGAGAAAAATTTTCGTGCCAAGAATATTCTAATATATGGATTGGGACCTAAAGAGTACGACGTAATATCTACATGCGACACTGCAAATAAAATATGGAAGGCTTTGCAAACAGCTTATGAGGGAACTACACAAGTAAAACAAGATAAACCTAACACTGGTGATGGTTCCATGATGGTAGTTGAAGGCGGGGAAATTGGATATGACTCAACGCTTGCTTTGATGGCTCAATCATATGATGATGAAGACAATGGCAACGAAGAGGTAAATTTCAGGGATGTTCAGAAAAATTTGAAATCCTATTCTCCAAAAAGAAACTTTATGTGTTTAGCTGATGTTTTAATTATTGCCTTCTGTAGTCTTGCGGAGGATAGAGATTCCTTGTTCTTAGAACTAGAAAAATATTAACATACTAGAGAAGACTTGGAGGCTGCAGTTACTGATCAACAGAAAACCATTGAAATTCTTAGAAAAGAAAAGAGTGATCTGTTGGCAGAAACTGCAGACCAAAGTGAAATACTAGTAAAGCCGTTAACTAAGTCAAAACCTGAAAGCTCTAAAAGAGGAAATGAGATAGTTATTAAGGAATAGCTTAGGCTTGAAGATGAGGTAAAAGCTTTGAGATGTAGGATGTGTGCTAAAATCGAGAAAAACGAGCTCCCCCAAGCCAATCTAGAAAAAGTAATTAATGATCTTTAAAGATCTCTAAAGTGGGCATGGTCCTCAGAAGCTACCTCTGCCTTGCTCGCTAATGATAATGAATAAAGGCAGGGAAAAGGGTTCCAAAGGGAGAAAATTCCTCACAACCCTTATGGTAAGAGCTCCATTATATCTGATGACTGGCCCCGTAACCAATGTAGGAACACTGGGCACTACAAGGAAGGTGTCCAGGCCAAGAATCAATCAATGCAGAAAGACAAATTGGCTGCTGAAACCGTGATCACAAAAGAGGGACCGGGTTATACTCACAAAAAAACGCACATTACCTAGTTAGACTAAGAGAGCTCTTATTCATCCTCTTGCTTACTATAAGAGACCCAAACTTGTTTGGGTTCCTAAAACTAACTCCTAATATTTTGTGCAGGGAATAGTGAAAGGAAGCAGTCAACAATGATTCACGGATAGTGGATGTTCGAACACATGACTGGGAACACCATAGACTTTCTTTCACTAAAAGCCATATAAGGAGGGAGTGTATCCTTTGGAAACAGTAAAAAGGGGTACATTCATGGAGTTGGAAAAGTTGGAAAGTCACTCCCTCACTATATTAAAAATGTGTACCATGTCAATGGACTTAAGTCTCCTGAGTGTCTCTCAAATTTGTGATAAAGGAAACAAGGTGGAATTTTTGTCCAAAATATGTACAGTCACTGACGTTGTGACCGGTGAAATAGTTCTGATGGTCAAAAGATACAAGAACATCTATGTTATTGATATATAATCTTTACAGAGTGGTGATCTGAGTTGTCTGAAGGCGGTTGACGATAATGTTGTACTATGGAACAAAAGACTAGGCCATGCAAGCTTTTCCCTTCTGAACAAATTAATTCAGAAGGACCTGGTCCATGGTCTGCCTATGTCACAATTCAAAAACACAGGAAGTCTGTGATGCCTATGTTAGAGGAAAACATCTAAAGTCCTAATTTAAGTCAAAAAGAGATGTGACCATCTCAAAGCCGCTTGAGATCCTGAATATGGTTTTGTGTGGACCTTTGAGGGTGCAAAGTAGAGGAGCAAAGAGATACATTTTCATAATCGTGGATGACTATTATAGAATCAAACAGACCCTGTTTCTCATAACAAAAGATGAAACTGTTGAAGTCATCGTGGCCTTTGTGAAGAAAATCCAGCTGAAGACGGAGCCTAGAGTTGTATGCATTAGATCAAATCATGGGACAGAATTTGACAATGTCAAATTTGATGAATTTTGCAATGATAATGGCATAACTTACAACTTCCCAGTTTCCACAACTCCCCAACAAAATGTAGTAGTAGAAAGGAGGAACAGAACCCAGGAAGAAATGGCAAGAACAATGCTGATTGACAGTGGACTTGCAAAGAACTTCTGGGTTGAAACTATCAACACTGCCAGCTACTTAGTGAACAGGTGCATGATCAGATCACTTTTGAACAAGACCCCGTATGAGTTGTTGAATGGAAGAAAACCCAAGCTGACTTACCTAAGAATGGTTGGATGCAAATGCTATGTTCTCAACAATGGAAAGGATCATCTTGGTAAATTCGATACCAAATATGACGAAGGAATATTTCTTGGCTACTCTTCTCAAAGCAAGGCTTACAAGATATATAACAAGCATACTCAATATGTTGAAGAAAGCATCCATGTTATTTTTGATGAATCTTATCCATTATTTGAGACGAGTGCAAGATCAAGATGGATAACCCTTACTTGTTCCTAGTGAAGTCATTAACATAGCAAACGGAAAAGTAGATTTGATAATTCAACTGAAGGAGTCAAATGAAGACAATGCTATCTTATCATCAACAAAACCAAGCATTTCAATTACAACTACTAAAGCTAAAGAAAGAGTGATTGATGCAACTCAGGGAACTCCACTGGAACCCAAGAGAAGGATAGAGGAAAATCAACCAATCATACCTTCCTCCTCTCAGAATGAACCTCAAACATCCAACTGGAGACATCAAAGCTCTCACCCTATAGATAACATAATCACTCCTCTAAATTGCAGAGAGCAAACCAAGTCAAAAGCTAGAAATTTACTTGCCTTCTTAGCCTTTCTCTCTCAAATAGAACCCAAAAACATAGAGGAAGCCTTGAAAAATGCAGATTGGATTACAGCCATGCAAGACGAGCTGCATCAGTTTGACAGAAACAGTGTGTGGCAACTAGTCCCAGACCCCCAGATAGAACCATCATAGGAACCAGGTGGGTATTCAGAAACAAGCTAATGGTCCAAGGCCACAAGGAACAAGGCCAAGCTAGTGGTCCAAAGCTACAATCAGGAGGAAGGGATTGACTATGATGAAATGTTTGCTCCAGTGGCTTGCATGGAATCTATCATAATTCTAATCGCTTTTGCATCTCATATGGAATTCACCTTGTTCCAAATGGATGTCAAAAATGCATTTTTGAATGGACTTCTTAAGGAAGAAGTATATGTGAAGCAACACCCAGGGTTTGAATGTCATGAGCACCCTGAATATGTATTCAAACTGGACAAAACTCTGTACGGGCTAAGGCATGCTCATTGAGCTTGATATGAAAGAATGTCAAAATTCCATTAGAAAATGATTTTAAGAGAGGAAAAATTGACAATACTCTTTTCTTAAAGAAACAAGGAAGGAACCTACTCATTGTCCAGGTTTATGTTGATGATATCATTTTTGGAGCAACAACTGACTCTTAGTGTGAAGAATTTGCAAAACTTATGGGAAATGAATTTGAAATAAGCATGATGGGGGAATTAAACTTCTTCCTGGGTCTTTAAGTACAACAGTCCCCAAAGGATACTTCTATTTGTTAGCAAAAATATATCAGGGAATTTCTGAAGAGGTTTGACATAGAAGCATCAAAGGTGATAGAAACTCCCATTGCAACTGCGACTCGATTGGACATGGATAAAATCGGATCTCCTTGAATCAAACAATGTATAGAGGCATTATTGGGTCTCTCCTTCATCTCACTACCGATCAACCTGATATTGTCTTCAGCGTGGGGCTATGTGTAAGGTTTCAATCAAATCCTAATGAATCTCGCTTGAAGTCTGCCAAAGGGGATACTAAGATATCTCAAGGGAACACATGACCTGCTGTTGTACTATCCATCCGGAGACAATTTTAATCTAATTGGGTATGTTGATGCAAACTATGCAGGTTATCTTGTGGACAAAAAAACACTTCTGGAAAGGCTCACTTCTTAGGATCATGTCTTATCACTTGGGGAACAACGAAGTAGGATTCAATGGCCTTGTCAACAACTGAAGCTGAATATGTAGCTGCAGCATCCTGCTGCGCTCAACTTCTATGGATTAAGTAGCAAGTGGAGGATTTTGGGGTGCTCACTGAAAGTGTGCCCCTCCTATGTGACAACACCAGTGCATTTCACATGACAAATAATCCAATTCAACATAAAATGACCAAATATATTGATATGAGGCATCAATTTCCAAGAGATAATATGAAGAAAGGGTTGATATGCATGAAATTATGCAGCACAGAAGATCAAATTGCAGACATTTTCACCAAGGCACTAAATAGGAAACAGTTTGAAAGAAACAAAGTAAAGCTGGGTCTGTTGAGGCCAATTTAAGAACCTAATTCCTCTTTGGGTGGCTCGTATTCTTAACAAATAATTGGTTCGAAGTGTTTTTGTCCCTGTCTAGCTCACTTTAATATCATTTCTAGTAAGCACGCAGGATGAGCATAGAAGCAATAGATGCAGTGCATGACTGATAAAAGAGGATTAATTCTATTTTTTTTTAAAAGACTTGAAGAAAATGTTTTTTCAAGAACCAGGTTCTTGTACTAAAGGTTAGTAGTTCTATACATCCCCTTTAATACACGTCTTAAAAAGGGTACAAAATACAACTGCCATATCATCAACTTTTTCAGATCCTGCTGTCATGCCCCTTCAATTCAAACCTTCCATCTCCCTCTGAAACATTGCAATTCTCCACGCCCAACCGCTGTTCCAGAACCAGTGCCTATTCCTCTCCCTTCTAATTATCCTCTCCTTTTAAAAACCTTATCTTATGTTCTTCTTGACCATAAGCCCTACTCTATATTTACCCAAAAGGGAAGGATCGTCACACCTCTTCTTCCAATGGCTGAGAAAACTTCCAATCTCTCTGCCTCGGCTGTTACTACCTCTGACCCATCTATGGAACCTCCCGTTTTTACCGAGCCTTCGTCACCCTCTATTACTCATACTACTGCAACCACACCTTCCAAGGTCTCCAAATCTCTTCCCAACTCAGAAACCTTTGAAACTGCTGTTCTACTTTTCTCGTCGTCTGTTGTTCCCACCAGTCAAACCCTAAGTGGAGAACAAAATCAAAATACTAAGTTCACAAAAGGTTTGTCCATTGTTGATGTCAATTCTATGGTTGTGGAAGCACCAGTTGAAGAAGAAAGGACTGTGTTTCTGGTATCCGGTGATAGGGTATTTCATGAAGTTATTTCCCAAAAACATGAGTCACAAAGTGTGGGGGAATAAGGGGCCATTATGGTTGTTGAAGGGGATGCAATAGCTTACACTAGTGGGCATCACATGAGGAATCTGATCCCCCTTCGGAGGATCCATATGAGGACCCTCATCCCCAGGGCCGTGTCGTTCCTGCATTCGATGTTGTGCCCCTGAAAATTCAAACACCAGAAATGAGATCTAGTGATGAAAAAGACCTAGACAACGTGGCCCTTGATGTATTTCTCAGTAAGCGAAAGGTTATCTCTACCCTGAGTCTAAATCAAGCGACCTACTACCAGGCTTCAAGTCAAACTGGCATACTATTATGCACTTTAAAAGAGAAAGAATAGTAGTAAGAAGAAAAAAGAAAGTTGGTAAAGGATGGTGTACCTGTAAGTGATAAATTTATCCCTATAGTTGAGGTGGAAGAAGGAACTCCTAAGGAACCTGGTTCTCTTGTTAGGTGGTCCTCGAAAAGGGCTAAGCTTTTAATATGGAGAAAGGGTCAACATCTAAGTCCCAGATGAAGGGGGTACTAAGTGATGAGGATGTACTAGTCAAGTCCAAGGGAAAACGGAAAGTCAGGGGAGAAAAGCTTAAGAAACGCAAGTCTGAAAGTGTTGAAGAACCTATTTCTGGAAAGAAAGCAAGAAGCGAGGTATGCCTTGGCTATGAGCACCTAAGCATCAAAAAGTTCTGCTGGATCGTACGTTCGACTCAACAATCTCGAAGATGGCCGGAAACTAAATTCTTGAAATGGTGGAGTTCCAACAATGGGCACATTTATTTTACATTGATGCCCCTAAAGTGTATGAGTAGGAGGTACAAACTTTTTTCACTAGTCTCTTTCCAGTCGATACTGACCATGTCTGTGCTTTGGTTAATGGGGTAGTTATCGTCTTTGACGTGCAATTGCTTTGAGAAATTTTGCAAGTTCCTACAGTTGGGGTGTCGAGTGTACGAAATGTTTGTCAGTATAATTTCATAAATGCGGTAGTGAAAGACAATGCTAATCAAAAAGGGGACCTGATCCATAAGAAAGCGTTACTTCCTGTCTACCATCTGCTGTTTGAGTTGGTCAACAAGGTCCTATTGCCTCGAGCAGAAAGGAGATATGTGACTTCAAAATCTGACTTATTCCTATTGGAGTAATTGGACGGTTTTAACCCGGTGAGTGCAAGTGTATTGAGAAGTATGGGGGTAGGAAGTACATTAACTGTAGTGTATTGAGAAGTACGGGGGTAGGAAGTACATAAACTGTGTCTCAGCTCATCAATGCCCAGAAAGGTGCATCTGAGAAAATTCGTCGGTTAGAGGCCATGCATGCTATCCTAGGAGGTTAGCGAGCTCGAGCGGTTCCCATGTCGAATGATGAAGTGGTATATTTGATAGAAGAAAATGCTGATCTCTTGGCACAAGTTGGGAACCTGAAGGCTGAACTGCTCAACAAGCAAAAGTCGGGCAACGCCCGAGTAGACCTTGTTCTCCAGACACTTGGTGCAACTAGCCTTTTCCTCATAGTGCCCCCTAAGAACCCCTTCAGTGACCAGTTTTTTGGATATGTTTCTTTTTTTTTCTTGCTTCCTTATTGATGGTTGGTGGATATTTTTTTTTTTGTGTTTTTTTTTATGGTTGGGATTTACTACTACTGCTCCCGTGAACAAGTCCAATGTTGCCTCTTCTTTTTTCAAATGAAGAGGCATATTATTAATATGAATCCTTTTTTATTATGATTGTTTCCTTTGTGTTCTATTATTTCTCATGATTGTATGCACATATGTGGAATGCGATAGCTTCATTGGACTTCTTTATGCTATTGTTCTTTTTAGTAATGCCGAAAGAGGGAAAGACTACAATAGGACTTAGGGAAGAACATAATGGGGAACTGGTTCTTATGTTATGGCATAGTCTCAGAGGGAACACTCTTTGAGAGGACACATTGAGGAATTGGTTCTTATGGCATAAGTCTTAGGGGAACACTCTTTGAAACTGTATTTTACTGCCCCAATTCCAATTTATAGTTGTTTAAGTTTGTCATCATTAAAAAGGGAGAAATTGATAGATCTTAAATAAACTTGCCTGATGTTTTGATCATCTAACAAACTTACTATTAAGAACCAGATAGGGAACCTGACCTACTTAGATTGCTGCATACTTTAATGACTGCTACAACTTCAGGAGCTAGGAAATAAATAAGGACCTGATGTTCTTGTGGTTTCCTCATAACAGTACAAAGTTATTTGGACACAACTGGAAATGAAGTGACTGACGGTACTGTTTTTGCCGCACTGCACTACACTGTCAACCCACTCATTCTCTAACCAAGTAAAGTACGCACATCATGTCAAGTGATGTGATCAAGATATACCCAATGAGCTTTATACAAAAAATCACTGGAAGGTTTCTGTTCCTTATTCAAGCCTCTTGCAAAAATAGAAATATCATTCTCACAAGCTTGAAGAACAAGGTTGAACGACACTGCGGACCAGTTCTTAAAAGATAGATTGTCGCTGTCCTAGTTGAGTTGTAACCTTGTTATTGTACTTACTGTATCTACTAAACCGCTTACCTAGAAGAATTTTGGTTAGAAATCCTCTTGTAAATTCGTAAACTCGTTGAGTTTATGTTGTGACTAGATTTAGTCATAAGGAAAAGTCTTTGTAATCGTAGAGTTACTAAGTGGCTTGTGGTAACAGCATCACAAGTTAGAAAAAGCCTTTATAACTAGGATAGTCACAAAGTAGCTTGTGGTAAATTTACCACAAGCTAGTTGAGTAAATCCTTTGCAATAGAAGTTATTGTAAAGTGGCATAATAGGTAAGATTACAAGTTAGTAAAGTTAAAAGCCTACAAGTGTAGGTCGTAACTTTTTTTATCCCTTTGTGTGGGACTTTTCCACGTAAAAATCCTCTGCCTCATTTGCTTACTACTTTATTAAGTGCTCTCAGTGGAATCTTGTAGAGGACCAGGTACTCTACGCTTTGGTGAACCCAAACAAACTATCAGGGTGAGCTGGGGGGGGGGGGGAGTGGAAGGATAAATGACTAATTTTATGAAGTAGTGATAAATTTGATTTTTTGGTTATCTGTTGTCAACATAAGTGCCTCCTTTACGTGACTATTATTTACAATGGTCAATATATATAGCTAACATATTCAAGGTAGAACTTTGTTGAAAATAGGGCAATATATGATACGTTATAGAGGCGCACAAACCAATTATTTGTATCAGATATATTTTTAAATTTGGAGTGAAAAGAGAAATATACTCCCTGACATATAACACATAATAAGACCATGTAGATATTGAAATAATAATTTATCCAAAAAAATTGACCACCGGCCATGTCTTCTGAAACACATGTTTAGTTGTTAAAATGAGATTTTAAAATAAACTTCACCTACCAAGGTTAGGCACCGGCCATGGTGTGTTAGATTTTTGGTTCTTTGTTTCACATTATTTGTTCACACTAGAGGTTAACTAGTATAAATAGGCCTTGTAATTCATTTGGTTATTATCAGGTTTTCAAGCAAGTATTGAGTGATCAATAGCTTGAGTGTAAGGAGTGTTTGAAAGAAATATTTTTGTATTTGAGAGTTTCCGAGTTGTATTAATAAATCCATTTTCAGTATTCTTTTGTCTCCATAAATTATTTTGGGAATCATTAATTTATTTTTTGGTTTCTACATTTGGTATCAGAGCTAGTTTGAGTCTTGTGAGGTGTTAGAAAATTGAGTCATGTTAAGCAATAACTCGATTCAGTTTCAACTCCCAAAACTCAACGGTAAAAATTACAACAATTGGGCTATCCAAGTGAAAGTATTTTTCCGATCACAGGCTTTATGGGAAGTTGTGGAAAATGGACATACCGAAGTTCCAGACGCCAAAGCGTTCGAGGCGTTGAAGAAGGAGGAAAAAGACACTTTAATTGAAACTCGGAAAAAGGACCAGAAGGCATTGTACGCTATCATTCAGGCTGTCGATGAACTGGTATTCGAAAAAATAACAGCGGCAGAGACGTCAAACCAAGCGTGGGTTATTCTGCAAAAAGCCTACAAAGGTGACGAACGAGTGAAGCGGGTCCGGTTACAAACACTCCGTGCAGATTTTGAGTTCTTGCGCATGAAGGACTCGAAAAATGTTGCAAGCTACTTTGACCGTGTGCAGTCAGTCGTATACCAATTGCGGGCTAACGGTGAATCGTTGGACGAGCAGAGAGTGGTAGAAAAAATCTTACGCTCTTTGAGCACAAGATTTAACTACGTAGTAGTTGCAATCGAAGAAGGTCAAGATACAACAACTATATCGGTAGACCAGTTGTTGGGTTTGTTAAGTTCTCATGAGCAGAGAATGAACCAGACGGCGAGTAGCAGTAACCAAGAACAAGCTTTGCAAAGCAGCTATGTCCCAGGAAATTGTGGTGGCAGTCAAGGCAACAACAGCCATGGACGCGGTGGCGGACAAGGTAGCGGGCAAGGTGGAGAAAATTGGAAAAATAATTCTTCTGGTAAAATTGACAAGTCTAAAGTCAAATGTTACCGGTGTCAACAATTTGGGCATTACAAAAGGGAATGTCCGCGTGGCAACCGACTCGGACGAACGCAGCGGGCGCATGTTGCAGAGGCAAGTGACATTATGGTTCTAGCATGCAACGCTGGAGAACCAAATAAAAATCACTCAGATATTTGGTTTCTTGATAGCGGTTGCTCGAATCATATGTGCGGACGCAAGGACCTGTTTACGAAGCTAGAGGAGCACGAAGGCGGTGAAGTCAACTTTGGCAACAAGACGAAGGTGAGTGTCAAAGGTAAGGGTGACTCAAAATCCAGTCAAAAGATGGTACAGATGTTACTGTCGCCTATGTTTTCTTCGTACCTGGGCTTTTCTGGAACTTATTAAGCATTGGGCAGCTTTCAGAAAAAGGGGCACAAGATTCTTTTCCAAGACGGAGTCTGCACGATCCGGAGCAAGAACAACAAGTTAATCACGCAGGTAGAATTGTCCTAAAACTGAATGTTCGCTCTTACTCTTAATAAGAAGGGAGTAACGAATTTTCAAGTTGTGGCAATGGATAGCAATTGGCTATGGCATCTTCGGTTTGGTCACTTACACTTCAGAGTCTTGAAGTTGTTGGCGCAAAAGAAGATGGTGACAGGTTTACCAGTGATTGATGTTCCAGATCGAACGTGCGAAGGATGTCTACTTGGGAAGCAGCACAGAGACGTGTTTCCAACAGGAAAATCCATAAGGGCAGAGCAACCATTGGAGCTAGTACACACGGATCTGTGTGGACCGGTTAAGGTAGAATCCTTTGGAAACAAAAAGTACATGCTTGTTTTCGTAGATGATTTTACAAGAAAAACTTGGGTTTATTTTCTGCGTGAAAAATCTAAAGCATTCGGAAAGTCTAAAGAGTTTAAATCCTTTGTTGGAAAGCAAAACGCCTTTAGCTTGAAGACTCTGAGATCCGATAGAGGCGGTGAATTTACCTCTAACGAATTTCATAATTACTGCAAGTCCCAAGGAATTCTTCGTCAGTTAACTGCCAGTTATACACCGCAGCAAAATGGTGTGGCAGAAAGAAAGAATAGGACGATCTTTGAGATGGCACGAAACATGTTGAAGGCGAAAGGCTTACCAAAGGAATTTTGGGCGGAAGCTGTTGCTTGTGCAGTGTTCGTGCTGAATTGGTGTCCGACAAAAGCTGTGCTCGAGAGGACTCCGCAAGAAGCGTGGAGTGGCAACAAACCTGATGTTTCTTTGCTGAGGGTATTTGGGTGTATTGCATATCCCCATGTACCAGACGAATGTAGGAAGAAACTGGATGATAAAAGTCAAAAGTGCATCTTTATTGGCTACAACGAATGGACTAAGGGTTATAGACTTTATAATCCTGTCAGCAAAGAAGTCATCGTAAGCAGAGATGTGCAGTTCGTAGAAGATGGAGCTTGGAACTGGAGCAGAAAAAATGACACTGGAAGAGTTGTGCTGATGAAAATAGAAGAGGCAGATGAGCAAAATGTCTTAACCCCAGAACCATCAGAAGATTCTATCTACGGAGCCAGTAGATATTCCATCTCCGCAGGCAGTAGAGATTCCATCTTCACAATCAGAAGAAGAAGTTGAACGAAATAGCGGCCTCATCGACAAACAAACATGCCACCACGTTTCAAGGATTTTGATATGAGGAGAAATGAAGAAGGTGTTGACAATGACAACAGTCCTGACTTTACGGATGAAACATTGGTAAATTTTTGTCTTTTTGCAGATTGTGATCCAGTTTCGTTCAAGGATGCTGCTAATAATGAAAGGTGGATCAAGGCAATGAATGAAGAAATTCACTCCATTGAAAAAATGACACATGGGAATTAACTTCTTTGCCAGCCGGAAAGAAGCCTATCGGTGTCAAGTGGGTGTACAAGACCAAGTATCGACCCGACGGTCAGGTGGACCGATTCAAAGCAAGATTGGTAGTCAACGGCTATCGGCAAAACGCTGGAATTGATTACTATGAAGTCTTTGCACCAGTGGTCAGAATGGATACTATTCGCAAGATAATAGCACTTGCAGCTCAGAACATGTGGAAGATCCATCAAATGGATGTCAAGTCAGCTTTCCTGAATGGTTTTCTTGAGGAGGAGGTCTATGTTGAGCAACCACCAGGTTTTGTAAGAATAGGACAGGAGAATCAGGTCTACAAATTGAAGAAGGCATTATACGAACTGAAACAGGCACCACGAGCTTGGTATACGCGCATTGATACGTACATGTTGCAGGCAGGATTCCAGAAGTGTCCTTATGAGCATACATAATACATCAAGTCAAAAGTAAATGGTGACATGATGTTTGTATGTCTTTATGTTGATGATTTGATTTTCATAGGCAATTGTGAATCAATGTTTGCAGAATTCAAGGAGGCCATGACTAGTCAGTACGAAATGATAAACATGGGGCGTATGTCTTACTTCTTGGGCTAAAGATGGCATTTTCATTTCGCAAAAGAAATATGCCAATGATGTCTTGAAGAAATTCAAGATGGAATCTGCGACTCCAATCCAAACTCCAGTTGCTGAACGCTTGGAAATGAAGAAAGAAGGAAGCGGTGAGCTGGTTGATCCCACTTATTTCAAAAGCATAGTTGGAAGTCTGCGTTGTTTGGCTTCAACTCGGCCAAATATTGTTTATGGCGTGGGAATTATCAGTCGATTCATGGAGACACCACATCAGTCACATTTGCAAGCGGCAAAAAGGATTTTGAGGTATATTAAAGGCACCCATGATCATGGAATTTTCTATACCTACTCTGACAACTGCAGTCTAGTAGGATATATAGACGCTGATTGGGCAGGTGATGTGGAGACTCAAAAGAGTACTTCAGGTTATGCTTTCTTTATTGGGAAAGGAGTATTTTCATGGCCATCAAAGAAGCAACAAGTAGTTGCTCTTTCTACAGCAGAAGCAAAGTACATGGCAGCAACTTCTGCGGCTTGTCAAGCAGTTTGTCTTCGAAGGATACTTGGAGAGCTGAAACACGAACATATTGGTCCGACAAAAATTATGTGTGATAACAGGTCAGCAATCGCATTAGCCAGGAATCCGGTATTTCATGGCAGGAGTAAGCATATCGGAATTAAGTATCACCACATACGGGATCTTGTTAAGGATGGTGAAATCAAACTTGAGTTCTGCAGATCTGAATATCAAATAGCGGATATCCTTACAAAACCGCTGAGAGCAGAATTGTTCGAGAATCTGAAGTCAATGCTTGGTATAGGTAATTTTTGATAAATTAAGGGAGGCTGTTGAAATAATAATTTATCCAAAAAAATTGACCACCGGCCATTCTTTTGAAACACATGTTTAGTTGTTAAAATGAGATTTTAAAATAAACTTCACCTACCAAGGTTAGGCACCGGCCATGGTGTGTTATATTTTTGGTTCTTTGTTTCATATTATTTGTTCAAACTAGGGGTTAACTAGTATAAATAGGCCTTGTATTTCATTTGGTTATTATCAAGTTTTCAAGCAAGTATTGAGTGATCAATAGCTTGAGTGTAAGGAGTGTTTGAAAGAAATATTTTTGTATTTGAGAGTTTTCGAGTTGTATTAAAAAATTTATTTTCGATATTCTTTTGTCTCCATAAATTGTTTTGGGAATCATTAATTTATTTTTTGGTTCCTACAGTAGATCGGAATAACTTTCATTGAAATATTCTAACATAAAATATAATCTAGCATGAAAGAGATACATTGATAACAATTAAAAGTTCGGATGCAGGTTATAACGATGATGTCATTTTAACCAAATTTTTAAGAGAGGGCATGCATGAGTATTTTCTAAAGTTCAAGGGTAAATTTGAATTGATAATTTTTTTAATTAATAATAATTTTTAACATTAATACAACATCTCATATATTTGTTGACCATAGAAAATATTCTGTTTTTGTAATCGGCAAATAAGAAAGAATTCATCTACTAGTGTTTTTTTGCTGGAATTCGAACTTGAGTTCCAAAAATATTACTCCACTTTTCAGCTATTACATCACTTGGTAGAGAAATTTCCAAAGTATCTTTTTCAATATATCGTTACTACTTTGATAATTATAATTTTATATACTATATAGTTAAATAAATGTCATTGTCAGATCATGGTTACCCGGGTGGTCACCAGCAATTTCGCTGGAATCCGGTCATCAGAGTTTTGACGAAAATATTATAGTCGGATGGTAATTGAACAATTAAAAAAATATGAAAGTAAAACAATTAAAGTCTATAAAGCTCATATTCTATTTCAAACATAAGAATCTCTGATATCTCACATAATATCTATATATACGTCCGTCGTCTCACATAGTAACAACTATAAACATTACTTTTATTCTTAACATTTAATTTTCTTTAAAAAAAAGAATCAATATCGATTTTATTCCAAAGATTACATGAGTTACTTTCTTATTCGGAGTACTGGTCATATTTTTGACCGAAAGGAGAGTACGTGTTAGAAATGCATGTTTTTTCCAACGCTCCCGTGTACATGAAGTCACTTAAACTAACGTACATTGACTTTACAAAAGTGTTCGACCATTTGGAGTCTTATTCCAAAGCTAAATTGTCTTCAGATATTTATCTTAATAAACTTTGTAAATTGTCCAATATTTTTTTTATAGAAATAACATGTAGGTGCCCAAGACCCAAGTAATTAACATGATTGTGACACTTAGCAAAAACTAGTTTATTACTTCCTTATCTAAATAAGAAACAATGACAGAGTTTTAGTGTGAAAATCTGTAATTTAATTCCAGTGGATTCAAACATTAATTTCTTTTCATTTTAAAACAAAACTTACTTATTTAGAAACGGAAAGTTAATAATATTGTAAAAGTGCATTAAGTAAATGTCCAAAGAATCATATTATTAGTCAAAATGGTAGAGGTGCTACTTTGACCTACAACTATCCCAAGCATTGAAATACATTTTCCAAAATGCCCCTGCACTTAGGCTCAAAATATCTAGAGTTCAGGTGAAATTTGAAAAGAATAAAATGGTATTTTCAATTCTTCAGATAACGTGGAATTTTCCTCCCAATGAAAAGGACGACAACAACGAGTTACGAATTTAGAGGGAGAGCACAAACGCCAAACACACACACTCACAGTGCATAAGGGTGATATATAAAATCCAATGCCACTTCACTTCTTATTCTTTCCTCTTTCCTCTCTCTAAAATCTTTCAGTCTCTGCAATTCGCTCTCTCTAATGGCTATAATCTCACTATCATTCCATCACTTCAATTTCTCTCTCTAAAATTCATCCGCTCCCTCTCTAGGGTTTCAACTTTCAACATACCTTCTTTCTCCATCTTTAATGTGAATTTTCTACTCTAATCATACTTTTTACTGTTGACGAAAAACTTTTACTTTCCTTTTTCTTTTTTTCGCACGCTTGTTTGTAAGTTTAGGGTTTATATGTTGTGGTTGTTTGTAAGTTGGTTGAACTCTGATGTCGTCGTCCGCTGCGCCGTCGTCGGCCACGAAGGTTTGCTTCAACACCAACTGCAACCAATTTGTTGAACGGCCGAAGAAAGGTTGGCGCCGTCGCACCGGCGAGTTCTCTGACCTTTGTGATCGTTGCGCGTAAGCTTTTCTCCTTCAGTAACCTTTTTCGAATTTTGAAATTTTTGACGCTTTTTTTTGTAGCATTATTTCAAAAGACAAATTATTGAGTTACTGAATTGACAAGTCTAAATGAAAATGATATGGTAAAAAAAATAATATCTTTAGTTATTATTTACTAAGGTTTGATTTTTTTCTTCTGGTTTCCGAGTATTATATTGGATCATTGTTCGCTTTATAATGTCTTGTATTGTATGTATCGTATTGAATCGTATCATTTGATAAATACAATATTTGGATAGATTGTATTTTTTGTTATTTTTAAATAATATTTTACTGATTGGTTTGATTGTATTGTACTTTATTGTAATTGATAAGTTTATTAAAATACCCTCAATTGTTTAAATGTAAAATTTATCAAAACTTATGCATAAAAATAATTTAGAAAGACAAAATAGAAGAAGGCAAAACACCCTAAGAAAGTAGAATAAAGGAGCGAGACAGAATAAGGCAAAACAAAGGAGCAGAATTGAGTTAAAGCAAATTAGGAGAAAAAATAAAACAGAAGGCGGCAAAAGTTCTGAAAAAAATAAAGCAGGTTATAGGTCAGAGATTTGGAGTTAAAATAGAAAAAAGGTAAACGGTAAAATAAAATTGTGGAGTAATAAGTAGGCCATTATTGAAAAAAAAGAGGAAACAATCCCACCACACCAAATAGGTTGTTTCAAAATAGGGGAACTTTCATTGTTCTAGTACAATGAATTTAATAATACGATACAACCAATTTTAATGAAACAATCAAAACAAATATTATTTTGTAATAATAATACAATACGATATAATTGGAACAACCATCCAAACAAGCTGCTAAAGTTTAGCTTAATTTAGCTTATGTTACTTGGTCTGCACTGCTTTAGGTCTATGAGTGTCTTTATTATGTTTCATGTGATGCAATTATGCGGATGCCGAGGAAGGAGTGCTTTTGCTTCTGCTTGGGTTAATAGACTGAGGATATGCATTACGAATTCAACACTTTTTCTTTTTCTTGCACCAAAACATTTTAGATGGAAAACTATCCACGTAAAAGTTGTTATTTTTATATGGATACCCTCTTTATACTCCATTTTTGGTTGCTGCATTTCACATTCCGCCAGCCTAGTTTTGACCAATTTTTTTTTGGTAAGTTTTTTATGATCAAAATTATGATAAGTTATTTCCTTATTAAAACAAAATATTTTGATAAGTTATTTTTGACCAAAATTCTTGATCAACTTTATGGTTAAGCAAAGTAATTGTTTCTGTGTTTTATAAATAGTTGCAGAATGTGGAACCACATAGAGATAATGCAAATGACAATCCCTTTTTGCTTTGAAATATGTCTAGTACCTGACAAATGCTCGTCAGCAAATAAATTAGTTTACCTACACTAGGCAGAAAGTAATAATATTTTCCGGGGGTTCCCAAAATTTTGTTCTCTAAGTAAAAATTTCAGAAAATAAATAAATTTAATGGGAATTTATTTTTTTGGGCCATCATCTTTTCATGAGTTTCTTACATCAATCAATTTATTTAATTTATAAAAAATTATGACCCCATGATTTTGGTCTGAACTTTGTCCTAACTAAAATTACCGTCTTGGGATTAGGAAACATGTTTTCCTGTTAACTCAGTTCTGTGCTAAATCTACTGAAGAGAAATGAGCTCAACTTTGTTTAATAAAGAGACATATCAAGGATATTTATATCATTTGCTGTACTGTGCTATTTAGGTACTAAACTATCCGTAACCATATGTAACCTGGCATAGAATGTGCTTACCAGGAGAAAACATTAGGTTTCGTAGTAATGATACCTTTATGTTAGTTGTTATACTAGGACTAGTGTCAAGCCGCACTTAAGGGTGTGACCTAGTGGTTAATGAATATAGAATGAACCATGACAAACCTTGGTTCAAATCCCAGCAATGGCAATAAATGCTAGGTGATGTCCTACGATTTATATAAACCTTGATGTAGAGCTACCCCATACCTATGTTGCTAAGAGGTTGCAGGTACCCAATAAATTAGTTGAAATGCATGCAAGGTGTTCCATAGACAATTATTACTAAAATAACTAATCATTGAGTCTTATTCCTTTGGGTCACTAAGTTACTTGAAAATACGGAACAGTACAATTTTGTTTCTTGTTACTTTCAAGGTTAGATCTTATAAATGCCTATAGGAATAAGTTAGAGATGCAGTCTGAATCGTGGTTTGGCTCACACACTTTTGTAGCACTTTCTTAGTCTGTCGTAATACAATCATTACCTTCTAAAAAATGAGAGGTAACCATAGACAAAGTAGTCAAAGGACTTAATCTCCCGAAGAACTGACCGTTTCTCTTTTCTTGTATGTTGTTTTCACATATGTGTTTCATAAGTATGGGACTTGAGTCATGAAAAGATGGTCCTACTATGATGACCATTTTAGGTGAGCAGTTAAATAGAGATTTGATTAAACTTATAACCTACTTAAATGTTCAGTTCATATGTGCAACGAAAGTTTTAAAAACTGCTTGTAGTAGAAAAGTTAATAAGTAGAATTAAGCTGAAATTCAGAATTTAGTTCTCTTGCTTTTATTGGCTCCATTATGGTCATGTTTGGACCTCATTTGAGCTTGAAATTGATATTGTGAAAACTAGCTGTAAGATATTCTTTTGGGTACACAACTGTTGGTCAGCTTTATTCTTTTATCTCCTTTTTCTGACCATAAATCAATGTTTATCAAGTGTCGACGACATGCTCAGAAATACATGCTAAAAAGAAGGCATGCCTTAACTGTTGAGTACCTGGCTGAAACTCCTAAGTGATTATCTTATGATTTAAATAGATCTTTTGGTCAATGGTATATGTTGTACATTACCTTATGCTAGTGATAGTCCATTGGACATCTCTTTTTTTATAATTTTGATTGGAGTTAATGTATATTAATGCTCGTGTAGTTCTGCTTATGATGATGGCAAGTTTTGTGAGACTTTTCACCTCAAAACTTCTGGATGGAGATCTTGTGAGTCTTGTGGAAAGGTGAGTAACACATTTTCTTTTTCATTACTTGTTGTTGGAACTTTTTTAAATCCTAATACTGGACATGGTCATGCTACACCTTTTTGTTTCATGCTTCTCCTGTTGCAAGAATTTCTTTGAGTCTTGATAGGATTTGTTTTCCTTATGCAGCAAATTCATTGTGGATGCATTGTCTCTTTCCATACATTTGTTCTGTTGGATGCTGGAGGTATTGAGTGCTTATCCTGTGCAAGGAAAAGTTTTATTTTGGTAAGAGTCATCTATCCTCCCTTGGATCTACCGATCTAGTGGTGATGCTAGTTCTTTTTTAAATATTTATGTTAAAGTTTCACCAAGATGTGGCAACTTTCAGAAGTATGGTACAACAAACAGCTACAAATTCAGCTCAATCAATCTAAAGAAAACAAGCACAAATTGGAAAAGGAAAAACTATGGCCCTTCCCTCCTGCATCTGATCTTATCTCAAATCTCAGCTTAAACCAAATTTAGGATTTCCACTAACCTACATTAAAAATAAAACCATAGTTCTGAAGCAGGGTTCATATCTCAAATCTTAACTTAACCAAAGCTAGGATTTCACATGGGTTAGGACAAGTCCATGTAAAATTCTACCATATAGCACAACAATCGATCTTCAACTAGCACATAGTTTGATCCGCCTCTGTTCCTGGTTACCATTTAACTATTGACAGATATGTCAATGTGAAATCTGCATATTTTCATCACTTTGAAGAACTCTATCCATCATAATGACCAAAACATTCTTCTTGTCCAACCCAATACAGGCTGTGGTAAAAGTTCATCGTCCCAGCACTAAGAATAGCTTACACTAAATTACATACCTTTACAGCCCAATCAACGGTTAGATCTGTTGTCCATTACAAAGATTGAATCTTCCAGCCAAACAAGTTTTGAGGACATTCAATAACTTAACATTTCCATCCATTGAGACTGGAAATTTCTTCATCTCCCAGTTTCGATTACCAAAAGGTCACCATTGAGATAGTGCTTGCCAAGGGTCTTGCCTGAATGGCCTTGCTGGATATGTGTTCCTATGTCTCAGAGAAACAATTCAATCTGAAAAACAATAATCTTAGTGTTCATCTGATTTGGCGGGCTTGTTGGAAAAGTGGTCGCCATCCTTCTAGAACTATAACTTGTAATGTTACTGTGTATTCAAATTTTATAATCTAGAAAAAAGGGAGAGCTTCTCTCTCTAGATCACGGGTCAATCGACAATATCTTTTGATGGCTATGTTGATGCATATTATTCATGCCGGATGCTGCTGATGGAAATCACTGATGCTCGCGCTGGAATTTAATAAAGCTCTAATGACAATGTTATCCTCAAATACTGATTGTTTTTTCCAACAACAATATGGAGCTCCTTCTTATACCGATCAAAGAAAAAAAATATATGGAGCTCCTCCTTATACTTGCCTTTCTGTCCCCAGCTCCCGAGCAAATGCTTCTGGTAAATATTTTAGTTGTTTCGGAAGTTTGAGGAAGGGGTCAAATAATTCCTTTCTCGGCCTTTTTGCTAAGATGAAGTGGTCGAAGAAAAATACAAGCATGTTGCATTAGGGTGAATTTTTTTTTTCTGCTTCCAATTACCCGGGTCATTGCTGCCATTTGACCTATCCTTTCACAGGTTGGAGCTAAGCCTGGTCCTCCAGATGTCTCACTTTGATCTCTTAGTTGAAGTTGTTTGTGTACCTAGCATGAGCTTACTGAATTGGTATTTTTCCATCCTAAGCCTCGTGTAAGTTATACAGCTAAGCGGCTAATATGCTAGCTATGGTCAAGGTAAATAGGAATGTGAGTGATGGCCCTATCTAAGAGTGTTTCCATGTGATCTTGGGGAATTCTTATCTATAAATTGACAGTTTATGTATCGGTAATTTCTCACTTTCACGTTTTCCCCATTGAAATTGCTTACACTGACCGGATGAACAATATCAAAGCAAAAAATGCACCCCTCCTCCTGCACAAACAAAAAATAGGACAAGAAAAAGAATAGAAAGGAAAAAAGAGGATTGTGTATCCATAGTAGATAACCTCTTAAGCAAAATGTGGTGCACTTTAAAAAACTCATATGCAGACCCAGAAGCAAGCCAATGATACTGTCGGCATTGTGAAATGCTCTTCATTTTTACTTTTTTATTTTATTTTAGAATATTTCCTAAGTTTAATAGTATCATTGGCTTGATTTGTGTGTATGCATAAGAGTTTTTTTTGTCTTCATCACATATTGTCAATAAGTAAAAATATTTTCTTAATTTTGACTTCACATTCATATTTGATCAGACCCCAAATCCTGCCTGGCCTCCACCTTCACTTTTCCATCCTCTGCAGCCTGAAAGAATTAAAGACGTCAATAATTGGAATCCAATAGCTGGTTCTGGTCCTGTTCCATGGCGACAAGCACCAAGTTTATTTAATGGTTCCGCCATTCAAAATGAGTTGCAGCCCAGGACACCCTTTCTTGATGACACAAGCAGCGTCGACAGACTTTGTCTTGGTGAGAGACCGTCTGCCTCGTCCTCCGACAACAACAGGAAGGACTCTTGTGAAAAGTTAATGAATGGAAAGCTGAAGATTGGTGTACCAGTAACACTTGAAAATGGATATGCTGGTACTCATATTCACTTACCACATAGATTTTTAAAAAAAAAACTGGAAATGCTCTTGGTTTACTCATATCTAAGATGTTCTACTACAGTGCTAATTACAGGTTTTGGCTGTTCTAATATGGAGTAACCATTGTCTTACAGGTCTTAATCATGAGGAGCCCCCTAAGTCTTGTATAAGTGGTCCACCACAATTATCTTATGCAACGAATGATTTTTCTGCTCCCAGTTTTTCTTTGACTATTGGTTCTGCTTGCAAAAATGAACCAACTGACCACAGTAAGGTATCTGTTAGTCTCCAACAACAAACCACACTTTCGACTCCTTTGGGGAAGCAGCTTGGTGGTCATGCTACAGTGGATTACGCTGGAGAGACTCAAGTGCGCAATTCGAAAACCCGTGGAGATGGGAGAGGAAAGCATCATTTACTTCCTCGTTACTGGCCTCGCATTACAGATGAAGAGCTACAACAAATATCTGGAGAGTATCCTATGTTTTTAAAGGACCTTTTGAACTAATTGAGATGTCTTAATGAAATAATTTCCTGTGGTTATATTATGCATGGTTGTACAATATAAAATTTGTTTGGGATGCACTGTGTCTTTGCTGATTGCTAATGCATCTGGTGCAATGCTCGTTTGCCAAAAATTACAAGGATATGTTTATTCGCCAAGTGGCTGGGTGCAAGTCAGCTAATTGTTTACAACCTTGACAATGTTTTAGCTCAAATTCTGTAATTACTCCTTTGTTTGAAAAGATGCTAAGTGCTAGTGACGCTGGCAGGATTGGACGGTTAGTATTGCCGAAGAAATGTGCTGAGGTGAGCTCCTTTGCTCTACTCTTTTTCCTTTTCAGATCTGTTATTCCTTCTGGATTGAACAAATCCAAGAAAAAACTTGGTTATTGAAACATTAGAATATCTAAGAAAGTTTTTGTATTCAATAGGTGTTAGAAAATACAAGTGTTCTATCAAATGACTTCCTGTTTGGACAATATTTGGGTGAATTTAAAAAATTGAGTATTTGAAGCTGAAAAAGAGTATTTGGAAGTTAAATTTGTGTTTGGACGTGAATTTCACTGAGAGAGAAGTCGAAGTTTTGTGAGCAAAAAACAACCCATATATCACTTGAAATACTCAGAGCAGTTTTTCGACTTCAGATTCGTAATTAAGTTGAAGTTGAAATAATGAACAAAATTGGAAAACAAACATTGATTTGCAAATAATATTTTTGTATTTGCAAATAAGTGTATATCCAAATGCCTTAATGGTTGCTTTTGTTTTGTAGGAAGGGTGTGGTAGTGAAAGTACATCGAGTGAGTTGTGTGTCTCTATAATCTAGGAAGGGCTCCTGTGCGCATGCCTTTCCCTAAGGGGTACAACAACAACAACAACAACCCAGTATAATCCTACTTAGTGGGATCTGGGGAGGGTAGTGTGTACACAGACCTTACCCCTACCCTGGGGTAGAGAGGCTGTTTCCAAATAGACCCCCGGCATCCTTCCCTCCAAGAATTCCCACCTTGCTCTTGGGGAGACTCGAACTCACAACCTCTCGGTTGGAAGTGGGGGTTGCTTACCATCGTAGCAACCCCTCTTGTCACTAAGGGGTAAAGGTACACAAATGAAATAGAAAATAATTCTATCTACTTTGGGACAGGGGTGGTATAGGATTTGCTCGTCTTTAATAAACCTCTTCCATTATTTCTGTTCACGGTACATAGCTTTTGATATTGTCTCCTAGTACCAGTTCTTTGCTGAAGTTCTCGCTTTCTCCATTCATAAACTGGTTGAGAAAAAATTTCATTGATCAAATTCATTGAGGATTGTTGCGTAATTGATTAATCTATTCATATTTTCTCCCTTTTAACTGAAAGGTATCACATTCTTTTCCTGTTCTGACAAAGTTTTACTTTGATGAAGGCCTATTTTCCACCAATTTCTAATCCAGAAGGGCTGCCTCTCAAGGTGCAAGATCTGAAGGGGAAGGAATGGATGTTTCAGTTCAGATTTTGGCCTAATAATAACAGTCGTATGTATGTCTTGGAAGGGGTGACGCCTTGTATACAATCGATGCAATTGCAAGCAGGTGACATAGGTAATTTCATCTGTTCTACAACTAATTATTTTCTAGTTTATCTTCTTTGATGGATCTGGCGGGGAAGGTGAGAAAGATTGCTCTTAACGAAAGAGAAAGATTTTTGTCGTTAGAGCGTGGTGGCTTATTTTGCTATTTTGATTGTTTGGGTGGCTAACTATTGAACTGCCATTCTTGGCTTGTGATATCAGTAGGAAATTGTCTGTAGGCCTTAAATTCGTTTACTTTTCTTAATTTCTGTCCGCATGTTAGAGGTATCTTGCTGAATGAGTGTTTTTTTCCATCAGTAACATTCAGTAGGATAGAGCCAGAAGGAAAGTTGGTCATGGGGTGCAGAAAGGCCTCAACTACTCTTACAGCAGACCAGGTTTGCCAATTCCTAATTAGTAGCTTCTTCGCCTCCTCGTGGTGTACTGTCTTAATTTACAAGCTCTGAGATTATCTGGAAGCAAAAGTTAAGACCTCTACGCTGAAAATATTAAACCTTGGCTAACAAGAAAAGCATGTCAGAATAGGGAGGATAAACCATATGAATCCTTTCTGCAATTTCTTTCTGATTTCAAGACTTTTATGTGTCTCAGTTAGTCATGGTGCTCATCGGGTATAGGTTCTGAGCTTCTCATGTCTCTTTTGGAAAGCTGTTGAATTCAGACCTCCATTTGTTCTTACTTGGCCTTCTATTAACAGGGAAGTGAAGCTTGCAGTAACAGTAACGGTGTTGTTACAAATGGGAATGTCAATACTAAAAGTACCAAGTTCTCTGAAGAAGTTCTGGCAAATTCTACTAAAAAGGGCACATCAACCTCTCATGTTGCTCCAGCAGATTCAACAATTGCCTGGGCTGAAACTAAGATGTCCGATGATATGGCTATGGAATTTTTAGGAAACAATCGCTCTATTTGTTGCAAGAGGAAGAGTAGCACCCTGGGTTCAAAAAGCAAACACTTGAGGATTGGCAATGAGGACTTAGTAGAGCTGAAGGTCACAGTGGTGCAAGCCCAAGGGTTGATGCGTCCACCTTCAAGTGATGCTCCTACAGTAATTGTGATAGAAGGCTGTGAGTTTGAAGAATACGAGGTACCATGTTTTTTAGCAGTTTATTGTCTACCAATTCTTGCTGGTTATAGATCTGAATTTCTAAGTTGCTATGTGCTTTTGCATATAACTAGGATACAACAACAGTTTTCTTTGTATGCATGCTTTATGGTGTTCGTAAGCACACTCTTGATTTTTCCCTTCAGAAGATGTGCAGCTATCACTTCCTGCTGGAAATGTAAATCACATATTTCTTTCCAAGGTTCCGTAAGAAATCCATCCCACCTCCCCCCCCCCCCCCACAAACCCACTCGCTCAACACACACCAAAAAAAGGAAAAGTATTGAAATAGTGTACGCATTGGAAGCGTAGGGTATATCACATTGAGAATGGGCGGAAGGGGGCACCTAAAAGAGATTTATCAGTGTGGATCCAAGGGGCCTATACTGACAGCTGAGAACTTTAGAAGGAGGAGGATTATATTGTTAGATTGTGCTTTATGTGTGGAGTGGCTCTCTAGGCTATTCAACGTGATATTCAAGACTAAGAGGATGCCGGATGAGTGGCGGTGGAGTACAGTGGTGCCCTTGTACAAGAACAAGGGGGACATCCAGTGCTGCAACAACTATAGGGGTATTAAACTAATGAGCCACACGATGAAGGTTTGGGAGAGGGTGATTGAGGCGCGAATGAGGGGGGCGACGAATATATCGGGGAACCAGTTCGGTTTCATGCCGGGCCGCTCCACCACTGAGGCTATTCACCTAGTCAGGCGGCTGGCGGAACAATTCAGGGATAAGAAGAAGGACCTGCATATGGTGCTTATCGACTTGGAGAAGGCGTATGACAAGGTTCCGAGGGAGGTGCTATGGAGGTGCTTGGAGGCGAAGAGTGTGCCAGAAGCCTATATCAGAGTTATCAAGGACATGTACGATGGGGCTAAGACTAGGGTGAGGACGGTGGGTGGCGATTCAGACCATTTTCCTGTGGTAATGGGGCTCCATCAAGGATCGGCGCTGAGTCCCATGTTGTTCGCCTTAGTGATAGATGCTCTAACCCGTCATATCCAGGGGGATGTGCCCTGGTGTATGCTCTTTGCTGATGATATAATATTGATAGACGAGACGAGGGCCGGTGTTAGTGAGAAGTTAGAGGTATGGAGACAGACCCTCGAGTCTAAAGGTTTCAAGATAAGCAGATCTAAGACAGAATATCTGGAGTGCAAGTTCAGTGACGAGCCGAGTGGGGTGGGCAGGGATGTGATGCTTGGTTCTCAGGCCATCGCCAAGAGGGACAGTGTCCGATATCTTGGGTCTGTGATTCAGAGGGACGGAGAGATTGACGGGGACGTCACCCATCGGATATGAGCAGGGTGGTCGAAGTGGAGGCTTGCTTCTGGGGCCCTGTGTGACAAGAAAATCCCACACAAACTCAAAGGGAAATTCTACAGAGCCGTGGTTAGACCTGCGATAGGGCAGAGTGCTGGCCCGTGAAGAACTCCCATGTCCAGAGAATGAAGGTTGCTGAGATGAGGATGCTTAGGTGGATGTGTGGGCACACCAGGCTGGATAAGATTAGGAATGAAGTTATTCGGCAGAAGGTAGAGGTGGCCCCAGTGGACGAGAAGATGCGGGAAGCGAGGCTGAGGTGGTTCGGGCATGTACGGAGGAGGGGTCCCGATGCCCCGGTGAGGAGCTGCGAGCGGCTGGAGATTGCTGGTGGTCGGCGGGGTAGAGGGAGGCCTAAGAAGCATTGGGGAGAGGTGATTAGGCAGGACATGACTAAAATGCAGGTTACCGAGGACATGACCCTCGATAGGGGAGTCTGGAGGTCTAGAATCAGGGTTGCAGGATAGGGGCTCTTAGAGTCCTTCGTTCGCCTTACCCGGGGTTGGGTGTGGGATAGTAGGGTTACCCATCGATGTCTAGTGTTTTAGCCTAGGTCCCCTCTTGGTTGCGACGGTATTTATGTTCCTTATGTTTACATAACCATTTACGTTATTTCTGCAGGATTACTTATGCTTTGTTTTGTTATTTTGTTTTGTCTTGCCTTGGTTACTAATTTTGTCTTTGTTTTCCAATGCAGCTTTTCATTCTGTCCTATGCGCCGAGGGTCGCATGGAAGCAGCCTCTCTGCCCTTTTGGGTAGGGGTAAGACTGCCTACATATTACCCTCCCCAGACCCCACCTGGTGGGAGTATACTGGGTAGTTGTTGTTGTTGTTGTTGTTGTGCTTTATGTGTGGATGCTTGAGCGAAGACGTGGGATCCCATCCTGTTGCATTTTCAGCTGCAACATGATTGTATGGATAGTATTGAACTGGTTCGGAGTACAATGAATGATGCTGGACCTGTGAAGGATGTACTGCATATCTGAGCAATATTGCGTTCCTATCCCCTTGTGTGGTCCTGTTGAAGGAGAGAAATTGGAGAGGTTTTGTGGGGTTGGAAATGACTTTGTACATTTGAGAAATAGCCTCTTGTTCTTTGTTAACTTTAGTGCACCCCTTAGGTTTTTGTTTGTATAGAAGATTGTGTCTCTTTTGTTGAGAACCATATTCCATGTATGCTCTCTACTTTGTGGTATGCTGCTAGATGTGGGAGTTTACCGACATTGATAAAATCGCCTACCTTATCCAAAAAATTGGGGGTAAACCGGTAAAGGCCAATATATAGTCCAATATCCTTTATCTTCCATAGCACCACAATTGAAAAGCACGAGGGGCACCACTTGATGGATATAATTATTTTTGAAAGTAACACATATATAGCATAATAAACCTTGTGTGCTGGAAACCTTATATGCTGGATCTCCCTCTGCTTCTGTTCTCATTGGACTTTGAAATCTGCATTGCTTCTAAATCATTATGTCAAGGCAATGCTGTTTCATTTGAGTACTGTCAGTATATTTACTGTGTGAGCTTTCCGGAGCCCCACTTCTCTGGCTGGCCCATCTAAAAGTGGCTTGTGTGAGAATTTTGAGGACTCCTACTTCAGGAAAAAAAAGGAACACAAGGTATGCAGACACTTATTATGTCAACAAAACAAGATGGGATCTAGTGATGACATACTTCTTACTATGCAATGAGTTATGTTTTCAAATAATGAAATTATTTGCTCAGTTGAAGTTTCGGTTGAGTAATATTCTTCAATGCTTATTTTACCCTCATTTCTTTCTGAGAGGTTATTGTTGGCAATTTCTTTTCAGTGGTTGTAAAAACCCTGCGCAATTATTTTGTAGCTAATACTGAAACGTGCAATATGTGTCCAATCTTCCCTCCACTTGTCAGTTCGTGTTGGTAGTCCTTGTAATATTTGTTACTGATATTAATCCTGTCCTATTTATCCTTGACTTGTTCCTCTTATCAGGATGCACCAATTATTGGCAGGCCTGCAATCCCTTCTGTGGATCATTTGGGGTAAACTGCTAAACTCTGACTATTAGTTGTATATGCAACTAGCTCTGCACGGTGTGTGTCAAATTGCATTGAATGAATGCTGATGCTTTATTCATCCCATCCAGTGAAAAAATACAATGGGTACAATGTGAGGACTGTTTCAAGTGGCGAAAAGTTCCTGACAGTGCTCTCCTTCCATCAAGATGGACTTGTTCAGAGAACTCATGGGACTCTGAGAGGTATGATGGAAATTCTTTATTATGTCTACAATATGCACTTGAATGACAATAGAATACAACAACCCAGTATAATCCCACTTAGTGGGGTCTGGGGAGGGTAGTGTGTACGCAGACCTTACCCCTACCCTTGGGTAGAGAAGCTCTTTCCAAATAGACCCCCGGCATCTTTCCCTCCAAGAACTTCCCACCTTGCTCTTGGGGAGACTCGAACTCACAACCTCTCGGTTGGAAGTGGGGGTTGCTTACCATCAGACCCGCGGCATCCTATTGAATGACAATTGAATATATGAAGGAAATACCTAACTCATGATTTTGTGAGTGTAAACGATGAAGAGGATTGCATTAAGCAATCCTGGGAACTCCTCAACCTCTAGCTCCAGTAATCAGCTTGTCATAAAAAGAGAATGTTCTGTAATGGCGAACCATAGGGATGTCAGAGGTTCTTTGAAAGCCGACGGAACCGATAAATTTATATGTAAAAAATATATTATATTAATATTAAGTTTAAAAAAATTCTTGGACCTTGGGATGGATTTAGATGAAAACAGCTACAGGTAAAACTCAATCCTACGCTGCTACTATTGAAACTAAATTGATCCAAAATTTTCATCCACAAACTACCAAGGAATACTTTTTCGTTTTTTTTCTTTTCCCTTTATATATTTTATATTATTTGGGTCAAATGTCAATTCTATTTTTTCAAAAAATTGTACTGATGCTACCTGTTAGTTATTTAGACTTAATGTCTTTTGAGTTTCAAATTTTCGGTTGACAATTCATCAATTGTTCTATAAGATAGAACAATATTTGTTGTTGGTTTGGGAGTGCACAACCTGCAGTAAATGCCACCTCTGCCATGTAAATCAAAAACTCGCTTGAGCATTGCATGATACAAGCTCTTTCAATAAAAATTGGACCCGACGAACATATATATTACTATACCCTATATTTCATGTTTTTTGTTTTACATTGGAAGAGATTTCTTCCTTACTCTATATTTTATGTGTTGTATTTTTTTTAACAGCGCGATCCTCCTTCAGATTCCCTCTTAAAATAATTGGCGTATGCTACTATTTGCAGCGAGCACACGATATTCTTTAGTTAAAGGCGAAAGAATAGTTTGCTTTGTGCTCACCGCGGGCTGCGTTTATGTATAATATATTAAAACCTGCTATTATCTTATACATAACAAATGAGACATCCTAATAACAACGTGACTCTTATGCGATGTTTTAAAACTAAATTACGGAAAGTTAACAGAACCTTACGGATACCATATAGAAACCGAGTTGATTATGACGGTTTCGAGAAGTCTAATTTTGGTTATATACAATTGAGTTACCGAAAACTGGTTGGTATAAATTTCTTAAATAACAGACTGAACCAAACCATTGACACCCCTGGTGAATCACTCGTGATCAAATGGACTTCAAATGGTAGATATTGAAAATCGTTGAATATAGTCATCTGGACACAAATTGATCCTTTCCCTGTTCTGAAGGCCGTCTTAACCTTGCTATCTGGAATTCACCATTGGTGAGGTTTTCTATGTTTGGTTCATCTCCTCTCGTCTCTCAGCAGTTTGTCCGTGTAATCAACTCTATAGCATTTTTCTCATGTCACCTCCGGTTTTCTGTTCTTTAAAAAAAGTTGACGTTGAACCAACCTTCATAATATGTTCTTGGGACCTTTGCTAGAATTTTACAGCGCTGTGTACTGCATTATATGAGTTTTGGTCTTTTAAGATTTTCCCAGTTTTCCATGTTCTGTGATTGTTGTTCTGCAAATGGCATCTAGCTTTCTTTTGCATTAACATAGATATCAACTAATGTCGGTTCCTTTCCAAAATAGTTTAGTCAATACCTGAATTTTGTTCAAGTTTTCAATTGCAGTTAAGTTTTGGCTTATGATTTTTCTGCTTGTTAGGTCTGTGTGCTCGGCAGATCAAGAATTAACAGCAGATCATCTGAGAGACCTACTGCCTCGTATTAATAAAGGTGAGTGTTTTGGTCCCTGCAGGTCATAAATTTCTACACTAGTGAGCCAATACTTTCTGTCTTTGCTTCATCTTGATCAATCAATTGGGGGCCCTTCAGGTTTGTTGAAATTACATGATCTTTGTGCAGCTGCCAAGAACATGAAGGCTTCTAAACAGGAAACAGACGTTGAGGCTCTGGATGGGCTTGATGCACTTGCTAATCTCGCTATTCTAGACGAGGGAGAGAGTCTTCCTGCATCATCACAGGCCACGACGAAGCACCCACGTCATAGACCTGGGTGCACCTGCATTGTCTGCATTCAGCCCCCAAGTGGAAAAGGTCCTAAGCACAAGCAATCATGTGATTGTATCGTCTGTAAATCAGTAAAGCGCCGTTTCAAAACATTGATGCTGAAGCGTGAAAAAAAGTTACCAGAGAAAGAAGCAGAAACTGTTTGTCAAAAACTGCAGCCGCAATTGGCTGGACAACTGCTTGATACTGGTGACATTCAAGAATCTATTGATGATGCAGGGCATTTTAGCCCACAGCGCGGAGAGCTGAACAATGAGGGTTATGCTGATGATCCCAATTACCCCAATGAGAAGAAACCTTCTGCTTTGCCATTTAAAGGTGAAATTGACCTGAATGCTCAGCCAGAGAGGGATGATGAGCTTTCACCAGGCTCTGATTCTGGCAGCATAATGCGCATACTCCAAGTTGCTGCAGAGCAATATGTCAGGCATTGTGGGAATGGAAGTTTCACGGGTTATCATGAAAATGGAGATGGTACTGGAGAGACAAATCCGAATAATTGTGTTATTGTTGGTGGTACTAATCAAACTGATGTAGACCATAATAGGCCTTTATCTATAGGCACGGCTGCATCTTTGGCACCTAATGACCAGTAGGATACTCCTCAAGCCGGCACCTAATATTAGCTTGTACTATATAAGAAATCAGAGGTGCACTTGCAGCATAGTGGTAACATGTATATTTAGGCTTTACATGTATCATGCATTTCCAGAGTTGTACATAGGTAGGTGTAGTAAGTGACGCAACCTTTCCGCACAGGTTACCTTTTTAATGGGTGCGAGGTGCATTGCATATTATTATAAATGGCCGGAAGGGTTTTGGAGTGTTCAATTTTTGTGTGAAAAGAGCTTGTTTCTTTTTTATTTTTTGGTGCCTCTGGAAATGTCACAAGCTTTGGATAGAAAGGGATGGACTTTGCGCTTGGGAAGTTGCTTAATGCCAACAATGGCACTGAGTTATTTTAGTTTCCCTTCCATCTCGAGAACAGGCATTCTACTCTGTCTATGACTGTAGGCTTATTAGGCGTGATATGGATTCGAGGAGTTGGAGTTGCCTAAAGCATGTGTGTGGCTAGGGGAGTGCATTCGATTTATCGATTCGATTTTTATCCTTATTGATAATTACTTATCGATTATCGATTTTTACATATGCTTATCGTTATCGTTCCAATAAGGTTTCGTTTTTTCGATTTCGATTTATCGATTTTTGGGGCTTATCGATTAGATTATCGATAACACTAATAAGCCAAGAGGCAGGCTGCACACTTTGTAAATTTCTCTGTTCCGATTTTTTCCGCCAATTGCCCAAGGAAAATGCCTTCATTTTTTTTTTTTGTTATTTGCTTATTCTCTCTTTTATGTTCGGTTATTTTATTTATGTTTATATTTAATATTCATCTTTTTTATTTGATTTCTCTTTTTTTTTGCACGTATCGATTTGTTTGTTTTCTTTTATACTATAACATGGCAGCAACAACAAGTACATGGAGATTGATAACCGCTGTCCTTACTATCCTAGCAGAGATAAAGATGCAAATTATTCTCTTAATTCACTGCAATATTTCATCTTGTTTGACTTTCAATTATTTTTTAGTGTATTTACTCTTTCTTTGTGTAAAATGTATGTGTGAGAAATTTCTTAGACATTTTATAGGGTTTATGTCGGTCTACTATATTTCTTTTTGTTATGGTACTAATATTTTTTAATTATGGTGCTAATTAATTCTTTAAAGTTTTGTAGAGGAGGGAGGGCCTTGAAATCCATAATGAAA
This sequence comes from Nicotiana benthamiana, assembly GCA_034376525.1. Classification (NCBI taxonomy): domain Eukaryota; kingdom Viridiplantae; phylum Streptophyta; class Magnoliopsida; order Solanales; family Solanaceae; genus Nicotiana; species Nicotiana benthamiana. Next base: position 125,562,662 of record CM067324.1, on the reverse strand, counting down.
ATGAAAGGTTAGGGATAGGGTAGTAATAGTATTATAAAATAAGGGTATATTTTATTTTTTTAATATATCTTATCGATTTATCGATAAATCGATAAATCGAATGGTCAAAATCGAAATCGAATCGATAAACCGATAAAGAAAATTTTCGAAATCGAAATCGAATCGATAAATCGATAACAAATAATCGATTCGATTTATTGATAAACCAATTCGAATGCACACCCGTATGTGTGACTTGCTATGGGCGAAGCCATGGTTCCGTGAAAGGTTACAGGAAAATTGATGCTAAAAACGAGTAGAACAATGGACTGATTAACTGTAGAATGATTAGAGCCTTGTTGTTCGTTGGAGAAGATCGATTTGACTTAATTAATACCTCCTGGCTTTTGGTTCAGCCAACTACAAGGATCCTGTATCCAACAACCCAACTTGTATAAAGGGAATCAAAACACCTTGACTAGGTTGGACGTTAACCTTGTTTCTTATTATTATTACAAACATTTTGTTGGTGTTTGTTTGCGAAGAGCAGAGGCAAGATGAATGGGTAAATTAGAGGTCTAATTTGAAGAGTGGACTCTAAAGGCGTTTCTATATCTTATACTATAGGGTGACGAAACGGTGAGCTTGTTTGCGTCCAGTATCAGGCATCTTTTTAAATTGGCATGCATTGTAAGGTAGAATAAAAATTTAAGAAAGAAAATTTTAAATACGAGATTTCTTCCAATATTTAAAAGGTCTGTGAATTAGAGAAAGAATAATGATTAAGGGGGTTCTCCTTGCAATATCATGTCAATATCGATATGGCATGCAATACATCTGAAAAGCAAATTTGACTTTGTAGTGCTGCCCTTTCTGTTCGATCCTCAGAATATACCACTAGCACACAAGTACAAGGTAACTGAGCTACAACTTGTGGCTAATAACGTGATTTTACTTCAAAACTATAATTCTGACAATCGAGAATAACATATGAAATTCTACTCTTAAATATTCACTATATATCTGATCTGATGTAACGTGAGTTTGGCTTTTTTTTTGCTGTGCAGGAAAATTAGACCCAAAAGATTGAGACAATTGCAAGCTGGAAAATCTAAGGTTAATCCAAATTCACCGACAGTTCGTTAACTCCCAAACAACTATGTTTGTTGTACCACATTTTGGTCCCCATATCTTGTCACTGAAACATATGTGACTCGAGCTTCAAAAACACCCATTTGCTCCAATAATCAAAGAGAAGAAAATGAATGGTCAGGATTTTTCTAGTTAACCAAAAGTTTCAGATTTCAATGTTCGAAATAAATAGTAGCGAGTGCTTTAGATTCAAAATTTATACTTTTAAATGATAGTGATAGTACTTTCTACATCTTATTATTTTCTTTTTCCATATAAGAGAATGAAATTTTATATCAGTTCGGTCATATCAAGTCATGTTCTTGACAGTAAATTGAAAATACTTTTTGTCACATAAAATAATTAAGACAGAAGGAGTAATATATTTGGCCTGCAATTAACAGCATTATATTGGTTGCGGAAAATAATACTATTTCCTAGAGCAGCATTATATTAGTGTTTTGACAAAATTGCTTGTTATTTGGAGCTCCTACTTGCCTTCAACAAGGGATCAAAATTAAAAGCAATCACTTCACTCGCATTTGCGTCCGATTTCCCTAATCCCTCTTTGTTTTTGTCTTCTCCCTCCACTATGGTAGTATTCCATCAACATGTTCATATATATATATATATATATATATATATATATATATATATATATATATATATATATTTGTACAAAGTACGAATATTTTTGTTTAGAGAATCTGCAATTAATATCCTCTTGAATTGTCGTTCTTAAATGAACAAAATCTCAATTTTCCAAATAAAATTACATACTATTAAAGCTTGTTACAACACATATTTGAGAAAAAGAATTCCAATGTCAAATGGGAAACGAAACATGTAGTATTAACATTATGCCATTATGGTACCAAAGTACTACTAAACGAGCTACAACTTGTGCGTCTAATCATGTGATTGTAGTTCATAATATAATTATGACAATCGAGAATAAAACCATGAATTCTAATATTCTCACATACAAAAGCACTAATTTATCTGATGTAACATGAATTTGGCTTTATATAAGAATTTTTTTCTTGCGGGAAAATTAGACCCAAAAGATGGGGACAAGTCGCAAGTTGGAAATGTAAGGTTAATCCAAATCCACCGACAGTTTGTGAACAGCCAAACAACTATGTTAGTTGTAAGTTGTTACACGTTTTTGTGTCCTTTGATCCCCCATATCTCGTCACTGAAACATATGTGTCTCAACTCTGAAGCTTCCAAAACGCCCATTGGCTAACTTAAAAGAAGAAAAAAGAATACGATTTTTCTAATTTAATTTTTATACATTGACGGTGTAAAAAAGGAGTCTTGAGTACTAACAAAGTTTTTTATATAACCTAAAAATCAGAAGTTCGAGCTGTGAAATCAATCGTGTCAGAAAAACACAACTTAAAGATACTGAAAATAGCACAAAATTAAAGAACCCTACAAAAAGACAAAAATATGAAGGAATCCGCATTTAGCTGTTAGGAGGCTTCCAACATGACCTGATGTTGGCTCCAAAAGATGAAAAAACTTTTGACAAAATTTAATTAAAGGCCAAGGGTGTTTAATAAAAGATATGTCTTTCGGTAAACATCTAATTTCATAAGATAACTGATTACTGATAACCAAGTTTAGTTTCACTTTCTCAATAGTATCAAAAGGAAAATAACAATAATACCTAAGGAAATAATTGTCTGTAAGGTCAAAGCAGAGAAGTTCGAGAAAAAAAAAGTAAAGCGTATATTTGAATATTGTCTCAAATGTGTTTTTACAAATAATATTTTGTGCCTTTACATAGGAATGTACGATAGTAACGATTTTCCCCCATAATTTGAGCAAATTATGAGTATTAATGACATTGATTTTCTATTATTTTGGATTCTCATAACCGTTGTATTTATTGCTATAAATGCCTTACATCTGTCACGATTCTCCATCCTTATTTCTTTCTGGTCTATGTATCTTTCTTCTTTATACTATTTATTCATTCTTGGCCAGCTGTTAGACCTAGTATTGTCTTGTGGGTGTTTCTTCCCGTGCTTTTTCTTACTCTGTCAAATAAGATTGCCACATGTTGCTGTATCATTGTTCTACCCATTATGCGATATCAATAGTCTAATATTCTACGTGTAACTCTTTTTCACCACTAGTACAGATACTCCCTCCACTTTCTTGAAAGTTCTCTTCTGAGTATTCGGGGAAGTGGAAAGTTTTTATGGCATGAATTCTCTACCGTCGTTTTCGAATATAATCATTCCCTTTTCTGAACCGTTGGTGACGTTTATCACTTTTATTTAATGATCATGCTATGTGGCTTTTATCAACTGGTCTTTTAGTTCTTCAGCATCTTTTAGGGTTTTCCTACAATTGCATCAGTCACGAAGTGACGGTTCCATTATGACGCTTTATAATGACCTCAATATTTGTGTCTTCTTATAAATACTTCACCCCTTTCTTCCGATTTCTAAAGCCTTTCCTTCTGTGTCTTTTTGTCTTAGTTATTTCTGTAACCTTTTCGTGTGTTTCATTAGTTAATTATGACTTCCCCTAATCCTGACAAAGTTATAATTGTTGATGACTTTTCTTCTTCCAATGTACCTATTAGAAGCAGAAGAGGTGGTAGATTCTGTAGCCTCGATTCTATTTTTAATTGTGGTTCTCCTTCTCAAAGTAGTTCTGCTAATCCATCTTCTTCTAGACCTAGCGCTTGTACAACCCCAAGATTTCCTTCTAAAGATAAAGATTTAACTGAAGCTCTTCGCGAGCCTATTATTGATGAAATTTTTCCCCAAGAGCTATCCTTTGTGACTGATAGATAATCCATGAAGAGTCAAGTCTTTTCCATGGCTGCTTCCTTTGTTCGTGCGGATCATTATCCAACTCTGATTACCACCGGTCTTCTCACTTTGGTCCGAAGAGAATGTAATAGGAAACCCGACTTTCCAATTTTAGTCCCTTGTTCTAACCAAAGAATAACTTCATACTAAACTGGCTATTCCTTCGTTTATACATACCCTTTTACCTTAGGTTTTAAACCTCATAGTGACCCGGTAACCATTGAGTTATGTCGTTACTTCAATATGTGTTTAGGATAGATTAGTGCTATTGTTTGGAGAGTTGTTGCATGCCTTCCTTATTTATCAATATTGGCTTCTATGCGTTTTAAATTTCGTCATCTACTCCATCTTTACTCTTCTAAACTGTTTCGTGATGGAGTTTTTTCCCTTGTGGCCAAATATAAGAGAGTATTAGTTAGCCCTGAAGATGATAGAGATCGAAGCTGGTATGCTCGCTTTGTTGCATCTACCACTAGTGCTTTGGTGGGTGAAGAAAATATGTCTTTACCAAAAAAGTAGAATTTTTCCACGTAAGTACTTGCATTATTATCTTTTTCCTTCCTAAAAACTTATGCTCATGTATACTTGTGCCAACTTTTCCTGCAACTATGGAAGTTTTTGAGGAGATCCTTGACTTCCATGCTTTGGTAGGAAAGTTATTATCTGTTGCTTCTATGGAGAGTGGATCTTGGAAGTATCTCTCATAAAGGTTTGGGTGTAAAGTTAAGACACACGGTACCTTTTCCCACTTAGTCTTTTTTTTTTCTTTTCTCTTTTGTTCACTTAAGAGTTTCTCACAGTGACTCTTTTCTTTTGTTAGGATTTCCTATTCGTGGTGTTAGTCCTGCTTCTGTTTCATCTGCAAAGCCTACGATGAGTCTTGCTCAAGAAAGGATTTTGAGCTCTTCATCGAAGAGAAAAGTATACGGAGCCCGTAACTCAGAAGGTGAAGAGGAACAAGAAGAGGGTTCCTTAGTGCACAAGCCTCGAGCTAGGAGGCGCACTATTTCAGATGATGAAGCCATTCCTCATCCAAGTTCAGTTCCTTTGAATGACCTGAAGATTTCATGTTGATGCTGCTACTGCTCCTCCCCCGGCTGCTTTCACTTCCTCAATTGTCTTTGTTGCTACTGCTTCTCATGTTGAAGTTGCTACATCAAGTAGCAATAGGGTGATGAAAAATGCTACCATAGAAGTCCCTGCAGGTGGTAATCTGTTCAAAAAATCTGGTCAAGCCGACATATGGTTGAAAATTCTACTTGGCCCAATTGAGAAGTCAAAGTTGGAAATCCTCAGCTCCTTGACTTGGATGAATAATATTGTTCATTCATCTTTGAAGGTTCAAGTCTTAGCTTTTTCCTACCTTTTCCTCGTGGTTATTTACTTTTGCTTGACAATCGTTTATTTCTTTTCTTTCATAAATCAACTTGATAGGCACGAAGCTTATGAAGAGAATTGTTCACACCGTGCAGCTAGTCAATGATTATCTTATTGAAGCAAATAATTGGAAGGAACAATACGAGGGTCGTTAATTGGAGAAAAAAGTTTTAGCTGAAGAGAAGTGTTCTTTGGAACAACAAGCAAGGATGATGGCAGCAGAATTGGTAATTGAAAAAGCCTCTTCAAGTCAAGTTGGCAGAGATAAAGACATATTGAATCTTTATGTGCAGAGAAACTTTATAAATCTACCGACGGGATTAAGGGTTCAAAAGAACTCCTTAATCTTAAGGAGACTTATGCCAAAGAGCTATTTCAAACACTCACTCAAGTTCAAGAAGACCTTCGTGTCTCTTCTTATAAGATCCATTTCTTGGAGAGTTCCCTCGCCCCAATAAAGGCTTCTTATGACACTTCTTTGATTGAGAAAGAAGAGTTGAAGGCGGAAATTGAGTGGTGGGAGAAAGACTACGAAGCACTTGAAGATAAATCGACACTTGATGTATGTTAGGCTTTTTTGAATACCCGCATCCAGACTTTGATGGAGTGTAGCCAGGAAAGCTTTGAGTTGAATGCAGAGATCGCCAACGCTAAGGACACAATTGAAAAACTCAGCAAAGTCAGAGCTTTTACTCACCTCAAGTTGGAGTTCCTGAAGGATGAGCTTACTCTTGATGAAGTTGGTATTCAATCTTCTTCTGCGCAAGTTGAATTTTCTCCCGCTGCTGATGATGCCATATTGAATTCTGCATCTCCCGCTGCTGATAATGCCACATTGGATTATTCCCCTTAGTTTTTTTTCAGAACTTAGTCTATTTTTGAACTTTGGATAGGAAGCTTTACTTTTTGAATGATTGGTTAGTTTTTACCCCTGGTTCGTTTTGGGGGTTTCTTTATCAAACAAACATTTTGGTTTTAACTAAATATATACTTAGTTTTAGCCAAGTTCTATATATGATCTTTCTTGTAATTTGACTTTTTTTTTAAATTCTTTGATTTGCATTTGAAAATGCTTTAATATTTCGTCATTTTGGCATAGACACGAATTTTATAAAAGAGGGACCTTTTATGAATAACAATAATGAAGAAGACATCTCAACTTCATATTGGTGTAAGTAGATGAGAGAAGTTTGAAAATTCATATTTTGAAGAATTTTCATGAATATTTTGAGGAAGTTTCATGTCTTGAACTTTCAAATTACATAGCACTTTACACGTAGTTAATTAACTTTTTTGTACGACATCTACAACTCTTTCATATATATTTTTCTTGTAACAAATTTCAAAGTATTCTCGGGTATATCTTGCAACCCATGAGTAATCATTGCCCTTAACCTAAGTACTCGCATGATCTTGTAATTTATGTCCACGAGTTACACTTTATCAAAGCTTATTACAAAGGTTTTTGAATCAGGCTTGTTTTTCGGCTCTTGACTTTTTGATTTTTGGGTTGATCTAGGCTTGAATTTTGACTTTTAGTCTTCTTTGCCTTCATATCTGTAGTCCCCTAAGTGTAAGAGCTTTGAATTATAAAATCTCGAGCACTTAATTATCCCTTCCATTTGGTCCATTTCCTGAAAAGGAAAATACATACGGGACTCAGAGGTATATTTTTAGAGATGACTGCTTAACCCATTTTATTTCCATCAGAAAGGTTGTAACATAGACCTGAAATAATTTTGTGTCCTACGTGTCTTTCAGGTCTAATATCATTATTTGGTGTGGGCTAGCTTTGTGCCTATTGTCTAAAATAGTTAGTATAATTAAAAAAGAATAAAACTAAACCATATACGACTGATACCTGACGAGGGGTTCTTTCTTTGATTAAAATTAATACTCCTTTAAATGAACCACATTCCAATTTGATGAGAGTACTTTATCTTTCATTGTTTCTAACTAATATGCACCGTTTCCAACAATGCCTCGAATCCTATAGGGTCCTTCCCAATTTAGACTCAACTTTCCTGTATTGGCCATTTTTGTTGATTGAAGAACTTTTTAGAGGAAGAAGTCCCCAATCTTAATGTACATAAGATAGAACTTTTCGATTATAATATCTCTCAATAGTTGTTTCTGTGCAACCATCCTTATTATAGTCACTTCTCTCATTTCTTCAAGCAAATCTAGATTTAATCTTCATTCACTTGGGTATATCTTGTACTTGGTTTACCTATTTCAACTGGAACTAATGCTTCAACACCATACACAAGTGAGAATGGAGTCTCTGATGTGTACATGTTTTTGTTGTCGTCCGATAAGCCCATAGGACTCATGGTAACACATTTGGCCACTTACCTTTTGACTCATATGATCTTTTCTTCAAGTTATTAATAGTAACTTTGTTAGTTGATTCGGCTTGTCCATTATCCATAGGATGGTACGATGTTGAAGTTATCCTTTTAGTCTGCCAATTTTGAAACTGTGATTTTTGCACCTATGAATTGCGGGACATTATCACATAAGATTTCTTTTGGAACTCCGAACGACATATGATGTTTTGCCAAATAAAGTCACTGACTTCTCTTTTTCGTACATGTTTGAAGGCACCTGCTTCTACCCGCTTTGTAAACTAATCTGTTAATACTAATAAAAATCATACCTTTCCTTTGGCTTGTGGTAATGGACCCATGATATCTATCTCCCGTTTCATAAAACTCCATGGTGAAATAACTGGATTTAATAGCTTCTCTGGGCGATGCATGTTGTTGCCATAGAGTTGGCATTTGTTACACTTGGCCACAAAACTTTCAGCATCTTCTTCCATTTTTGGCCAATAATATCCTGCTCTAATTGTAGTTTTTACCAAAGATCTTCCTCCTGCATAATTTCCATAGTGTCCCTTATGTACTTCTTTCATCACATATTCTGTTTAAGAAGGTCCGAGACATTTCTCTAAAGGCCCTCTGAATATCTTTCAATATGGATTTCCACAAACCAAACAATAAACAGACAATTTTTTGTCAAAGTGACTGGACCTTTTTCTTATCTTCGGGTAAAATATCGGAGTGCAAGAAATTAACTAACTTTTTTCTCCAATCCCAACTTTAATTATTGAAATTTACCTCATTTTTATGTTGATCGAATGCTGAATGAAATGAATGTATTACGGTAGAGTTTTCTTCATTTGTTACTTCTGCAACAAATGTAAGATTAGCCAACGCATCTGTTTCTGCATTTTCCTTCTTGGGTATTTTCACGATTTTCCAGGATTGGAATTATCTGATTAATTCTCGTGCATTTTCCAAATATTGTTGCATCCGCACCTCTCTAGCTGTATAAGTTCCCTACATTTGATTAACTATAAGCCGCAAAATCAATTTTGATTATGATCTTCTCTATTCAGGAAAAACCATAAGGCATGCAATAAAGTGTCATCCCATTCAGGTGAAACCATAACCTGCGCCGTTAACATTAGATGATCCATCAGTAAATAAGGTCCAAGTACTCGGATTAGATTAGGTAAATACCCTTAATTCTTTTTCTGCTTCAGGAAATATCCCCGGGCTGACTTCTGCCACAAAATCTGCTAGAACCTGTGATTTTGTCGCAATTCTAGGTTGGTTCATGATATGATATACACCGAGTTCTATAGACCATTTAGCTAACCTACCTTACGGTTCTTGATTATGCAATATATTACTTGAGGGGTAATCAGCCACTACAAAGATAGGGTGACATTGAAAATAAGGCCTCAACTTTCTTGATGCCATAATTAGTGCAAAAGTAAGTTTTTCTAAATGAGGATATCGAGTTTCAACATCCAATAAATATTTTCTAACATAATAGATTGGGGATTGTTTACCTTTGTCTTCATGTACTAACACTGCACTTACAGCCATTTCTGATACAGCGAGATAGATGAGTAACCTTTCTCCATCCTTCATTTAGCCAGCAACAGTAGGTTTGACAAGTATGCTTTTAGTTTTTTGAGTGCTTGTTGACATTCCTCAATCCACTCAAATTGGTTTTTCTTTTTCAACACTAACAAGAACTTAAAATGTTTCTCCAAATATTTAGAAATAAATCTTCTCAAAGTTGCTATCCTACCTATCAGTCTTTGCACCTCTTTTTTTTCTCATGAGTATTGTTAAGCGGTGCTTTCCTGAGATTCCTTGTAAGGGCGACGTAAGCTAAGCAACAGACGCCAGTGCAGTTACTATCCGACAACTGAGGTCCCCTTCGTACGCTAGATGAGTTTATCAGTGCCATACGGGAAAATTAATGTCAAGTACAATTGAGAGAACAAAAGTGAGAATTGAGAATGAAAGCAAGTTTGATTGCATTAATGAAAGCAATTACAGAAAACAACATAGTCTCGAGGGGGAGAGACACTAGCACAAAGAATTATTTGCTTGCTAGATAGTTTAATGGCTTGATCCCCCCTAATAGTGCTTAAAAAAATAAACCAAAGTTACAAGAATAGACTTGAATAAGCTAGAGAAACATAATAGAAGTACATTAAATAAAACTTCTCTATATTTACAATGAAAAAGACTTAGTGTAACAAGGCAGCAACAAGTTCGTTGTCAGCAGCATTGCCTTTAGCATCACGGTCTGCGCGTGCGATGTTGTTGGCATCTGCCTGCGGTTGGATGCTGGCGAGTGATATCGGTGTGGCGTCAGAGGCACATGCAAGCTTCTCACTTGGTGCAACCAAGACCACGAGTCTGTCTGTGGCACAGGCGTTGGGAGGCTTGCTAGGACGCCACGAGGTGCGCCCAAGGGGTCATGGGGCATGACTGGAAAGCCGCCTATGATAGTATGTCTAGTATTTCTTCAATGGTTTTATATATGTAGGGTGTACTTCTAAACCTCGGTTAAAAAAAATAAAACCTGAAAACTTACCGGAAGACACGCTAAAGGCACATTTTTCGGGATTTAACTTCATACAAAATCTGCAGAGATTCTTAAAAATATCTGATAAATGTTAGATATGATCCCTCACTTGTGCTGACTTGACTAACATGTCATCAATGTAGAATTTCATAGTTTTTCCCAAGTGTTCTTGAAAAATTTTTGTTACCAATCTTTGGTACGTGGCTCCAGCATTCTTTAATCCGAAAGGCATGACTTTATAACAGTAAGTCCCCCTGTTTGTGATAAAGGAAGTTTTTTGCTCATTTAAAGGATCTATCTTTACCTGATTATATCCTGAATAGGCATCTAAAACACTTAAAACCTCATGTCCTACAGTAGAATCAATTAGTTGATCTATATGCGGTAAAAGAAATGAGTCGTTAGGACAACCTTTATTCAAGTCGATATAATCTACACAAACTCGCCATTTCTCATTCTTTTTTGGCACTACTACAGTATTAGCCAAAAAGTTAGGATATTTTACCTCTAGCATGGACCTAATTTTTAAAAGTTTTTGTAATTACCAGATTTTTGAAGGATCCTCGCTTCCTTTTCTTCTGTTTGACAGGTGGATATCGTGGATCTTCATTTATCTTATAGGTCATCACTTCCGATGATATAATTTCGTATGAATGTGACTAAGCAAAGCAGTCTGCGTTAGCATTTAAGAATTCAATTAACTCACCTTTCGTTTTTGTGCTTAGGTTTGTTCCGATGTAAACTTTTCTGTCTGTCCAATGTATAAATAACAACACTACTTCGAGTTCTTCTATTATTATTTTGATGTTTTCATTATCTTCTGGTTCTTGAATGCAATCAGGTCTTGAATTTACGTATGTTTTCCCGCCTTCTGTTGAGGTTTGTGCTGTTGAGTCCTCAAGTGAATTCTGTAATGGCTATTTTTTGTCTGCACCATGGTTTGTTATGCTCAAATCCACCACCAAATTGGTACTTCTGGAAGCGTGCTGATCACCATGGATTTTTCTAATCCTATATTGTGAAGGGAACTTAATAACTTGATGTAAAGTAGATGGAACAACATCCATATCATGAATCCAAGGTCTTCCAAGAATCATATTATACGCCATGTCCGTATCTATTACTTGAAATTTCATATATTTGGACAACTCCTTTTGTAAATGTGGTAAGCATTATTTCCCGTTTTGTAACAATGCTTTAATATTCGAATCCAACTAAGGTACGTGCTTTGTGCACCATTTTGTCATTAGCTTGCATCTCGTTTACCACCCTTAGAAGAATGATATTTACAAAGATACATGGATCAATCAAAACTCGTTTCACATTATTATCATGTACAAGTAAGATTTTACCAGTGCATCATTGTGAGGGATCATCACGTCATCTGCATTTGCATCATCAAACATTATACTCTCTTCTTCCAAAACTTGGCGAATTCGCTTTCCATAGGTAACCGTGACTTTTGATATCTTTTTTGCTGCCGTATATGTCACACCGTTGACCTCCTCACCACCGCTTATCACTTTAACTGTCCTTTTTGGTGATGGAGGTTTTGGAGGTTCTTGTATATTCTTCATATACGTTTACTTACCCCTTTCACTAAACAAGTTAGTTAAATAATGTTGTTTTAACAAATGCTCTATTTCACCTTGTCGTAGTCTGCAATATGTTGTTTTATGACCGTGGTCGTTATGAAATTTGCACTAGAAACCTGGATTTTTTCTGCTAGGGTTTGATCTCATTTCTTTTGGCTAGTGCACCTTATGTGCCATACTACTTAAAATAGCTACCAACTCAGAAGTGCTGATATTGAAACTGTATTCACCAATCTTTTCCTTTTGTATTAACATTGTTTTCCTGCGCATCTCGATCTTTTTTGAACTTGGATGATGGACCCACGTCTCTATCCCTAGATCTAGAACTATACCTTGGATTTTCTTTTTTAAAACGTGAATCCTGCCCTGCAGGTCCCATGTAAGGTTCATACCTGTTCTTACCAGACCTTTTTCGGTTTCTGTTCACCTCGAACTTGTTATTTCATCACCCCATGACCGAGTGATAGTGCATACTTTTATCCGCAGCTTCGTACAGTACATGTTGTAAACATTATTCCAAGTTATAGTAGAAAATTATTGTAAGCTTTCCTTGAGTCTTCTCGTGGCTTTTGAGATTTTTTCATTTAAGTTATTTGCAAACACCATGGCCACCCAATTATCAGGTACCCGGGGTAACATCATTCTTTCACTCAGAAATCTATCCACAAATTTCCTTAGTAGCTATGTATTTCCTTGTTTTATTTTAAAAATATCTTCCATCCTCTTCTCAACTTTTTGAGCTCCTGAAAATGCTTTTATAAATGAATCTGCACGCTCATCAAAAGAATCAATGGAATTTTCTGGTAAAAGAGAATACCTTGTTAGTGCTCCTTTCGCGAGTGTTTTGCCAAATTTTTTGACCAGCACTGACTCAGTTTCTTAGTTGGTTAAATCATTGCCTTTCACGCCAGCCTGTAAACACGATTTCATGATCTCGTGGGTCGATTATTCCATCATACTTTGGAATATCAAGCATTTTAAACTTTTTTAGAATCAGCAAGGGAGTTGATTTTAGATTCCAAGGTTGTTGTGAATATTCGTCAATATTCACTCCTTTAATCACGGGTAGCATACTAGGTATTGTTTCTATGCGATCGTTCTGCTACTTGAGCTGCTTCTTCAAAGTTAGTACTAAACTTTGTAAATCAGAATTATTTGGTGTACCTAACCTTCCATTGTGAGATTCACTAGAAGTTCCTCCGCTTCCCGAATCAACAATTCCCGAGCGTGGGTTTTATATTGTTGCAGTGTTTTTTGGAGTCAGAGTTGGTGGCATAGTTGGCAATCCACTGAAAAAATCTTGAAGAGCATTATTGATGTGTGTTTCTCCTAAACGCACGCGCAAGTATACTTGACCGTACAAGTAATAACATGATAAGTAGAGTATCGAACCCATAGAGACTTATATCAACTACTTATTAACTCACTAATAATGTTATTCAGTCAGGCTAAATCCAAGTTCAAGAGTTTAATTATACTAAACCACAATTCTAAGTAATAAATAAATTATCAGGCAATAGAATTATTGTTATGTATTCAATAGAGACAAATATTCTAGGGTTTTGATCGATTCACCAATCCTATTGTTTTCTAGTTAACTCTCTCTCTCTCTCTCTCATACAATTCACTCATGGATGCTAATTAATCGATAATTGCTCTCATAGCCTTCTCCTGAAATACTACTCGCCTATTCAAAATAGATTAACGCCTATATTCTTATGGACTCAATCTATTAAGAAAGGATTAAGATTACGATTTTTAATTAAGCATAATGACTAGGTATATTCCTATCCTAACCACAAATTCGCCCCCTAAGGGTTAAGATCAAGCTTTCTTCAATTCTTCTCTAATCTAAACACGACTTCCCCAAGCATAGCATAGATAGTAAATAGAACCTAACTGCTGGCCAGACAATTAAGCAATTAATCACAATATTGGAGAAACAATCATATATTAGTGAATTATAATCGAGGTTAAGTCAATGTTAAACAACAATATTCATGGCTAAATCACAACCCCAGAACAATGGGTTTTTCGAGTTTTGGATAGTTGAAAATACTAGAAAAGATGAAGAAATCTGAGATGTTCTTGCTTCCGGATTCTTGTGTGTATTTTTTCTCCAAAGGGGCGTCTCTCCCTTCAAAAATATGCTTAGTCTTTCTTTTATACGTGTCGGGTAGGTCTAGGGCCAAATAAATTGTGTCCAAGCAACATAGGACAAAATCACATCAAAGGAACCCTGGACGGTGCTAGGCACCCACCAGGGTGCTGCCCAAAATTTAGCTACTATTTCCAGCGCCACAGGTGGCGCCAGGCGCTGCTTGTGACACCAATTTTCCATTTCGTCTAGTTTTGTTCGCTTTGGGTGCATGTTTTGCCACCAATTGCTCCTGAATCATTCATACACATAAAAACACTTCAAATTAATATAAATCATAGCATTTAACATCCAAAATTCACGAAACAAAACTAAAATATGAGGCGATATACATAGAATTTATATGCTTTAAGCTAAACATCAACGTGTTTCGCAATTAGAATCTTGGTCGTCCTTTAGCAATGAGACTATCTAATAAACTCCAACTACATACAAGTCTCAATAACAGAGGAACACCCTTACTTTTGACCATACAATATACCCTTGATTATGATCAATACTGGCACACAAGCATGAACACAAAAAATTTCACATTCTTCCCATTTAAGCATGCCCAAGTATTACCCTTCAATTCAATCAATTTCAACAACCTATTTTTCACCACCCAAACTCAAATTGCAACCACTAAGCACCCTCATGCACTTACCCAACTAAAAAGTTTACAACATCACCATTCATTCATGAGATTATGTGCTCTTACCAACAAACAAAAAAGTTAATATAGATAGTCCACACATTCAAATATACTTTTGATTATAGATTAAGGACATATTAGAATTGAACAAAATTCTCTCACTCTCACAAAGAGTTCATATGCATTCCTTGGTCGTACTATAAGCTTGCCCATAGTGTATATCTCTGTTTATTTAAGCTAGCCAAATCTAGGATCAATTAAGACTTTAAGGTTGTAATATAGGCTAAGGGATGGGTATGATACATTTAGAAATAGTGACTAATCCTCCTAAGCACTTTAATACACTACATTCACAATTGAAACACATATTTTTCTCAACCAATTCACTTGCCATATATATCATAGCCCTCTTTTCAATTAAGCATTTCTATAATTCCACAAGCACAAATCATTAATAATTGGAGGTGTGTATTTTTTCTACATACTTTCACTATCAGTTTTTTCTCTTGCAATTTTTCTTTCTCTTTTTTCACATACTCCATACTTTAAGATTCATTGGATAGTGATTTTTGATTCAACTTTAGTGGACCAACAGGCCCTTTCATGGTTTCACTCAAAAGCTACTCCCCAATCTCTAACCTTACTTCTTTTAGCGGCTAAGTGCCTTAGGAGGTAAAGGTTCAATCAATATTCAATTAAGAACAAAATATAGGTATGGTTTGTAATGTGGGTGCCAAATGAAATGTTCATAGGCTCAAAAGAGCTAGCAAAGGAAAATTTTATTTTTATCTGACAAGCACATCCATGATCAATAAGGAAAATGCCTATGTCATCTCCTAAATTAGCACAACTTACAATTTCACTTTAATTAACACACGGGGCAAGTTCTAGACTACACCGGATATCACAGAAAGTCACAAATCCTCACACACACACGTTGCACATGACTCAAACAAAATGGTTCTGTTCAACTCTCAAGTCATGAAAACACACATAATTGAGAGTTTAAGCAACATTGCACTATGTGGCATACAAATCAAACACATGAGAGAGAGCATCACAAAATAGGCTATTTACTTTACTTAGGCCTTACAATTCAAACAAATACATGGAAAGATAGAATGTATGTCCTAGTCTAATGTGCCAGCATCAACCATGTCAATGAGTATTTCAAAGAGACTCAATTTCTTCCTAAACTACTCCTCAAAAATATAAAATGAAGTACCCGGTTCGAGATACATCCTTGGAAAAAAACCAGTGCCCAAAGAAAAACCAAGGAATACTACCTAGCTATTCTCAATTTTTTTGGGGTGTTTTTAAATCCGACTTTTATCCCTCAAGAAAATTGTCTAAAAGATCCATCATTGGGAAAAGTCCGAGCTTTTTTAAATTTTTTCTTTTATATTTTTATACTCTTTCTTTTTGTATTGAAAGCAACTAAACTACACTAGTACTACTAAAAAAACAAATTAAAACAAGTTTATACAAGACATACGACTACATCACATATAGTATTCCTTCCACCCCACACTTAAACTATGCATACCCCTCGATGAAAGTAAAAAAATGTAACTCAGAGTAGGGTGAAAAGAAAACTCCCTGTCAGGGGGAGTCCACCTCCGTAGCATGCCCTCCGCCAGCAACTCTGGGCTCATCATCATCCAGTCCTAGTGGAACCAAAGGCATGGGCCTCGTAGCACCATCCCCATCCTCGTATTCAGTGTCTGAGCCCTTGACAGAGTTGACGTCTTCCGACGAGTAAACAGGGCTGGCAGGTGTAATCCCCAACATCTACTTTGATGTGCTGGACAAGTCATTGGACAAATGCTTACGCACCTCGTTTGAAATACCTACCATGCTTATGAATAAGTTCAATGAGTTATCAGGGTACTTGTTGAAGTTCTCGTCTCATTCAACCCATGGTGCGGGAGTGAGTTTTGACGATGTCTCCAACACAGATGTGATGTCCATAAGCCCGGATGGAGTCTCCACTACCTCACATATCCATGGTACTTCAACACTCCTTAAAATAACATACACCGAGTGAGTAAATTGCCAAATAAGAACCTCCTAATATGTCGCCCAAATCTCGTATGGGCCATCTCACTAAGCATAATCGCAACCACATTAATGGGTTGGCCGATCATTAAGAAGAAGAAGACACACATTCTAGCTCGAGTGCAGTCGCTGTTGTGCTTTGCCAACATGAGTCTCACTTGCACAAAATTTTACCACGCTTTGGGAGCTTTGTTGAAGTCGGGCATGATCATATCGATTTTAGCTTTCCAGGAAATAGCTGTAGCCTAGAATTGACTAATAATACCTGTTGGCATGGCTTGAAGTGACGTGGCTTGATATGCTATTCATGCCATCCTATCGTCTTTTCTTTATAAAGCTTAGCATTTTCATAAGAGTGCAACTTGAACTCATCTAACTCATTCAACTGCAAAAGTCTTTTCTCACCCGAAGCTTCAAGGTCCATGTTCAACTTCTTAATGGCCAAGTATGCTTTGTGTTCAAGTTCAACGAGCAAGTGACATGCCTTCCCATAAACAATCTTGTAAGGGGATGCCCTAATTAGTGTTTTATATGCAGTTCTATATGCGCATAGGGCATTATCTAACTTTGCAGCCCAATCCTTTCTATTTACACTCACTGTATTCTCTAATATTTGCTTTATTTCTTTGTTTGACACCTCAACTTGTCCACTTGTTTGAGGATATACTGTAGGAACTCTGTGGCGAGCTCCAATTTTAACTGTAAGGCCCCGTGAAAACTTGTATTCAATACCTAGTGGCTCGTAGTGATAAGTTAAGAATATGTGTTAGGAATGTATAAAATTCTTCGTGGCGAGCTTGGACCCTTTGTACTGATCTAAGCATTTAAAAATCAAGAATCAAAGTTTTCCAAAAAAGTGCTATTATGCGATCTAGAATGCGATCGCAAATCAAGTATGCAGACCGCATTTCTATCGCAAAGTGAGTAAGTGGTTTGGTTAAAATTGAGGTCAAAATACGGTCCATTATGCGATCGCATAACTGATATGCGGACTGCATAGTCGTCGTATAATTTTCTAAGGATTTTGTAAAGGGCAGTTCTGCGGTGCATTGTGCGGTCGCAGAATATAAATGCGTACCACATTCTTGACGCAAACCCAACCACTTTGCCCAGTTTTTTGGAGCATTTTTGTGGTCCATTCTGCGGACCGCATTTTCACTTTGCAATAGTAAGATGAGACAACAAATCTGACTCGAGGTCCTATTTTATAAATTCTAAAATTTGACCCCACCCCATTAAAAAGCACATAACAGGCCATCTTCTGATTATTTTCACAATATATAGAGAGGGGGAGGGAGTTCTAGAGTGACATTCATCAAGCTCCCCCTAAATCCATGACCAATTACTTGAAGGTTGTTAACTGTGGCTACTAAGTCTTCCTCCTAGCTGGTAAGTAATGTAGAAAATCATTCTATCTATGATATGTGCGCTTTGGTTGTATTAGCATGATTTTCAGGTATAGGTTTTGATGAATGACAAACAATGAAGCCAGTGTCAAACAACGATATTATATGACAAACAATCAAGATTGAATGTCAAGAAGCATATTGATGACGGAATTGCATAGACAAGCCAATGACGAGTTCAAAAGTTCAAGACCAAAGACCCAAGGCGTAGGTCGTTAGGTAGAACAAATGTAAGAGCAACGTTTAAAGTTATCTCGTCTTTTGGCTCAACATATGTCATCATAAATATGCATAAAATCATTTTACCAAATCATATTTATCATAAACATATTTTAAATACTTCAAACAAAATGATTTTAACGTTTTCATTTTAACCAAAATGATTTTTGAAGTAAGTTTTCAATTCTGGTATATTCTGGTATATTACATAGGTCATCATTAATATGCATAAAATTATTTTATTAAATCATATATATCATAAATATTTTTAATATACTTCAAACAAAATGATTTTAACGTTTTCATTTTAACCAAAATGATTTTTGAAGTAAGTTTTCAATTCTGGTATACTGTGGTATACACACTGTATATCAATGGTATATAATCGATTATAATTCTTAAATAATCAATTATCTTGTATCCGTTGCCAAAGTTTTGAACACTGGAACAAAATAATCGATTATACCATCCAAATAATCGATTATTCTTGAGCAGAATCTCTTCCGATTTTGTAACGGTAAAAGAAAAATCGATTATGCAAATCAAATAATCGATTATCCTTGCATAAAATCAGCATAATTGATTGCCAATTAAGCAACGGACATCCACCCTTTAACCCCTATAAAAAGAGGTCTTTTGAGATGTTTTTAACCACACAACACCTCCCAATATTGATATACATATTGACATTATTTGAGCATCATTTTAGAGCTTTTGTTGAGCCATTTGAGAGACAACTTTGAGTTGTTCATAGAGCTAAATTTGTATCTCTTTATCTACTCTTTTGAGAGAGTTCTTGTTGTAAAAGAGAAAGGTGTTTGAGAAGAACATATCTTCTCATTGATTGTCGGGTTCGCTAAGTACCCTAAGTCTTAGTGATTGAAGTCTTGTGGTGCGGTATCCACGAGCAAGGTTGAAGTCTTGAGGTGCGGTATCCTCGAGCAAGTTGAAGTCTTGTAGAGTGTACATCTACGAGCAAGTGTAACGGTTTGTTAGGCACCCGAAAGCTTAAGGAGTTAGTGGAATCTCGAGAGAGTCTCTCGGGGACTGGACTAACCACAAGTTGTGGTGAACCAGGATAAATTCGGTGTGTTCTTTCCTTGCTATTTTTATTATCGAATTTGTTTTATTCCTGCAATTTTTAATTCCGCAATATTTATCAATATTCTCGTGCCGCACTATTCACCCCCCCTCCCCCTAGTGACGGGCATAAATTCTAACAATTGATATCAGAGCCTAACTCTCTAAAAGCCTTAACCGGTTGAGAGCGATATATATTTTTTGTTGAGAATGTTGAACGCAGGAATGATGAGCGAAGGTCACTCCACCACTATGCCTCCACTATTTGATGGAACAAATTACACATATTGGAAAGAGCGGATGAGAATCTTCATCCAATCAAATAACTTTCGTTTGTGGCAAATCATTAAGAACGGTATGCCGACAAAGAAAGTTGGAGAAGCCATGGTTCCAAATGAGGAGAATGAATATAATGCCAAGGCCATAAATATGTTATATTGTGCGGTGAATTCAAATGACTATCGGAGGATCTCCTATTGCACAACCGCCAAAGAAATGTGGGATGAACTTGAAGCCGTTTATGAAGGTACGCCTCAAGTCCAAAAGCATGTGACATGGGACTCGGACAGCTCGTGTGATGAAACGACTGCCCTATGCTTCATGGCCGACGAAGAAGAAGAGGTAAGCACTTCTAATTCTTGCTCTTTTGAAGAAATGCAAAATGCCTATGATGAATTATTTGGTGAATTTATTAAAGCTTCCAAAACCATAAAAGAATTGAAGAAAACACTTTCTTTGCAAGAAAAAGATTTTGAGAAAACATTTTCTTTGCAAGAAAAAGATTTTGAAAAACAACCTTCTTTAAAAGAAAAAGATTTTGAAAAATTAAAAGAAGAAAATGATTTTTTTAGAAAATGACAATACTGCTCTTAAAAATAAAATCAAAATTTTAGAAGAAGAAAATAGATTTTTGGAAAATGACAATGTCGATCTCAAAAATAAAATCAAGGAGATGAATGATGCCTCTTTAAATGTTCAAAGTTCAAATTGTTCTTCTTGTAGTTCTTTGAAAATAGAGAACATAGAACTTACAAATACACTAGAAAAATGTAGTGTAAATGATTCTAAAACAAGTGAAGTAATGAAAAAGGATGATAGAAATGAGGTTAAACCACCTAGAAACGACTCTAGGATTTTTGTTAATAAGTCTAAAACTAATTTTTTTAGACACAATTCTAGGAATTTTATTAATGAGTCTAGAATAAATAAATTCAGACCACCTAGAAATGACTCTAGGAATTTCAACGCTTCTAGGAATAACGACTTTAGATCACCTAGAACGCATTTGGCTCAACCTAGACATATGCACAACCCTAATGTTATATGTCATTATTGTAACCGGGTAGGACACATTGCACCCGTATGTTTTGCTAAACATAGAGATTCATATTTTGATTATAATTATTATTTGCCTAACCCCTAAGGACCCAAAAGAAGTTGGTACCTAAAACCTATTTTTAGGTACTTTTGCAGGTGTGCTTGAAGACTACAATATTGTAGTAGATGCACCAAGCACGAAACCTTACTGCATCGAGGGGAAACGTCGGTTAGTTATCGTATTCTTGATAAAAACGTAATAGTTGATATGTGCTAACAATTGATATTAATTATTGATTCATGTTTTGATAAGTGTTATTTTGAATAACAAATTGGTATCAATTATTTTTATGTTAAATGATTGATTCATGTTTTGATGAATATTTTTAGTTTAAATAACAGTTGGTATATTTGCGGAAAATGACCATTATTACGATTGGCATGTTTTTACTAACATTTGGTATTATTTGATATTGATATGATTTTTTTTAACAATTGGTATCGTCAATAGTTTCAACAACAATTGGTATACTCTTTTTGCTAATGCCAAAAGGGGGAAGAATTTAGGCGATATGCATCGAATAAGGGGGAATGTCTTCATATTCTAGTATGCTTTAGTTGAGGGGGAATATTCAATTAAGGGGGAATTATATTAAATTGTTTACATGAATTGTATGTTGAGATATATCATGAATTTAGGGGGAATCCAATATGCATATCTCCTGTTGTTTGTCATTATCAAAAAGGGGGAAATTGTAGAAAATCATTCTATCTATGATATGTGCGCTCTGGTTGTATTAGCATGATTTTCAGGTATAGGTTTTGATGAATGACAAACAATGAAGTCAGTGTCAAACAACGATATTATATGACAAACAATCAAGATTGAATGCCAAGAAGCATATTGATGACGGAATTGCATAGACAAGCCAAGGACGAGTTCAAAAGTTCAAGACCAAATACCCAAGACGTAGGTCGTTAGGTAGAACAAATGTAAGAGCAACGTTTAAAGTTATCTCGTCTTTTGTCTCAACATAGGTCATCATAAATATGCATAAAATCATTTTACCAAATCATATTTATCATAAACATATTTTAAATACTTCAAACAAAATGATTTTAACGTTTTCATTTTAACCAAAATGGTTTTTGAAGTAAGTTTTCAATTCTGGTATATTCTGGTATATTACATAGGTCATCATTAATATGCATAAAAATCATTTTATTAAATCATATATATCATAAATATTTTTAATATACTTCAAACAAAATGATTTTAACGTTTTCATTTTAACCAAAATGGTTTTTGAAGTAAGTTTTCAATTCTAGTATACTGTGGTATACTCAGTGTATATCAATGGTATATAATCGATTATAATTCTTAAATAATCAATTATCTTGTATCCGTTGCCAAAGTTTTGAACACTGGAACAAAATAATCGATTATACAATCCAAATAATCGATTATTCTTGAGCAGAATATCTTCCGATTTTGTAACGGTAAAAGGAAAATCGATTATGCAAATCAAATAATCGATTATCCTTGCATAAAATCAGCATAATTGATTGCCAATTAAGCAACGGACATCTACCCTTTAACCCCTATAAAAAGAGGTATTTTGAGATGTTTTTAAACATACAACACCTCCCAATATTGATATACATATTGACATTATTTGAGCATCATTTTAGAGCTTTTCTTGAGCCATTTGAGAGACAACTTTGAGTTGTTCATCGAGCTAAATTTGTATCTCTTTATCTACTCTTTTGAGAGAGTTCTTGTTGTAAAAGAGAAAGGTGTTTGAGAAGAACATATCTTTTCATTGATTGTCGGGTTCGCTAAGTACCCTAAGTCTTAGTGATTGAAGTCTTGTGGTGCGGTATCCACGAGCAAGGTTGAAGTCTTGAGGTACGGTATCCTCGAGCAAGTTGAAGTCTTGTAGAGTGTACATCTACGAGCAAGTGTAACGGTTTGTTAGGCACCCGAAAGCTTAATGGAGTTAGTGGAATCTCGAGAGAGTCTCTCGGGGACTGGACTAACTACAAGTTGTGGTGAACCAGGATAAATTCGGTGTGTTCTTTCCTTGCTATTTTTATTACCGAATTTATTTTATTCCTGCAATTTTTAATTCCGCAGTATTTATCAATATTCTCGTGCCGTACTATTCACCCCCCCCCCCTAGTGACGGGCATAAATTCTAACAAGTAACTGTGCCCTCATCAATAATTTCAAGCATTTTTGATAAATCAAGTAATTAGCAAAAGGGTACATTAGGTACAAGGCTAGAAATCCTGCATGCATAAATAACAATGGGATATGGGAAGATCGTGACTTTAAAACACGGTAATTAGTGATAAAATCTCTCACAAAAAGGAACGCAAAACCCCAATATACACCTAGTGCTTGTCAATATGCTCAAATGAGCTAGGATCTTAATCATATCCTTAATTCTTGGCTAAATTCATAGTTCTCATAAAATAGATTGAAGTTGCTAGGAAATCTCGGGAATTTTTGTAAGGAATTAAGGGAGACTCCACTGAGGTATTTATGGCTAACCCTTTTTTTTAGTGTTCATTTATTGGCTTGAAAGTCCAAACTGATTCTACTTGGTTGATTGCATTCATGTGTTGAGTGATGGACTTCCATTCCGCATTATTCTATGTGTTTATTTGAAATCATGGTAATTGACAAGGTGATCATTTCTTTAACGAGTTCGTTATTTCCCTAAGCATGTATATGCATTGTAAGATAGCCCTTGATAAATGAATGATGGAATTACATGAACAAATTTACAAAAGGGGGGGGGGGGGGGCTTGCGTTGTGTTGATGATTCTAAGTGCCAAGGAGCGAATAAATGAAAAGAGGTGTTATACATGTGGAAAAAGATGGAAGAAAATGGAAACTGAAGAGTAATTAAAAGAGATTATGTCCCAAGTGAGATGGCTTCGCGATCGGGCCGAGATCGGACGCCATGCTGTACACATGGTGGCATTTATATTGGATTCCAGAACATTATTCTGAATATGGATATGTCTCACTTGGGATGGCTTAGCCGGTCAGGCAGACACCGGACTCCGTGTTAACAACCCCATGGTAGTATTGTATTTTAAAGACATGGTATTTGGCACTAAAGAATATTAACCTAAAATAAAGAAAAGACTTAACCAACAACCATGCAAGACTTATTTGGTGCTCCTCATTGAATTTCTGTGATGTAATTGTTGATGATGTAACTGTTTGTTTTTTAATTATTTCACTGTTCCTCCTATTAGAATTTTTTTTGCCATACTATACATACTATTACTATTCGATAGTGCTAACGTCCCTTTTACCAGGGACGCTACATCTTTGAATGGATATAGGTGGTTCCGTTGCTGACAGTGCTGATCATAGATAGTGGTGCACCCTTGTCCTCTTCACAGCTATCTTGGTGAGCCCCCATTCCTCCAAGGGGTTGTAGCTTTTCATTGTGTAAGTTATCACATTTTGAGGTATGGCTGAGGCTTTGTCGCCGGCGTCATCATTTTGATCTCTTGTATCTATAGAAGCTCTGTAGACATTTCTGTGGGTCATGTACGAGGATCGAGGTGGTGTTTGAATCATGATTGTATTTTGAAACTTTACGTTCTAGGTTGTTAACTATTTGTACCTTGGGAACTAAACTATGGCATGTACTAAGCTATAACGGTATAACAATCTTGGAAGTCCAAGCCATGGTTTAATGTTGGGTTATAAAAAAATGATGAGATGTCCATGATTAACTGTAATACTCCTTTTACTTCTTCAATCATACTAAGAGGAATCGGGGCCCGTAATTGTAGTGAGTATGGTAGGAAGTGCTTAGGTAAGGGTTGCTCGATCTGGGTTCCTTGGTCGTAACTTGGTCATGATCCCTGAGGTCGGGGCGTGACAAAATTGGTATCAGAGCCTAAGGTTTTAATGCGTCCTAGGGTGACCCAGAGCCGTGTCTAATAGAGCCTTCTTATCGATGAGTTGTCGACCATATCTATAAGTAGGGGGCTACTTAGACATTTAGGAATCATAGTCTTCATTGTGTTCCTTATCGTGTGATATAGCGGTATGTGAGGTTGTTTTCCTCTAACTCTTGCATTGTTCTACCTTTTAGTAAATGGTACCTAAGAAGAAAGCGCGATTGGTATAGCGAGCCAATAACCCCTCAGGAGTGGCTGATGAATCATTACTTGATGTTGCTAGAGAAGACAATCGCCCTGGTGTCACCATCTTGGTTATTCCACTCCGGAGCAGACTACTCTAGTTCCTACATTTACGAAGGGTACCACTACCCCTCCCACTGATATTCCTGATCCACCCCTAGCCCCAGCCTCTAGTACCGGTATTTTGGATAGGGATCTTGGAGGAGCCATCCGGATGCTAACTCAGTTGGTGGCTTCCCAGGCACATAGGTCAAATGTTGCAACCACCTCATTTAGCCCACAAGAGGATTCTTCCAGTTTCAGAGTAAACAGGTTCCTTCAATTAGACCCTCTAATGTTTACAGGCACTGACCCCAGAGTAGACCCTTAGATTTCATTGATGAGATGCATAAGACTCTCCGAGTTATGCATGCCACCGATATGGATGGAGTGAAGTTGGCATCCTATTGTCTGAAGGGAGTGGCATATTCCTGGTTTGAATTGTGGGAGGACTTTCGTGAGGAGGAAAGCTCTTCGGCAAGATGGAATGAGTTTGCAGAAGCCTTCATAGACCATTTCCTGCCCCCCAAGATGAAGGTAACCCATGCTGGGGGTTTGAGACCCTCAAGAAAGGTATGAGTGTGTGGGAGTATCATATGGAGTTCGCACGCCTGTCAAAGCATTTTCTTCACATGATGCCGGCCATGGGGGCTAGGGTGCGTCGATTTGCAGGGCCTTTGCCCCCTATTTGTTAATGAGTCCGCCACGGCCACTCTAAATTCTGATATGAACTATGGAAGGATAGTAGCCTTCGCCCAAGCTATCGAGGCTCGAATATTAAGGCACAGAATGGAGCGAGGAAATAACAGGGCTCGATCAGCAGGACACCTTGGGGTTTTATTTAAAGGTGAGGGATTAGCGGCGCAGAGAGGATCATCAGGGCCATCCCAGTCTTATGCTCAGTCTTCAGCCAGTTCCCCACCATCAGGGCATAGTCAGCAGAAGAGGAGTCGCTTTAGGCCCAACTAGGACAACAAGGGGGCCCATCATCAGGGCCGATCGGGAGGGAGACCCCAGTAGTAGCAGAGGGCCCAATGCCCTAAATGTGGGAGAGTATATTCAGGATTCTGCTACCTAGATATGCCAGTATGCTATAAATGCGGGTTGAGAGGCCATATTGAGAAGGGCCATTGTGCGTCCCGCCAGGGAGCGGGCAGAGGTGCAGCTCAGTCTTCCTGTCCTACAACTGCCGTATCTTCCGCACACCCTCCAGATCGAGGCTCTCAAGCACCCACTGGGTGGGTGCAGCTAGGGGTGGTGCACAGGGTTCGGGGGACCCAGCCAGTTTTATGCTATGAGTGGTCGTCAAAGTGCAGCGGCCTCCCCAGATGTCTTCACATGTATATTGACTGTTCAATCTCATGATGTATATTCCCTTATTGATCCCGGGTCTTCTTTGTCCTATGTTACTCCATATATTGCTTCAAACTTTGGGATAGAACCAGAACAACTTTATGAGCTGTTCTTTATATCCACTCTAGTCGGCGAGTCAATTACAACCGCACAGGTTTATAAGGGTTGTGTGGTCACAGTGCGTGGTCGGGATACTATGGCAGACCTTATTGAATTGGGAATGACTGACTTTGATGTAATAATGGGAATGGATGGATTTATTCATGCTTTTCCAAACTTCATTACCAAACTAGGGTCATGAGGCTCGAATTCCCTAACGAGCCAGCTATTGAGTGGGAAGGAAATCATGTCATACTGAAGGTAGGTTTATTTCTTACCTTAAGGCCTCGGAGATGATCAGGAAAGGGTGCATTTATTATTTGGTCCGAATTACGGACACTACAACTGAGGTGCCTACTCTCGAATCCGTGCCAATTGTGAATGAATTTCCTGATGCGTTTCCGGATGAACTCCCTAGGATCCCTCCAGACAAGGAGATTGATTTCAGAATTCATGTGATGCCGGCACTCAACCTATATCTATTCCACCTTATAGAGTGGCATCGGCAGAACTGAAGGAGCTGAAGGAAAAACCGAAGGATATTTTGGAGAAGGGTTTCATTCGATCGAGTGTGTCGCCTTGTGGCACTCCGGTTCTCTTTGTCAGAAAGAAGGATGGGTCGCTGCGAATGTGTATTGACTATCGACAACTCAATAAGGTCTTAATAAAAAATAAGTACCCATTGCCAAGGATATATGACTTGTTTGATCAATTGCGAGGTGCTTCGTATTTCTTAAAGATAGACTTGCGATCCGAATATCACCAATTGAAGGTAAGAGAGATAGATTTTTTGGAAACAACTTTCATAACTTGGTATGGGCACTTTGAATTTCTAGTGATGTCTTTCGGGCTAACAAATGCCCCGACAGCATTCATGGATCTTATGAATCGGGTATTTAATCCTTTTCTAGACTCCTTTGTTATCGTGTTCATCGATGATATTCTGGTATATTCCCGAAGTCTGGAGGACCACGCTGGTTATCTCAGGGTAGTCCTGCAGACTCTCCAAAACCATCAGCTGTATACAAAGTTTTCAAATTGGGAATTTTGGCCTGAATATGTTGCATTCTTGGGTCACGTCATCTCCCGAGAAGGGATTATAGTCGATCCGCAAAAGACTGCAATAGTGAATAGTTGGCCCAAGCCTAGCACTTCGATAGAGATTCGTAGTTTCTTGGGTTTGGCTGGGTAGATGATTTATTGAGGGATTTTCTACTCTTGCCTCTCCCTTGACTAAATTGACCCAGAAAGCAACTAAGTTCCAGTGGTATGATGTTTGTGAGAGAAGTTTCCAGGAACTGAAATCAAGATTGACCACAACACTGGTATTAACCTTGCCAGAGGGTACAAAGAGATTTGTGGTGTATTGTGATACTTCAATGATGGGGCTTGGGTATGTATTAATGCAGCAAGGCAAGGTTATAGCCTATGCTTCAAGGAAACTCAAGAATCATGAAAAGAACTATCCGGCTCATGACTTAGAGCTGGCGGCAGTGGTGTTCACGCTAAAGATTTGGCGTCATTATCTATATGGGTTCCCCGTGGATGTCTTCACGAACCACAAGATCCTTCAATATATTTTAAAGCAAAATGAGCTGAATCTGAGGCAGAGGAGGTATTATGTTTTAAAGACACGGTATTTGACACTAAATAATTTTAACCTAAAGAAAGAAAAGACTTAACCAACAACCATGCAAGACTTATTGGTGCTCCTCTTTGAATTTCGGTGATGTAATTGTTGATGATGTAACTGTTTGTTTTTCCATTGTTTAACTGTTCATCCTATTAGAATTATGTTAGTCATACATACTAGTATTATTCGACAGTGCTAATGTCCCTTTTGCCGAGGGCACTACATCTTTGAATGGATGTATGTGGTTCCGTTGCTGATAGTGTCGATCGTAGATAGTGGTGCACCCTTGTTCTCTTCACAGCTGTCTTGATAAGCCCCCATTCCCCCCAGGGGTTGTAGCTTTTCATTGTTTAAGTTATCACATTTTGAGGTATGGCCGGGGCCTTGTCGCCGACATCATCATTTTGATCTTTTGTATCTTTAGAGGCTCCGTAGACATTTATGTGGGTCATGTACGAGGATCGAGATGGTCTTAGAATCATAATTGGATTTTGAAACTTTACGTTCTAGATTGTTAACTGTATGTACCTTGGGAACTAAACTATGGCATGTACTAAGCTATAACCTTATGGAAATTTTGGAAGTCTATGCAATGGTTTAATGTTACGTTATAAAAAAATGATGAGATGTCCATGATTAAATGAAAAATCCCTTTTACTTCTTCAATCATACTAAGAAGAATCGGGGCCTGTAATTGTAGTGAGTGTCTTAGAAAGTGCTCGGGTAAGGCATGCTCGATCGGGGTTCTTCGGTCGAACGCCGGTCGCGCTCCTCTAGGTCAGGGCGTGACATTAGCTAGATGGTTATTCAGCAACTTATTGCAAAAATGAGTCCCCCATCACTAATTAAGGCACATGGAGTCCCAAATCTCGAAAATATGTTCTCTTTCACAAAAGCAACTACCACCATGACATCATTTGTTGGCAAAACACTTGCGTCCACCCATTTTTACACGTAGTCAACTATTAGCAAAATGTATTTGTTTCATCTGGATGGTGGAAATGGTCCCATAAAAATCTATCCCTCACATGTAAAAAAGCTCAACTTCTAGGATTTTTATTCAAAGGCATCTCATGTCTCCTTGTGATTGTTCCTACTCTCTGGCATTGGTCACACTTCTTAATGAATGCATGAGCATCCTTGAATAAAGTTGGCCAAAAGAGACCATATTGTAGTACCTTTGTAGTTGTCTATCTCCTCCATGATGACCCCCATAAGGTGATGCGTGGAAATCATACAACACTAATTCCACCTCCTTTTTTGGAATGTATTTCCTCATCAACTGATCAACACATTTCTTGTACAAATATGAATCATCCTAGTAGTAGAAGTTCACATCATGTAGAAACCTCTTTCTAGCTTCAGATTTGATTCAAGAGGAAGTACCCCACTCACAAGATAATTCACTTAGTCTGCGTACCATGGGGGAGGTTTTTGAGTTATAGAAAAAGGTTTCTCATCAGGAAATACTTCCTTAATTTGGCTACCCTCCTCCACGTGATTGTGATTTTCCAGCCTTGATAGATGGTCAACTAGTTGGTTCTCTGTCCCCCTTTGATATCATATTTCTACATCAAATTCTTGCAACAACCAAACCTAACCCATCAATCTAGCCTTAGATTCCTTTTTTTTTTGTAAATAAATACCTAATTACTGCATTATCGATATGGACTATGACCTTCGTTCCCACCAAGTATGCTCGAAAATTCTCAAAAGCCCACAGAACAACTGACAACTCATTTTCTATAGTGGTGTAATTCAGCTATGCATCATCAAGAGTCTTACTCGTATAGTAGATGGAATAAAACACCTTATCCTTCCTCTGGCCTAACACTACCCAATAGCATGGTCACTTGCATCACACATAAGTTCAAATGGTAAGGACAAATCATGTGCCATAATAATGGGAGCAGACGCCAACTTTTTTTTGATTTCTTCAAATGCCTTGAGGCAACCATCATCAAAGTTGAAAGTTACATATTTTTCAAGCAGCATGCACAAAAGAGTAGCAATTTTTGAAAAAACTTTAATAAAGCGCCAATAGAATACCGCGTGTCCCAAGAAACTTCGGACACCCTTCACTGAAATAGGTGAAGGTAATTTTTCAACTGCCTCCATATTCCCCTTATCAACTTCAATACTGCTCCTAGGTACTCTGTGACCCAACACGATGCCTTCATGTACCATTAAATGACACTTTTCCCAATTCAGTACCAAATTTGTTTCTTCACAATGGGTCAAAACCTTGCTTAAATTCCTCAAGCAATCATCATAAGAAGACCCGAAAACTAACCATCCATAGACACTTTCACGAATTTTTCCACCATGTTGGTGAAAATAGCCATCATGTACCTTTGGAAAGTGGCTGGTGCATTATAAAGATCAAACGACATTCTCTTGAAGGTAAAAGTACCATAAGGATAAGTAAAAGTGGTTGTTTCTTGATCCTCTAGGCATATTACAATTTGATTGTATCCCGAATAACCATCAAGGAAGCAATAGTATTCATGCCCGACTAATCTGTCTAGCATTTGGTCAATGAATGGGAGTGGGAAGCGGTCCTTGCAGGTTGCTTTGTTGAGCCGTCTATAATCAGTGCAAACTCTCCACCCGTCATAGTGCAAGTAGGAATTGGCTCATTATTCTCATTCTCAATCACAGTCATTCCTCCCTTTTGGGCATACATTGAACTAGGCTTACCCAGTTGCTGTCAGAAATAGGAAAAATCGTACCTACATCGAGCAACTTGATTACTTCTTTCACTACCTCTTTCATAATGAGATTTAATATTCTTTGTTGCTCCACACTGGGGTGGTATCCGTCCTCTAAAAAGATTTTATGCATGCAAAATGATGGACTAATTCCCTTAATGTTAGCTATAGTCCACCTAATAGCCTTTTTATGCTCTCGAAGTACTTTGAGCAATTTTTCTTCTTGAGTGTTAGTCATGCTGGAGGATATAATCACGGGAAATGTCTTAGCATTCCCCAAATAAGCATAACACGAGTGCATAGAGGCTTAAGTTCTAGCTTTGGGGCTTCTTCAATAGATGGATTTAGAGGGATCAGAGTGATAGATCTGTCCAACTCCTCAAAATTTTCCAAACCCATGGACATAATTATAGGACATATCAAATACTTGCTCAATTTCTCCCTTCATTTCATCTTTACTATCTTCTTCATCCCCAATGAAAGCTCGTTTAAGAGGATCTATAGGGCTTATGTAATGCACTAATGATGTATCATCACCTTTCGTAACAGAGATTATGGATAGCTCTTAATAGTTGGCTGGTAACTTGAGTGCTTTATAAATATTGAATACCTCCACTCGATTATCCACTTTCATTGTCATCTTTCATTCGCAAACATCGATAATAGTTCGACCCGTGGATAAGAATGGATGACCCAAAATAAATGGGACTTCCTGATCAAGCTCATAATCCAAGATGATGAAATCAACCGGGAATATGAAAGAACCCACTTAAACTAACACATATTCAATCACTCCCTCAGGATGAGCAAGGGTACGATAATCCAATAGTAAAATAATTGTTGTTGGGCATGGCTCACCCAATCCCAATTGTTCGAACACAGATAGCGCCATCAAATTGATGTTTGCTCCAAGACCACATAAAGCTCGTGCAACATCATGTTTACCAATCGAGATTTGGATAGTGAAACTACTTGCATCCTTCAATTTCTAAGGTAACTTGCCCTGAATTCTTGAACTGCACTCCTCAGTGAGTACCATAGTTTCGAACTCGGTCAGCTCTTTTTATTTGCAACTATGTCCTCGATGTACTTTGCATATTTGGGTACTTCTTGTAAGATGTCAACCAATGTAATATTAGTTTGCACCTGCTTCAAAATATCAAGAAACTTTTTATATGCGGCGTTATCCCTTACTTTTTGCAATCTATGAAGGAATGGAGGCGTTGGCTTTGCAACCAATGGTGGGGGTTGCTCAGCCACCGCCTCTCCCGCTGGCTTCTTTGATTTTTCTGACGTTAATTCTATTGTGGTTGGCCTCCATTAAAAGTCACATGTTTCCTCTTTTTATACTGAACTTTTTCTAATTGTCTCCCATTCCTCAACGACAGGGCATTAAGGGATGCCTTAGGATTAGCTTCAGTGTCACTTGGAAGAGCTTTAGCTGGTCTAGTGTTTTGAGCACTAGCAAGCTGTCCCATTTGGCGCTACAAATTTCTCATTATTGCGGCTTGGGCTTGCTGCTCAGCCATAAATTTCTGAGTAAGGGCTTTGATTTTCAGCCATCATTTTTTTTAACATGTCTTCAAGGTGACTTGTTGGACTCGCTTGTTGTTCAACCTGAGGTGTTTTATATTGACATTGAGGTGCTTGAGGCCTATATTGATTCTGAGTACCTTGGTTTCCACCCCAAGAGAATTTTGGGTAGTTCCTCTAGTTGGGATTGTAAGTATTTCCATATTGATTTGTTTAGCCCCAATTTGAATTACCCACAAAGCGGACAAACTCTGGATTAGCGAGACATATGTTGATCGTGTGACCCTCTCCACATATTTCACAAAGCACTTCAACCTGTTGTACTGATTGTGCTTGTTACTTGTTGATAATCAAGATCATCTGATTGACTTGGTTGGTTACTGTAAAAATCTGCTGATAATACTGAGACAACATCTAACTCAAGAACTCATGCAAACTTTTGCACTGTGTGTCTGCCTATAGCTCCTTGCCCACCCGGATTGATTTTGGAGAATTTTTTTTAATAATGCTTATATCTAGTCAAAGCTTTTCTCCAACACTTTACCTCTACCTGCAGCATTTACCACAATCTTTGTTTCAGGATATAGACCTTCTATGAAACTGTGACCCAATATTTCTCTTGTCTGATTGTGATGTGGAAGTTTATGATTAGCCCCTTGAACCTCTCCCAAGTTGAGTATATGGACTTTCCCACTTTCTGTTTGAAGGCAACTATCCCACTTCCGACCTTTGTAGCTTTGGCTGAAGGGAAGAACCTAGCTAGAAATTTTATTGCCAAATCATTTTATGAGGTAATCGAATTAGCTGGTTCTGCCTTCAGCCATCGCTTTGCTTCGCTCAACAGTGAGAATCGAAAAAATGTGAGCCTCACATAGTCTGGTGTGACTCAGTTAGTGATATAAGTGTCACTAATCTCCAAGAAGTTCATGATATATTGTTATGGATCCTAGTGTGGAAGACCCATAAACTGCCAATTTGCATGAAGTAGCTGGATCATGGTTTGTTTCAGCTCAAAGTGCCCAATGATTCTGGGCTTCACAATACTAGAGGTGATATTGGTATTACTGCGCATTGCCACCTCCTAAACAGCCATATGTTGCTCCTCTGCCATGTTCCTAGGAAATTGAACAAGTTCTTGAACATTATTCATGTCCTTTGCTTCCCTCAACCTCTTGTGAAATGTTCTCTCAGGTTCAGGGTCAAAGCCTTGAAGTCGGTCCTGGATTCTAACCCTTCGCATTCAATCAAAGTTCCTGAGGTCTGAGCAATAATCAAGCAACATTAGAATTGACGAAATAAACAATTAAAGCAAAAACTAGAAAGCACTTAATATTCAAGTCCCCAGTAACGACGCCAAAAACTGATTGCTCCCAAATGCACATGCAAGTATACGTGGTCTTACAAGTAATAAAAGGATAATTCGAGTATCAAACCCATATAGACTTATATCAACTACTTACTAACTCACCAATATTGTTATTCAATCAAGCTAAATCCGAGTTCAAGAGTTGAATTATAGTAAACAACAATTCTAAGTAATAACTAAATTATCAGGTGGTATAATGATTGTTATGTATTCAATAAAGATAAATATTCCAGGATTATGATCGATTCACAATCCTATTGTGTTCTAGTTAACTCTCCCTATCATACAATTCACTCATGGTTGCTAATTAATCGATAATTTCTTTCATAACCTTCTTCTGAAGTACTACGCGCCTATTCAAAATAGATTAATGCCTATATTCCTATGGAATCAATCTATTAAGAATGTATTAATATTACGATATTTTATTAAGCACAGTGACTAGGTATTTTCCTATTCTAACCACAAATTTGCCCCCTAAGGGTTTATATCATGCTCTCTTCAATTCTTCTCTAATCTAGCCACAACTTTCGCAAGCATAACATAGATAGTAAATAGAACCTAACTGCTGGCCAGACAATTAAGCAATTAATCACAGAATTGAAGAAACAACCATATATTAGTGAATTATAATCGAGGTTAAGTCAACATTAAACAACAATATTCATTGCTGGGGTTTTTGGCACTCATGATACTAGCAAACAATTGCATAAATTTTGGATAGTTGAAAATACTAGAAAAGATGAAGAAATTTGTGATGTTCTTGCTCTCGGACTCTTGTATGTATTTTTTCTCCAAAGTGACGTCTCTTCCTTCAAAAATAGGCTTAGTCTTTCTTTTATATATGTTGGGTAGGTCTAGGGACAAACCTTTTCCCGGGAAAAATAGAAGAAAATCGTGTCAATGGCACCCACTAGGGCGTTGCCCAAAATTCAGCTACTGTTTCCAGTGCCACATGTGGCGCAAGACACTGCTTGTGGCACCCAAATGCCCATTTCGTCTGGTTTTATTTGTTTTGGCTCTAATTTTACACGTTTTGCCCTCACTTGCTCCTGAATCATTCCTACACATAAAAACACTTCAAATTAATATAATCATAGCATTTAACATTCCAAATTCACGAAACAAAAGTAAAATATGGGGCGATATTCATAAAAATATATATGCTTTAAGCCAAACATCAACGTGTTCCGCAATTAGTTATCTTAATATGTCTTCGATAGTTTTCTCGTCCCTTTGTTGATCATTCGTGTGTTATGTTGACTTTGAGGGGTCCCCTCCCGGGACTATCGAGGAGAATTTTGAGATGAAGGGATTGGAGTTCCACCCTCCTGTTGATTCTGTTGGTTGTTGTCATTGGCACTCGACATGATTGTTTGACAGAAAAGTGAATTTGGAAAGTAAAAAATTATCAGATTTTCAGAACTAATTTGTTTAACTCAAAATATGTCTTCTGGTCAAAACCCAATTTTAGAAGAAAACATTTTACTAATAACCAAGTTTAGCTTCACTTTCTTAATGGTATCAAAGAAAAATAACAATAATAACTAAGGAAATAATTGATTGCAAGGTTAAAGTAGAGAATTTCGAGAAAGAAAAAAGTAAAGTGTATATTTCAATATTGTCCAGATGTATCTCTACAAATAATATTATGTGCCCTTATATAGGAATATACAATAGTATCAGTTTCCCCCATAATATGAGCTAATTATAGGTATTAATGATGTTGATTACCCATTATTTTGGATTATCATAACGGATGTATTTATTGCTATAAATGTTACACATGTTACGATTCTCCTTTCTTATTTCATTTTGGTCCATGTATCTTTCATTCTTTCTACTATTTATTCATTCTTGGCAAGCTATTAGATTCGGTATTGTCTTGGGGGAGTTTCTTCCAATGCCTTTAACTTACTCTATCAAATAAGATTGTCATGTGTTGGTGTATCATTTGTTCTATGCGTTATGCCCTATTACCAGTCTAATATTTACGTATAACTCTTTTTCATCGCCAATACAAAGGGCCTTTTGACTGGACATACCAACGGATGCCCAACGAAAACCATTATATTTATGAATTTCAAAGGCAAAGATTTAATAAATTCGAAGTACATCTTTTTAGACTTGGGAAAATGATTTAGGCTTTTTAAGGCACTTCAAAGTTTCTGATTCTATTGCGAAACTTTCTTAGAGTTTGTCCCAAACTCTGCTAGAAGCAGTACTATGAATTGTTACTCTTATTTTCTCCCTTCACTTCTTTTTCTCAATTCTCGGCTATATATGCAGTATTCTATCATCCTCTGTATATGTGATTAAGTCCCTCCTTTTAGATGAGATTAGCATATTAATTCCAGTATTAAAAATTATAAGGTACAAGTATTCATTGCTTGATTATTGATATTAGTTAATACCAATATAAATTTTATAGTAAAGCACCATCCACAATACTTCTAAGTCATGAAACGATTAAATAATGAAGTTCATAATATATACATTAATACACCACCTCAACAACTGTATCTACACTATACTCGATTTTCTTCATTTAATAAACTATAAGAATAAAAGAACAATTCACTGTATTTGATTTATCCACTTTAGTTTGTACAGTAAAAGGTTTCCTATACTTCCTCCTATTTCGTATTCATGAAATATCAAACAAGAACAAGTCACCCTAAAACTAAAATCC
Source organism: Nicotiana benthamiana (assembly GCA_034376525.1). Lineage (NCBI taxonomy): Eukaryota > Viridiplantae > Streptophyta > Magnoliopsida > Solanales > Solanaceae > Nicotiana > Nicotiana benthamiana. The sequence goes on along the minus strand of CM067324.1, from coordinate 125,526,376 downwards.
AAATTGCAAACCCCTTCTTTTTTGTTCCCTTTTTTTTTTCTTTGTCAACCTTTTCTTTTAAAAGGAAAAAAAACCTTCTTTTTTACTGGACATGAAGATGAAAAAAGAGTAATTTACTAAGACGTTTTACTTTAGACACCACGGTTAATCATCTCCATGTACTGCTGCATAGACTGTTGTCTCTGTATTCTCATATCTTCATTGAACTTCTTAATAAACGCCTCCACTCGCCGATTCAACTCGTCGGCACTCGGCGACGGCTCTTTCAGCAGCTTCGCCGCTGAAGGAGACGGGGAAGCCGATGGCGAGCCGTAATTTGTTCGGTCCTTAAACGTCTCCGACTTAAGCACGTGCCTCTGGTGGTGTTGCTGCGGTTGCTCAAAGGTGGTGGAATTCTCGCTTTCCTCCGGAGCGTCCACCGTCACGTGACGTCTGTGGTCTTGAAAGGTATCTGATTTCTTCAGGTGTCTCGTGAATGGCACGTGACGCCCCTCTGTTATCATCTTCCATGTGTTCTCTAATGTTTCCGGCTTTTTCGACCTTGCCACCCTCAGTGCCTTCAGCCCTGAAATTATCATTCATTTAATTTACTGATATTAGTTTCAAAATTTTATTTTGCAAAGATAAAACTTTATCTGAATAAATGGATCGGAACAAGAGATAAGGGTGCTAGTGTGACGTCGACGTGATTTTCAGATGACGCCATTTGCGGCGTTTGCTTTATATAGCTAACAATATACTCGTGTACTTTTCTCATAACATCCATACCCCGCTAAGTGGGATTATACTGAATTGTTGTTGTTGTTTTTCTCGTCACGTCCCGTTTTTTGTAAGGATTCGGAATAAAAAGGACGAAAATACCTTATTTTTATGTGAATTGGAGATTCTAAAAGGCTTTGTGAATAGTAATAAAACTATTGAATATAACATAAAATGCATTTTTGTTTACTTTGGTTTCATGAATTTATGTGACACAATTAATATTTAAATAGCAAAAACTGATTTTTTTTATTATTCATAAAAATATTTGAAATTATTAACTATTTCAAATTACTATAATTTTTTCTTATACCAAAAATGCAAACATATAAAAATATTTGAAAGTGGTTTATGCCAAAAAGAAAATATCGTGACTTCAAAAATGGTCTAGTAAATGAGTACTAAATAAATATGTTTGTCTTTTTCACGTACCTTCAGGATTCGTTTTCACAGGCGGTTTCCGGTTACCGAACCTGGAAGAAACCAGAGGTTTCTCTGTCGCCTTCAGCAGAAGAAGCTCACTTTCAGTTTCAGTTTCGGGCAACGGAGCCTCAACAGATTTCGAAACCACAATTGAGTCAGTGTCAACAGACTCATCATTCACACCTTCATCTTCAGGATTCGCATCCTCAACACTAGAGCCGTTCACCACCACAGGCTTAACCTCCATCACCAGCTGTTCGTTCACCGGCAGCGGCGGGGCCGCCTCGACCATTTGCTTCACTACACTTTGGACTGAATGAAGCTCCGAATGAGTAATCGCTATCAAATCTGACTGTGAAGGTGTTCTAGCAGTAATCAACGGCTGAAATTGCTCGCTGGAGCTGGACTCCTTATGGTTCGAGGAGCGAGAAGTTGCCGCGATGATGATGATAATACCGTTGATCACAACGTAGAGGTACGGAGGTTTAAGCCAAGCTATAACGGCACTCCAAATAGTTGGGAGTTCATAAAAAACTAATGGAATAGACGCTTTTAATACCATCGCTAAGGAAACTGCACCAATTGATATTAGTACAACCTTGAGCGATAGAATTAAACTGTTCGTCGACGGCGCCATTTTAACTTCCCCGATAACCTTAACGAAATTATTTGCTTTCCGGTGAGTGTTTTGAGTTTTACTGTGAGTGTTAATAACTGTAAGGAAGAGCAGGTGAAGTGGATTGGTTATGCAAAAGAGCTTTGGGGGTTGAGGAGTATAAATAATCGTGGAGGGTCGGGGACGCGGTTTGTGGGCTATGTGTAATCTGGACCGTTGATAGGGGAAAAGGGGTAAAGAGAGGGTTGATTCTGGGCTGAGCTGGATCAAGAGTTGCCACATGTGAAGGATGAAGGCTGGCCCACGTATTTGCTGATTTACGGTATTTATTATGGATAAAGCAATTTGTTCTCTAATTTAATTTAATTGTTTATATTAAAGATTGCAGTCAATTTCTTTTAGAGATAACGAGCTTTTAGATATCTTGGGCTTCGCTCAAAGTGAAAATTATGTTTGAAAATGGAATTATTTTTATATTTAAAGACTGTAAGATCCATTTTATGAACAAAGTGAAAAAAGAATATTCAAACGGGTATATTAGGTGAGCTGTGTTTTTGTCGCTGGCAAAAGGGAAAAGGAAAAGAAAAATAAAACAAATTGATGTACTTAAGTCTTGTCAATGTCAAAATCGAACTCTTGAGTCTTGAACTGTTTTATGTAAAAAGGAACAATAACTAAGCCGTATATCCAAAACACTCCAAGATATATTTCATATTAGAAAAAGAAGCAAATGGCACCTAAAAGATGCATGCACTTATATCATTTACCTTTTTTTTCATTCATCTTTCTCATATTAAGCTCCCAAGTTGGCTTCAAATAAATCGTATGTCTAAGAAAACTAAAATAAAACGAATTTTCTAACGAACTGGATGGAAGTTTATTTAAATATTGATCGTTAGGCTATTACAAGAGTCATGCGAATTAAGGTGTCACTTTGTTTTGTTTTTTTTTTAAATTTCTGAACTATAGGTAATTTTCTTAACTATGCAGTTTGCATCACTAACCTGAACTATTTTGAGATTTGGCACAGATTCAAAATAAAGCTTCTTTCTTTAATTTACAAGTGGAATGGCGTGTGGGGTTTGGCAGTGAAATGAATGCAAGTGTAACTCAGAAAAATCTTTCTAGAAATGTAAAGTTTCCTGCAAAAGTCAGGTAAATTTTCTTAACATGCAAGTAGTACTTCAGGGTACAATAGTATTATTCTTGACGTGTCAACAACTTTTTGATTATTAAATATTCAGCGACACCCACACACATACACACTTTATAACGGTCAATTTGAGGACCGTTAGTAGCGGAACCTTTGTAGCGTGATTTAGAAGCCCGGTCCTATGTTGGCTCCATTCCTCACGTACCCACAATTCTCACAAACACAACTGACTAATGGACCCGACAATGGGGTACACCCCTAGCCGACCAATTGCCTTTTTCGTTATTGGTACTTTTCTTTCTCTATCTACAATCTTCCCAAAGGGAAACGAATGCTTGAAGAGGAGTGAAATTATCTTATCCTAAACTTCCCAGGGAGGGTTTACTTCGTTTTAATATATCTAATATAATTTTATATATAGGGTTTATAAAAATTAATTTACCTTTATCTGATGAAGATATAATATTGATAATGTTTTTAATAGAGTCTTCGCTAAAAAAACATAATCATATCTATTTTTTTTAAAAACTACGATAGTAAAAAAGAATCCATGAGAAAAAATACAGCAACTACAACCAGAATATAAGATAATCAATGCAACAAAAACAACAAGTAACAGTAAATATTTAAAACTATAAAATAATACTAGACTACACTAGTACTACATGTACAGAAAAGTGATATATGTACGAAAGAGAAATATGTCTGACTTTTTACTAATTTATTATTCCAATCCTCGATCTTTAATATTTCCATGAAGGATTATGTTTTCGGTAAGATGATGTCGTTAAATTTTAATTAGTTTGCATGCTGTATCACTAAGCTCATTATATTTTATTATTATAGGTATAAAGTTAAAATCTCGTTAAAGAGTGAAAGCAGACTTTTTGGTCCTACAAAGATGAAGTGCTTAATCGCTTTATTCCTTTATACTGTTTTTAAGGAGGCAACAATTTTCTCTGGGACCACCATTCGTAGAGCATAGATTAACAAGCAACATTTGCTCCAAATTGTTACTTGGAGATCAATCCCGTAATAAATTTGATCAATGCATGAGGGCGAGGTACCGAGTTTGAGATTCGAAGTATTGGTCGATATCGAGGTCAGTAATAATCGAGACCAAAGGAGAAGGACGTGGGGTAAGATCGAAGACAACAAATAACAGAAAGTCGAGATATTCATGACTGGTTGAAGATTATGGCGAAAATCTCAGAATGGATCAAATAAAAAACGGTTAATTAGCCAATTATGGGATTTAGTTCCGCAACTAGAATTGTACCATAGATAGGATTCCACTACTATATAAGGAGGGTCCTAATTATTTTGTAACTACCTTACATTCACGATTATCAAAGCAATACAACACTTTTTAGCTTATATTCTTGTTCATTAGATTGTTATACTTTTAAATATTCTTGCATTGATAAGTCCAAAAGTATTCAAATTTGAGGGCTGAACCCGTTCGAACACTGGTTTGCTTTATTTTATTGTTAATTTTTATTTCTAATTTTTATATCTATCAATTGGTATTAGGTGAAATTACGTATCCTTAAAATCATATTATAAGTTTATAGTTATTTTTAGAGTAAACAGTTTTCCTTTTCTTAAATTTGTGAATTTCACGTTTTCTTGTTTAAATAAAAGAAATTAACTTAATTGCATACAACCGTAAACAATCACCAGCAGAGGAGGCATAAAAATGTAATTTAACTCATTGAAAGAAAAGGTAACGTTTCCCCAATCTAATTGTGAATTTACGAGCGTGGGATAAAATCTTATTTCACATGTGCATTGCCGAAAAGACATAACTTGATATGCCCATAATCTTTTTTTATAGAACATATCTCTTATGATGTTATTTTAAAATTCTGTTACATATAGCGAAATACAAAAGTGTACCCATACATATAACTTGATGGGAATTAGGTGTTGATTTAGCTAACAATCTTTTTTATAGAACATATCTCTTAGTATGATGTCATCTTATTTATAATTCTGTTACATGTTAGGGAGATACAAAAGTGTACACATACATATAACTTAATGGGGATTAGGTGTTGATTTAGACTATCAACCAGTCAATAATGAATACTGCATGGAATCTCATAATCATATGTTTGACTTCTTAATTATTAGTAGGTCTAGGTTTATTATATCAAGACATATATAGTTTACCAAAAATATGCTTAATTAAGCGATGTACATATGATGCATTAATACCGGGTCCTGTGTCTTTTTATCACTTGATTAGCCCCTTTGCATTACTCTCCCGAAGGTCAAAATTAACTTGTATGGGTTCAATTCTGACCAATTACGACCTGCGATGAAGTACGACAAATGTCCGGATATTCTTGAGTCGATGTTTCGAAGGGAACGATCTTAAAGCAAAGGAAAAAGTTGTGCAACCCATGCAATAGTGTAAGCCCATTAAGGGATATTAGAAATATTCCGTCGAATGTTCCTTGTATTTTGTTTTCTTACAATTTTGAAGAGTTTCTCTCTAGTATAAAAGGGGGATAGTAACCTTGTAATAAGGGGGAGAAAAACTTTGGAAAAATCACTATTTGAGAACGGAAAGAAACTTATTAACGATCATCTCTTTATCTAAGATTTACCTATTCATCTTTGATTGATTTGTTCAAAAATGTTTTAATATCTTTTGAGTCAAACAATTTGGCACCGTCTGTGGGTATTTCCTCAACTTCATAGCAACCTGCGATGGCAGGAAAGGGAGAGGCGAGGCTAAAGGCAGTAGTGGATGTCACGAACAACCTCCTGAATTCTCTCAATGAAGCCAGCGGAGAAGACAATTGGAATATAACAACAAGTGTTACACCGGAGGGGGAGATATCACCTCCTCCTCATGGGGATCTAACGATCATGTGCGAGAGGAGAACCTCAACCTCCACAGCAAGAGAAGCGCCACCAGCAGTCAAAAGGCTATTGGAAGAATGGTTAATCAGTGCCTTGAGCAACATGCTCTAGAAGCCCGTCCAAGGAGGCGTCGAAAATGCGCCACTCGTAGAAATCACAGTTGCTGCCGATGAGCAAAACGCTACACGAACAAGTAATACCCGCACTATTACTGATGTAGGTGACGACGCACTTATAGCCATATTAAGAAAAATGGAAGAGATGGAAAATGAGAACAAAACACTCTGCGACCAGATAAAAGAATATCAGGAAAGAGTCAATAAAATACCAGGCACTTCGAAGCTGTTACCAAGACGAGATATGGGTCGATTCATCGAACAGCGGTACAGCAAAGAGGCAGCCCCCCATTCTATTCCGAAAACCTTCAAAATGCCACCATACTTAAAAATATATGAGGGTACCACGGATCCGGAGGACCATTTAATCCATTACATTACTGCTATGAAGAGTAAAAATCTATCAAAAGAACAAATACCATTTGTACTGCTGAAAAAGTTCGGCAAAACTCTCGAGGGGGGGGGAGCATTGACATGGTTTTCCCAACTACAAGCGCAATCGATATCGACGTTCGAGGAGACGATGGATAAATTTCCTACTACTCACGCGGTAGCGAAGAAGGCTGAGGGTAGGTTTAATGATGTCTTCGCCATCAGGCAAACAACAGGCGAGGGACTTCGGTATTTCCTAGAAAGATTCAACAGAGTAAGGATGAGCCTACCGAACGTGTCAGAAGGAATGGAAGTAACAACCTTTCAAAAATGGGTTAAACAGGAACAAATCAAAGACAAAAAAAAACTACTCAGTGGACTTAAGAAGTATCCCCCAACCACGTGGGAAGAAATCCACGCCTATTGCACCGAAGTGAGGGCAGACAAGGACGACCTGGACGACCTGCTTCAGCGATTAACGTCATTCCATACTGAAACAAGGAGATATCGACCCCACGATGGGCGAAGATACCAATTACCACGTTTCAACCGAGAAAGGCATCAACCCTATATCTGCACATCCAATCCTCCACCGCTCCCTTGACATGCAGACTCCGCGCCTCGGCATATCGTATCCTCTCGAAATGAAAAAGTTATGCCTCCATTACTATCGGCTCATAATTTTTGTGTTCCCCCCTCGAAAATAGTGTACACACTGGAGAAGCTCGACACAAAGGTGCAGTGACAGCAAAAGATGAAGTCGGACCTAAACACAAGGAGGTCAAACGTCCTATGTGAGTCACACCAGGAAAAGGGACACAAGACCGATGACTGCATAGGTTTGCGACAGATAGTAATAAGGATGTTAAATCAGAGATACCTGAAAGAACTGCTGAGCGATAGAGGACGAGCCAACTTCGCTCGAGGGCGCGACCAACCCCAAGGACCTCCAACGACAACATCACCAGCTCGTACAATACAAATGATCATTGGTAGTGGTAACGACACGGTAATTAACCATGCAAAATTCACCACCACACATAAGCTCAAACGAACAGTCTCCCACGAATGGTACGCCGACCTCAAAGATAATATCATCTTCGATAAGTCAGATACCGACAATTTTTCTTTCCCTCACTATGATGCTTTAGTTATAACTTTACGCATCGCGGATACCGATGTAAAAATGGAATAATGGTGGATGACGAAAGTGGCGCTAGGATAAAATAATCTCGCATTGCATAACATTAACGGGTTTAGATAATGTATTAGAGCGGACATCTGCGGAAATAATGCTACCTGTCCTGGCAGGAGGGGCTACCCTGGAAACAACATTCCATGTCATGAACTAGGAAACGGCCTACAATGCCATCATAGGAAGACTATGGATACACACCATGCGTGCTGTCCCTTCAAGCTTCTATCAAATAATCAAATTTCCCACCCCATGGGGCATATTCAACATCCTAGGTGAGCCACGTATTGCCCAAGAATTCTACCAGATCACCCAAGGTTGCACACACACCAAACAACTAAAAGGGGCAAGTGCGGAAGCATAACAATCAGCCATGTCGGGGAACCAAACCCGACGTGCAAGTAAAGGCCATCAAAGACTCGGACGTCGTAAAAGCTTGCAGAGAAACCATAGAAGATCTCAACCCCGTCCAGTTGGATGACACCAACAGCAGAAAAAAGGCGTATGCTGGACATAACCTCTTGTAGACAGGTAAGTATCATGAGTTTTTGACTAACAAAGCCGCTTTGTTTGCTTTTTCCCACTCAGATATACCTGGAATCCCAAGGGACATCGCCATGCACAGGCTGAATGTTGATCCACTTTATCCACTAGTACGGCAAATGAGGAGGAAGTTAAATTCCATGATCAATGAGGCGGTCAGCGAGGAGGTTGACAAGTTACTCGCTAAAGGTTCCATTAGAGAATCGAAATACTCCCAGTGGGTGTGGTCATAGTAAAAAAGAATAACGAGAAATGGAGAATATGTGTCCACTTCACCGATTTAAGCAAAGCATTCCTGAAGGACTCTTTCCCGCTACCTCACATCGACCAACTTATTGATGTAACAGCAAGGCACGAACTGCTGAGCTTCCTTGACGCCTACTCCGGGTACAACCAAATTCTAATGGCTGAAGAAGATCAATAAAAGACCACTTTCATTACCCATCGAGGAACGTACTGCTATAAGGTGATGCCATTGGGGCTTAAAAATGCAGGGGCCACGTACCAATGGTTAGTCACCAAATTGTTCAAAGAACAACTCGGTAACACAATAGAGAAACATGCTAGTGAATTTGACAAATAAAGAGGATTACGTTGGTCACTTGAAGGAAGCCTTCGAGATATTAAGGGAGTACTGGATGAATTAAATCTAGCAAAGTTCACCTTCGACGTAACATCAGGAATGTTGCTCGTTTCCTAGTGTCACAAATGGGAATCGAGGTCAACCCGGACTAAATCAGGGTCATCAATGCAATACCGAAGATATTGACCAGCAAAAAGCAGGTGCAAGAATTAATTAGCCGAATAGCCGCCCATTTAAGGTTCATTTCAAGATTCTTGAATAGATGCCACAAATTTTTCAGTGTGCTAAAGAAATTCCACGGGCTGCAACGGAATGAAGAATGTGTCGAATCCCTGAGAAAATTGACAACATATCTATCATCGCCACCACTACTCGTCAAAGCGGACACAAGTGAATGTCTACTTGTGTATCTAGTAGTTTCCGAAGTTTCAGTAAGTGCAGTCTTGGTCCATGAGAACAAAGGTACGCAATCTCCGATTTACTATATCAGCAAAACTCTAATCGATGCCGAAACAAGGTACCCTCACGTTGAAAAACTAGCTCTGGCATTAGCCGAAACAAGGTACCCTCCAATGTCATCCCATAAAGGTGGTGACAACCTTCCCCTTAAGAGGTATCCTACACAAACCCAAACTATTCGGTAGACTAGCCAAGTGGGCTATAGAACTAAGCGAGCACGACATAATGTACCAACCGCGAACTGCCATTAATTCGCAAGTGCTCGCCGACTCCGTTGCTGATTTCAGCACCGAAGTATTGCCCGAGGTAGAACTAGAAGCACTCCACGCTTCCACACATACCTATCTCCGTGTCCTTAACACTGAAGGTGTCTCTAATGCCTCATGATCAGGACTAGGACTCGTCCTCGAGGTCCTTATAGGTGAAGTAATTCTCCAGTCCATATGATGCCCCAAGATGACCAACAACGAGGCCGAGTATGAAGCTGTGATTGCAGGTTTAATGTTAGCCCTCAAATATGGCGCTCGACGACTCGTCCTCCACTGTGACTCTCAACTCGTGGTGAATCAAGTCACCGGGACTTTCCAAATTAAAGAGCAAAGACTACAAAGATACCAGTCTAAAATCCACAAACTACTGCCAGAATTCGACGAATGCCACTTCGACCAAGTACCCAGGACACATAATATCGAAGCGGATGGCCTCGCTATACTAGCTGTGGCAACCAAGAATAGCAATAAGGAAAACATGGTAACCCTTCTTCATTCTGCAATAGACCACGTCGATGTACACTCTATAAACTTAACTTGGGACTGCCGTAACCGCTTTGTAGCCTATTTGCAGGATGGAACGCTACCGCAAGATAAAAAAGCCAAAAAACTCTGGGTGCAGGAAACCTGATGCAGCCTAGTAAATAGTGATCTCTACAAAAGAACATTCAAACAACGCGAGTATTGGAAGAAGTACGCGAAGGGAACTGCGGTGCTCATACGGGAAAACATGCCCTCGTCTGATGCATCATCCGCGCCAGGTACTACTGGTTCACCACAAAAAAGAAGCCACCGATTATGTCAGGAGATGTGAACAATGTCAAAAATACGTCTCTATGATACATCAATAAGGGGAACTCCTTCATTCCGTCGCTTCACCATAGCCATTCATAAAGTGGGGAATGGACATAGTCGTCCCCCTCCCAGCAGGACGAGGAAAGGTACACTTCTTTTTGGTTCTAACTGATTACTTTTCTAAATGGGTGGAAGCAGGTGCCTACACTCATATACATGAGCATGAGGTCATTGCATTCATATGCAAAAACATTATATGCCATTTTGGCATCCCCAAAGAAATCAGCTGCCACAATTGTCCTTAGTTCATCGGAAAGAAAACGACTGAGTTTATCGAAAAATGGCACATCAAACGAATACTCGCCACGCCGAATCACCCTGCTGCCAATGGTCAAGCTGAATCATCCAATAAAGTAATATTGAATATATTGAAAAAGAAGCTTGAGGATGCTAAGGGGCTATGGCCTGAACTGCTACCAGAAGTGTTATGGGCATACTGCACTACTCCAAAAATAGCACAAGAGAAACTCCATATTCACTGGTCTACGGGAGTGACGCAGTTATACCCGTCGAAGTCGGATAATCCAGTTTTAGGTTCTCCAACGAGCGGACCAAGCAACGACAAAAGTAGGCTACAAAATCTGGATGAAGTCGAAGAAAGGATAGACATTGCCTACATAAGAATGGTAGCCCAGAAGTAGCAAGCAGAAAGATACTACAACAAGAGACCAAAGGTGCGACCGCTCAAAGTAGGAGACTACGTCCTCAAGGCTAAAACACAAGCATCAAAAGACCCTAATGAGAGAAAATTGGGGACAAACTGTGACAGACCATACAAAATCATAGCTGCAAATACAAAAGAGCATTCCAGTTAGAAACAATGGAGGGAAAGACACTCCAAAACAGTTGGATCATCGCCCACCTAAAGTACTTCCACTTTTAAAATTAAGGCATCACCTAAGTCATACTCTTTTTCCCTCACCCGGGTTTTGTCCCAATCGGGTTTTTTCGGAGAGGTTTTTAACGAGGTGGCAAGGGAGACACCCCTAGATTCTACGAGCTGTTCATTGCCTCGACCCGTCGATATAATCTCCGGGGCAAAGTAATAAAAGGACTACATATAGATAATCAGACTCCATTGCATGTACAGAATCAAATCTCCATTTTATGTACATAATCAACTCTCAATTGTATGTACAGAATCAAATCTCTACGACGAACTGAATTCGACCTCATTCGAACTATGATAGGATCTCACTTTGATGGTAGTTCGAAGCAACATCCTAATGGCCAAAGTAATCAATGACGAAATGACTTCGACCTCGTTCGAATTACGGCGAGGATCTTACTTCCAAGACAGTTCGAAGCAACATCCCAATGGCCAAGGCCATGTATGACAAAATGAGTTCGGCCTCGTTCGAACTATGATGAGGATCTTACTTCGATAAAAGTTTGAAGCAATATCCTAATGGCCACGGCCATCGACGACAAAATAAGTTCAACCTTGTTCGAACTAAGACTAGATCTCACTTTGATGATAGTTCGAAATAACATCCCAATGGCCAAGGCCATCAATGACAAAATGAATTTGACCTCGTTCGAACTACGACGGGGATCTTACTTCAATAACAGTTCAAAGAAACATCCCAATGGCCGAGGCCATCAATGACAAAATGAGTTTGACCTTGTTCGAACTACGACAAGGATCTTGCTTTGATAATAGTTTGAAGCAACATCCCAATGCCAAGGCCATCGAAAATAAAATAAGTTCGAACTACGACAGGATCTCACTTCAACGGTAGTTCGATGCAATATCCTAATGGCCAAGGCCATCGATGATGAAATGAGTTTGACCTCGTTTGAACTACGACGAGGATCTTACTTCGATAACAGTTTGAAGCAACATCCCAACGGCCAAGACCATCGACGACAAAATAAGTTTGACCTCATTAAAACTAGGATAGGATCTCACTTCGACGATAGTTCGAAGCAACATCCCAATTGCCAAGGCCATCGACGACGAAATGAGTTCGACCTTGTTCAAACTATGACAAGGATCTTACTTCGATGACAGTTCGAAGCAACATGACCAAGGCCATCGACGATAAAATAAGTTTGACCTCGTTCGAACTACAACATGATCTCACTTTGACGACAGTTCGAAGCAACATCCCAACGGCCAAGGCCATCGATGACGAAATGAGTTCGACCTTATTTGAACTACGACGAGGATCTTATTTTGATGATAGTTTGAAGCAACATCCTAGTGGCCAAGTCCATCGACGACAAAATAAGTTCAACCTCGTTCTAACTACGACGAGATCTTACTTCGATGGCAGTATAAAGCGACACCCTAATGGCCAAGGCCATCAACGATGAAATGAGTTTGACCTCGTCTGAATTACAATGGGATCTTACTCCGATGACAGCTCGAAGAAACATCCCGATGGCCTAAGCTATCAAAAAGTAACCCCGGTATCAAAAACATTGCAAAGAAGAGCAAATCAACAAAATATATTTTCATATTGCATCAAAATATTATTTATAATATTCACAAACGGGCTCAAGTTTTCCCTCTACAACAGTCCCAAAATAAAAGCAGAACAAGAAAAGACTATACGTCATCCCCAGTAGGACAAACATCTTCGTACCATGAGTACGAGGCAAATTGATTCTCGTTGTCAAAGTTAATGTCGCCCCCGTTAAGTGTATGAGGGTCGTACCTGCAAGCCTTACGAGCTGCGGTATGCACGGCCTGAAGCTCCGCTTTACTATCCCCTCGGTGTGAAAAGACCTATACACATCTAGACGAGCCAAAACATGGACCCACAACTTATATAGACGACGAGGCACGGCCGGATCAGCTGAGGTACGAGATATAGAAGGCTGGGAATGTTGGGCTGCATCCTGTGCCCTCAACGAGGCAACCTGCACATTCAGTACAGATAGCTCCGCCTCCAATGCTTGAACACACCTGTACAGCCCCGCAACTTTAAGGTAGAGGCCTCCCTCTTCCCAACCAACTCTGACCTAGAAATACGAAGGGCGTATTCCAAAGACAATGACTCAGAAATAGCCACCGCAGCTTATCAGCATTAACGTCCATCTCACCCCTAAGCCCTTTGATCTCGCTTGATACTCAACTTAACGGTCATGTCAGCCACCTTCGCCTGCAAATCGGCATTCTCAGCGATCATCCCCTTGCTCAACTAGAGCTCATTCTCCTTCACCTTAAGAGAGGCCTCCAGCTCGCTACTACGGGCAACAACCCTGACGAGCTCCTCATCTATCTCCCTCAGCTCTTCGACCTTGTGCTCCAATTGGTCCTTCGCTACTTAAGCCCCTCGCGGAACACCAGGAACTTGGGGTCCTGATGATAGATGTCGGCCATCGCCTAATGCTTAGCACGATATTGCTGATTTTTGGACGACATCTTCTCATAAAGGCATGTCCTCTTTCTCTCTAAGTGTTCTCTCTCAATCTCTGTGACGAGGTTCTGGAAAAAAAAGAGAGAGAGGAAGGGAGCTAGAAATAAAATGCAAAATGACGATCACCGCATAAATCCAGTAACGAAAAAGGGAAGAAAAGGCACCTACTTGCAGGGCCATATCGGCGACCTTTTGAGGCAATTCCACATTGCGATGACTTATCGCCCCAAGTATCTCGATTTCGAGAATAGCACATAGAAGAGCTAGAGTAGAGGTGACTTGCTTGCTGTTCAACAGCAAGTTGTAGTCCCCCTGGATGACTATGTGATAGTAATATCTGTCCATTCTAACCTCAACATCGGTATAGCGACCCAAGAGCTCATTGACGTCCTCTAGGTGGATATCCGAACCTGAGCTGTCACCCTTGATATGACTCCCGCAAACATTTGACGCGCACTACCCTCAACAGAGTGCACCGAGTCGGCTCCTGGAAAAACTCCTTCCACTCGGGTGGACCTCCCCAATAAAATGGCATCAGCCATAAAAACAAGTTCAGGGAATGTCTGCGACACAGTGCTCCTATAAACGTCCATGGCCACGCCCTTTCCGAGTTCAACCTACATCTTTTCTCGACAATGGCTCGTCCCCATTAGAAGATTCATCCAAAGGGTGTGAGGCCGGTACCGAATAAGCCTCTTCCCTCACGGCCACGACTTGAGACGGTCATTCTAATTGGATAGGTTGAGGGTGACCCTCTTGAATAGACTCGTTCGAAACAAACCACGTATCTCCATTAGCGACGACTTGACGAAAGGCAGGGACCGGCGCCCTTCGTGTTGAAGCTCCTCGACCTAGAAAGGGAAACATTCGACTGAGGGTACTCGAGGGTTGTATCTCTTCACGAAAGCGGGCCAATCCCGAGTCTCCGCTGCATGAGGCAATAAACAGGCCACCCAATCCCTGATACCTGCAATAGGGCTAGGCGAACATCCCATAGATGCAAATAGAAAGCATGAAAACTTTATAATAAATATAGAGGGAGGAAAAATAAAATGAGTGCCGACAGTTACGAGCTCCATTCTATCATTCCGGAAACCTAGTGGCATTGAAAATGACATGCTCGATTTTAACAAAGAAATACTTGTGCCAAAACTTCCAACTTGCCTGGTCATCAGTCCCGACCATTAAACCCTTCGTACCATGAAGCCTCAAGTTCACCATGGTACCTCTATGAAAGCCGCGCGTAAACAAATGCAAAAGATGGTGGACAAAAATGTCACACTCCGCCAATTCTGCATACTTGGTCAGTAGCAGAAGTACCTTGAGCGTATATAGTGAAAGCTCTGCCAGACGGACTTGGTAGAATCTACAAAATTCTTCTGCCAAAGGGAAAAGAGGAAAAGTATAACAAATCATGAAAGGGTACTCATAGAATGCATAGTATTCAGGTCTATGAACATCTACATAGTCTCCCTCGCCAATACCATCTCTACATGAGCAGGGATGTCGTACTTCACACGAAGAGCATTGATATGAATCTGCTCTGTCTTAAAGTATACGAGGGCCGGAGTAGGAGGAGGATCTTTAAGGAAGTTGCTTCGAGACAATGGATGCCTCGGCAGCAGCTCCTCTACCGTGGGAAAGCTGTCGCCCTCCTCTACCATCATTTTCATCACCACCAGGAGGAGACGCCATAGATAATGGGGTGGCCTCAGTAACTTCCTCGTGAGAATGACGAGACTTTAGTATGATATCATTTGACGGGATATCAACACAGAATGAAGAAGGAAGAATAAGCTTTAAATGAAGAACGTAAGAAGGAACAAATGGATATAAGAGCAAATGCGGAGGGGGTGCAAGAAATTACGAAAGTGAAATGGCCAAAGTTTTTCGGAAAAACAAACCCCTCGCCTATTTATAGGGTTAAGTGGCATCAGAATCGAGGCGGCAGGTCACAAAGCAGCACAGGAATTGAAGCATCAAGTCGTTAGTCCCTACCTTTAAAACCTGCATAATGATGACCCATGTAAAGTTGACATCATTTCCCGGTGAAATATATCACTCGGTGTTTTGATGAACACGTTGACCATCTTTCGTTCGCCACACCACACTGTTTCAACGGATCAAATTTCTCCATAAGAAAGCACGAATTCCGCTCATCGAGGATGCATTCGGTCGCAATCCCGACAAGCAGAGGGACTAACTGTATGGGTCCAAATTTGACCAACCACGACCTGCGACAAAGTACAACAAACGACCTTGTATCCTCTAGTCAACGTTTCGAAGGAAACGACCTTAAGGGAAAGGAAGAAGTTGTGCGACCCATGTAATAGTGTAAGCCCATTAGGGGGCATTAGGAATATTCCGTTGAATATTCCTTGTATTTTATTTTCTTATAATTTAGAAGAGTTTCTCACTAGTATAAAGGAGGATAGTAACCTTGTAATAAGGGGGAGAAAAACTTTGGGAAAATTACTATTTGAGAACGGAAAAAAACTTATTAACGATCATCTCTTTATCTATTACTGCTTCTAGAAAGTATTATATTCAGCTAAGATTTACTCCTTCATCTTTGATTAATTTGTTCAAAAAAAATTTAATATCTTTTGAGTCAAACATAACTCAGATCAAAATCCCCTCCACATAATCGCTAAATCATATTCGAACTTCATCCATCTAGGGGATATTAGTTACATAAATAAGTAACTGAAAAATCCAAAATTTACAAATTATATGATTTATTTATCCAGCTTAATTAAACTAAAGTGCCACGTGGGAACTCAACACTGTTATTGTTTAATTTATTTATTTATGGAAAAATCGAGTGCAAGTAAATACTTTCTGAAACGGTGAATATGATAGAAATTAAAGTTTGATAGTAACAGTTTTCTATTCTCGTCAACTTACAAGTAAAGTACAAAGTTCTTGACAAGAGAGGAAATGTCGAAAGAAGTAAAGTAGTTGGGGCCTGGGGAGTGAATTCAGTATACATTTATTTCATTCATATTTGGTTGAGGAAGCAAACACTCCTTATTTGCAGTTTACTGTTAGTACCGTCCATTTAATAGGTAACTGCCACCTCATTGCTTATACATACGTACCTACGGGAGAGGAAATAACAAGATAAAATTCTTTTTGACTTTGTAATTCTACGAAAAAACAGACTTAGTTGAGTAATAATTATATACAACTTCACCTTTCATAGGAGATAAGGTATTAGAAGTATATTTCATGATCCATTAGAATTTCGCAATGTCCCATAAGTTTCCAATGCATTACAGTAATGGAGAAATTAATACATGCATGAATCCAGAATTGAAATTGATCAACACAATTCCTACTTGTAGTGCTTGAACATAATTTCTGTTTAGTCTACAGTTCTTTTAAACATTTTGTTAAAGAAGTGCAGACAAAAAGAAATTTCAAAAATAAGAATAAAATTGCCGGCCTACAAAACGACAATATCTTATATACTTTTATTTTATTCGTTAAAGTGAAATATATCGAATTTCTTCGCGAGGAAGGAAATACATATTCGTAGTTTAAGAGGATGATATAAATTACAAAACAACAAAAGGTGGTGATAAATTGTTTTTGAAATTTATGTTTGAATTTTTAATTTTCCCTTTCTTCCCCTCATTCTTTTCCTCGCAAGTGATGCAACTAGTAAACACAAAGTATCTTGAACTAAGGTAGGGCATACATATTGACATTTATCATAAATAATATCTTGTCAATTTGGAAGATCTTATATATTTATAGAGTTCTTTTGACATACGAAAAGTATGGGAATCCATCTTCTAATAATTACAGGATTTTAAAATTAGTATGTTCACATAATTTTATGGAGGGGGAATGCATAGATTATAAATTTAACTAGCTACCAACTGTCAAGTAGACATTTCAATTATCTGAAGTACATACTTTCGAGAAATGCAAAACCTTATCTATGGCAACCAAATGACTCATAAACCATGTTGGGGTAAGCCGCTCCAAAAATACGATCAACATAGTGTTTATCCGTAAAATGATACACTTTAATTAATATATAATTTATTGAAAAATGAATTAATTTGATCCTAACACAATAGATGCATTAGACAAAGATGTAAGACCTAGCCTTAAAATTGAAATGAAACAACAAATATCTTGATCTCGGGCATAGAGCTGTCGAGGGCAGTAAGAACATTGTAAATAAGTAAGAAAGTAAAATGTTATTGAGCTTTTGATAGGATATAGTATATGCCTTTCCAAAAATTTGTGTCCCTTACAATGATAGTAGAGCTTACTTTTATAGTTGCACCTAAGGAACAAGGTCCTAGGATCGAGCCCCTCTTTAATGACAATTATAAGGGCCATTGAAAAATGTGTAACGGCAGGCAAAGAAAGGCATATTCCTTGTAACGGTAGTGTACTTAATATTGTAGAATATTCCTCATTAAATGCTACCGGATGACAGATATTTATTTCATCTTTATGAGTAGCATTCTCTCCGGTAACAGATGAGATAGTTGCCTCCGGATCAAGCTACCTTCGGTTCCATGTGCCACTTTCTCTCCAATCATTTAATATAATAATATTTCACACTATACAAATAGTTCCCCTACTTTCTAGTGGTATAATTTTGTGTCACCGGGAAGTTGGTAGAAATACCTTTTTGGCGGAATTCTTTTTGATCCCTTCTGAAAAGTTTCTGACAGTTGATTAGATGCACGTCTCTCTGCATTTAAAGCCCAAACGCACGTCATCCCACGATTGAACATCACTTTTGCGGGTTATCGAAGTAATTATGGCCACGATTTGCCTATACCTTTACTTATACGCATCATCTTCTTCATTTACACTTCATAATTCTCTACACTTTCTCAAACTCTCTTGCTCAACACGTACTTTGTCTTCGGCCTTTCTTTACCTTCTTCTTAAGAGAAAACCTTCCCTCATTTCTGATAAAAAATGGTTTTTTCTTCTAGAAACTCTAGTTCTTCAAAAAAAAAAAAGGATAAGGCTAATGATGTTGCTCCTCTACGGTGAGCTCCATCATCCCAATATCTTGTCACTACCAAAGACTTTAAAGAGAAGTAACCTTCTGCTCATCCTCGTATAAAAGCCGTTAGTGTATACTCTTCTTCCATCTGCCCTTCTAGTATTCCTGCTGTGAAGGAAGACTACTATTGTCAAGATTTATATATTATCGCTCCTAACTTAGCGGAGCGGATAACCTTACCCTAGAAGGGTTTCTACATATTTTTACATATATCCCTTCACTTTGGGACCATTATCTTTGAGTGGAGAGCTTGACTCCGTCATTGTGGAGTTCTGCATCCGCTACAACGTGTGCTTGGCACAAGTAAGCCCTTCTGTGTGGATGATAGTCGCTTGTCTTCGATGTCTGTGCCAGGAGATGGGAGAAGATATAACCTTAGCTCGATTAATGAACCTCTGTTCCCTCGAGATCTTCCATAGGGAATTGATAATGGCCGAGGGTGGACGAAATGAAGGAATGTTGGGATCCAAGCTTAGCTTATGTAAGGCCATTTCCGTCGGGATACCTATCATATCTGCATGAGACCATGCAAAACATTTAGCATTAAATTTAAGAAATTCAATAAATCTAGACTTGAAGTTCGGGGTGCAGTACTGTCTCCAAGTGGAATTTCCTCTCCAAGAACTTTTTGAATAATGCGACTTGCTCAAGTTCTACCACTGTGGAATTTGTTGCATCTGTCTTATCCGGTACCTGGAAATACCTTGGCATTTGATGGGATCTCGACGACTCTTCCCCCTTGTTGACTTTGCTTGATTTTGTAATAGGCACTGGTTCCTGTAATTTCTATACGGCATGCTCCTTCCCTTTACTACTGGAGACTGAGATTACATTCATCTCTCTTGCTAGCGATTGGTCAACTCTTATTTTTTTTAATTCCATCGGGAGTTAGGAAATTTAGCAACTACTGATATGTCGATGGCACAACCTTCATCTCGTATAATGACGATCTACCCAGGATAATATTGTATCCCTTATCTCCATCCACTACCTCGAAAAGGATCGTGTTCATCACCCCTTCAACAGTCGTGGGTAGCAGGATTTATCCTCGCTTCATCAAACTCGCTAAGTTGAACCCGAAGAAGATTTTTGTAGCTAGAATAATGCTTCCGGTGAGCTTGGATTGCTCCAATACCCTCCATTGTATGATGTTGGTTGAACTTCCTAGATCCACCTGAATATATTTAAATTTATAATCTAAGACATTTAAAGCGATTACAAATGCATCATTGTGCGGTAGAAACAATCCATCAATGTCTCCCATAGTGAAAGTATTGCCGTCTTCAGCAACTTCTCAGAGACTCTTGTCGTAGGTTACTGACATCTTTACATTTTTTGCTGACAAGAATGTAACCCCGTTAATCTCGTTTCCCCTAATAATTTGTTGATCGTTAGGCGCGGGGAATCTTCTTATTTTTTTGAAGGTTCTGCATTATCACGATTGCAATCATAGTTGTTTTTAGCACAGTCATTTAAAAATACCATGAGATAGCCGTTTTTCAGTAATGTCGTCACCTCCCCACGTAAATTCTGGAAGTCCCCACTAGGTGACCATTTGTACCGTGGTATTCACACCATAAATTAGGATCCCTATGGCTGGAATCAGATCTTATTAGCTTTGGGAAACGTGATTCTTTAAATTTCCTCATAGCCGACATCAGCTCCACTATACTGACATTGAAGTTGTATTCATAAAGTCTGGTAGGAAGAATCTCGAGAACCTGACATTTTCTTGTCCTGTAATGACTTGTTGTTTTGGTCGCGATCATTTCTCCTTTGGTTAACGAACCTATATGCCGAGTGAAAACATTTGCCACATCCTTCAGCCCGTCATAGGGAAAAAATTGACTCCTCGAAGACAGACAATCTATGTTAAAATCATCTTTTGTTTTTCTTTATTCTTCTCCTGGTCCTTACCCTTAATCGACACCGGCAAATTGAGCTGATCATCTTCAATCTTGATCTTTGATTCGTATCGGTTGTGAACATCAGCCCAAATGATTTCTTGGATCTCAAGCAAACTTTCTTTTAAGTTTCGGAAAACATTGGAACTTCTCAGATTTAGACCTTTGGTGAATGCTTCAGCTTCCCATTCGTCCGGAACAGCTGTTAGCAACATCCTTTCCTTTTGGAATCTGGTTACAAACTTCCGCAGCAACTCGGAATCTCCTTGTGCAATCCTGAATATATCAGCTTTTCAATCATGTACCTTTCTAGCCCCGACATGGGCCTTGATGAAAGAATCTGTGAGCATCTCAAAGGAGTCTATGGAATGCTCGGGGAAAATCAAATACCACGTTAGGTCTCCCTCCGTGAGAGTCTCCCCGAATTTCTTCAGCAAAACTGACTCAATTCTGTGGGGAGCTAAATTGTTCCCCTTCACCGCCATAGCCTTGGTGGTGATATGCTCCCGAGTATTTGAATTCCTATCATATTTTGACATGTATGGCATTTTGAACCGCTTTGGGAACAATTCTGTGTCCCGCTTAGTTTATATGGAAATTATGTATACTTCTTTGAGATTGGCCCTTTCACCATTGGTAATACGCCGGGAATTTGATCTATTCGGGCTTTGACTTCCCTCGTATACAACATGAGTTTGATTTTGAAGGGATCGATCTCGTTGTTGTGACCGGATCCGCTCCTCCCAGCCCCACCGGAGTCGACTTCCCTCTCGGGGTGTTGTTGTCGACCCTCTGTGTTATTTTATTTGTGGGAGCATTGGGAGGGATTGGACGTCGTCCATTCGCATTGTTGGAAGCACCTGACAATGCCTTCTTCAGCTCTATCATGACCTTATCATGTCATGTGAGATGGCCTAAAATGGCATCTTGTTGCTCCTGGAAGACTCTTACTGCTTCGATGACGTGCTCTTCTTCAGCATCATCAGGATTAGCCTCTCAAACTTGTCACATATACCGTATATCATAGACTGATGTGGACTCATTTGCCTTCACTGCGGGTATCATTGATTGAATCCTCGGGCTTAGAGAGATTTCCTTGGGCCTCAATATTGTGTGTGTTGTTAACACCATTATCTATTGTTTTCTTTGATTTTTGCTAAGAATTAACAAATAATCAAATGTGTTAGTAATAGATGCAAGGATCAACTTGCTTACACAACTGTCTAAGCCATAGGGTAAGCGCCAAAGTGTGTACCTATAAAACGGAATAGTTGAATTTATTTATAGTTTATAGACAAGTGAATTAATTTGCTCCTAAACCAATAGATGAATTAGACAAAAATGTAAGAGTTATCCTTGAAATAGAAATGAAACAGCAGAGATCTTGATCCCGGGCGTAGAGCTACCGAGGGTAGTAAGAACAGTAAAAATATGCAAGAAAGTAAAATATTATTGAGGTTTGATGGGTTATAGTGTATGCTTGTCAGATAATTCGTGTCCTTTACAATGATAATAGAGCTCGATATTTATAGCTGCACCTAGGGAACAACGTCCTAGGATCAAACTCCTCTCTAACGACAATTATGAGGGGCATTGAACAATGGGTAACGGCAGGTAGGGAATGCCATATTCCTTGAAATGGGTTACGTACTTAATGTTGTAAACCATTGCTCATTAAATGATACTGGGTGACATGTACTTATTTTATCTTTATGAGTATCATTTTCTTCGGTAACCAGGGGCGAAGCTAGAGTGCCTGGGTTCGGCTAAACCCAGTAGCTTTGATTCTATTATAAATGAATCTTGAGACATTATAGAATGAATCTAGACACTTATTATAGAATGAATTTGAAATCTTTCTTAGTAGTGTACATAAATAGCATATTTTTCGGAATCTCTTTTATTTCTTTCCTTAGTTAGTATTTGATGTACATGTATTTATATTGCTCACCTCTTGAAATGAGAACACAAATTATTCTTTCTATTTCGTGCACATGGTATCAGAGCAGGGTATCCTGCTTTGTCGGACTTAGATCAAAAACTCCCCTGATATACGAAACCCCAAAATCTGGTGGTTGGAGGAGAAGCACATGCGTCTTACGCGCCGATGAAACTGCAGGAGATACATCTATTTAAGCTACGTATGGAGGTGCGTTCGTGGACCAATCTTGGTCTAGCTTCCCGTTAAGACTTTGCCTCGAAGTTTTGGTTGAATTGTGGTGGTCATGTGGTAGTGGACCACATTTTGGAGAAGAAGATCCTTGAGACCTGAATCCATGAACATTCTTTTTGGTGAGGTTTGAAATTTTTTTATTAGTTGTTGATTGTTATTTTGATTCTGGAAATTGGTAGAGGTTTTCTACTGGATTATTGCTCACCAATTTGTGATTTGATATTTTCTCTTGGAGGTTATCTAAAGATTGGTTAGATTTCAAAAATTATCTTTTTGAGTGCAACCTTGAGTTTGCTATTCTCAGGTTTTTGATTGTGCTGGCTACTGTCCTTTTCAAGTATTGTCTAATTTGTGCTTTCGAATATATTCTATTTGGGTCTTTCAGTTGGATTCTCTATCACTTATTTTGATACAATGAGTTTTATTAGTTGGAAATAGGATGACTATAAACAATAAGCAAGGAGGAAATAGTGATATAACTTCTAGTCCAACAATCCTAGTTTCAGATGAGTTTCTTGAGTTCCTCAATATCATAAATCAATTAAGGAATATTTTTCAATAACTGCTTTTGCCGGGCCAGATGAAGACATGTCTTATCACCTCTTTAAATAAATGGGTGATTGACTAACGTGCCACAAATCACATGACATGTAATCCAAATTTTTTTGTAGCTTTTGATCACACAAAGCACCTTCTTCAGTTACTGTAGCTGATGGAACAACATGTAGCAGTGTTGGATTTGGGACTGTCGAATCGACTTCCTCTATTACGCTCTCATTTGTATTAAGTATACCAAACTTGGCCTTTAGTTTGATTTTTGTTAATAAAATCACCAGAGACCTTAATTGTTGTGTAGCATTCTTTCCCAACCATTGTTTGTTTCTTGATCTTACGATGAAGCAAATTATTGGTAAAGGGTATTTATCTAGCGATCTCTATATCCTTGATGAATGGGAGCTACAGTCTATACATGCTCTAGTGTCGTGTCTCATTTTGAAGCACATTGTCGATTAGGGCATCACTCTTTACCTTTATTAAAGAAGCTCTATCCTCAGTTTCAGAATATTTCTCCATTGGATTGTGAGTCATGTTGATTTGAAAAACATCATCACATCTCATTAGGTCCAAGGGTTAATAAGCAAGCTGAGTCAGTTTTTGAGTTAGTTCATTCTAATGTTTGGGGACCATGTCCTGTTGTTTCTAAAATTGGACATAAGTATTTTGTCACTTTTGTAGATGATTTTCCCGAATAACTTGGATTTACTTTATAAAGAGTCGCTCTGAAGTGTTTACTCATTTTTCTGCCTTTTGTGTGGAAGTCAAAATTGAATTCAATGCTTTGGTGCGTATTCTGAGGAGTGATAATGCTAAAGAATACATGTTAGAGTTATTTTAGTCCTACATAAGACAACATGGTGTACTACATCAGTCTTCATGTGTTGATACGCCCTCTCAAATGGAGTTTCTTAAAAGAACAATAGGCATCTACTTGAGACAGCTCGGGTACTTCTGTTCCTAATGAAAGTTCCTAAATAGTTCTTGGTTGATGCGGTCTTCACGGCTTGCTTTTTGATTAATCGCATGCTATCTATTATGCTTGGAGGTAACATGCCTTATAGTATTCTTTTTCCAATGGAACCTAAGGTGTTTGGAGCACATGTTATGTTCGAGATGTTAGGCCATCCGTTACCAAGTTGGATCCCAAGGCATTGAAGTGTATTTTTCTTGGTTATTATTGCCTTCAGAAGGGGTATCAGTGTTATTCTACTAAACTTGGCAAATATCTGGTGTCAATTGATGTGGTGTTTTCAAAGACTATACCATTCTTCTATGCAGAGCTGTCTCTACAAGTTAGGGGGAGGAAGATGAGTGGCTAGTATATTAGGTTACCCGTACTTTGATAGAACAATCAGATGATGTTCCTTCATCTCTTAGCTGTTCTATTGCGCACCAATCAACTATTATGCCTTCAACATCTGCTCTAACTGTGTTAGCAAGACCAACAATTGTTCAAGTTTACTCGGGCAGGCGAGAGACAAATGATACGTATCCTACACCAGTTCCTTCGTTATCTGTTCCTCTTCCGCCTGATCCTCCAGAGACCTTGACCTTCCCGTTGCTTTACGCAAAGGTACACGTACTTGCAAATCCACATATTCTATTACTAATTTTGTTTCCCGTGACTACTTATCCCCCGCGTCTAGATCTTTAATTGCGTCTCCAGACTCCATTTCTATACCCAAAATGGTGAAAGAGGCTTTGAATCATTCTGGATGGTCTGAAGCAATTCTTGAGGAAATACACGCCTTAGAGGAGAACCATACTTGGGATTTAGTGAATTTACTTAGTGGAAAGAAAGCAGTGGGATGCAAATGGGTCTTCACAGTCAAAGTTAATCAAGATGGCTCTGTAGCAAGACTTAAGGCCAGACTTGTAGCCAAAGGGTATGCTCAAACTTATGGAGTGGATTATTCAGACACATTCTCTCCGGTTGCCAAACTTACTTATGTCCGCTTGTTCATTTCTCTAGCAGCATATGAAAATTGGCCTTTGTATAAATTGGATATTAAGAATGCATTTCTTCATGGTGATCTTTATGAAGAGGTGTATGTGGAGCAACCATCTGGTTTGCTTCTCATGGGGAGTATAGAAAGGTTTGTCATTTAAAGAAGTCCTTTTATGGCTTGAAGCAGAGTCCTCGGGCTTGGTTTGGTAAATTTAGTGTGGTAGTTCAAGAAGTTGGGCTAAAAAAGTGTAAATGTGATCATTCAGTCTTCTACAAGCAATCAACATCTGGTTCTATTTTCCTTGTTGTATATGTTGATGATATTATGATTACAGGAAGTGACTATGCATGAATCTTTTCTCTCAAGTCTTTCTTGCATATTAAGTTTCATACAAAAGATTTGGGAAAACTGAAATATTTCTTGGGAGTAGAAGTAACTAGAAACAAGAAGGAGATTTTTCTATCTTAACGAACGTATATTTATGGCTTACTGGCAGAAATTGGTAAGTTGGCTGCCAAGCCTTGCAGTACTCCAGTGGTTCCTAATTTGCATCTTATCAAAGATGATGTCGAGCCATTTAATGATCCAGATAGATACATGAGGTTAGTTGGAAGATTAAACTACCTCACTGTGACTCGTCCGGATATTGCTTTTGCAGTATGTATGGTTAGCCAATTTATGTCTGCGCCCATAATCAAACATTGGGAGGCTTTGCAGCAGATCCTATGTTACTTAAAAGTATCTCCTGGACTTGGCATATTATATAGCAATCACGGGCATTCCCGCATTGATTATTTTGCAGATGCAAATTGGGTTAGATCCAAGATTGACAGAAGATCTACTACTGGTTATTGTATATTTGTTGGTGGAAACTTGATATCATGGAGAAGTAAGAAACATAATATTGTATCTCGGTCCAGTGCAGAATCACAGTATAGAGCTATGACACAATCAACATGTGAGATAATATAATGTGGATACACCATCTTTTAACTAAAATAGGGTTGAAGCATCCTACTCCATCAAAGCTCTGGTATGACAATCAAGTTGCACTCCATATTTTCTCAAATTCGGTGTATCATGAAAGAGCCAAGCATATTAATGTTGACTGTCATTATATTCGTGAAAAAATTCAAGATAACTTGATTTCCACTGGCTACGAGCAACTAGCTTATTATAGAATGAATGTAGACTATTTCTTAATAGTGTACATATATAACATATTTCTAGGAATCTCTTTTATTTCTTTCCTTAATTAGCATCTGATGTACATGTATTTATATTGCTCACCTCTTGGAATGAGAATACAAGTTATTCTTTCTATTTTGTGCACATGTTCCAATGCTGTATTTGTCATAAAAATTTCATTGAATATATATAATTTATTAAGTTAGAACCTAGTAACTTAAAACGATTAGAATTCCGAACTCATTAACTTGAAATTCTAGCTCCACCTCTACTGGTAACAGACGGGTTCGCTGCCTCCGGATCCAACTTCTACGTAACACTTTCTCATGCCATTATTTAATATAAATATATTTTATCTTATGCACAATATGATATTATTGGTTATAGGTCAAGATGATGCGATTTTCTTCCAAAGTTCTCACGCCATTTAATATTCAAGTATTTATTCGCGCTCTTAACAAACTACTAGGACAAATTTCCATAGGAAAGAGAGAGAAAAGTTGATGATGAAAGTGGAGGAAGGAGACAAAAGAGGAGTCTAGAAATGGATTAGATCCTCTGTGCAATTTGTTTTACAGTTGGGAGGCACCAACACAGAAGTGGACTTTTACATGCTATGGATAATGTAAAAATTGAAAAGATAAGTTAATGTTCCCAACTAACATAACGACCACCTCCTTTTGGATTTGCCCATTTGTCACTGTTCCCATTTCCAATTTCCTTTCCCATAAACTAATCCATTAACTTCAATAATCTGCTACCCATTTTAAAAATATATATAAAAAATTAAAAGTAACCTATTCACGCCTGATTCAACGGGATATCTGTGAGTGTTTCTATTGGAATAAAGTATTGGCTTAGATTGAAAGACGTATTTGTAATTAGCTAGGTTTTTCCAGAAAAAGAAGTTTTATCAGAGGAGATTTTAAATTCACAAAATTAATTTTTTAAGAAAATAAATTACTTACTTGACTTTTCATGATTAAGTAGACAAGGGAAACTCTTATAAGCGATCATAATTTATTACATTGTGTAGAAAATTAGTTTGTGTTCCAAGTGATATTTTCTATGAATAGCTTCTCAAGCTGTCACTAATTAATAAAGTGTTGTAGAGAAATTAATGTGGGATATAGTACCAGCTATATTACGTTATAAAATTAAGCTTCTCATTAATGCATTGATCGTCAGATGTTTAAGTTGTACGAAATAGTCCATGTTGATATCAAGAAGTACAAATGGAGATATCACTTCCTTCTCCGTGTTAGAAAAAGAACCTTCATAAATGTAAAGAATACCATGCATGCACGTAGACGAAAGCTACTCTTCAAGTATATATGACTATTTATTTTCATGCCATAAAATTCCAAAGCCTTATCTGTATTGTATACTATAGTTTAATAAGCATAAATCACGGCACTAGAGTTACACCCGAGTCTGTGCCATAACATATAGGGTATACTATAAGAATAAATGAGAAAAAAGACTTCCCGCTTGGATTTGATTGTGACAGTACTAAATCCAGCTAGGTGAAGTATTGAAATATCCAATTTTTAAGCCAAATCATAAGAGTATAACTTACTATTGAAGAGCTTTTAAAATTCCAATCCTCATATGTGAGTTATAAATACAACATCACATATATTTTATTACTCCCTCCGTTACATATATGAAATAGTTTGACTCGGCACGAAATTTAAAAAAAGAAGAACAGTTGAAATCTGTGATCTTGAAAGCCTAAGGAGTGAAGTTTGTGAGGCCATGACATGTGTGGCTATAAAAGCTGTTCATTAAGGGTAAATGAGTAAAATAAAAGAGTTTAAAATTAAATTATTTCCAAATCTAAACATATGTCATTTATTTTAGAACAGACTAAAAAGAAAATTATCTTATTTAATATGAAACAGAGGGAGTACTATTGATCGATTTTGTTTTATGAGAATCGAAGAGGTTTGAGTTACAGTTTAATGAGTTCAATTTCTTCATGTATTCGAGTAAAGATTAGAATTATACTAAAAATCCTCCCCTCTATACCTTTCCTTCCCCCACTAATCAAGGATATCATAGATTTTTTTTATTTAAAATAAAAAATATATATCATAATCTTAATATTTTATTTTTAGTTTTTTCTTTCTCCCGTTATTGATAGGAGGTAGGTCTTTGTGTCTAAGGCCTCATTTGTTTTTTTGAGATTAAGACGTTTGAATTTAAATACACAACTAAATATTAAAATGTGTACTAAAATTAAGACATCTGAATCTGAATATATTAAGATGTGTATTAAGATCTGAATACAAAATAATTAAGACTTTTTGCTTTTTAATATATGAATGTACAAATATATCTTTATTTGAAAATTAATAAACATAAAATTCAAATGAAATACTAACAAATCTATCATTTTATCAATAAAATATATAGTTTTTTAAAATATGATAATTGTTAGTGGTGGTTAACGCGTGAATATTGACTAGAGGTGGTGGTTGGTGGTGTTGGTTGACGATGATGGTTCATGATAGTAGCTAGTAATGATCTGTAGTGGTGACGATTATGAAGGATGGTGATGGTAGTGGTGGTAGTGGCGGGTGGTGATAGTTAATAATGGCGGGTGGTGGTAATAGTTGTGACTGAGAAAGGTGGTGGGTGAGTTGTGGTAGGATATAATGATGGGCATTGTCTTTCGTGGTTGTTGATGGTGATGGGGTGGTCAGTTATGGTAGTTGAGGTGGGTGAGTGTTGATTGTGGATAATGATGGTGATCGAAGTGGTAGGGATAGTGGGTGGTGATAATCGATAATGGTGGCGGCTATGATTGAGGATGATGATGGCGTGGTGGCGGTAGAGGTGGCCGCGGTGGTGGTAGTGGTGCTGGTGGTTGAATATGGTGATAGTTGATAATGGTAGGCGGCGACGACAGTTAATAATAAATATGTGATAGCATCTTAATGAAATTAAGTCTTTGTTATAGATCTGAATCATACAAACCTATTAAGACCCATTAAGTAATTTTTAAGTAAAAAAAAAAACAAACACACTTAATGTTTAAAATTTGAATAATTACAATTCAGACTTTAAAAATAAACACACTTAATATCTAAAATTTGAATAATTAAGATTTCGACCTCCATTATATGAACAAATGAGGCCTAAATCAACTGTTATTTCCTGAATCACACATGTAGAAATCTGGGTAATTGTTTCGGTTAAAAACGTTGTTGGACTATTACTTGTAGACTGATTAATCAAGTATTAAGATTTTAATTAAGAACGACAGAGGATATTACAGATCTTATAAGTAAAAATTATTAATCATGTAAAAACTTATTGACCCTATTAAGGAAGCTAACGTCCAGCTAAACTGAGCCCAATATATCAATACATGGTTTTGATTTTGATGATTAGCTTCTCTTGATCTTGTTTGAATCTCTTATATATGTTCTCAGTTTTCTTTTTATCGATTCAAAAAAAAATTAAGTTAGATACATTAATTGTGTAAATATTTTCTTATACCATCAACGACTTGTCTAAATTTGTGGGCTAGTTTTTGGGTACTTGAATTAGGCCTAAGTTAAAAAATTGTCACATATTATCATTGTGTTAGAAATACTATTTTAACAGCGTAACTCCTCCTTCGACCAACCAAACAAATGATTCAAATTAAATTAATTTTCATAAATGATTCCAATAATAAAGAGAGTTTTAACGCTTTAAGAGTCGGTACAGCATGCTTGAAGTTTCCAATTCTTGCTACAAGCGGTGCCCACTGCCCATTCTCCTCAACTTGCAAATTTATTTTTATTTAATTTACTTTCTATAATGCTGCCCATTCTCAACTTGAGTTTTTTTATCAAAAAAATTAAATAAATCATCTTTATTATGCATTAAAATCTTTTTGATAATTCCACTCCTCAGTTTGTGGACGGTGGAGTGAACCATAAATGTCAACACACAGGTATTGTAAATTTGACGCTTTTAGATCTTTTCCGTTACAGTCAATATATAGTCCACATGGTGACATATACATACTAAAAGAAATCCTAAATATAGTGAGGTAATGGTCGTTTATAGTGGAAGCTAAGTAGTACAAGTGGCATAGCCCAAATCTGAAATGAAGAAATCTGAGGTTTCTTAACAGTTTGCGGTTTAGCACCTTCACCGTCCATTGCCATCGCCACCTACTATTCATTTGGACTATATATATGCCAATAATGGTTAGTAAAATTGTATTTGTAAAATAGTTTTGAAAATATAAATGAACATAAACATAAATGAATATAAATATAAGATCAATTCGAGTCCATTAAATTTATAGTATTTTCTTAAGAAATTTAATCTCCTCCTAGTACCCAAGGTTATGAATTATTTTCTCAAGGATAGAACGAATTATACATTGGTGCAGTGATACTTCAATCCCAAGTATTTTAGCGAACACAAAATTCGGTAGCAATCACACTTACTGTTGCTTTGTTTGATGCTAAAAGTATGCAGAAAAAGGAGGAGAAACTCAAAAAATCATAGTGAAATTCTAAGCAGAATAGTGTTATATGCAAAATGGCAACAACATAAATGCCATTACATAAATGACTATTTACTTAACAATAAAGAGGAAAAATTGAAGAGGGTAACATTTCTGTTAATATTTTGTTATTAACAAATAAATTTGGTCTAAAAACTTAATTAATCAATCATTTGACCAAATCCGAATCCGAAGCCGGAGTTGAGCGACGACGGCGGCGGCGCGATACTTGCCTTTTTCTCAACTCTTTAAGAGCTCGGAGAAGAGCAATTGTTTATACACCCATAAAAATCTTTTCCTCTTCTAATACGGAACAACCGTTTTCCAAGGGGAGAAATTTAACATTTCACTCAAAAATTTTATTTTCCTCTATTTCTAATTCACCCTCTTTTATGTATTTAATATATTAAATACAAAAAGTCCAACAATAATAATTGTGTATTTCTAAGATATATCTATTGATAATTTTTATTTGAACCAATTTCATTTTATTTTTTTTAACAATTAAATAAAAGATTTTTGTATCTATATATATTTTAGGTATGCATAGTTCCTCTCCATAATTGCGGCATTAGAAAGATCAATACTCACAAAACTATAGCCATCACGTTCTGTACCAGAAAATTATACGTACGAACTTTCGTGAATAGATGTTCTTTGTGGCAGGCGTACGTGATAGCAAGCGAGTTTAACTAAACGTTAAAAAATAATATTTTATACATATATATAAATTATAATTAAAGCTACATAAATTTTAAATAAATATTTTATTTAAACAATTACTATTTTATAACTAAAATTATATACTTTTAAAATTAAATCTACTTGCATAAAAAATAAAGGAAGGATAACGAAAGTGGAGAAGGAGATAAAAGAGGAGTCTAGAAAGACCTATTTTAGACTTGTGGACCTTTTACATGTTTTAAAGATAATGAAGTAATGGACGAAAAAAAAAAGAAGATAAACGATATAATGGAAATTATGGACTGGAGTCTGGATAATCAGTTAACTACCAAATACATAACGACCACCGGCTTTTGGAATTTGCCCATTTCTCCTTGTTCCAACTACCACATTTACTGAGTTTTTAAAAAAAAATATATATTCGTGATTTTAGAAAATATAAAACTCATTTATGCTTCATCCAAAGGAATAATTAGTAAAGGTTTTATCTTAAATTGTTGTTCATTATATATAAAATGATTAAAAAAAGAAGAAGTTATTTGTTATTATCTAGTATATATCAACCATGCCTGTAATTCTAATATATATATATATATATATATATATATATATATATATATTTATATATATATTTATATGTATATTTATATCTATCTATCTATTTATATTATATTAAAAGTACGAAAATCCTTAGCGAAATATTGTTCGCTTCTTTACCGTTTAAAAATAGATTTCATATTAGACAAAAATGTAATTTAAAATTACCTAAAATTTAGCTCATGAAAATCTACCGAGATTTTATTTAAATAATTTCTTATTTTAATTATGTACCTAAGATTTAGGACTTTAAGAACAATAAAATTACCTTAAATAAAACATTAAAAAGTCAATTATATGGAACATTATTACTATACGTTGTTATAAATAGTTTTCATATAGCAGTTAGCAACCCCCACTTTCAATCAAGAGGTTGTATGAGAATAACATAATTTTTAAACAACTATGACTAAGTTTTTCGAACTACAATTTTACTTACACTTAATATAATTATAATTCTTCCATCTCAAGATACCAAAAAACTCTTAAATTGATCCTATTTTTCCTCTGGGGTACAAATCAATTGCAAGAAGAAAAGACGAAAACGTAAAATAAATGATATAGGAAGCAAATTAAACTCGAGTCTCATGATTATTTTCGAATTGTTGAAATCTTTATGATTCTTACGTTGCGAGTGTTAAAAATGTTACTAGCTATTGCCAACTAAGTGGTTTTCTTTTGAAAGAAAATGTTTGTAAAATACTTTTCAATAGTGTTCTCGTAAAGTTTTCGGAGTTTGTCTTGGTATTTAAATTTATCTTGCGGATATATAATAGTTACATGCAATTGTAAACATATACTTATTAAATCAGGGATATGTGGTTAAATGATATTATTCATCACTATCGAGATAAAACGAAATAAAAGCATTTATCGACATGTATATTCTCTTATTCACGATAATAGTTTGTTCATAGAGAATGACGTACGAACTTAAATCTGTCTCAACGAAAGTCCAAATAATAAGGTATAGAGAACTTTCGTACATCTTCCTTTAATTTACTGAGTTAGATAAATAGGATCAAATGCTCATCCTTATGGAGTTCATTTTTAAAAAAATAATTATTTAATAATTCTGCTATTTTCTCTGAGTAATATTTTTGTAATATTCATGGTACAAGATAGACGCACAGTACATATACTCTAAAATTAGTCGGTTATAAAAGTATCAAATCACACATTTGGCTAAAAAAGTTAATTGTGTACGAACCGAAAGAACAAGTTTATTGTGGATAAACCATATGCATTCCAAGGATAACGTTGTAGTTTTATTTTAATTACAGTATCTACAGATAATTTTAAGCGACCTTAAGGTACGGCAAGTAAAGCAGGGGTTTAGGCCCCAAAATTTTGGTTGGTCTCATTTTGTCACTAGTAGCAGGTTTATGAATTTCTTTTTAAAATTCTTTTTGAGTATTTTAAGGTAAGAAAACATGATTTAATAAAAATAATTAAAATAAATCTTCAAAATAAATATTCAACAATTCGAAGTACATGAAAATACTTTTGATAGTCTATTTAGTGATAAAATCTTGGGATCATTAGGCAAAAAAACTGAAAACCATTGCCTTAACCTCGAAAGTTTAATCTTTAAACATAATAGTCGGTCGATATTGATGGTTTGAACTTATTTTTCAAATTAAAAGAGCATAAAAGAAAATAATACTAGTAGAGGATACATTTTTAATCGACAAACCCAATCGGATAAAAAAATTTGATTCTTTTTTAAATAATTGTATTGCTTATAGAATACCATATGCGAAAAGAATTTTTCAAATTTAAAATTGATAAAAAATATTTTCAATAGAGCTTTCATCTTAGAAATTATTAACAACTTTGCATCTTAAAAGGTTAGGATGGTAGAATTCAAATATGAATATATATGAAGATCTTTTTTTAAAAAAAAAAAATTTAGTCATCTCATCAAGGTTTGGTTTTAGGCCTTGATTTTATGTGGTAGGTTATATGCATCCCTGTTATGTTTTGATGATCTAATAAACTTAGTGATAAAAATCAGATAAGGAACCTATTACACATCCTCAAGTACTTAAGAAGGTCAAGTCTCAAGCTGGAGACGTGGTTCAACTCTTCAAAGTTAGAGAAAAAGCAGAGGGAGTAGATGGACACCAGTTCCCTTGGTGACTGTATCAATCAACCCCCTGACAGTTGTAAAGTTGTTGCGTGCACACGCAACAGTACAAACCGTGCAACAATCAACTTTATGGGGAATGCCCTTGTACCGAACATGCTTGCATAATTCAAGTGATGTCACCTTTGAAATATTAACATTAAAGCAAAGGTAAAATATCATACATTCATTCAAGAATCAATAAAGTATTCTCTCAAGTGATCAATCAACTTGGCAAGTGATTCACAAGGGCATTAAAAACAAAGAGCAACATAACAATGGTCCAGTTCCCTGTATTGAGTCATTACATGTCCTTAGTTGTGTTGCGCCTTTATTAAAGTACTTTACTTACAATTCCTATTTAGCTTAGTTAGAGGCATTGTGTAGGAAACCTTTGTAAAATCATAAACCATTGTGTTTGTGTCTTGGCTAGAGTTAGTCGAGTTGTAAGCTTTGTAATAGAGTTATTACAAAGAGACTTATAATAGAGTTGTTAAAAATTGGTGAAGGATTAAAAGGTTAATTCCCAGGTTGTAATAGGCTGTAGTATGAAGTTGCTCAGTAGTGAAGTTGAAATCCTACAAGCGTAGGTTATGGTTTTTAATCCTATGAGCTGGGAAAATTCACGTAAAAATCCATTGTCATTTATTTACTAAAGTATGCGTGTGTTCTGTAAACTCATAGAGAACCTGATTCTCTATAAAGTTTGGTGGACCATTTTTTTTATCAATTGGTATCAGAGCAGGTTCTTTCTATCAGGCTAACTCGTAGAAAAGATCCTCATAGGTTCTCCGCCAAACATTGAAGAAGGTCAATCTACCTACAAACCACCAAGATTTAATGGCCAACACTATGGATTGTGAAAGACATGAATGCATAATTTTATCATAGCTGAAGATTTAGAGCTCTGGGATGTTATCTGTGATGGACCCTTCGTTCCTATAAAGACCATGGAGACCTAGCAATGATATTTCCCAAAATATGAAAGGAATACAAGGATGCTTAGGGGCATAAGAAAGAACTTCAGAGCAAAGAAAATCCCCCTTTGTGGTACTGGACCAGATGAATACAAAAAGATTTCAACATGTCAATATGCTAAGGAGATCTAGGAAGCTCTCTAAACAGCTCGTGAAAGTACAACATAAGTAAAGCAGTCAATGATTGACATGATAACCACAAAATATGAGCTTTTCAGATGAAGGATAGTGAGCCCATTTAGCATATGAACACTCGCTTCATATCCATCATCTATGAGCTTCACTCTCTGGAATAAATCATTCCTAGGAACAAACTTATCAGGAAGATACTTAGTATAGTACCTGGTTCCTGGGAAAGTAAAGTAAACGCCATCACATAAAGCAAATGATTTATTGAAGCAGACCATTGATGAACTTATTAGCAACTGAAGACTTATGAAATGAAGAAGAAGGATAATGAAATAAGAGAGCCAAAAATTGAGGAGAACCTAATCCTCAAGGCATACAACAATGACTCAGGTGGTGAGGATGCTGATATGGCTTACCTGACAAAAAGATTTTAGAAAATGGTTCATAGAAATAGAGGTATTCCAAAAAGAGTTCATGATGATATGGCTTAGCTGACAAAAAATACAACTTGCTGAGTGTTTCCTAAATCTGTGACAAAGGAAACGAAGTGAAATTTGTATTAAAAAAAATATGCATAGTTACAAATCTTATGATTGGTGAAGTGGTTTTAGTGTCTAAAAGATACAAAAATATCTAAGTTGTTGAGTTTGAATCCTTGTAAAATAGAGATCTCAACTCTTTGAGTGCTGCTAATGATGATGTTAAACTATGGCACAGAAGGATGAGTCATGCAAGTTTTACGATTATGAGCAAATTGGTCAAGAAGGACCTGGTTCGTGGTCCCCAAGTCAAGGTTCAAGGATCACAAGGTGTGTGGTATATGTGTAAAAGGAAAGCAAGTTAGATACTCTTTCAAGCCAGAAAAGGAAGTTAGTACCTCAAGGCCACTTGATCTCCTCCATATAGTTCTATATGGAGCTATGAGGGTGCCAAGTAGAGGAGAAAAGAACTACATCTTTGTTATAGCGGACGATTGTTCCAGATTCACCCGGACTCTATTTATCATAATAAAGGATGAAACCTTTCAAGTATTTGCTGTATTTATGAAGAAAATCCAGGTGAAGATTAGCCATAATATAGTATGTATCAGGTCTGACCATGGGACAAAATTGGACAATGCCAAATGCAACAAATTCTATGCTGAATATGGCATCACTCATAACTTTTCGTCTTCGAGAACACCCCAATAAAATGGTGTTTTGGAGAGGAAGAATAGGCCTCTTAAAGACATGGGCAAGAACAATGTTGATTGACAGTGGCATTGTAGAAAGTTTCTGGGCAGAAGCTGTCAACACAACATGCTACTTGGTGAACAGGTGCATGATCAAGTCCCTTCTCAACATAATTCCATATGAACTACTGAACACAATGAAGCCCACTCATTTAAGTATATTTGGCTGCAAATGTTTTGTTCTTAACAATGGAAAGGAAGCACTTGGAAAATTTGACGCCAAAAGCAATGAAAGAATCTTTCTGGGCTATTCATCACAAAGCAAAGCCTACAAAGTATAAAACAAAAGAACTCAATGTGTTGAGGAAAATATACATGTGATCTTTGATGAATCTCACCACTCATGTGGAGAAGATTCACATGATAAGAATGATCGAGACGGAGAACAATCAATTGTCCTTGGTGAGGTCATTGACATAGCAAATGGAAAGGCTGACATGATGAGCCATGTAACGAATCAAATAAGGATGGTGCATCCCTATCTCCAATTGATGGAGAGTAACCTTGTTCCTTAATCACAACAACTGAAGTTGAGAATAGAGTTGTCGATGATATCCAAGGCATACCACATGCTGATGAGAAGCAACCAAGGGTCACATTTGGAAATACTTGGACCTTCTCACAATGAGATTCATGTGTCTAACTGAAAGCATAAAAAGTACACACCCTCTTGAGAATGTAATCACCTCTCGATTTAAGAATTCAAACTAGATGAAAGATAATAAACTCGTTTTCCTTCTCATCCTTTCTCTCTCAAATTGAGCCCAAAAATATCAAGGAGGAATTTAAAGATGCGGATTGGATTACGGCTATGAAAGAAGAAATCCATCAATTTGAGAGGAACATTGTATGGCACTTCGTTCCATGACCAACTGACTGAATCGTTATAGGAACCAAATGGGTATGATATCAAGGCAAGGCTAGTAGTTCAAGGTTACAATCAGGAAGAAGGGATTGACTATGATGAAACTTTTTCTCTAGTTTCTCGAATGGAGGCCATCAGAATCCTTATTGCCTTTGTATCTCATATGGAATTCAAATTTTTCCAAATAGATGTCAAAAGTACATTTCTGAATGGTTTTCTAAAAGAAGAATTCTTCATGAAGAAACCACCTAGATTTGAGAGTCCTGAGCATGTCTTTAAACTTGGAAAGGCTTTATATGGGCTAAAGCAGGCTCCTCGCGCTTAGTATGAAAGGTTGTCAAAATTTCTTTTAGTAGCTTTACAAGATAAAATTTGACAACACCTTATTTATGAAGAACAAGGAAGGAACATGGTCATTCTGCAAGTCTGCGTTGATGATATCATCTTCAGAGCAATTAATGATTCTTTGTGTGAGGAATTTTCAAAACTTATGGGGAGTGAGTTTGATATAAGCATGATAGGGGAATTAAATTTCTTCTTGGGTTTACAAGTCAAGCAAAATCTTAAGGGGACAATGATAAGTCAACAGAAGTGCATCTAGGAGCTGCTGAAGAGATTTGACATGAGGGTAAAAAATCATTGATACTCCCATCGCCACAACCACATGAACCTTGTTCCTATGTGAATGAGACCATGTTTAGAGGTATCATACGGTCACTCATGTATCTCACAACAAGCAAATCAGATATTATTTTTAGTGTGGGACTTTGTTCCAAGTTTAAATCTAATCCAAAGGAATCCTATCTGAAGGCAGCCAAGAGAATCCTAAGATATTTCAAGGCACATAGGACCGAGTCCTCTACTATCCTCCGAAGACAATTTTGATTTAAAAATATACTGATGATGATTACACTGGCTATCTGGTGGATAGGAAAAGAAATTCTAGCATAGCACATTTTCTGGGTTCATGTCTGATTTCATAGGGGTACAATAAAACAACTCAGTGGCCCTCTCAGCTGCAGAAGCAAAATATATGGCGACAACCTCTTGTTGTGCTCAACTTCTTTGTGATTGTGTGCCCTTACTATGTGAAAACACCAATGCTCTCAACATGGCAAATAATCCAAATCAACATAAGGGAACAAAGCATACTGATGTGTGAAATCATTAAGGGCCATGTCCTGAGTAATCCTAAGTCGCACCATGTCCTGCATGATCACATCTCCCCAATACTTCTTAGTTATCCCTGTACCTCTCCTCGTGCCCACCACAGCCAGTCGCTCACACCTTCTCACCGGTGCATCATTGCTTCTCCTCTAAATATGCCCGAACCATCTGAGTCTTGCTTCCCGCATTTGTCCTCCATGAGGGTCACATTCACCTTCTCTCGAATATCTTCATTCCTAATCCTATCTATCCAACGTCATATCTCTGCAGCTTTCATCTTATGGTCAAAGACAACAATAAAGAAATACTATCTTTTTTCTGGGAAAACGTACTAATGATTGTCTTTTTTTATTTTTTTATTTTTATCTTTCTGAGTCGAGAGTATATCGAAAACAATCTCTCTGCTCTATCGGGATAGAGATAAAGTCTGCATACACATTACCTTCCTCAAACCCCACCTGGTAGAATTTTATTCGTTAGTTATTGTTATTGTTGTATCTTTTTCTGAAAATTTTTTATTTTATGTCTTATAAATATTCTTTTTGTCTCATAATTTTGTGAATTCATATTTTTTATGAATCTAAAAATATAAAATAAAGGTTCACAAATTTATACAACAAAAAAAAAGTCTCAAACCACTAATATAAATTACATGGAACACAAAATAAAACTTCTTTCTTTTCGGGGGCAAAGGGTGGCAGTACTAATTTCTTTTCCTTTTTTAAATAAAAATAAAAATTGAGGTCGGAATATCTCTAAGCATTGTGAATCCTCAAACCTGACAACAAACAAAAATGATGAGAGGCTTTATATGTTAAGAGTACTGAACCAGGGGTAGCTGAATTCCGAGGCAGAAGCCATTGAAGCACATATTGAGGTACTATATCATTCCAACAAAATTTTCAGATGTTGAATATTCTCAAAATTTTCGAGAATTTTGTGCAAAGAAATGAAAAAGAACCGTTAGATCTGTCTTCTGGAACTATGAGGATTAAAAAGTCAATCTATTACCAAAATTCCGTCAGAATACATGTTACAAGGGAAATTACTGTGTTTCTGGTACTTAAATAAATTAAAATTACTTTTTATTCTTCTGGATTTAAAAAAGAAAGAAAGAAGGAAAAGTGGCTACGGAGTCGTATCTGGTTTATTCATGATTGAATTATAGCTGATGAGAATTGGGGAATGGAATGTTTTTAATGTTTTGATGTCATTTCAGTCCATCCAATTTAGTTGGCTAAAAGAAATTGGGGTTATTAGTGAGTTAACTTTAGCCCCCTTCTGTTAAAATCCTTGAGGAGATTGGGAGAGATTATTCTTCATGTTTAGTAAGGAAATGATTTTGAGATTCATGGGTGAGTTGGGTTTTATCCCTTCTGTTAAAATCCTTTGCTGAAATGGTTGAAAGATTGTTACTTATGTGTTACTACTAGGTATATGATTTTGAGATAGTGGATGAAGAATATGTTCATCTTAATGTAACATAGTCATGTTATATGTTATACTTCATCATCAAGAAGTTCATTGATTTGTCCATGTGCTCTTGGCACTTGATCTTGCTCTTAACAAGATGCCTGTGTAACAACAACAACAACAACTACCCAGTATAGTCCCATAGAGTGGGGTTTGGGGAGGGTAATATGTAGACGGGCCTTATCCATACCCGAAAGGGCAGAGAGGTTGTTTCCAATCGACCCTCGGCTCAGTGGAGGAAAGAAAAAACAAAAACAAAAACAAAAGAGCATTAGTAACTCCATGCGAAATAGCGTAAATAATTATCTAAACATAAGAACCATAAATAAAATAGCATGCAAATATATCAGACAGTAACTACCATAAATAACTACCAAAGGGAGACACAAACCAATACACAAATAGTCTACGGATAGCCCTGCCAAGCCTCACCCAACCCCGGGTGAGGAGTACGAAACACTCTAGGAGCCCCTATCCTACAACCCTGATACTAGACCTCCAGACTTTCCTATCAAGGGCCATGTCCTCGGAAACCCGCCTTCTAGCCATATCATGCCTAATCACCTCTCCCCAATACTCTTAGGCCTCCCTCTGCCTCGTCGTACGCCGACAATCGCCAGCCGCTCACAACTCCTCACCGGGGCATCAAAACTTCCCCTCCGCACATGTCCGAACCACCTCAGCCTATATTCTCGCATCTTCTCATCCATCGGGGCTACCCCCCACCTTCTCTCGAATAACTTCATTCTTAATCCTATCTAACCTGGTGAGCCCGCACATCCACCTGAGCATCTTCATCTCCGCAACCTTCGTTCTCTGAACATGAGAGTTCTTCACTGGCCAGCACTCCGCCCATACAACATGGCAGGTCTAACCACAGCTCTATAAAATTTCCCCTTGAGTTTCTGTGGAACATTCTTGTCACACAGGACTCCTGATACAAGCCTCCACTTTGGCCACCCCGCTCCTATGCGATGAGTGACGTCCCCGTCAATCTCTCCGTCCCCCTGAATCACCGACCCAAGATATCTGACACTGTCCCTCTTGGCGATGACCTGAGATCCAATCATCACGTCCCTGCCTACTTCGCTCGGCTCCGCGCTAAACTTGCACTCCAGGTATTCTGTCTTAGATTTGCTTATTTTGAAACCCTTAGACTCGAGAGTCTGTCTCCATACCTCTAACCTCTCAAAAACACCGACCCTCGTCTTGTCTATCAAAACTATGTCATCCGCAAATAGCATACACCAAGGCACATCCCCTTGAATATGTCGGTTAGAGCATCCATCACCAAGGCAAACAAGAGAGGGCTAAGCGTCGATCCTTGATGGAGCCCCATAACCACTGGAAAATGGTCTGAGTCGCCACCCACAGTCCTAACCCTAGTCTTAGCTCCATCGTACATGTCCTTGATTACTCTGATATAGGCTTCCGGCACGCTCTTCGCCTCCAAGCACCTCCACAGCACCTCCCTAGGGACCTTGTCATACGCCCTCTCCAAGTCGATAAGCACCATGTGCAGGTCCTTCTTCTTATCCTTGAACTGCTCCACCAGCCTCCTGACAAAGGTGGATAGCTTCTGTAGTGGAGCGACCCGGCATGAAACCGAATTGGTTCCCAGATATAGATGTCATCTCCTCACCCTCGCCTCGATCACCCGCTCCCAGACCTTCATGGTGTGACTTATTAATTTGGTACCCCTATAGTTTTTGCAGCACTGGATGTCCCATTTGTTCTTGTACAAGGGCACCACTGTAGTCCACCTCCACTCCTCCGGCATCCTTTTGGTCCTGAAGATCGCATTGAACAACCTGGAGAGCCACTCCACTTCTGGCCTTCCCATGCATTTCCAAAACTTCACCGGGATCTCGTCAGGCCCGGTCGCTCGACCCCTACTCATCCTACGCAAAGCCCTCATGACCTCCTCCGCCCTAATGCGCCTACAGTACCCAAGGTCTCTATGATGCTCCGAATGCCCCAACTCCCCTAGCTCTATGTTACGATCCCCCTCCTCGTTAAGTAAGTCGCGAAAGTACGCCTGCCACCTCTGCTTCACTTGAGACTCCCCCATCAGAACTCTACCATCCTCGTCCTTGATGCACCTAACCTGGTCAAGATCGCGCGCCTTCCTTTCCCTTGCTTTAGCTAACCGGAATAACTTCTTGTCCCCGCATTTCTCCCCTAATCCTCGTGCGGCCAAACGCCGTAGCTTCCGTAACCGCCAGCTTTGCTTCTTTCCTCGCCACCTTATAGATCTCCCTGTTCGCTCTCCGTTGTTCCTCGCTTGTGCTCCCTGCCAACTTAGCAAACGCCGCCTTCTTCACCTCCACTTTCCCTTCGACTACATCGTTCCACAACCAGTCACCCTGATGTCTGCCTGAATAGCCCTTGGCTACCTCGAGCACATCCCGTGCTACCTCCCTAACCAAGTTCGCCGTCTCTGACCACATAGCGTCCGCTTTCCCAGAACTTCTCCAAGC
Organism: Nicotiana benthamiana; assembly: GCA_034376525.1. NCBI lineage: Eukaryota > Viridiplantae > Streptophyta > Magnoliopsida > Solanales > Solanaceae > Nicotiana > Nicotiana benthamiana. Next base: position 125,483,731 of record CM067324.1, on the reverse strand, counting down.
TCCGCCCTCAGCTAACCTCCTCTCCAACTCCTGTGCTCTCTCCTTAGTCAAAACACCCCATCTAATCCGCGGTTTTCCCCGAGCACCCCTCCTATTCAACTTCACCCAGAGACCGACATCCATCATAAGGAGTCTATGAAGAGTCGAAAAGGACTCTCCCGGAATAACCTTGCAGTCCTTGCACATACCCCTATCACTCCTTCTGAGGAGGAGGTAATCAATCTCAGTCCTCGCCGCCGAACTCTTGAAGGTGACCAAATACTCCTCCCTCTTCTGAAATGACGAGTTCGCAATCAGAAGCTCGGAGGCCCTAGCGAAATCAAGCAGTGACGTGCCTCCTCCGTTCCTAACCCCAAATCCGAAGCCACCGTGCACCTCACCATAACCACCAGCATTAGTCCCAATATGACCATTAAAGTCTCCTCCAATAACTAACTTCTCAGATTGGGGAATACTACTCACCAGATCATCCAAGCCCTCCCAAAAGCGCCTCTTAACCTCCTCGTCTAAGCCCGCGTGCGGCGCGTAAGCGCTGATGACGTTGAGGACGCAACCCCCGATAACCAACTTAATAGACATTAACCTATCATTCACTCGCCTAACCTCGACCACGGACTCCCTTAGATCCCTATCTACCAAGATGCCCACTCCATTCTTACCTGTCACGACCCCAGAGTACCACAACTTAAACCCGTCTGCATTTTTCGCCTTCGACCCTTTCCACCTAGTCTCCTGGACACAGGCTATGTTAATCCCCCTCTTCTGAAGAACCTTCGCCAACTCAATGGACTTACCCGTCAGAGTGACTATGATCCACGACCCAATCCTTAATCTATGAGCGTCCAATACCCTCTTCCAACCCTTACCTCCCGCCCTACCCGCAGGACCACTCCCTGCCCCCCTACTCACCCCCGCCACCGCCTCCACCCCCGAGGACATGACCTTATACTATCATCCCCCGCCGCGGCCACTATCCCTCCAATCGACTATGGAGAATAGTGAGCACACACGCACTATAGCTGAATACGCAAAATGATGCAAACTAGATAGATAGCAACAGAGTAAACCTCACACGGAGTGCTAGCAAGAATACGTAAAAAGGTGTACAGAGTAAACAAGATAGCGGGAGGTACCAACTCCCGGTGGAAAAACCTGAAAGTAGGCTTTGATGCGCCCGAAGGTCAACAGCTACCAACTCTTGCACGTCCCGACCGGTGTTGCTTAGCTCTTCACTCCCAAACGCCGCCAATTGGCCTCGCCGCGGCGGCTAGTACCTGGGGCAAGTTTTCACGTTTCGACCGGTGTTGTTATGCTCTTCACTTCCAAACGTTGCAAGCTCGCCTTGTCCGCCACGTCTAGTACCTGAAAATAACACAAACAACAACCTCCCACAAAAACAATGGGGGTTGCCTTACTCGGGAGGGGGGGGCTGCCTGGGAATCACTGAGAAGGGGGGTGGGGTAGGGGGTAAGGCAGGGGACTGTGGTGAGGGAACAGGAGTGAGGTTGGAAGAGAGAGAGAAGAGAGAGAAAGAACAGAAGGGGTCGCCGGAGTTAGGGGTGGGAGGGGAGGGTGGAGAAAAAGAAAAAGAAAAAAAAAACACGAGGGGTTAGGGGGTAGGGGCAGGGGGGCTGGGTTGGGGGATTAGGGGGAGTGTAGAGAGAGGAAAGAGAGAGAAAACTTGCCTGTGGGGGGTCGCCGGAGGGGGAGGAGGTCGCCGGAGGTGGGAAGGGTTCGCCGGAGGGGGAGGGGGAGGGGGAGGGGCAGGGAGGAGGGGGGAGGTGGAGGGGGCTGGGTAATTCGTTGTAGCGTGAGAGAAGAGAGAGAGGGGGGCGAGAGAGATTTATACACAAGCTCTGTAACATTTCAGTAATTTACTTCATGGACGTACACTGTATCTGATAGTTTGAGGGCCTGAGTTGCTGGAGCGTAGGTTGAGCGTACTATAGCTTGCTGGTTTTTACATTCTACGCTCATTTATGAGACTCAAGAATGAAATTTGGTGGTGCAGATATAAGTTAGTAAATGTTTTCTTGTGTATAAATTTTGTCATTTTTGAAATAATCATTTTTGTTTAGTTTCCTATAGGATGTTATACTCTAGTGTCTGAGGTTTAGAGTATTGTAGAATTCCCAATCAAAACTTTCCACTTTGACATAGTTTAGTATAACTCTTAGCTTATGTTCATATTTATGTTGCTTAGCTGATTCTCAAATTTCTGTTCACATGCTCTCACGTTTAATAGAGTAGATCAACTTGAATGTGGATCTGTAATTGGTCTGTAGATTTGGACTTTTGCCTTGTATTTTGAAATTGTTGTGCTTCTGAGTGTCCTCCATTTTATTTTCAGCTTTCGAGTATCTGCAAAGCCTTTAGTTATTTGCTGGTCATACAAACGCAACCACAGGATAGATACCCCTTAATCTGTCATATGTGAGACACTGCTGCACTTGCTTCTTCTAGTTATCATTATCTTTTTCCCGCATTTGAGCTCTCAATAAGGGTTCACTCAAGCAATAAAGCGGTATAATACCAACTTGCAGTGTAGCATAAGAGACTGGCAGTGGGATATTCAAACTCATGATGAAACTCTTCGATGCTCATTGTCACCTCCAAGATCCAAAGATCATTAATATGGTCCCAAAAATTATTAAGACCACAGTTGAAACAGGAGTTGTCCATTTTGCTGTCAATGGTGTGTCGGAAAAAGATTGGCATTTGGTCAAGGAAATGAGTGATCACTACCCTTGTATTGTTCCAAACTTTGGTATCCATCCCTGGTTTATTACTGAGAGGACTCCTAATTGGCTGAAAACTTTGAAAGGATTTTTGGAGGCTACTCCTGCTGCTGCAGTTGGAGAGATTGGTTTAGATAAAGGTTCGTTTGGAAGGAAGATTGACTTTGCTGATCAGGTGGATGTCTTTGGACAGCAGCTTCAGCTTGCCAAAGAGTTGAAAAGACCAGCATCCATACACTGTGTTCGTGCTTTCGGGGATCTTCTTGAATTATTGAAATCTGTCGGGCCATTTCCTGCCGGTTTTATTCAGCACTCTTACCTTGGTTCTGCCGAAATGGTTCCTGAATTTGCAAACCTTGGTGGTTACTTCTCATTTTCTGGGTTTCTTATGTCCATGAAAGAAAGCAAAGCGAAGAAAATGTTGAAGTCAATTCCTACGGACAGAATCTTGTTGGAGACAGATGCACCAGATGCTTTGCCAAAGTTGAGCGATCCAGATTCTCTGTATTTGATCGAGAGAGAAGCTTCAGTAGCTGATGGAACTTCAAGTGGAGGAGGAAACAATAATGGAAATCCGTCTGACAACCTACCGCAGGAGGACAAAGGCAATGAACTACAGGCACGAGAAATCCCTAACCATCCTGCAAACATTCATCATGTACTCTCCTATGTCGCATCATTACTTGATATGACAAAAGAAGAACTTGCTGAGAAAAGCTTTGCAAATGCATCGCGACTTTTTTCTTATGAAGGTTCAAAGGTAGTGCAACAAGTAAAATTATCCTGTTTAAGACATGCAGCTGATACTATATGTTACATGCCAGTATGTTTTTTTTTTCCTAACCGCATGTCCTCTTCTGTAACAGGTATAAAGCGGAAACTGGAAGCAGGACAGCCTAGAGCATTTTTAGACCTGTCATAGTTTTGTTGGGCTAATATATCTGTGGTATATCTCTGTTGTGTTGGACCATTGTATCAAAGTTTGTGGTTGCATTAGTACATGGAAATCTTAAGGTTGCTTATTTTCTCTGTAAATTTTGGTTTTATAAAGGTTCTTCAACTGTACCCCCCCCCCCCCCCCCCACACACACACACACATATATATATATATATATATATATATATATATATATATATATCCTTTTGCCATTGGAGCTCCACATACATATCCAGATATCCTTGATCCATAAAATCAACGCATTTCTGTAATTAGAACGGAGAGATGTTTGAAACCTCACAACAACTACGTCTTAGTACCTAACTAGTCAGGGGTTGGCTATATGTATGGTCGCTATCTCCATTTGGACATGTTTCATTTCAATTGACAGTAACTTGGAATTCTAACACTAGAGGTTCTTTACAATTTCCACTCACATACAAATTTCTGAACTGACATTATTTTGTAACTAAATATTTTTATTTGGACCCCAATAGCCCTTTCCCTTGCGTCCCATGAAGACCCATTCAATCATTTTTTCTTTTTCCTTTTTTGCTGGCAATCTATCCATGGTATGCGCAAAATGAGAAAATATAAGAAAGACTCAGCGCGACATGCTTTGAATTAAAACGTGACAATTGAATTGTTCATTAAAAGAAGTTCAAATTTCGATTCACATCGTAGTAGAAGCTACTTTAGAGTAGTTTTTTTTTTGTTTTTCATAAAGATTCATCAAAGGCAAAATAAGTGGTATAAATTCGTTTATGAAAAAATAAGAAAGCAAAACACTTTAAATTTTAATAATGCATCTGATATGGAAAGAAATTGGGCGTTGTATATGGTAAAATCATATGCCCCGATTTTGTAGGCTCGAGAGGCCGCATCGAAACAAGTTCAATATAGATCGAGCTTGAGTTCGAAGGCAGAATACATGGCTCGAAGATCTAAGTGCTCACAGAAAGAGCAAGATTCTCGTTACGTCCCAAAGATCATGGCGTAAATTCCGAAATAGATTTGTACGAGTTAGTGCGAATCCGTACTAGGCGGTTAGACAGATGTCCTAATAAGATTCTTTACTGTAAATAAAAATTACCTTATTTAGGGTTTCCCTATTATATAAAGGGGCCCCCAATTATTTGTAATTTTGATCAGTCATTGGCAAAAGAGTATACTCTCTTACTTTCTTGCTCATTATTCATCATAATTCTCTCTTAACTTTATTGTCTTTACTTTACCGTTCTTATTGACCAACTTCGAGACCATTATAGTTCGAGGCCAAGATTGGCTTGAACACTGGTTTGTTCAACTTACTTTTTTTTTATACTTTAAATTTCTTGATTATTAATTAGTATTGAACGAAATCACATATTTTTAAAATTATAAACAAATTTAATTATTACTCGTGTTTTTTAGGTAGACATGCGCAATTAACAATATCAATGTGGCAAAACATACTCTCTATGTTTCTATTTATATAACGTATTTTCCTTTTTAGGCTATCCAAAAAATAGATATATTTTTATGTTTAAATAATTTATTTTAAATTTCTTATTTTTTGTTTAATAAAATAATTTACTGTCACAGAAATATGTAGAACTTATTTTAGACTATATATTTTAAAAATCTTTGGTCTTTTCTTAAATTTGTGCCCAACCAAATATAGTGATAAGAATCAAATAGCTGAATGAACGGGAGGGATGTAGAGAGAGAAAGTAGTGAGAGAAGCTCTGGCTATTGTTAAGCAAGGAAGCTGACTATCGCCGGCCACCAGTAACCACCATAGCCACCTACACTAACCCCCTTCCCCCACACTGTAAATATGACGAGAATGATAACTCCTGAAAGCGGAATTCCACAAAAACTAACACCAGTACCGCTATTACATTGGTTCTCAGGTATGGGAAGTGCTCTTACAGTCATGCAAGCTCAGCCGAAGAAGGAGGAAGATAAAGTGCAAACAATGGAAAGCGGTGTGACAACAACGGCTAGGAAGCTCACGTACTCAGCTGGATCTCAGAAGCAAACATTGGTTGAGGTTGTTAAAGGTAACAAAGCTCAAAATCAAGGCATGCAGCTCAAATTCTATCCTCTGATGGTGAAGGATGGAATGAAAATTGCCAAACTAAATCCAAAGGAGATAGAACTTCAGAACCTGAAGTGGAAGACTGGCTCAAATTCTATCCTCTGATGGTGAAGGATGGAGTGAAAATTGCCAAACTAAATCCAAAGGAGATAGAACTTCAGAACCTGAAGTGGAAGACTGCATTAATAGGCTATGTTCTAGGAGGTAACCCGTCATTCAAAGAAATGCTTAAATATGTCTATGGAGTTTGGAATGTTGTTACAACTCCTACAGTGTTGTTACATGATGATGGGTACTTCATTTGTAAATTCGAATCTATGGAGGACAAAAACCTAATAATGCAAAATGTTATACTTTCAATGGGTAAGCCTATGATATTGAAGGATTGGGATCCAAACTTTCAGATAAAGAATGAATCAATGAGAATTGTACCAATTTGGGTCAATTTTCTTGGTTTGCCAATTCAATGCTGGGCAGAAGAGAATTTAGGGAGAATAGCTAGCTTAATAGGAAAATCATTGTATACTGATAGACTAACTGCTGCGCGTGAAAGAGTTTCCTATGCTAGAGTCCTTGTGGAAATGGACATAACCCAGCCTTTGCCTGATGAAATTTATATTGAGATACCAGATGGAAGAAGCTGGTTGCAGACTATGGAATTTGAATGGAAACCAATATTTTATCTAGAATGTAACTCGTTTGGGCATAAAAATGGGAAATGTCAGAAGGATGAGCAACAGGATGAAAGGCCACAGAAGCAGAGGAAGAGAAAAAAGAAGAAAATCATAATGAAGTGGCAACCAAAAGCTGTATTTGAGAGGAATATAGCCAATCAACAACAAGAGGAATCAACATATCAACCTGAGGTGGAACTACAAGTGAACAATAGAGGAAATCAGGTTGGAATCATAAAAGAAGCAAATGATAGAATTAAAAATAATGAGATCAACTATGATGACTTAGCTAAGAGGAATACATTTTCAGCACTAACTATAATGGAACCATCTGTTGGGAATCAACAGAAGAGAGAGAGAGAGCGGAAAAGAGATAGGTATAAAGGACCATGGAGGCAGCTCAAGTAACCACTACCCCCATGATCATTGTATCCTGGAATATTAGAGGACTGAACAAGTCCTATAAACAATGAGAATTAGTACAATTCTTGTGGATAAATAAAGTAGATATGATAGCTTGTCTAGAAATTAGAGTGAAACAACAAAATTCAAAGACAATTTACAAGAAACTGGGAGGTAAGTGGAAAATAGAAAATAATTATGCATTTGCACCTAATGGAAGGATGTGGATAATGTGGAAAGAGTTAAATGTCCATGTTGTAATTCTGGAAAGTACAGACCAAATGATTCACTGTCAGGTGAAAGACAAGAATTCAACATTTGCTAGTTATATCACATTTGTGTATGGCCTGCATACCATACATCACAGAGTATCGCTATGAAGGAGTTTGAGAAATGTCCAATATAGTGATCTTTGGCTTATAAAGGGTGATTTTAAGAGTGTGTTAGGTGTGGATGACAGAATAAATGGGCAACTAGTGCATCAACCAGAGATGGCTGACTTTCTGAGCTGCATTGATGACATTGGAGTGGGGCAGATTACCAAGAGAGGAAACAACTTTTCATGGAGCAATAAAAGAGATGCTGAGGTCAGAGTTTATAGTCATATCGACTGGGCTTTTGGCAATGAAAAGTGGTTCAATTCTTACACTTGGGTAGAAGCAGTATACATGCTACCTGGCTGCTCAGACCACACTCCTATAATGATAGACACTGAAGTAATAAATATTAAAGTGAATAGACCATACATGTTACTAACAACAGTTATGACACAAAAGGAATACAATGAAGCAGTTCAGAGAGTTTGGAGTCAGCAGATCAAAGGGTACACTATGTATTCTATTTGGAGCGAATTGAAGAAACTTGAACAAAGTACCAGAAACATTCATAAGGAGCACTCATCTGTTGATAAGAAGCTGCAACAAATGAGAGAAGAACTGAAGGTAATACAAGGAAGACTGAATGAAGATCACTTCAACAAAAAGGTGATTGAAGAAGAAAAGCAATCCTTAGAGAGCATTGAAAAATGGGAAGCAATTCAAGAACAGATAATGAGACAGAAATCAAGAGCAACTTGGATCCAACTGGGAGATGGCAATACAAAGTATTTCCATACATATATAAAGTCCAGACAAGCAAGAAATAAGGTGAGCTGTATTCTCAATGATAACCAGCTGAAGATTACTGATCCACAGCAGATTCAACAAGAATTCACACAATTCTTTCAACAGCTATTGGGTACAACAGCAGTTCAATTACCAGGAATTGATATCAATGTGGCGAGAGATGGTCCTTGCTTAACATTGCACCAACAGAAGCAACTGTTATTTCCAGTAACAAAGGAGGAGACCAGCCAGATAGTGCAGAACCTACCTAATGATAAGGCTCCAGGTATTGATGGCTATCCTGCAGAATTTTTTAAAGAGTTTTGGCCAATTGTGGGGGAGGAAGTTACAGAGGCGGTGCAACAATTTTTTCAAAATGGCAAACTTTTAAAAAAGATTAACTGCACAACTGTTACATTGATTCCAAAAGTAAAAAATCCTAACTATGTTAAAGAATTTAGACCCATTGCTTTCTGCTCAACATTATATAAAATCATTACTAAGATTCTAACTAATAGGCTTAAACTGGTTGTGGACTATTTGGTTGGGCATTCCTAGTCTGCTTTCATAGAGGGGAGAAATATACTTGATAATATTATAATGGCAGATGAACTGATCAAAGGTTATACTCAAAAGGCAGTGTCTCCTAGATGCATGATCAAAGTAGACATTAAGAAGGCTTATGACTCCGTGGAATGGGAATTTCTAAAGGCAATACTTCTTGAATTTGGAGTACCTTACAAAATAGTTGTACTAATCATGGAATGTGTCTCTACAGTAAGTTACCCTCTTTTAATAAATGGAGGATTGACCAACAAGTTTGAAGCAAGGAAATGACTAAGACAGGGGGACCAAATGTCTCCCTACTTGTTTGTTCTAGCCATGGAGTATCTACCTAGATCTCTGAAGAAGCTAAGCATGAATCCAGATTTTAATTTCCATCCCAAATGCACCAAACTACAAATCACACATATCTGCTTTGCAGATGATCTTTTGATGTGCTGTAGGGCTGATGTGATCTCAATGAAGTTATTGATGGAAGAATTTGAACAATTTTCAAATGTATCAGGCCTTCAAGCAAATTTGGATAAAAGTTCTTTATAAACAGCAAGTGTTTCAAGGGAATTCAGAGAGAAAATTCTTGCAGAACTTCACCTAGCAGAGGGCAAGTTTCCTTTCAAATACCTAGGAGTACCCTTATCTATAAGAAAGATCACAATTGCACAATGTATGCCTCTAGTAGAGAAGATAGTGGACAGAATTAGAAGCTGGACTTCCAAATTCTTATCTTATGCTGGAAGAATTCAACTCATCAAAAGTGTATTGTTTGAAATGCAAACTTATTGGGCTAAGGTATTCCTCATTCCAAAAAAGTTATAAAGCTGGTAAATGGAATTTGCAGGAATTACCTGTGGACTGGTAGTCATGAGACTAGTCATAGGGCTCCAATTGCATGGGAGACATTGTGTAAACCAGAGGCAGCTGGAGGGTTGAACATTATATTCTATGAAAGATGGAATAAAGCAGAAACTTCTTTGGGCCTTAATGTCTAAGAAAGACAAACTCTGGATCAAATGGGTCCATTATCACTATATAAAGAAGAAGGACATTGCTACCATGGAAATCCCTAAGCAAGCTAGCTGGCTAGTAAGGAAGCTATTTGGAGCAAGAGAATGGTGGTCTACTGATAGCACAGGAATGCAAGCCTGCACTCAGAATGAGCAATTTAGCATCAGGAATGCTTATATTCATACCACTCCACAATATCCCAAAGTTCAATGGAAAACATTAGTGATGGTGACTGGAATGCTATCGAAACAGAAATATATCTTATGGATGGCAATATATAGGCGTTTGGCAACAGTTAACAGATTAGCCAAATGGGGAATTCAAATTGATCAGTCATGCATATTATGTGGGAGAGATTGAAGAGACACATGACCACTTATATTTTGAATGTTCATATTCACAAAGTCTGTGGCAAGGAATGTTATAATGGTTGAAGTATCAAAGAATAGCAGCCAACTGGGAATCAGAACTGCAATAGTTAACTGCTAATATTAACAGCAGGAATCCAAGAAAAGTTATACTAGGAGTGGTGTTTGCAGCAGTAGTCTACAACATCTGGATGGAAAGGAATGACAGAAGGTTTCAACAGTTGAGCAGAGAGGCCAAAGATAGAGCAAAGGAGATTACATTTCAAGTACACATTACTGGACTGAAGAAACCTAAATGGTTACCCATACTGCAAACTATTAATAGCTATCCTTCACGTAATCCTTGACACTTGTGATAAGAGTTTTTTTGTGTTACGATTTAGCTAAACAACAATAGTTTTAAAGTATTTAGTTGATTGTACTTATGAGATCTGTTCTATAGTCCAAAAGAACATATGATGTAACTAAAACGAAAAAGAATCATAGAGTATCCCGTGATTATAAAAACTTATCGTTAAAAATAAAATTATAAGTATAAGTTTATTGCACAAAAATCAAAATCATAGACCAAACGGATAATAATGAGCGTTGTTGTTGATTCTTTTTTCTGGGAAAAACACTCGTAGCGACAAATATCACAAAAATCTTCAGAAGTCTTTCGTTTTAACTTCACAAGTAGTACGACTTATATTTTACCCATTTTTTAGAAAACCTTGCAAATTCTCATATGGATCTCTTACAGTCCTACGCCGACGATGAAACCGCCGAATCGCCGCCACCCAACCCTAACTCCCAAACTTCCGACCAAAGCCCTTCGCCGGATTCATCCCCAATCCGCATGCTCCCTTCAAAATCCGCCGCACCCAAAGTCGACGACACGATGCTAGCCCTAACAGTCGCCGGCGAAGCTGCCAGAGCTCAATCCAAACCCCTCGATCCGACCCAACACCTCGTCGGATTCAACCCGACATACGAACAACTCTGGGCACCAGTCTACGGGCCAGCTCACCCCTACGCCAAGGACGGGTTAGCTCAAGGGCTCCGAAATCACAAGCTAGGGTTTGTCGAAAACGCCGCCATTGAACCTTTTGTATTTGACGAGCAGTACAACACTTTTCAGAAATACGGGTACGCCGTTGATCCCTCTGAAAATAGTTACATTGGTGATTTGGATAAAATGAAGGAATGTGATGCAATTTCTGTGTATAATATACCTCAGCATGAACAAAAAAAGAGGAAATTAGAGAAAAAGAAGGAAAAAATGGAGGAGGGTGATGAGGGTGACATGGACATGTCGGAAGTTGAGAATCCAGCAACCGACACATGGCTGATGAAGAACAGGAAGAGTCCATGGGCTGGAAAGAAAGAAGGGTTACAAGTAGAATTAACCGAGGAGCAGAAAAAGTATGCTGAAGAGTATGCTAAGAAGAAGGGTGAAGAAAAAGGTGGTGGAGAAAAGCCTGAGCCTTTACTTGAAAAGAGTACATTCCATGGTAAAGAGGAAAAAGATTATCAGGGTAGGTCGTGGATCGCTCCACCTAAGGATGCGAAGGCTGCGAATGATCATTGTTTTATACCAAAACGATTGGTTCATACATGGAGTGGGCACACCAAAGGGGTTTCGGCTATTAGGTTTTTCCCTAAGCATGGTCATTTGATTTTGTCAGCTGGGATGGATACAAAGGTGAAGATTTGGGATGTTTACAATTCTGGTAAATGTATGAGGACTTATATGGGACATTCAAAAGCGGTGAGGGATATTTGGTTTTGCAATGATGGGTCGAAGTTTTTGACAGCTGGGTATGATAAGTATATTAAGTATTGGGATACAGAAACAGGACAGGTGATCCAAACGTTCACCACCGGGAAGATACCCTATGTGGTGAGGCTTAACCCTGATGAGGATAAGCAGAATGTACTTTTGGCTGGTATGAGTGATAAGAAGATTGTGCAGTGGGACATAAATAGTGGACAGATTACACAAGAATATGATCAACATCTGGGGGCAGTTAATACAATTACCTTTGTGGATAACAATAGGAGGTTTGTGACCTCTAGTGATGATAAATCGCTTCGTGTTTGGGAATATGGTATTCCGGTTGTTATTAAGTATATTAGTGAACCCCATATGCATTCCATGCCATCTATTTCGCCCCATCCAAATGGGAATTGGATTGCAGCTCAAAGTTTGGATAACCAGATTCTTATTTATAGTACGCGAGAGAGATTTCAGTTGAATAAAAAGAAAAGATTTGCTGGACACATTGTCGCTGGTTATGCTTGCCAGGTCAACTTTTCACCTGATGGACGGTTTGTCTTATCAGGAGATGGTGAAGGAAGATGCTGGTTTTGGGATTGGAAATCATGTAAGGTCTTCAGAACTCTCAAGTGTCATGACGGGGTCTGTATTGGTGCAGAGTGGCATCCTCTGGAACAAAGTAAAGTTGCTACTTGTGGTTGGGATGGTTTGATCAAGTACTGGTAAGCTTTATGATCCTTACCTTTACAACAACAACAACAACTATCCAGTATATTCCCACCAGGTGGGGTCTGGGGAGGGTAATATGTAGACGAGCCTTACCCCTGCCCGAAAGGCCAGAGAGGCTATTTCCAGTCGACCCTCGGCGTATAGGATAAAAAAGGGAAAGCTGCATTAAGAAACAAAGGTAAAATTAGAAACACAAGCAAGACAAAACAAAATAATAAAGCACAAGTACTCCCGCAGAAATAACGTAAATAATTATGGAAACATAAGCAACATAAATACAGTCGCATGCAATAATAACAAGCAGTAACTACCATACTAACAACCCTCTGGGGACCTAAGCTAAAACACTAATCACCTATGGGTAACCCTACTATCCCACACCCAACCCCGGGAAAGGCGTACGGAGAACTCTATAAGCCCCTAGCCTACAATCCTGATTCTAGACCTCCAGACTCCCCTATCAAGGGTCATGTCCTCGTTAACCTGCATTCTGGTCATGTCCTGTCTAATCACCTCTCCCCAATGCTTCTTAGGCCTCCCTCTCCCTCGCCGACCACCAACAATCTCCAGCCGCTCGCAGCTCCTCACCGGGGCATCGGGGCCCCTCCTCCGAACATGCCCGAACCACCTCAGCCTCGCTTCCCGCATCTTCTCGTCCACCGGGGCCACCCCTACCTTCTGTCGAATAACTTCATTCTTGATCTTATCCAGCCTGGTGCGCCCACACATCCACCTAAGCATCCTCATCTCCGCAACCTTCATTCTCTGAACATGCGAGTTCTTCACGGGCCAGCACTCCGCCCCATACAACATCGCAGGTCTAACCACGGCTCTGAAGAATTTCCCCTTGAGTTTGTGTGGAATTTTCTTATCACACAGGACCCCTGAAGCGAGCCTCCACTTTGACCACCCCGCTCCTATCCGATGGGTGACGTCCCCGTCAATCTCTCCGTCCCCCTGAATCACAGACCCCAGATATCTTACACTGTCCCTCTTGGCGATGGCCTGAGAACCAAGCATCACTTCCCTGCCTACCCCACTCGGCTCGTCGCCAAACTGCACTCCAGATATTCTGTCTTAGATCTGCTTATTTTGAAACCCTTAGACTCGAGGGTCTGTCTCCATATCTCTAACCTTTCACTAACACCGGCCCTAGTCTCGTCTATCAATATTATATCATCAGCAAAGAGCATACACCAAGGCACATCCCCTTGGATATGTCGGGTTAGAGCATCCATCACTAAGGCGAACAACAGGGGGCTCAGCGCCGATCCTTGGTGGAGCCCCATTACCACAGGAAAATGGTCTGATTCGCCCCCCACCGTCCTAACCCTAGTCTTAGCTCCATTGTACATGTCCTTGATTACTCTGATGTAGGCTCCTGGCACACCCTTCGCCTCCAAGCACCTCCATAGCACCTCCCTCGGGACCTTATCATACGCCTTTTCCAAGTCGATAAGCACCATATGAAGGTCCTTCTTCTTATCCCTGAATTGTTCCGCCATCCGCCTGACTAGGTGAATCGCCTCTGTGGTGGAGCGTCCCGGCATGAAACCGAACTGGTTCCTAGATATAGTTGTCGCCTTCCTCACCCGCGCCTCAATCACCCTCTCCCAAACCTTCATCGTGTGGCTTATTAACTATGATTATGTTGGTTGATCTGTTATTGCTTTGTCGTCATAGAATTTACTTGTAAAGGTGTGATGTGGATGAGTAAAAACGTTCTCCTTATATATGCATTATATATTTCTAACATAAACAATTGTAGAAGGTTGTCTGAAGAGTGTCTCTGTACCATATTATAGGATTTTAATTCTAGGGTTTGTTTAGCTTTAGTCATGCTAAACTTATTTCTTGATTGGAATTGCTACTAATCTGTTTCTCCTACCTTGATCCATGGATGTACTCTCGGATAATGAAGCCATCTCAATTGTAAGATGGTCATATAGGAATGATGACTTGCAATGCTGTTAAAGGCGCTCTTAAACCCTAAACTAGGTGCTTTTATATTGGGTATTTTGTGTTCCTTTATATGATGCTCTAGTGCAAGAAGAAAAGCACTTAGGTTTGCACCTAACACCAATAGAATCTCTCTGCAAAAGAGTGGCTGGCACTGAGCAATAAATAGAATTCTAAAGAAATTAGGTTAAGAAAATGTTATGGATGGATAGCTTAGTGATTTTAGAATAATAAACTAGAAAAATTAGTATACAATAATCCTTATTAAAAACATGACCTAATATTGCAATTTGCATTTATTAGTAATTTAAAGTGATAATTTAAAAAAAATGATACTTGAAACTGATTAAAATGGTCTGTACTTCGTATAATTCACCATTCACGTTATTGATTTTTATTCTTTTGTCCATATAGTAGTTAGCATTTATAGTTACTCTTCGGGAGTGGAAGTACTCGATCTCCTATAGATCCTGTCTTATTAGACCCCCTACCCTTTTCTTTACTGCTTTTTTTGCAGTTAGTACAGCAATGCAACCCTTAGAATTTCAGCTTTGTGCTGTTGAAATTTTGATCTAGGACATATTTTTTCTTGTCTTTGTATTCACAGAGCATTCTTTCTCATTTCAGTTGGTAGCTATTTTTTCTTGTCTTTGTATTTACCGAGCATTTTTTCTCACGTCAGTTGGTAGCTTACTCGTTGTCTATTCATTCGGCTATCTACCTGCTTAATATCTTAGATTGTTGGTTGCATTTCTCTCATGGCCATTGTCGTGTTGAATTTGAGACCAAGATACTCTTGTAAATCCCTTTGAATGATGATTAATTTCAACCTCCTAGCAACAAAGAGAGGGTTAAAGCACATCCACTCCTGCTCTTTTGCTTGTCATTACTTTATGCAGAGTATCATATGGGCTTGATGAAAAGTGGGGTCTGGGGGGGGGGGTAAGATGTATGCGGTCTTATAGACCCTCGGCTAAAGAAGGTGAAAGAAGTCCTGATAGCAAGTAATAGCAATAGATCTCTTATCCAAAATATCAAATAGATCGTTCTCCTCTCTTGCTCTGGAGGATAACCATATTTCCAATTCACTTCTCTTATTGTACTGCAGTCTTGTTTGTACATGTGTGCTTATACTTGAGGTGGATGCACAATTATTATTCCTGGTGTTTAACATGCTAACCTCATCTCTGATATACAGGGACTAGTTCTGGAGCAATCATTTCTGCCTGTCCATGTAAGCAATGCCAACTTGTTCCACTCCAGTTGGCTAGAGGAATAGAGACTCTTTATGCGTTGGGTGCTCTACTTGACTGGGACACACTGGCTGGAGGAATCAAGCTATGTATTCCTTGGTTAGTCAATGCTAGTCTTTAGCTCTGTAAAACCGGTTTTCTGAGATTGTTTTCTTTGGTTATTACAGTTGAGGTTGTACCAATAGTAACTAACAGAGGGACATATAACTTCCAATCAAGATATGATGTTCCAGTAGACAAGTTAGAGATCTGCTATTGCATTTTTGAGTGTTAATATGATGTACGAATTAAATCTATGTTGCATATTGTTTCTTTAGAAGCTGCAGTTCTTATTTCACCTCTTTTGTTGATGAAATGATAAATAGGTATCTGGCGTTCGGTCGAGTTTGGTTCCAAAAGGACAGGATTAAAGTGGGAAGGGTACAACATGTGAGGATAGGCGAAACAGATATTCATGTTTTGATGTAGTGCATGATCAGAATTGTTCCAAGAGAAAAGCGATCTTATAATAATATTTTCAAGGAAATTTACAAAATGTATACCTTTGGTTATGCCCGCAATCAAGCTTTTGTAGGTGCTGCATAGCACCTACAGCAGCACCTACTTACTGATGCACCTAACTTCAAGAAATCCAAATCACAAAAGAGAAAATTGTTCACCGAAAATGATAGAAATCCTATCTTCCTCGCTGACACAAGAAAATTAGTTAGCTTAAGATGAGCATACTTCCTATTTCTCTGTTCTGTATCAATAGTTTACACGACAAAAAAAACTTGGATTACACACTGTTACTGGTAAATGCAACATCACACAGCGGAGAAGTGTCAATCCACACGACTGTCATCTGCACCAACTTATTCATTCTTTTTCTGCGAAAGCTTTGCATGGACATCTCCACTGTAAGGAGCCACATGGTATGCGTATTGCTGCATGACAGAAAAGAAAACCATTTCCACACAAATTAAAACATTCTGAATGGCTTCCTGAAGGTGCTCCACATCCAACCAAAAATGGTGAGATTTGATGACACCCAATGCAACCAGAATTTTAAGCAGCAATCCCTGCAAAAAGTCGGAGATGAATAGTTTATTGCACTAGTGGTGGTAAAAATAAACTTCAGACAAGCAAAAACATCAAATGGAAAGAGGCTTCCTTACAACAACAAAAAAATGAAGAAACCAATACCAACTTTTCCAGAAGTTCAAAGAACTTCGACAGTAATGACATGCAAGTGGTGGCGGAACCATCTTTAACCAAGGGGTGTCAATCGAAACACCTCTTTGCCAGAAAATTATACTTTATTAGGTGCTTTTTTTAATGTATATATACTATATATTGAATTCCCTACGCTTTGTGATGCGTTTAATTTTGTATATTTTGACTCTCCTTAGTGAAAATCCTGTCCCTTGCAACTGCATGCAAGACAACAGGATGTTAATAGGATTCAATGCTTTTAATGGTGGTCTTTTTGTATTCTTGCTTGATGACTTGCCAGCTAACAGGAGTCATTTCTATTTTCTAAAAATCATAAATACACTGATCCATGCTTCAAACTCACACAACAGGTGATCCACCCAACTATCAGATTTCAGAGGAGACGCTGAGGACTGGTAAAAGAATAATATCTACTCTTAAAGACACAACCTTTTAGAGGAGGGCGGAGGTAAACAAGGTACAGACCTTAGTTCTCAATTGTTTGAACAGATAAATATGATAGCCCAGAACCCGTCTGTGTGTCTTCTAAGCAAAGACTTCAAGTCATGTTGATGTCTTATTGTAACGAAACCAAGTCCCCTATTCAGAAATCATTTTCCCAAGCTACAGATAAACTTAGAAGAATAGATGGTACAATGTCCCTTGCTGTGTTTTGGTTTCATTGCATAGAGTTGCGCACACATGCAGAGGATAGCAGTAAAAGGTTTGGCATGAGGCAAACTAAACGAAGGTGTTTCCAGCTAATAAGCAAAGTCGACGCCTGCTGCCTGCCCATCCCTCTCCCACATGGCCACAACACAAAGACATATTGAGGAAACGGCATCAGAAGAACTCGGTAAGTACTGCTTGTTGGAAACAATAGCAGAAACTTCCTCATAGGTAAAACTAAATCTGAAATAAGTCAAAGTCCTTTGATATATAGATGGTAAGAGAAGTCCTTGTTGGAGTTTGGCTCCATTGCATGTGGTCTAAGTTGCTCGGACTCGGGTGCAGGTATCCAATACAGGGACAGATCCGAGGATCGGATTCCGCAAAATTTAAATTTTCAGATTCGGGGGTGTGAATCTGGATATAGATACGGGTGCAGAGATTCGGCTAATAAAAAATAGAGCTATAAAAATATGTAAATTTTGAGAGATATTATGTGAAAAACTTAAATGAATATTGTAGAATTCAATCTTTTATTCTCCAAGATGGACATTATTCTTTTATTCTTCTAAATCTGTTTTATTTTTGATTTTGAGAAATCAAAATCTCAATTTTTCTCCCAAATTTGTTGATGGACTCCGGTCAACGTGTCCGAAGTCAGTTGGCCGAATCGGGTATGTATCCCGCTCCCCTCTCGTCCCTGTCTCGTATTGGGAATCAGATGGTACCAAAGTCGAAGAGTCCGCGCAACTTAACATATGGTCTCAATACATGTAAGAGCAAAGTGATAGAAGGCTTGCATAAGGCAAACGAAATGAAGATGTTACCAGCCAATAGAGCAAATCTATGCCCCCTATCCACCCTAACCCCACACAATGACCATGCAATGAGAATAGACTAAAAACTTATGTTTCTTCAAACTTAACCTACTCAACAACAAAGAAAATAACCTTCTTATTTGGACTTTGCAAGGTCTGTTGAAAAGTGTCTTGGACTACAACTACCATAATTTGAGGCAATTACACCAGTAGAACTCGTCCCAGGTGTATCCTAATTCCTAAGTCCTAACCATGTCCTTTGGTGGTGTTAGAATAGTTATGTAAATAAGAATAGGAGTAAATAACCCTAATCTCATATGTATTAGGAGTAGGACATGTAATATATATATATATAGGACTCATTGTATCATTATTAATTAATCAATAATAATTTTCTCCCGTGCATTCTCACATGGTATCAGAGCTTTAGTGAGAAACATATCATTGTGCATCATTCCAGCAACTTCTGGGAAGAAAGACCTCGTCGCCATGCAATTTTTCCGGCGACCTAGAAGGCTGTCCGTAACCACCACAAGACTCCTCAGGCTCCGGCGACCACACCCCAGTAAACCCCACCGGAAAAATCAAGCTCACGCGCCGGAAACTCACCGGCAAGATCTGACCCACGCGCCGACGCGTGAACACTGTTCGGCCATTTTTTGAGAAACTTCCCGTTGGACAGTTAGATCGCCTAGTGATTCTGAGTCTGTCCATACCTTCTTCCTTTTGATTTCGACCACTTTGAGTTTTCCCGGCGACTACACTGACTTCTTTTGGCAGCTACAGTAATTTTCCGACAAAAATAGTGTTTCCTTCATCAGTTGTAGCAAGTTATCAGTTGATTCTTTCTGTTATTTGGTGATAATCCAACGATGTCTTTGTGAATCGATGCTTTCGGGTCTAGAAACCCGGGTACTGGCAGTTCTGGTGTTATGATTACCTCAGAACCTTTAATGGGAGGTTCAAACTACTTAGCTTGGGCTTCTTCTCTCGAGTTGTGGTGTAAAGGTCAAGGAGTTCAAGATCATTTAACAAAAAGGCTAGCGAAGGTGATAAAAAGGCCAAAACACTGTGGGAAAAGGTCGATGCTCAGTTATGTAGTATCCTGTGGCGATCTATTAATTCCAAGTTGATGCACTTGTCCGTCCATTCCGGACATGTTATTTAGTTTGGGAAAAGGCTCGTAATTTATACACTAATGACATATCTCGTTTTTATAATGTAATATCGCAAATGACAAGCTTGAAGAAACAGGAATTGGATATGTCTACTTACTTGGACAAGTACAGGCAGTCATGGAAGAATTTGAGACGTTGATGCCAGTTTCTGCTAGTATTGAAAAGCAACAAGAGCAACGACAGAAGATGTTTCTAGTTCTTTCACTGGCTGGACTCCCTAATAACCTTGATTCAATACGTGACCAGATTTTGGCTAGTCCGGCTGTGCCCACAGTTGATGAACTATTCTCTCGATTACTTCGCCTTGCTGCAGCACCAAGTCACCAGTGAGCTCATCACAGACACTTGACTCATCTGTCCTCGTATCCTCATCGATGGACAATCGGGCATCTCATACTATGGAGAATAGACGAAGAGGAAGTCGTTTTGGCAGATCTAGACCCAAGTGCTCTTATTTTCATAAAATTGGACACACTCGTGACGAGTGCTATTCTTTGCATGGCCGCCCACCTAAAAATGCTTATATTGCTCAAACTGAGACTTCAAGTGACCGGGGATTTTCTTTATCTGAAGGGGAGTATAATGAGTTCCTTCAATATCGAGCAAGTAAGCAGACATCTCCACAAGTAGCCTCTGTTACTCAGACTGATACTTCTGTTGCTGGTAATTCTTTTGCTTGTGTTTCCCAGTCTAGTACTCTTGGACAATGGCTTGTGGACTCAGCCGCTTCTGATTATATCTCTGGTAATAAATCACTTTTATTAAATATTGCGTATTCACAGTCTCTTCCCACTGTTACTTTAGCCAATGGGTCTCAAACCAACGCAAAAGGAGTTGCACAAGCGAATCCCCTACCCTCTGTCACTCTAGATTACGTTATTTATGTCCTTGGCTGTCCTTTTTATCTTGCATCTGTTAGTCGTTTGAGTCGCGCCCTCCATTGTGGTATATATTTTATTGATGATTCCTTTATTATGCAGGACCGCAGTACGGGGCAAACAATTGGAACAGGACTTGAACCAGAAGGCCTTTACTACCTTAACTCACTCAATTCCTCCGAGGCTTGTCTCGTTACAGATCCTCCTGAACTAATTCACAAACGTTTAGGACATCCAAGCTTATCCAAACTTCAAAAGATGGTGCCTAGTTTGTCTAGTTTATCCACATTAGAGTGTGAGTCATGTCAGCTCGGGAAACATACCCGAGCCTCCTTTTCTCGTAGTATTGAGAGTCATGCAGAGTCTGTTTATTCTTTAGTTCATTCTAATATATGGGGTCCTAGTAGAGTTAGTTCACCCTTGGGATTTCGTTATTTTGTTAGTTTCATTGATGATCATTCAAAATGCACTTGGATTTTCTTAATGAAAGATTGTTCTCAGTTGTTTTCTATATTCCAAAATTGTTGTGCTGAAATTAAAAATCGGTTTGGTGTTTCTATTCACACTTTTTGCAGTGATAATGCCTTAGAATATTTATCTTCTCAATTTCAGTAGTTTATGACTTCTCAAGGAATTATTCATCAGACCTCTACCCCTCAGCAAAATAGGGTTGTAGAGAGAAAGAATAGGCACATCAATGAGACTGCTCGCACACTTCTCACTGAATCTCATGTTCCGTTGCGTTTTTTGGGCGATGCAGTTCTCACAACTTGTTATTTAGTTAATCAGATACCTTCCTCTCCCATCCAGAATCCGATACCATATGCAATATTGTCTCCTCAATCACCCTTATACTCTGTTCTCCCTCGTGTTTTTAGGAGCACTTACAACAACAACAACCCAGTATAATCCCACATAGTGGGGCCTGGGGAGGGTAGTTTGTACGCAGACTTTACCTCTACCCTGGGGTAGAGAGGCTGTTTCCAAATAGACCCCCGGCATCCTTCCCTCCAAGAACTTCCCACCTTGCTCTTGGGGAGACTCGAACTCACAACCTCTCGGTTGGAAGTGGGGGTTGCTTACCATCAGAGCAACCCCTCTTGTCAATATTTTTAGGAGCACTTGTTTAGTTCATAACTTAGCCCCTGAGAAAGATAAGTTAGCTCTTCGTGCTCTCAAGTGTGTCTTTCTTGGTTATTCTCGTGTTCAGAAGGGATATCGTTGTTACTCACCTGATCTTCGTAAGTACTTTATGTCCTCTGATGTTACACTTTTGGAGTCTAAACCTTTCTTTACCTCTTCTGACCATTCTGACCACCTTGATATATCCGAGGTCTTACCTATACCGACCTTTAAGGAGTCTACTATGACTCCTGCTTCACCTTCCGCCACAGAAGTCTTACCCGAGCTTACTATAGCCTTCTTCACCTTCCGCTACAGACGTCTTACCCATTCCAACCATTGGGGAGTCTAGTGTGGCTCCTCCTAGACTCCCTGCCACAGGAACACCACTTTTAACATATCATCGTCGTCCGCACTCCGCATCAGGCCCAGCTGATTCACATCCTGCACCTGACCCTGCTTCTACTGCGGACTTGTCTCTTCCTAATACATCGATTGCACTTCGAAAAGGTATATGGACCACTCTTAATCCTAATCCCCATTATGTCGGTTTGAGTTATCATGGTTTGTCATCATCCTACTATGCTTTTCTATCTTCTTTATCATCTATTTCCATCCCTAAGTCGACAGGGGAAGCATTGTCTCATTTAGGGCGGCAGCAGGCTATGATTGACGAAATGTTTGCTTTACATATGAGTGGTACTTGGGAGCTCGTCCCTCTTCCTTCAGGTAAATCTACCGTTGGTTGTCGTTGGGTGTATGTAGTCAAGGTTGGTCCGGATGGTAAGGTTGATCGTCTAAAGGCTCGTCTTGTTGCCAAGAGGTATACTCAGATCTTTGGGCTCGATTATAGTGATACCTTCTCTCCCGTGGCTAGATAGCATCACTCCGCCTTTTTCTATCCATGGCTGCTGTTCGCCATTGGCCCCTCCATCAGCTGTACATTAAGAATGCTTTTTTACACGGTGATCTTGAGGATGAAGTTTATATGGAGCAACCACCTGGTTTTGTTGCTCGGGGGGAGTCTCGTGTCCTTGTATGTCGCTTGCGCCGGTCACTTTATGGTCTAAAGCAGTCTCCTGGGGCCTGGTTTGGTAAGTTCAACACAGTTATCCAGAAATTTGGCATGATTAAAAGTGAAGCTCATTACTCTGTATTCTATCGACATTCTTCTTCAAGTCTCTGTATTTATCTGGTGGTCTATGTTGATAATATTATTATTACCGACAATGAACAGGATGATATTGCTAAATTGAAGCAACATCTCTTTCAACACTTTCAGACTAAGGATCTGGGCAAACTAAAGTATTTTTTGGGTATTGAGGTCGCTCAGTCTAGCTCAGGTATTGTGATCTCACAACGAAAATATGCTTTAGATATTCTTGAGGAGATAGGAATGACAGGTTGTAGACCTGTTGACACTCCGATGGATCCGAATTCTAAACTTCTGCGGGACAGGGGAAGCCTCTTAGCGATCCTACAAGATATAGACGGTTAGTTGGGAAATCAAATTACCTTACAGTGACAATACATGACATTTCCTTTTCTGTGAGTGTTGTGAGTCAGTTTATGTTGTGATGGTCATCGAGATGCAGTTGTTCGCATTCTTCAGTATATAAAATCAGCTCCAGGCAAATGTTTATTGTTTGAGGATCGATGCCATGAGCAGATCATTGGATACTCAGATGTTGATTGGCAGGATCACCTTCTGATAGACGTTCTACGTCTGGATATTGTGTCTTAGTAGGAGGAAATTTGGTATCCTGGAAGAGCAAGAAACAGAATGTGGTTGCTCGGTCTAGTGCAGAAGCAGAATATCGAGCGATGGCTATGGCGACATGTGAGCTAATATGGATCAAACAGTTACTCAAGGAGTTGAAATTTGGTGAGATTAGTCAGATGGGGCTTGTGTGTGATAATCAAGCTGCTCTCTATATTGCGTCAAATCCAGTGTTCTATGAGAGAACTAAACACATTGAGATTGACTGTAACTTTGTCAGAGAAAAGATACTCTAAGGAAATATTGCTATAAAGTTTGTGAAGTCAAATGATCAGCTTGCAAATATTTTCACCAAGTCCTTCACTGGTCATCGTATTAACTACATATGTAACAAGCTTGGTACATATGATTTATATGCACCAGCTTGATGGGGAGTGTTAGAATAGTTATGTAAATAGGAATAGGAGTAAATAATCCTAATCTCATATGTATTAGGAGTAGGACATGTTTTATATATATACATATAGGACTCATTGTATCATTGTTAATTAATTAATAATAATTTTCCGTGCATTCTCACAGGTGGTAAACTGGTAATTGCCTGAACAAAATCTCAGGGGTTGATCATGTATATATTCTCAATTGACAGTGGTAGCTTTGAGTAAGCTTGCCAGCATCTTGACTAATTCACCAAGCAATTTGTCTGGTACAGTACATAAACACATGTACCGGCCTCCAACTGAGAAATCACATAAGCTTTACACTTCTACTCGGGATTCAGACCTGGAATCTCCAGCTTGTCACTCTTGCACCTCAACCACTCAATCATAACCCTGGGGACTAAGGCTGCTATACACTTATGCCTCCCCTTTAGATTACAAATATTTTCCTCTTTTCTTTCAAGCAATGTTTATAAAAGAGAAAAGTGGAAGAGAAGCAACAGCTAACAAGGACCGTAGAACTTAACAGCCCGAATAAAAATATCATTAAAATTAAAATTCTATATGCCACAAAAAGATAATAAGATAAAAAATTAACAACAACAACAATAACAACAATTACCCAGTATAGTCCCACAAAGTGGGGTCTGGGGAGGGTAATATGTAGACGAGCCTTACCCCTACCCGAAAGGGCAGAGAAGCTGTTTCCAATCGACCCTCGGCTCAATGAAGGAAAGGGAAAAACGAAAACAAAAAACAAAAGAGCATTAGAAACTCCAGCAGATATAGCGTAAATAATTATCTAAACATAAGAAACATAAATAAAATAGCATGCAATAATATCATACAATAACTACCATAAATAACTACCATAAGGGAGACACAAGCCAAAACATAATTCATCGATGGATAGCCCTGCCAAGCCTCACCCAACCCCGGGTGAGGAGTACGAAAAACTCTAGGAGCTCCTATCCTACAACCCTGATACTAGACCTCCAGACTTTCCTATCAAGGGTCATATCCTCGGAAACCCGCATTCTAGCCATGTCATGCTTAATCACCTCTCCCCAATACTTCCTAGGTCTCCCTCTACCTCGCCGAACGCCGACAATCGCCAACCGCTCACAATTCCTCACCGGGGCATCAGGACTTCTCCTCCGCACATGCCCGAACCACCTCAGCCTCGCTTCTCGCATCTTCTCATCCACCGGGGCCACCCCCACCTTCTCTCGAATAATTTCATTCTTAATCTTATCTAACCTGGTGAACCCGCACATCCACCTGAGCATCCTCATCTCCGCAACCTTCATTCTCTGAACATGAGAGTTCTTCACGGGCCAGCACTCCGCCCCATACAACATTGCAGGTCTAACCACAGCTCTATAAAATTTTCCCTTGAGTTTATGTGGAACTTTCTTGTCACACAGGACTCCTGATGCAAGCCTCCACTTTGACCACCCCGCTCCTATACGATGAGTGACGTCCCCGTCAATCTCTCCGTCCCCCTGAATCACCGAACCAAGATATCCGACACTGTCCCTCTTGGCGATGACCTGAGATCCAATCATCACGTCCCTGCCTACTTCGCTCGGCTCGGCGCTAAACTTGCACTCTAGGTATTCTGTCTTAGATCTGCTTATTTTAAAACATTTAGACTCGACAGTCTGTCTCCATACCTCTAACCTCTCAATAACACCAACCCTCGTCTCATCTATCAAGACTATGTCATCAGCAAATAGCATACACCAAGGCACATCCCCTTGAATATGTCGGGTTAAAGCATCCATCACCAAGGCAAACAAGAGAGGGCTAAGCGCTGATCCTTGATGGAGCCCCATAACCACTGGAAAATGGTCTGAGTAGCCACCCACCGTCCTAACCCTAGTCTTAGCTCCATCGTACATGTCCTTGATTACTCTGATGTACGCTTCTGGCACGCTCTTCGCCTCCAAGCACCTCCATAGCACCTCCCTTGGGACCTTGTCATACACCTTCTCCAAGTCGATAAGCACCATGTGCAGGTCCTTCTTCTTATCCCTGAACTGCTCCACCAGCCGCCTGACAAGGTGGATAGCTTCTGTAGTGGAGCGACCCGGCATGAAACCGAACTGGTTCCCAGATATAGATGTCATCTCCCTCACCCTCGCGTCGATCACCCGCTCCCAGACCTTCATGGTGTGACTTATTAATTTAATACCCCTATAGTTGTTGCAGCACTGGATGTCCCCTTTGTTCTTGTACAAGGGCACCACTGTACTCCACCTCCACTCATCCGGCATCCTTTTGGTCCTGAAGATCACATTGAACAACCTGGAGAGCCACTCCACTCCTGACCTACCCATGCACTTCCAGAACTCCACCGGGATCTCGTCAGGCCCGGTCGCTCGACCCCTACTCATCCTACGCAAAGCCCCATGACCTCCCCGCCCTGATGCGCCTGCAGTACCCAAGGTCTCTATGTTGCTCTGAATGCCCCAACGCCCCTAGCTCTATGTTACGATCCCCCTCCTCGTTAAGTAAGTCTCGAAAGTACGCCTGCCACCTCTGCTTGACTTGAGACTCCCCCATCAGAACTCTACCATCCTCGCCCTGGATGCACTTAACTTGGTCAAGATCACGTGCCTTCCTTTCCCTTAGTTTAGCTAACAGGAATAACTTCCTGTCCCCGCCTCTCTCCCCTAGTTCCTCGTACATGCGACCAAACGCCGCGTTTTTAGCTTCCGTAACCGCCAGCTTTGCTTCTTTCCTCGCCAACTTGTAGATCTCCTTGTTCGCTCTCCGTTCTTCCTTGCTTGTGCTCCCTGCCAACTTAGCAAACGCCGCCTTCTTCACCCCCACTTTTCCTTCGACTAAGATAAAAAATTAATTTTCAATAATTATTTAATTAACTGTAAAAAAGAAATCAATTCCAGTAATCAACTTTATTGTTCTATTGCTCTAGCCACTGTAGTAAGAAAGTAGAGTCCAAAATTAGAAGTAGTGGAAACAAATGCCTCACATACTTGGAAGAAAAGAAGAAACAAAAGTAAAATTAACAGAAACAGAAACAGAAGTTGTAGAAGAGGAGGCTTTACAAACAACAACAACAACAACAACAACTACCTAGTATATTCCCACCAAGTGGGGTCTGGGGAGGGTAATATGTAGACGAGCCTTACCCCTACCCGAAAGGGCAGGGAGGCTGTTTCCAATAGGCTTTACAAACTCAAGGAGAAAAAAATTCAACAATAACAATCAATTGATGAAGCATGGGTGACGGGTAATCGTAGTAGTCAAATAGCAAATGGACCTATTTTTTCATTCTCATCCTTTATGATCAAATTCAATGAATCAAGAGAAGAGTGTGATACCGAGCATCTACCTGCCAAAAGCTGAAGAAAACAATCCCTTTGATGCAGATGAACTTTGATAGTGGTTTGTGTGGCTGCAGTTCCTTTGAGAAAACATGGTAGAAAACAACCAAGGAGTACATGGCCACTGAGAAAGAAATATTGAGAATGATGGTAAACGTCCAGCTGAGCCAATTTGGATATAACCCAAGAATCTGTAACGCGATCATCAAGATAGAGCATACTGGACGGATAATGACAAACTGCCATGTCCAGTGCTTGAGAAGTTTCAGTGTCCGGTGATCCAAGCGAGCAGTATGAGGCTGCAGTTGGCAGAAAGACATTACATACATCATGATAATCTACCAAACCAATACTAATTTGTCAATCATTCTACTGAAATAGAGTAAGAAAGGTGTAAGCTCAATCCAACGACTGCCAAAAGTAGGAAGACAAACTTCAACCTAATTTCTCGCATCAGCCAAATTATATGAAAATTTATATAATGCGTTAGCAAGCCAATCTGCAAAGTCACTCAAATCTGAAAGAACAAGTACTTGAACTCCAAGCTTAGACAGACATATCAGCACTTAGACTGGATCTACTAAATATAATTTCTTTAGGATTTGCAGAGATAATTAATAATTGGTTATGTCGGGCATTAGCCTAATCTCTGACGACTAAACCCCTGTTCTTTAAAGCAAAAAAAAAAAAAAAAAAAAAGAGAGGATACTCTGTGTGTGTGTGTGAATTTGGGGGGAGGGGGGATTCGCCTTGCCCCTAAAAATTCTTCACAATGGCACTATTATACAGAAACAATAAAATGGAGGGAAGTGCAATAGCGGCTAGATCCAAACACACTGGTTATCACTTATCAGTTATAAATACATGGATGCAACACAAGAAGAGGAAAGCTAAAACATAAACGTAATCATACCTGAAATAGAGTCATTGGAAATGAATGATGAATTTCCCTCCCTTTGATTTCTTCTGGCACAATGTTTTTGCTGATGGATATATTCAAATAACTATACATCAAGGCCAAAAATTTGGCAATTGCCTGTAAATAAAACAACATTAAATGCTAGAAAAGAAGCTGCACTTAAGAAAAAAAATAGAAAGCAAACTGCTAAACACTATATGCACCATTAACAGATGCACACCAATGACACTAGCAACTCACCACAGCCTCATAGCATTCTTTAACTGAATCTAGAAACATGAAAAATTCTTTGCTTCCACGAATATCTAACAGACCCACGAACGAGTCAACGGCATAAAGGGGAGCCATAATTATAATCATGATTATTGCTTTTTGTTCCTTTGGATTTTTCCAGTAGAAGAGGTGTTGTGACAAGAGCTGTATTGTGAAATGCATTGAAAGCAAAGCAGAAAACCCTGATCCCACCATAGTGAGCTGTGCACTATCCATACTAGCAAAGTCCATATTCTACCAACCCTTGCAATAACACACGGCTCCACCTGCAAATCAAATTACCAATCTCTCAAAATCTTTATAATGACGTGCACCAATTTTTCAATTATATTTTAGAACATATTTCAATTAGAGCTATTTTCAGTGTAGCCAGTTCAAGGCCATACTAGGAAGAACCACAAACTAAGTTATCAACTTTATTAACATATACAACTCTTCAACCAAATAAGTATCAAATTTGAGAAAACCTAAGCTTGATATTTATATTAAGGGCCATATTATAAAAAATTAAAGCTGAATTTCAATTAAAAAAAGGATTTTGCTTTTCAGAAATCAAAATGCCCACTTCCAACCGAGAGGTTGTGAATTTGAGTCTCCCCAAGAGCAAGGTGGGAGGTTCTTGGAGGGAAGGAAGCCGGGGGTCTATTCGAAAATAGCCTAAGTTCTGCCTACACACTAACCTCTCCAGAACCCACTAAGTGGAATTATACTGGGGGCTGTTGTTGTTGCTGCTTTTCAGAAATCAAAACGAAATGGTTTTAACTGAAAACAAAAAACAACTCAAATCAATACATAGCAAAAGCTGAAAATTAAACAATCAACAAAATTGTATCAATACAAAAATCCGAAACCCCTTAGTACCAATATCCTTTTGACTTCTAAATCACCAGAAATTTAACAAGAAAGTGATAGGAAAATCAAGATCCAGAAAACGGCATAAACATGTTCAAATAAATGGGAAGATAAGCGTTAAGAATAAAAATTAAACTAAAAAAAAACTGCGTTTCTGCCTTCTGGAGCAATTTTGGACTTACAGTGAATCAATCAAGATTAGAGACAACAAATTCTTCCGACTTTTTGATGGGTAAGCCGTAAGAGCTGGAATATTGTGAAATCTTTTATTATCATTTGCTTTCTAAATTACTGTGTTTGCTTCATTTAGTCGCGTCAGACTTTTCAATCTACTCGACCACTTGGCATCAGATATTATTTATGAATTGCAAATGTTCTCTAGTTGTGGTAGAATAGTATTTCAAATGTTGAATAAATATAAATATAATTTTGATTGAACGTATATTTCTAATACTAGTAAATTTCTCTATGAACTTTTTATTTCACGTTCAAACATGTGCTGCTTCTATTTTGTTGTAGCTTTTACCTTGTACTTGGATTGGATTAACTTAAATAAATTGATACTGTAATGAATTTTTACATTGTATTATAACATGTTATAGTAAATTGCTCGTAAAAAGAATTTAAATTATCTAATGTTAGCTTTTATCATAAAAAATTATCATCTTCTCTCATTTGTCATTTTGCTTAGCCTATCTCATACAATTTGTCTGCGCGAAAATATAATAAACACTAATTAGTAACTTGAAAAAATGGCAAGTGGGCTATTATAATGTGTAAATTTGCAGTGTTTGTATTTTGCAGTGTACAATATATACTATGTATATTTGGTCCCCAATTGTGACATTTCTCTTGTTTTGTATTTTGTAATCTAGCTCTTGAAATATATTGGTGACTATCAGTATTAGGGACATCACTTGATTCCAATTTTGGTACATAGTTATCACCTCAATGAATCCAAAGTTGAAGTCCAAAAATCTGGGGTCAAAATAAAGTAATATATTCACCATTTTCAGTACCAACACTTGCTAAGGACAATATCATCCTCACAACAATTGTTGGTCCACAAATTATCATTGGATGCTATAAAGTCAGTGCTCTATTATATTTTTATTTGTAACTATCCAGCTATTATGGAAAGAAAGAGCTTTTTACTAATAGTTTTGTCTATGGTTTTAGTTTTTGATGGCTATTATTTTGATAGAGGGACTGCAACCACAGTGACATATGATCATAAGGCATTGATCATTGATGGAAAAAGGAGAATTTTGCAATCAGGGTCAATACATTATCCAAGAACTACACCTGAAGTGAGTGTTTTCTACTTTACTTCTTACATTATCCGGCACCCGCATTGGATCATGACTATATCTGGATTCACGCCGCGTAAGGTCCCATCCGGGGCGGGGGGGGGGGGGGGTGCGTGGTAAGCGGGGAAGCGTCCCCTAACAAGGATTTTCTATATCCCCGGCTTGAGCCCGAGACCTCCTGTTAGGGAAAGAGCAGCCTCATCCGCAACACCCCACATCCTTCGGTGGTTTCTTACGTTATGCTAGCATTAGTATATGGCAATGTGATGCATTTTTTCTTCCTTGATTTTTGATTTGACAATATGTAACATGGACTAAGGAGTTTTCTGGTTGAGTGTAGATATGGCCAGAGATCATTAGAAAGGCTAAGGAAGGAGGATTGGACGTGATAGAGACTTACGTTTTCTGGAATTATCATGAACCTGTCAAAGGAGAGGTATGAACTCTTTTCTCTTTTGGTAAATAACGATGGATTTAACTTATATGCACTGATAGTGTAAAAGTTTTTACACTATCAGTGTATTTTAACCTGTCTTAACATGTCCTCTGACTTATTTTCAGGTTACCAGTCCCAGTTTTTAACTACCAGTAGTTATTCTTAGGTGACCTAAATTTGTAAATTTTATACTTGCTGTGTATACAAGTTAAACTCAAATGAAATTGAGTGACATTTGTCATTAATGAGAGAAAGGCTTGTACTGAAGTGTTAATTGCAAGTCTGATTGCTATCCCTTATGATGCTCGCTAGTTGGTGTTTAATACACTTTGGTTTTTTTTCAACATTTTACTACAAAGAACTCTTTAAATAGCTAAAAAACTTTTCTGATGCTTAAACTGTGACTGTGTTCATAAAATTTCTTGGTTTGTGCTGTTTGCATTTTCCATATTGCTGCAATTGCTAGCTTGTGGCATGTATGGTTCTAACATTTTGGACAATTATGTGCTATAGCATGTAATATGTATGGTCTTATTCATCTTAGCATGATTTGTTACTGTGTTAGTTTTCTTGCAGAAGTGATTTTGGCCCGGAAGACTTGGTTTCTGGTGCTTCTCCATAGTTCAAGACATTTACGTTCTGATCTTATAATTCTGAATATCTATAAAATCTAGTAACACATAAAAAGTTCTTTTACCTCATTTGGGGCAACACAGTCGTTTGTTAGACATGTACTCTTGCGACTCATCATGTTTTAACACAGCTAAAGATTTCTCCTTTCGCGTTATCTCTATAAGTAATAACCACTTCCTACTATTGCAGTACTACTTTGAGGGCAGGTTTGACCTTGTACGGTTTGTGAAGACAGTGCAAGAAGCTGTCCTCTTTTGCATCTGAGAATTGGACCATATGCCTGTGCTGAATGGAACTATGGGTCTGTAGTTCATCACACTAGACTTTCTCTTTTTCCCGTTCATATTTTAGCGATAATAGCTAAAAAACCTATTATTCGTCTACATCCTAACAGCGTCTTTACTTATTTGTTTAATATCTTCAATTTGTTCTCTGTACAGGGGTTTCCCAATGTGGCTACATTTTATCCCAGGAATACAGTTTCGGACAACAAATGAACTTTTTATGGAAAGTGTTGACCAGTAATCATGTTTTTGCTTTGGAGAACTATTTTCTAAAGATACCATTTTTTTGATTATTTGATCCTTGAATGTTTATTAATTGAAAAAAACTGTATTGTTTCCAATGCAGAATGAAATGAAGTTCTTTCTAGCCAAGATTGTTAATCTTATGAAGGATGAGAACCTCTTTGCTACACAAGGAGGTCCAAATATTCTCGCTCAGGTTGTTTACTCTTTCTTATTACTAGTTTACATGTATCACACTCTTTTCCAATTTTGTGATAATGGATTTTGGTATATTAGATCTTCTTCCTGGATAGTACACTCTTATTACCTTGATAGTGCACCTTCCTCTTTTTCATATCTATATGATTGGTTCTCAGGCCATCGCCAAGAGGGACAGTGTCCGATATCTTGGGTCTGTGATTCAGGGGGACGGAGAGATTGACGGGGACGTCACCCATCGTATAGGAGTGGGGTGGTCAAAGTGGATGCTTGCATCAGGGGTCCTGTGTGACAAGAAAATTCCACACAAACTCAAGGGGAAATTCTATAGAGCCGTGGTTAGACCTGCGATGTTGTATAGGGCGGAGTGCTGGCCCGTGAAGAACTCTCATGTTCAGAGAATGAAGGTTGCGGAGATGAGGATGCTTAGGTGGATGTGCGGGCACACCAGGCTAGATAAGATTAAGAATGAAGTTATTCGAGAGAAGGTAGGGGTGGCCCCGGTGGATGAGAAGATGCGAGAAGCGAGGCTGAGGTGGTTCGGGCATGTACGGAGGAGGGGTCCCGATGCCCCGGTGAGGAGCTGCGAGCGGCTGGAGATTGTTGGCGGTCGGCGAGGCAGAGGGAGGCCTAAGAAGCATTGGGGAGAGGTGATTAGGCAGGACATGACTAGAATGCAGGTTTTTGAGGACATGACCCTTGATAGGAGAGTCTGGAGGTCTAGAATCAGGGTTGTAGATTAGGGGCTCCTAGAGTTCTTCGTACGCCTCATCCGGGGTTGGGTGTGGATCAGCAGGGTTACCCATAGACGATTTGTGTTTTAGCTTATGTCCCCCCTATGGTTGTTACTTATGCTAGTTACTGTATGATATTATTGCATGCGATTGTATTTATGTTTCTTATGTTTAGATAATTATTTACGCTATTTCTGCGGGAGTTACTAATGCTCTATTGTTTTTGTTTTTGTCTTTGTTTTTGTTTTACTGCTGTTTTTCCTTTTACCCTATGCGCGAGGGTCGATTGGAAACAGCCTCTCTGCCCTTTCGGGTAGGGGTAAGGCTCGTCTACATATTACCTCCCCAGACCCCACCTGGTGGGAGTATACTGGGTAGTTGTTGTTGTTGTTCTTGCTCTTTTTGTCTTAATTGGTGATCCGATCCACTTAACAGGTAGAAAATGAGTATGGAAATGTTGAATGGGCATATGGGGTCAGCGGAAAACTTTATGTAAAATGGGCTGCAGAAACTGCTATTAGTCTTAATACGACTGTTCCTTGGGTGATGTGCGTGCAACAAGATGCACCTGATTCAGTTGTGTTGATGTGAGACAAAATTTACTATTCATGTACCCCGTTACTATTCACTATTCACGCGTTACTATTCACGTGCACTATTCATGGGACCCACGTTACTGTTCATTGTCAGAGTTACTGTTCACAGCATGTGTGGTTACTGTTCATAGTCCGCGGTTACTGTTCACAGCATGTGTGTTTACTGTTCATGGCGGCGTTACTGTTCATAGTCCGCGGTTACTGTTCACACCGAAAGTTTTTTCTGATTTTTTGTTTTTTGGTGCAAAATTGGTGGAGTAATTTGTGGAGTGATTTGTGGAGTGATTGGAGGGGGAGTGATTGAGTCTGAAGAATTTGCCTATAAAATGGCAAATGCTTCTCCATTTTGAGAGCATAAAAAAACACCTAGAGTGAGAGAGAGATTAAATACTCTTGTAATATCCTCATATTTTACCATATAGTGATATCATCGGTTGTTCCCGTGGTTTTTTCCCGAAAGGGTTTTTCCACGTTAAATCCTTGTGTTCTCATTTTTACTTTTCTTCTCATATTTCCTTTCTTTATTGTCGATATAATTTTAACAAGTGGTATCAAAGCCAAGTTTATTAGCTCAAAGTTATATCGACATGTCTTCATTGAAATATGATTTACCACTCTTGGATCGAGACACAAGATTTACTTTATGGCAAGTAAAGATGCGAGCTGTATTGGCTCAGTTGGATCTTGATGATGCGCTGTTGGGTCGTGATAAAATGCCCGCTTCTTGGTCAGATGAGGAGAAGGAACGAAAAGATCGTAAGGCTCTCTCTCATATTCATCTTCATTTATCTAATAGTATTTTGCAGGAAGTTTTGAAAGAAACTACTGCAGCCTCATTATGGTTGAAATTAGAGCAAATCTGTATGACCAAAGATCTCACAAGTAAGATGCACCTTAAACAAAAATTGTTTTCCCACAAGCTGCAAGAAGGTGGATCGTTGATGGATCATCTATCCATTTTTAAAGAGATCATTACAGATTTAGAAGCTATGGAGGTCAAATATGATGAAGAAGATTTGGGTTTGATTCTTTTATGTTCTTTGCCTATTTCTTATTCAAATTTTAGAGATACCATATTATATAGTCGTGATACTTTAACTCTTCAAGAAGTTTATGAAGCTTTGCATGCCAAAGAAAAGATGAAAAATATGGTGTCTACTGGAGGATCAAGTTCTCCAGCAGAAAGTCTAACGGTTCGTGGCAGACCAACAGACAAGAAGTCAAATGCTGACTATAAAGGCAAGAACTCAAATAATTCCAGAGGCAGATCAAAGTCTAGGAGTCGAAAATATTGCAGATATTGCAAAAAGGATGGCCATGAAATTTCTGAATGTTATAAGCTGAAAAACAAGGAGAAGAAAGCTTCCACCAGCAACTCAAGTCAAGATGGTGAAGGAAAGGCAGCCTATGCTATTGAAGAAAATTCCAACGGAGAAGTTCTTGTAGCTTTTGCTGGATGTGCCAAAACCAATGACGAATGGATTCTTGACTCAGCATGTACTTTCCACATGAGTCCAAACAGAAGTCGGTTTATCAACTATCAACCTATCGAAGGTGGTTCTGTTTTAATGGGTGATGATGCACCATATAAAATTGCAGGGATTGGTTCAATCCGAATCAAGATGTTCGATGGTGTCATCAGAACTTTGGTTGATGTTCGACATGTTCCAGGTTTAAAAAGAAATCTCATCTTCCTGAGTACTCTTGATCTCAAAGGGTACAAGTATTCTGGTGAAGGTGGAGTTTTAAAGGTTTCCAAAGGTGCTTTGGTAGTAATGAAAGCAGACCTTAAATCTGCAAACCTGTATCATTTACAGGGTACTACAATTACAGGTGATGTTAATGTTATTTCAAATAAATCATCTGTTTCTGATACTACTAACCTTTGGCATATGCGTCTTGGGCATATGAGTGAACTTGGTTTGTCAGTTTTAAGCAAAAGAGGACTCCTTGATGGCCAATGCACAGGAAAGCTGGATTTCTGTGAACACCGCATTTTTGGAAAGCACAAGAGAGTAAAATTCAACACCTTAGTACATACCACTCAAGGCATTCTTGATTATGTACACTCTGATATTTGGGGACCATCTCAAGAGGCATCACTTGGCGGTGCTCGTTACATGCTCACTATAATTGATGACTACTCAAGAAGAGTCTGGCCATATTTCTTAAAGCATAAATCAGAAGCATTCGTTGCATTCAAAGAATGGAAAGTCATGGTGGAAAGGTAGACTGAAAGGAAGGTTAAAAAGCTTCGCACTGATAATGGGATGGAGTTTTGTTCAAATGAGTTCAATTCCTATTGCAAGTCTGAAGGCATTGTTAGGCACCACACTGTTCCTCATACTCCTCAACAGAACGGTGTGGCTGAACGTATGAATAGAACTATTATTTCGAAAGCCCGTTGCATGTTATCTAACGCGGGGTTGTCTAAGCGTTTTTGGGCTGAAGCAGCTTCTACTGCCTGTTATCTTATCAATATGTCACCTTCTATTCCACTTGATAAGAAGACTCCAATTGAGGTATGGTCTGGTTCCCCAGAAGTTTATTCAAATTTAAAAACTTTTGGTTGTACTGCATATGCTCATGTTGATAACGGGAAATTAGAGCCTAGAGCTATTAAATGTATTTTTCTTGGCTACATGTTAAAGGTTATAAATTGTGGTGTCCTGAAACTAAAAAGGTTGTTATTAGTAGAAATGTGGTTTTCAACGAGTCAGAATATTCTTCTACTAATATTCCTGTTGAGGGTCACAAGAAGACAAGTGTGCAGGTGGAGCAATCTGCTAACTCAGGACAAACTCTAGAAAAAGAAAATGCTATGAGCCAAGATACTTCTGTTGAATAAGAGTCTCCTGCTACTGCTCAACAACCACAACGGTCTATAGCCACTGATAGACCTAGGAGGGTCATTCAACCTCCTAAAAGATTAATTGAAGAAGTTAATGTGGTTGCTTATGCTTTAAATGTTGCTGAACAAATTGAAGGCAGCTCAGAACCTTCCACTTATTCTGAAGCAATTACTTCAGATGATTGCAACAATTGGATAACTGCAATGCATGATGAGATGGAATCTCTTGATAAAAATGGTACTTGGGAGTTGGTAAAAATACCTGAAGACAAAAAGCCCATCCGCTGCAAATGGATTTTCAAAAGAAAAGAAGGCATTACTCCTAATGAGGTAGCAAGATACAAAGCAAGGCTTGTTGCTAAAGGCTATAGTCAGATTCCAGGTATTGACTTCACTGATGTTTTCTCTCCAGTTGTGAAACATAGCTCTATTCGCACTATACTTAGTATTGTTGCTATGCATGATTATGAGCTTGAGCAATTAGATGTAAAAACTGCATTTTTACATGGAGAATTGGAAGAAAACATTTATATGGAATAGCCTGGAGGCTTCATTGTTCCTGGAAAAGAGAATCTGGTATGTAGCTTGAAGAAATCTCTTTATGGTTTGAAGCAGTCTCCCAGGCAATGGTATAAGAGGTTTGACTCTTTTATGCTCTCTCAAAATTTTCAAAGATCAAATTATGATAGTTGTGTTTATTTTAAGTCAGGCAATGGTTCACCTATATATTTGCTGCTTTATGTTGATGATATGTTGATTGCTGCAAAAGATAAAGCAGAAATAGGTAAACTCAAAGCACAACTAAGTAATGAATTTGAGATGAAAGATCTGGGTCCAGCCAAAAAGATTCTTGGAATGGAAATCATTCGGAAAAGACAGTTTGGAAAATTGTACCTTAGTCAAAAAGGGTATATTGAGAAAGTCCTTCAAAGATTTAATATGCACAATGCCAAGCCTGTGAAAACTCCGTTAGCTGCTCATTTCAAACTTTCTTTAGCCTCATGTCCACAGTCAGAGGAAGAGATTAGTGACATGGCTAAAGTACCGTATGCTAGTGCCGTTGGTTCATTGATGTATGCGATGGTATGTTCTCGTCCTGATTTATCTCATGCTTTGAGTGTAGTTAGCAGGTATATGGCTAATCCTGGAAAAGAACACTGGAAAGCAGTGCAGTGGATTTTCAGATATTTGTGTGGTACTTCAAATGTTTGCTTAGAACTCGGAAGTTTCAAAAATGGACTTATTGGTTATGTGGACTCTGATTATGGTGGAGACTTGGATAAAAGAAGATCTCTGACAGGTTATGTCTTTACCATTGGTGGCTGTGCTGTAAGTTGGAAGGCAAGTTTGCAAGCTTCTGTTGCCTTATCCACTACTGAAGCAGAATATATGGCAATTTCTGAAGCTTTTAAAGAAGCTATTTGGCTGAGAAACTTATATGGTGAGCTTTGTGGAGACAAGTCATGCACAACAATATTTTGTGATAGTCAGAGTGCAATTCATCTCACGAAGGATCAAATGTTTCATGAGAGAACGAAGCATATTGATGTACGTTATCATTTTATTCGAGAAGTTATTGCTCGAGGTGATGTTCAAGTTAAAAAGATCAGCACTCATGACAATCCGGCGGACATGCTGACGAAGCCGGTTCCAGCAACTAAGTTTGAGCTATGCTCAAATTTGGTTGGTATGACAATCTAGTTTCAAAAGATTGTTTACAACCGATGATCTAATGATGAGGAGTTTATTGAAGTGAAAACTTCGTTTTTTGTTACAAGAGTAAATTTTGTCTCAAGGTGGAGATTGTTGATGTGAGACAAAATTTACTATTCATGTACCCCGTTACTATTCACTATTCACGCGTTACTATTCACGTGCACTATTCATGGGACCCACGTTACTGTTCATTGTCAGAGTTACTGTTCACAGCATGTGTGGTTACTGTTCATAGTCCGCGGTTACTGTTCACACCGAAAGTTTTTTCTATTTTTTGTTTTTTGGTGCAAAATTTGTGGAGTGATTGGAGGGGGAGTGATTGAGTCTGAAGAGTTTGCCTATAAAATGGCAAATGCTTCCTCCATTTTGAGAGCATCAAAAAACACCTAGAGTGAGAGAGAGATTAAATACTCTTGTAATATCCTCATATTTTACCATATAGTGATATCATCGGTTGTTCCCGTGGTTTTTTCCCGAAAGGGTTTTTCCACGTTAAATCCTTGTGTTCTCATTTTTACTTTTCTTCTCATATTTCCTTTCTTTATTGTCGATATAATTTTAACAAGTTGCAAGTGCTTATGGTATTCATAATGGCATCTTCCACCTGTTACCTCACTGTCCCTTATGATCTCTATTATTTGCAGTGTAACAGAAGCATATTTGTTAGCTATTAGTAGGATTTTCCTACACAGCTGTTTAGAATAGATGTTAATATGCTAAAAAAGTGAGGCATCTCAGGACCCTTTTTGAACTAAATTTCCTGCTGATGTTAGTTCTGCATAAATAAAAAACTGAGAGTAACTCCCTGCTGATGTTACTATTGATAGTTTTGTTTTCTTAAACCAACAGTCAAAAGGACAATTATTATTCAAAGTGATAACTGCAGACATGTTGATTATGCAGATAAATACGTGTAATGGATTCTATTGTGATCGGTTCACTCCAAATTCTCCATTGAAGCCAAAGATGTGGACAGAGAACTACGTCGGATGGTAAATGCTGCCTCCTTATTATTCTCACGGAACTCTGATTCCTGGTATGGTTTTTTTCTTCATTACTTAAATTTTGAAAATTTCAAGGTATGTTTCCTTTTGCAGGTTCCTTGCATTTGGTTATGCTGTTCCTTATCGACCTGTTGAAGACTTAGCTTTTGCTGTTGCACGCTTTTTTGAAACTGGCGGTACTTTTCAAAATTATTACATGGTAAAAGCATGTTAATTTTCTACAGGTGGTTGTTAATCACTGTTGTTGCTTTTGAGATTTAATGCTGCAATCTTTTTTATTTAGTATTTTGGTGGCACCAATTTTGGTCGAACAGCAGGAGGCCCTCTAGTAGCAACAAGCTATGACTATGATGCCCCCATAGATGAGTACGGTATGATATCTTAGAATACCCTCTGAGTTCCTTCTATTTCAGATAGGAATCTTTAGTTCCACAGCAGAATGTAACTTCTTGGCTGGAAGCTATAGTAGAGAAACTTTAAGATGAATATAGAAGTAGTATAAATTTTGGAAGAATCTATCCTCGAAATTTTGTAAGGGAACTGAAGTTAGCTGACGCTCACGTAAGGTTTTCAGTGGCGACTTCTGTGCGGACCTTTACTCATAATGGGGAAAGGTTGTTTCACAAAAAACAACTGGAAGTACAGCCTTTACTCACGACACAGTTACAATTGAGAATTCCCTGGAGTCAGATCCTTGGGGCTGGTACAAAGAAAAAGTTGGCATATGGAGTAATAATTCCTTCGCCAGATCCCACTTACTGGAGCAGATAAATACAACAAAAGATACCAGTGATTTCCTTTGGTATACAACAAGGTAATTTATTATATTTCCTTCACTTAATGCTGCTAATTTACCTTTCTTTACTTAAGAAGCTTCTTCAGGGATAGGTAGTAAGTGAAGATGGTGATACTGCCATACGTCACTCATTCGTTCGATACGATACGTACTTTACTTCATTCATGTAATATCTCTATGTTGCTTTTTCTTTTTCTTGCCAGCATAAATGTGGAAGAGAACACTAAAAAGAGAAAAGCAAAGGAATTGCAGTTAATTATTGGAAGTTTAGGACATGCAGCTCTGGTTTTTGTAAACAAGAAACCAGTAGGTAACTATCCCATCTAATGTCTACTTCTTCAAGCGTGTTTAATGACACAGTCAAAAGTTCCAAAGTGATGCTAACAGCATATCTCTACTTCTTTAGGATTTGGCTACGGTAATCACGATGATGTAAGTTTTGTTCTAAGTAAAGCATTCCATCTTAAGAAAGGAAACAATACATTAGACATATTAAGCATGATGGTTGGTCTGCAGGTAAGTATAGAGTAAGAGGCTTTTCCAATGCTTTGCATGTTGAAGCATATATCTTACCGTTTCCAATTTAATTACATTTTTTCTTACTCATTTATTATGTGATTCTCCAGAACTATGGACCATGGTTTGACATTTCTGGAGCAGGGGTATTTTCTGTTATCTTCAGCGATTTGAAGAGTAACAAGAACTTTTCTTCTGCTGAATGGATCTACCAGGTTCCTGATGATTACTTTAACAAATAAATCTTTTTATGATTAACTGTCTTGAGTTCTTCTCAGACTCACCTGATTGCCTGAATTTAATGAGTTTTCACCTTACCATTTGCTCTACGATATATACATCAGAGCTGAGGAAAAGATATTTTTGTTTTGAAGTCGAGGAAACAAAAGTAGAAAAAGGCCAAATTACGGGCTCTAAGCTAACAGTTCTACAGTTAACTTTTACTTCCGTCAGAGATTATGCTTATGTCATGCAGCCTTGACATGCCATCTTTCTCATTTAAATACGACTTCACCTTCTCTAACTATTATTTTAGACATATAAATAACTCCACATTGCCAAGAAAGCAACCAGCACTTAAACAAAATGAGGTAATATGACAACGGACAAAGGAAGTAACAACTCAGTGAAAATCTAATATAGATACGTGAAACTGCCTTGAATGTCTTCTCACTAAAAAACTTTGCGAGAAGGCATAACAAAGCAGCATAACTAATGGTATACCGATTCCAAATAATGCATCTCAAAAATACTCTTCAATGAGACACTACATAGAACACTTTGAAATTCAATAAAAAAAGTTGTAGTTTTACCTCAAAGGCAGAAATTCAACAAATTTAGCTTCTGATAACTGAGTGTTCTCCTATCATACAAATTGAGCTCCGCACTCTGCTAAAAGATGTAAAAGGGATACATCATCAATTGATTGAGGAAATGCGTTTATCTTATTTCATGGTCCACCTATATTTACAAAAACAAGCTTGCTAAGGAGAAAATACATGATGGTTGCAGAATTCCTTTTCTTTTTCCGGATCCTCTTGGGGCTGGAGGGGGGGTGATTTGTTGTCTTCTCTGTAAATTCATAAGGTTGTGACCTTGTTTTTATAAGATCACAAGGATAACATGAGACTTGATCGCTTATATTCAGGTAGGACTTGAAGGTGAGTACCTTGGACTTGATAAAGTTAGTCTTGCAAATAGCTCGCTGTGGATTCAGGGGTACTCTGTTCCAATAAATCAGAGTTTGATATGGTACAAGGTGTGTGGAATTGCTTGTATTTCTGGTTCACTTGCTTTATATCAGCTGCTTATCGTTTAGGTTCCTCTCGAGGAATAGAGTGGCTGTTAATGCCTATGCTGGTGCTACATGTAGTTATTTCATGTCTATGGTCATCCTTTTGAAGCTCATTCATTGCTAATGAATAGTCCACTGGATAACTGATAACTGAAAAAGAGATGACTAGAGAGACCATTAGTTGCTTCTTGTATATGTCCTCAATGCTAATTTTTGTGTTGATTTATGCCACATATAGAAGCTGTGCCCTTCAAAATTCATTCACTCTTTTGCTATGCAGTCCCTTTATTTGCAATTAGCATCTGATAAACAAAGATAGTAATTTGTTACATCTGTTTTATTCTTGTCTTGATTCTGGATTTCTTATTTCCAGGCTAGCTTTTCTCCTCCAGAGGGAAAAGGTCCTGTATCGCTAAATCTCTCCAGTATGGGTAAAGGTCAAGCATGGGTAAATGGACAGATAGTAGGGAGATACTGGTCTTCTTATCGTTCACCCTCAACTGGCTGTTCCAATAATTGTGACTATAGAGGAGCTTATAATTCATGGAAATGTCTGAAGA
The DNA here is from genome assembly GCA_034376525.1 of Nicotiana benthamiana. Lineage (NCBI taxonomy): Eukaryota > Viridiplantae > Streptophyta > Magnoliopsida > Solanales > Solanaceae > Nicotiana > Nicotiana benthamiana. The sequence continues at coordinate 125,441,570 of CM067324.1, read as the reverse complement.
AATGTGGTCAACCTGCTCAAGTTTTGTGAGTTGATAGCAATGGCTACCCTTAACAAGCATGTTATAGTGAAATATTGTCTCATAAAGGGAAAAGAACAGTTAATTTCTTATTTTTAAGAGCATAAATCTTTCTTATACATTACACTGAAAGATAACTGAAGGAAGTGAGCTTTATTTGATTGTTTCATTCACTGGCTACAGTGTAACTCCCCTTTCGTTTCCTTGAGTTGCTATGGTGCAGAAAACAAAAGTGAGGACTACATATTAACAATTAAATCTTCAAATAGGTACCATGTACCCCGCAGTTGGTTAACACCTGGAAAGAACCTGCTTGTGCTGCATGAAGAACTTGGTGGTGACCCTTCAAAGATATCTTTCTCATCCTGAAATGGACAAAAAATTTGGGGGCATGTATCTGAATCTGATACTCCACCTGTTGATACTTGGAAGCCAAATAAAGATCTTGCATCTCAAGAACCTGCATTGCAACTGAGTTGCGAAAAAGGATGGAATATCACTGCAGTTAACTTTGCTAGCTTCGGAACTCCTAAAGGAGATTGTGGAGCATTCATTAGAGGGAGTTGTCATTTGGATGTGTTAACAATAGTTCATCAGGTAATACTACTATTTTCTTATTTAACTTCTACATCTACTGGTGATCACTCCATAATGTCCCCCTATGCTGCTCAAACTTTGTCATTCAAAGCCTGAACTAAGCCCATTTTTTGGCCCCTCAATAGAGGCTGAGCTACATGGTCCGAAAGGTGTTCAATTAAGTACCCTATGTTAGAAATTATATTATCCAAATAGGTTAAAAACATTTTTTTTGTATATATAAATTGTTGAATTCCGTCGATATAAGGGAAGCTTCTAGTATAGTGACAAAGGTGACTTAGCTATTGCTTTAGGTTGTAGATTCGAATTTTATGGCATCATTGCCTTTTTTTGAATCCCCTTGTCAGAACTTCTTACTCTGCCACCACCCTCAGCATTGAATTTTAACTTGTCAAGATGTGATCTATGTTTAAATTTGAACATCTTGAATGACTCTGCAGGTTTGTGTTGGGAAGCCAGGATGTTCTATTCCTATCACCACAGCTAAGTTTGGTGACCCCTGTCCAGGAATAGTAAAAAGTCTGGCTGTTGAAGCTTTTTGCAGTGTTTAGAATCATCAATTGCTATGGTCATGCATTAGCATGGTAACCTTCTTGTCAAATTTTATGCTTTTAGCAATCAAAGGTAACGATCATTTTAGCCAGAGCCAAGCTAGAATGTGCAACTTGTAATCTATAATCAACAACAACCCATTATAATCCCACTTTAGTGGGGTCTGGGGATGGTAGTATGTACGCAAACCTTACCCCTACCCTGGGATAGAGAGGCTGTTTCCAAATAGACCCCCGGCATCCTTCCGTCCAAGAACTTCCCACCTTGCTCTTGGGGAGACTCGAACTCACAACCTCTCGGTTGGAAGTGGGGTTGCTTACCATCAGAGCAACCCCTCTTGTCTTGTAATCTATAATCCTGAAAAGTATTAGTACTACGTTAAGAAGTAGGAAATCCCACTTCTCTTTGGATTGGGATTATGTACCCACTTCCATTAATCTTGACATCAAGATGTTACTAATTCAACGAAAATCCTATAGTGTTCAAAAGAACTTTTTATTTCAGCATTAATCTCAATTCTGCGTATCTTTTTTTCCGTGTGCTAAATCATACGAAACATGACGTAAAATCTAGTATAAGTAAAAATATTACTTATAATATACTCCGATTTTTCTTTGTTGGGCCACATGGAAAGCAACTCTTAATAACAGAGCAATGAAACTACAAAAACATTCACTCTTTTTAACTGGAGAAAGAAAAACTCTGACAGGCCAACAATCAGCTCATCATAAGGCCTCCATACGAATTGTTACAAACAAAACAAGTAAAGAACACAAGATATATAGTTATTAAATTGTCAAATTGAATATAAATGTACCTGATCAGCAACCATGCTATCGAGCGGACCCCAGCATAGCGCAGATAGCTCTCTGATAGCTCAATTGCAGGAACTCACTGAAGAGTTAAGAGGATCAAGTAGCTAAGTCAGGAGCTTGCAGAGAAGCTCGAAATTATCAACAATGGAGATCGAAGAAGAAGAGAGTAGAGATAGTGAGAATTGTAATGGCTTTTCTAATATATTTGTAATGTGTACAATGAGATCATTTATAGAAAATGGATTACATTGGATTTTGCAGCCTACTCTAACTGACTCAACTGACTTCCCTTTCAACTAAACTTTAACTGCTTCTGCTGACGTGGCTTCACTATCTAACTACTTGCACTTCCAGCTCCATTTTGCATATCAAAACTCCCTCCTGCAGAAGATCCTTGACTACAAGGATCAAAATATGGAAATCTCCTCTTCAAAGCATTGAAAAACTCCCAAGTAGCACAATCTGCAGGCAATCCTTCCCATTTGATGAGGACTTGGGCAATAGCTTTATTTCCCTTCTTCACCATTCTTCTTTGTAAAAAAGACTCGGGATTGGGACAACGAGGACTGGCCAAATCAGCACGGATGGGGGAGGGGGGGGGGGGTAGGAAATCTGAGTAGGTAGTTGATAGCATTTCTTCAATAATGAAACATGCACAGCAGGGTGTATCCTGATTGAAGGTGGAAACAAAAGTCTGTAAGCGACAGGTCCCACTCTTCTAGCAATCTGAAAATTTTCATAATACATGGCAGCCAACTTGTGGAATTGATGTGCAGCAATGCTCACTTGCTTATAAGGTTGGACTTTAAAATAGACCCAATCCCCTACTTTAAAACTTCTGTCAGTCCTGTGGGAATCAGCTTGTTGCTTCATTCTTTGAGCTCTGAGACGGTGGTGTTGTAGTAGCTGCAGCTTTAATTCTCTATTGAGTAGTGTGTTGTCGACATCTGAAGAGCTTGATTCTCCTGGCAAGTAGGGGAGAGCAAGGAAGGTGGTCTCCCATAAAGAGCTTCATAAGGAGTAGTTTTGATAGCAGTATGATCAGAGGTATTGTACCAATATTCTACCATAGGCAAATAAGAATACCAATCTGTAGCATCATCAGAGGAGAAGCACCTCAAATATGTTTCCAAACACCTATTCAAAACTTCAGTCTGGCCATCACTTTACGGGTGGTAAGTTGAAGAGGTATTCAACTGTACTCCTTGGATAGAAAACAACTCCTGCCAAAAAGAACTCGGAAAGACTGCATCTCTGTCACTGACTATTGAGTCTGAGGTTCATGTAGTTTGAAAACCACATCCATAACACCTTAGCTACAGACTGAGCAGTATAGGGATGTTTTAGAGGAATGAAGTGGCCATACTTGCTGAGCCTATCCACAACAACCAAGATTACTTCATGATCGTGGGATTTGGGAAGACCATCTATGAAATCCATGCTAATTTGAGATCACACCACCTCAGGTATTGGTAGAGGTTGCAAGAGTCCTCGATAAGCTGCTAAGTCAACTTTGTTTCTCTGACAGATGTCACACCCTTGTGCAAAAGCCTACACATCCTTATATCCTTCCAATAAAGCAGTGTCATTAACCTTTTAAGTGTTGCTTCAATACCAGAATGGCCACCTTGAGGTGTGGAATGCCATGAAGAATAATATCCCTCCTTAGCTGTTGGACCTTACCCACTACTAGTTTTTGCTTTATCCTTAATTAATTATGGTACCAAGTGACTGGTGATGGGGTCCAGCCCCCTTAAATCAAGGAAGACATTTTCTTCTTTTCTCACTTTTGTCAAAGATTACAACTCATTATGCAGCCCACGTTTTTTGTTTCTCTGTCAATTTTGGTGTGCTGCGGAAACAAAAGTTCAAGAAAGGCTACCTACGTTTGCCTATAAAATGAGAGCTTCGGCTCTCATTTTTAACACCAACAAAGAGAGAAAGAAAGAGTGAGGTTTCACAGACAAGGTATAAGAAAATAGTCTGCGAGAAAAATAGAGAGTGAACGATATTGTAGTAAGGTGGGAATATCAAAAGAGGGTTATTTCTTTTGAGTGTTGTAGTGGTCTTTGAAGTATTTTACTCGGAACTACAAAGTGTAAAATTCCTTACTATAGTGATATCAGTTGCTTCTCTCGGGGCCGTGGTTTTTTCCCTTATTCAAAAGGGTTTCCACGTAAAAATTTTGGTGTCGTTGTTATTCTTGTTAATTACTGTATCTCGGTGCTACATTATTATTCCGCTTTTATTACCGTGAATATTATTTTGGTAGGGGGTTTGTTCCCAACAACTGGTATGAGAGCACAGGTTCTGCTCATTCACTGAAATACTATTCACTATCGGTAGTACTATACTCGGTGAAAATAAAAATGTCCGGAGTAAAGTACGAGGTAGCAAAATTCAACGGAGATAACGGTTTCTCAACATGGCAAACAAGGATGAGGGATCTGCTCATCCAACAAGGATTACACAAGGTACTAGATACTGATGCCAAAAAGCCTGATACCATGAAAGCTGAGGATTGGGCTGACTTGGAAGAAAGAGCTACTAGTGCAATCAGGTTGCACTTATCGGATGATGTGGTAAATAACATCATTGATGAAGACACTTCACGTGGAATTTAGACAAGGTTGGAAAGCCTATACATGTCCAAAACGCTGGCAAATAAATTGTACCTGAAGAAGTAGTTATACGCCCTACACATGGGTGAAGGTATGAATTTTTTGTCACATTTAAATGTGTTTAACTCACACAGCTTGCCAACCTCGAAGTGAAAATCGAGGAGGAAGATAAAGTCATCTTACTATTGAACTCGTTGCCATCTTCGTACGATAATTTGGCAACAACCATCCTGCACGGTAAGACTACAATTGAGTTGAAAGATATCACATCGGCTCTTTTACTCAATGAGAAGATGAGAAAGAAGCCTGAAAATCAAGGACAAGATCTTATCACAGAAGGTAGAGGCAGGAGTTATCAAAGGAGTTCGAGCAACTATGGTAGATCCGGAGCTCGTGGAAAGTCAAAGACTCGATCCAAATCAAAAGCCAGAAATTGTTATAACTGTGATCAACCAGGTCACTTCAAAAGAGATTGCCCAAATCCAAGGAAGGGCAAAGGTGAAACTAGTGGCCAAAAGAATGACGACAACACAGCCTCCATGGTGCAAAACAATGATAATGTTGTCCTCTTTATAAATGAGGAAGAGGAATGCATGCTCCTGTCAGGTCCAGAGTCGGAATGGGTGGTTGACACAGCGGCATCTTACCATGCCACACCGGTAAGAGATCTTTTTTGCAGATATGTAGCAGGTGATTTCAGCACAGTGAGAATGGGTAACACGAGTTACTCAAAGATTGCGGGGATTGGTGACATTTGTATCAAGACAAATGTCAGATGCACATTGGTTCTAAAGGATGTGCTGCATGTACCTGGTTTGCGGATGAACTTGATCTCGGGGATTGCTTTGGACCGAGATGGATACGAGAACTATTTTGCAAATCAAAAGTGGAGACTCACCAAGGTATCATTGGTGATTGCAAAGGGAGTTGCTCGTGGCACGTTGTACAGGACAAATGCAGAAATATGCCAAGGTGAATTGAATGCGGCACAAGATGAGATTTCTGTAGATTTGTGGCATAAAAGAATGGGTCATATGAGCGAGAAGGGATTGCAGATTCTTGCCAAGAAATCACTTATTTCTTATGCCAAAGGTACAACAATAAAACCCTGTGACTACTGTTTATTTGGTAAGAAGCATAGAGTTTCATTTCAGACATCGTCTGAAAGAAAACTGAATATACTTGATTTAGTATATTCTGATGTTTGCCGCCCAATGAAAATTGAATCAATGGGCAGTAACAAATGTTTTGTTACTTTTATTGATGATGCTTCACGTAAATTGTGGGTTTATATTTTGAAAACCAAAGATCAGGTGTTTCAAGTTTTCCAGAAGTTTCATGCTCTAGTAGAAAGGGAGACAGGTCAAAAGCTAAAGTGTCTCCGAAGTGACAATGGAGGTGGGTACACTTCAAGGGAATTTGAAGAGTACTGTTCAAGTCATGGGATTAGACATGAAAAGACAGTTCCTCGAACCCAACAGCACAATGGTGTAGCAGAGAGGATGAACCGCACTATTGTGGAAAAGATGAGAAGCATGCTTAGAATGGCTAAACTACCTAAGTCATTCTGGGGTGAAGCAGTTCAAACAACATGTTACCTGATCAATAGGAGTCCATCAATTCCATTGGCGTTTGACATCCCAGAGAGAGTTTGGACCAATAAGGAAGTGTCCTACTCGCATCTGAAGGTGTTCGGTTGCAGAGCTTTTGCCCATGTACCAAAAGAGCAGAGAACAAAGCTGGATGATAAATCTGTTCCCTGCATATTTATCGGATATGGAGATGAAGAGTTCGGGTACAGACTGTGGGATCCTGTAAAGAAGAAGGTCATCAGAAGCAGAGATGTAATCTTCCGAGAAAATGAAGTTGGAACTGCTGCTGATATGTTAGAAAAGGCGAAGAATGGTATAATTCCTAACCTTGTTACTATTCCTTCTACTTCTAACAATCCCACAAGTACAGAAAGTACGACCGACGAGGTTGCCGAGCAGGGGGAGCAACCTGGTGAGGTTATTGAGCAGGGGGAGCAACTTGATGAAGGTGTCGAGGAAGTGGAGCACCCCACTCAGGAAGAAGAACAACCTCAACCTCTGAGGAGATCGGAGAGGCCAAGGGTAGAGTCATGCATGTACCCTTCCACATAGTATGTCCTCATCAGTGATGAGGGGGAGCCAGAATGTCTTAAGGAGGTGCTGTCCCATCCAGAAAAGAACCAGTGGACGAAAGCTATACAAGAAGAGATGGAATCTCTACAGAAAAATGGCACGTACAAGCTGGTTGAACTTCCAAAGGGTAAAACACCACTCAAATGCAAATGGGTCTTTAAATTCAAGAAAGATGGAAATGGCAAACTGGTCAGATACAAAGCTCGATTGGTGGTTAAAGGCTTCGAACAGAATAAAGGTATTGATTTTGACGAAATTTTCTCACTTGTTGTCAAAATGACTTCTATTCGAACAATTTTGAGCTTAGCAGCTAGCCTAGATCTTGAAGTGGAGCAGTTGGATGTGAAAACTGCATTTTTCATGGAGACTTGGAAGAGGAGATTTATATGGAGCAGCCAGAAGGATTTGCATTGGTTGGAAAGAAACACATGGTGTGCAAATTGAATAAGAGTCTTTATGCATTAAAGCAGGCACCAAGGCAGTGGTACATGAAGTTTGACTCATTCATGAAAAGTCAAACATACATAAAGACCTATTCTGATCCATGTGTATATTTCAAAAGATTTTCTGAAAATAATTTTATTATATTGTTGTTGTATGTGGATGACATGTTAATTGTAGGAAAAGACAAGGGGTTGATAGCAAAGTTGAAGGGAGATCTGTCCAAGTCATTTGATATGAAGGACTTGGGCCCAGCACAACAAATTCTAGGGATGAAGATAGTTCGAGAGATAACAAGTAGAAAGTTGTGGCTATCTCAGGAGAAGTACATTGAACGTGTACTAGAACGCTTCAACATGAAGAATGCTAAGCCAGTTCGCACACCTCTTACTAGTCATCTAAAATTGAGCAAAAAGATGTGTCCTACAACAGAGGAGGATAAAGGGAACATGGCTAGAGTTCCTTATTCTTCAGCAGTCGGAAGCTTGATGTACGCAATGGTATGTACTAGACCTGATATTGCTCACGCAGTTGGTGTTGTCAGTAGGTTTCTTGAAAATCCTGGAAAGGAACATTAGGAAGCAGTCAAGTGGATACTCAGGTACCTGAGAGGCACCACGGGAGATTGTTTGTACTTTGGAGGATCTGATCCAATCTTGAAGGGCTATACAGATGCTGATATGGCAGGTGACATTGACAACAGAAAATCCACTACTGGATATTTGTTTACATTTTCAGGGGGAGCTATATCATGGCAGTCGAGGTTGCAGAAGTGTGTCGCACTCTCTACAACTGAAGCGGAATATATTGCCACTACTGAAGCTGGCAAAGAGTTGGTATGGCTCAAACGGTTCCTTCAAGAGCTTGGATTGCATCAAAAAGAGTATATCGTCTATTGTGATAGTCAAAGTGCAATAGACCTTAGCAAGAACTCTATGTACCATGCAAGGACCAAACACATTGACGTGAGATATCATTGGATTCGAGAAATGGTAGATGATGAATCTCTAAAAGTCTTGAAGATTTCTAGAAGACAATGCTACCTACTCTAGATAAATGGGACTGGAGGGGAGATTGATGGGGTCCAGCCCCCTTAAATCAAGGAAGACATTTTCTTCCTTTCTCACTTTTGTCAAAGATTACAACTCATTATGCAGCCCACGTTTTTTTGTTTCTCTGTCAATTTTGGTGTGCTGCGGAAAAGTTCAAGAAAGGCTGCCTACGTTTGCCTATAAAATGAGAGCTTCGGCTCTCGCTTTAACACCAACAAAGAGAGAACGAAAGGTTGAGGTTTCACAGACAAGGTATAAGAAAATAGTCTGTGAGAAAAATAGAGAGTGAACGATATCGTAGTAAGGCGGGAATATCAAAAGAGGGTTATTTCTTTTGAGTGTTGTAGTGGTCTTTGGAGTATTTTACTCGGAACTACAAAGTGTAAAAATCCTTACTATAGTGATATCAGTTGCTTCTCTTGGGGCCGTGGTTTTTTCCCTTATTCAAAAGGGTTTTCCACGGAAAAATTTTGATGTCGTTGTTATTCTTGTTAATTACCGTATCTCGGTGCTACATTATTATTCCGCTTTTATTATCGTGAATATTATTTTGGTAGGGGATTTATTCCCAACAACTGGAGGGTGAGTAGCTAGATTTGCCTGAAGCTGCTCAGTGAGAGCTTTTAGTTCTAGCTCAGTATCCCAACGGTGAGTTATAGCCTGCATTAGCTCAGAGCTGGTAGTAGAAACGATTGAAGAAAACAGCTCAGCGCTAGATACTCTTCAAAGTACATCAGCCACTTTATGTTCAGCTCCTCTTTTGTATTCAATCACATAGTCAAAAGGCATTAGTTTAGTCAGCCACATTAGTTGAGAGTTGGTATGCAGCTTTTGTTCCATCAGGAACTTTAAAGCTCCTTGACCTGATGATAAACTTTTGACCAAGTATTGAGACCACTTAGTCACTGCATGAACAATAGCCAATAGTTTCCTATCATACACTAAAAGTGCAACATGTCCGGGAGATAATGCTCTACTGATAAAGGTAATTGGGTGACCTTGCTACATTAAGACAGCATATATTCCCTGCCCACTTGCATCAGTTTTCACAATGAAGGTCTTATTAGGATAAGGTAGTGCTAATATATTGTTCAAAGGCTTTAGATGCAGCAGGAGACCATTTGAAACTGTCCTTTTTGAAGAGGTCAGTTAAAGGCTGGCTGATAACTCCAAAGCCTCTGATGAATCGTCCGTTGTATCCAGCAAGACCAAGCAATCCTCTCAGTTATTTAATTGTATTTGGCAAAGGCCAATTCTTCATAGCTTGCACCTTTTGAGGGTCCCTTCACACACCTTCTGCAGTAATAAAATGACCCAATACTCTATCCTTGGGAACCCAAAGAAGCATTTACTTTGCTTTGCAAACAGCTGATATTCCCTCATTTCTACAAAGACAGATTTGAGGTGCAGCAAATGTGCCTCTATATCACTACTGTAAACCAGTATGTCATTGAAGAACACCAAGACATACTTCCTAAAGTTTGAAACACCGAATTCATTAATCCTGGAATGTGTCTGGGGCATTTCATAATCCAAAAAGCATCACCAGGTATTCATAGTAACCTGCATGAGTTCTAAAAGCAGTTTTTGGCACATCTTCCACTGCCATTCTCAGTTGATGATAACCAGACCTTAGCCCCTCCCAACTCATCCAATAAGTCCTCTACAATTAGAATTGATAACTTATTTTGCACAGTGTTCTTATTCAATCTCTGTAGTCAACACGTAGCCTGCATGACCCATATTTTTTTCCAACTAGCACTACAGGAGCAGCAAAATGACTACTGCTTGGTTGGATAATCCCCTGCTCTAGCATTTATTTGACCAGTGACTCAATAACATCCTTGTTGACAGATGGATGCCTATAAGGTCTTTTGTTTATAGGTTCAATTCCAGCTTGTAAGCAATTTTATGATTTAATATCCTCCTAGATAGTGGTAGATGTGTGGGTTCAGCAAACAAGTCTTTAAATTCTTCTAACAATTTCACCAACCTAGGAAGTGTGTTAACTTCTTCTTTTGAATCTAATGAATACCATTGAAGTTCATTACACATTGTAGGTACAACTTGAATCCTGCAAAGTTTGATTGCTCACCCGACATTCTGGCCAATTTCCCTGCTCCAGAAGTTAGGATTTGTGTTCCAGCTCCCCTCGAGACATGCTTTCTTCCTTGATAATTGTTAGAATAATATTGTAAATAGGAGTGAATCACCCTAATCCTATATGAATTAGGATTAGGATATGTAATGTGTGTGTGTGTATATATATATATATATATATATATATATATATATATATATATATATATATAGGGATTATTGTAGTATTGAAATAATAATATCTCAATAATATTTTTCTCTTGTGCATTCTCACATGGTATCAGAGCAACCGTGAGAAATTTATCGTTGTGCGTCATACCAACGACATTCGGGAAGGAATAACTAAGTCACCATGCAATTTTCCGGTGACCTAAGTGACTACTCGCGTCAAAGTCACTAATTATTAGTATTGTGCAAAATCCGAGACCACCACAAGGTTCAAAAGAGAATTCCGACCAACCCCAAAAAAAATCACCGGAAAAGCACCCCTCACGTGCCGCCATGCGCCTGCTGGAGCTCTGCCGCTGCCGCTGCGTCTGTCCCACACGCCAACGCGTGAGCCACCTTCCGGCCAGAATTTCAAAAAAAAAAAATTCAGGAGTCCGATCGTATTCAAATTCCGAGCCTACCCATAATCGGATGCCTTCCTCTCCCATACAAAATCAGATACCGAATGCCATATTGTTTCCCTAATCACCCTTATACTCTGTTCCCCTCGTGTTTTTGGGAGCAGTTGTTTTTTTTCATAACTTAGCCCCTGGGAAAGATAAGTTAGCTCCTCGTGCTCTCAATGTGTCTTCCTTGGTTATTCCCGTGTTCAGAAGGGATATCGTTGTTACTCACCTGATCTTCGTAGGTACTTTATGTCCTCTGATATCACATTTTTTGAGTCTAAACCTTTCTTTACCCCTTCTGACCATTCTGACATCCCTGATATATCTGCGATCTTACCTATACCGACCTTTACGGAGCCTACTATAGATTCTCCTTTACCTTCCACTACTGAAGTCTTACCCATTCCCTCGGTTGAGAAATCTAGTATGGCTCCTCCTAGACTCCCTGTCACAGGAACACCGCTTTTGACATATCATCGTCGTCTGCACCCAGCATCAGGCCCAGCTGATTCACGCCCTACACCTGACCCTGTTCCTACTGCGGACTTGTCTCTTCCTAGTCCACCGATTGCACTTCGGAAAGGTAAACATACCACACTTAATCCTAATCCCCATTATGTCGGTCTGAGTTATCATTGTTTTTCATCACCTTATTATGCTTTTCTATATTCTTTGTCCTCTGTTTCTAAGTCAACAGGCGATGCATTGTCTCATCCAGGATGACGACAGGCTCTGATTGACGAGATGTCTGCTTTACACACAAGTGGTACTTGGGAGCTTGTCCCTCTTCATTCAAGTAAATCTACTGTTGGTTGTCGGTGAGTGTAAGCAGTTAAGGCTGGTCCGGATGGTAAGGTTGATCATCGTAAAGCTCGTCTTGTTGCCAAGGGATATACTCAGATATTTGGGCTAGATTACAGTAATACCTTCTCTCCCGTGGCTAAGGTAGCTTCAGTCTGCCTTTTTCTCTCCATGGCTTCTATTCGCCATTGGCCCCTCTATCAGCTGGAAATTAAGAATGCCTTTTTACACGGTGACCTTGCGGATGAAGTTTATATGGAGCAACCACATGGGTTTGTTGCTCAGGGGGAGTCTCGTGGTCTTGTATGTCGCTTGCGCCGGTCACTTCATGGTCTAAAGCAGTCTCCTCGAGCCTGGTTTGGTAAGTTCAGCACAATTATCCAGGAATTTGGCATGATTCGGAGTGAAGCTGATCACTCTGTGTTCTATCGGCATTCTGATTCGAGTCTCTGTATTTATCTGGTGGTTTATGTTGACGATATTGTTATTACCGGCAATGAGCAGGATGGTATTGCTAAATTGAAGCAACATCTCTTTCAACATTTTCAGACTAAGGATCTGGGCAAACTAAAATATTTTCTGGGTATTGAGGTCGCTCAGTCTAGCTCAAGTATTGTGGTCTCACAACGAAAGTATGCCTTAGATATTCTTGAGGAGACAGGAATGACAGGTTGTAGACCTGTTGACACTCGGATGGATCCGAATTCTAAACTTCTGCCAAGACAGGGGGAGCCGCTTAGTGATCCTGCAAGATATAGACGGTTGGTTGGTAAATTAAATTATCTTACAGTGACAAGACCTGACATTTCCTTTTCTGTGAGTGTTGTGAGTCAGTTTATGGGTTCTCCGTGTGATAGTCATTGGGATGCAGTTGTTCGCATTCTTCGGTACATAAAATCAGCTCCAGGCAAAGGGTTATTGTTTGAGGATCACGACCATGAGCGAATCGTTGGATACTCAGATGCTGATTGGATAGGATCACTGTCTGATAGACGTTCTACGTCCGAATATTGTGTGATAGTAGGAGGAAGTTTGGTATCTTGAAAAAGCAAGAAACAGAATGTAGTTGCTCGGTCTAGTGCAGAAGCATAATATCGTGCAATGGCTATGGAAACATGTGAGTTAATTTGGATCAAACAGTTACTCAAGGAGTTGAAATTCAGTGAAATTAGTCATTGGGACTTGTGTGTGATAATCAAGATGCTCTTCATATTGCATCAAATCCACTGTTCCATGAGAAAACTAAACTTATTGAGATTGACTGTCACTTTATTAGAGAAAAGATACTATCGGGAGATATTGCTACAAAATTTGTGAAGTCGAATGATCAGCTTGCAGATATTTTTACCAAGTCCCTCACTGGTCCTCGTATTAACTACATATGTAACAAGCTCGGTACATATGATTTGTATGCACCAGCTTGAGGGGGAGTGTTAGAATAATAGTGTAAATAGGAGTGAATCACCCTAACCCTATATGAGTTAGGATTAGGATATGTGATGTGTATATATATAGGGATCATTATAGTATTAAAATAATAATATCTCAATAATATTTTTCTCCCGTGAATTCTCACAATAATAAAACTCCATAGTGAGTGTCCTGAAGTTTATTTTGATGTTCCCAAGGGTCAACAGACATTGGACTCCCGGAACTACACCAACAGACCAAGAGGTAATAATAGGAAATCTGCAGAGAACTTAGCTCCTTGCAAAAGCCAGGAGATCCCGCACACCTTGTCAACCTTCATCATATTTCCATTGGTTGCTGCTACTAGCTGGGATGTAGTCGACATAGCTTGGAAATTCAATTTTCTAACCAATTCTGGATTTATAAAATTATTTGAACTCCCTGTATCAACCAATATGTGCAGTGGTTTCTTTGAATGGTACCCAGTTACCTTTAATGTTCTATACCCCAATGAACCATTTAGAGCATGAATGGAGATTTTTATATGTTCTATTGTGGTTGAGTTAATTCTAGACCTTGCTCTTCTGGTTCAATCTGTTCCCCCTCTTCACACTATTGTTCTACCATTTCCTTTAATTCAAGCAAACATAACTGCTTCACAATTCTACACTTGTGTCCCACCACATACTTGTTGGTCGTAGAGGTTTGCCACCAGTTCTTTATTCCATACACCTCTAGGAAGGCCCTTGTTGAGAAGTAGTTGTAGTTTGTCTAGTGGCATCAAGATAGGCCTCCTGCATTATAGTTGTTTTGTATACGCATGATAATGTAGTTGGTGATAAGAATGGATATTGGGTCTAATTCAACCCCAAAAGCTAGCTTGTGAGGTGAGGATTGCCCAAGCCGTATAAAGAGACCAAGAACCTCAAATCCCTCTGATGTGGGACAACTCAACACCCCCTACGCCCAGGCCTCTAGAGACAACATAAATGGGGGCCCAACATCGGTAACAATAATTGGGATGGATCTGGCTCTGATACCATGATAAGAATGGATATTGGGCCTAATTCAACCCCAAAAGCTAGCTTGTGAGGTGAGGATTGCCCAAGCCATATAAAGATACCAAGAACCTCAAATCCCTTCGATGTGGGACAACTCAACAGTTGGATTGGTGAGCTTGAATGCAATGTGAAGCTCATGTTTCAAACCTCTAATAAAGCAGCTAACTGCATTTTCTTGAGATAATCTCACCCTACTGATGTCGTTCAAGTCACACCTCTTATTCGAGAATATAAAATAGTCGATGCAATAGTAATACCCAACAGAGACTGGGTCTAATTCCACAAGGAGCTATGAGATTGGGATTTATGAATATATATTACGGTATATGAGCTTGAACTATCTTTGATTACACTTCAACAAATTTGATTGATTTCCTATAGTTAAGTTAAACTAAAATTGCAAATAAATAATTGAAACTAAGAAATGGTATTTTTGTTGTTGTTTTCAAATATGATAAAAGGCCTAGCGCTATGACTTTTACCTAGGTGTTTGCCTAATGAGTTGTACACTTTAAAGCTTGTTTTGTTGGTCGTGGTGTATTATAGTTATCAACACTCAATTACCCACTCCGTACCTCTTGATAAGAGAGTAATTTTTTCCAAATTTGGCTTTCTCAAGTCCAAATAGGTATTAAACAAGACAGTTGATAAAATGCTCAAGTCGGGTTTTAGTATCTCTAGGTTAAATCCTTAATGGGGACTATCAACCTCTTGATTTCATCCCAAATTCTTGTTAGCCAAGTTTTCCTAGACTAGGTCTCTCTTTCTCAAGTATAGACCAAGTCAAATAGGCATGAACTATCCAACCATTAATTCTACAATAAAAAAGCAAGAACAAGGCTAAGTAATCAACACCCAACCATAAATAAGCCATAAATTAAACACCCATTAGGTTTACACACTGGAGTTGGGTCACAACCCTAGATAAAAGTCTAGCTACTCATCATAATGAGTAATGAAGAAAAAGAGAAGAAATGATAATTAAACTCATATTCAAAAATTATAAGATGAAAATCTAATGTTTAATCACTAAAGTAAGCTAAAGTTGCTTAAAGCATTAAAGAAAAATGGCTACAAAAGTTCATATATTCAAAACTTGACCTGATTTTGTGAAATAAATCTATTTATACAAAGCTAGAAATTTTGGATAAAAATGTCCTTTTGAAGGTTCTTTGGACAAAAATAAGTTCACATTGTAAGATGAATAGATTTTCACTCTTCTTAATTGGAGAAAGAAAAACTCTAGCAGTCCAACAATCAGCTCATCATAAGGCTTCCCTACGAACTGCTACAACAAAACAAGTAAAGAAAAAAGTTAACACAAGATATACAATTATTAAATTGTCAAATTGAATATAAATGTTACCTGATCAGCAACCCTGCTATCGAGCGGACCCCAGCACAACGCAAGTAGCTATCTGATAGCTACAATCAGATTCCTCTTAGAAACGACTTAGATATTCCTTCACACTACCAGTTTGTTTGATCTTTTTTATTTCCTCCATAGGATCATCAAAATCAGTCCCAAATCTTTTGACTAATTCCACATACTCCAGGTTGTAGGTACTGCCTGTACCTCATGAAAGATAGGTGTCATTGTATAGCTTCCCCTTCCAACTGTAATGCAGCTGCTTCAAACTTTTCGTCCCCATCTTTTCCATATAGAAAAATTATTCGATTTTGAACAACCATGACCTCATATCTTCACCAGTAAATCATAAGAACTCCATTCTAGACCACCTAGAGAAATTAGATTTGTGATGATTGCAGCTCGTAGGACTTCTCTATTAATGAGACCTTTCTTTAGAAGGTTCACCTTCATATGGTAATGGAGATTTATCTTTCTGGTGTTCCTTGAATTAGTCAGTTGTTTCTTCAATTCAAGGACTGCCTGATCCACCTAACTTAGATGCAAAACTTTACCAGATAAAGCCCCTATTACATCAGCTATCAATTTTTGCATCAATTCACGTAGGTCAGTCGTTTCTTCAGTTGGAATGTCAGTTGATCGTGTGTCTTTCGCCGTGATTCCAGGGATCGAGGGCTCTGATACCAAAGATAGCTCAATTGCAGGAACTCAGTGAAAAGTTCGAGGATCGAAAAGCTAAGTCAGGAGCTTGCAGAGAAGCTCGAGATTATCAGCAATGGAGATCAAAGAAGAAGAAGAAGAAGAGAGTAGAGATATAGAGAATTTTAATATCGTTTCTAATATCTTTGTAATGTCTACACTGAGATTGTTTATAGAAGATGGATTATATTGAATTGTACAGCCTACTCTAACTGACTCAACTGACTTCCTTTCAACTAACTAACTAACTTTTAACTGCTTCCGCTGACGTGGCTTCACTATCTAACTAACTTGCTCTTCCAACTCCATTTTACAATCACTATCACGCCTCGACGTCATGGCTAATTGTGCTGACCTATTTCCTCGCTTGGGGTAACGGTGGTGCATCTGGCGCCCATGGGTGAGGACAGGGATTGAACTAAATAGGCAATAATCTGTCTCACGCCCATATCTACCAACAACAACAACCCAACCCAGTATAATCCCACTTAGTGGGTTCTGGGAAGGGTAGTGTGTACGCAGACCTTACCCCTACCCTGGGGTAGAGAGGTTGTTTCAAAATAGACCCTGGCATCCTTCCCTCCAAGAACTTTTCACTTTGCTCTTGGAGAGACTCGAACTCACAACGCCCATATCTAAGTTCCATCAAATTATTTGATGAAATTAGGACCCACTAACTAGTTTCACGTCATCAATATGCCACATATTTTAGCTATAAATATATATATATATATATATATATATATATATATATATATATATATATATATATATATATATATATATATATATATATATATATATATATATATATATATATATATATATATATATATATATATTTTGGTAACAAATGTAAATATTACCATTGACCTCCAAAACCATTACAAAATAAAAAACATTTACGTTCTGAATGCAGACATTAAGCCTCAACAAAACATAGTAATCCTCTAATGATACCGTATATCCTAAACTAGCCTTCCACATTTCTGTGCGTTCTTTGATGCACTTAGCATCTCTACTCTTTCCTTAATCTCCTTTTTTATTAGTCTTATTACCCCATTACTATGTACATTTATGAAACAACTTCCAATTCCTAGCTCTCTAAGTATAATATATCACTGCTGCACGTATGACTGCTACCAGTTCCTTCTTGAACACCTTCCAATGTTTCTAGATTCCAGCATGATCTTTGCATCAGTAACCTATATAGGTATCCCTATCCATTGTGGCACAGCCTGCCATACTGACTTACTTCAATCACACTCCTTGAATAAATGTGCATTGGTTTCCAACACCTGAGCATTGCATAAACAACATCTGGAATCCTCCACCTGAATGTGGATTTTAAGCATCCTTTCTTTGGTAAATAGTCTTCCTTGGACTGCAAGCCACATAGTGAATCTGTGAGCCAAAGCTGTCCACACCAGCGTAGCTATCTCAAGCTTGTTGTGTTGGCCAATGAGGGCAAGGTAACTCCAGTGATTGGGTACCCTCCTCTGCTCTTGAGCTTATACCTGCCTCGAATATACCAATCCTGCATTGCCTCCTTAGGAGAATTCAATTTCTTACAGTACCAACTACAGTCTAGAGGAACTTTAAATATATAGTTAATGTATAAAGTGGAAATTTGGGAGTGAGAAAAGCTCTAATATCGGGCTTCAATGAAGGACAAGATGGGAACATTAACTGGAAGGGAAAGTGGGAGTGACCGTTTGAAATATAGCCTTGTTTGACTTAGCTAACGACTATTACATCGCTATCCATATTCTTTTTTTTTTCCCCACATTAGTTTAGTTTGTGGAAGTTTGGACTATTTGGTAGATGGCCAATTAAAAGGGAAAAATTAGATATATCATGATTTATTATTGGTAATTGAAAATAATCACACTTTAAAAAATAATTAAAATTTTATTTATTTTTTATGTAAAACAAAATATGAATAAATTACCCTTAAAATCCGAAAAAAAATACAGCATAATATGCTGGAGTTTGAAATTTTTATAAATGAGATTCCAGCACAGTATGCTGGTGTGCTAGAGTTCTAATATAATATACTAGAAGTTTATGCGCAGAAACTCCATAATCCAGCATATTATGCTAAAATTTTTCGTATTTCAGATAAAATAATAGTTATTATTGAATGACTTTGCAAATGATGGCTATTTTTTGGTTCTCAGTCCGAAACTGACTAGACGTTGCTATTTTCACCCAATTAAATGAGCTAGCCCCAAAAGCCAAAATACTAAAATTTTCTTTTATTAAAGCAATTTAATTGGATTTAAATACCAAATTATATTTGTTCTTATTACTTATTTGGATTAATATACTGAAATTAAGATAAAATCCAATTTTCTTGTGAATTTAAATTTAGTAAAATTTTACTTATCTATGCTTAGACAAAATTAACTCTAGCTAAATAAAAAAATAAAATTTATACTATATTAAAAACACGAAGGCCCTTAACGAAATGTTGTTCTTATTTTTTGTCCTTAAAAAAAATTCACACCAGACAAAATTGTCATTTACCTATTTTTCCTAATATTTAGGACTTTGAAATAAAATAAACCTTTATTTATTAAAACTTACCATATTTGAATTATTAATCAACTAAGGGGTCGTTTGGTATGAGATATAAGGAGGTATAGGGGTGGTATAAAATTTTAATACCACCTTAATACTTTGTTTGGTTAGCAAACCAGGTATAAGTTATTCTAGTGTTCATTTTTACACCGGGATAACTTATACCTTATAAAATATGGGGTAATTAGCACCGATATAACTTATACCTTCTTGTTAGAAATTATACAATTGTCATTCTTAATACAACATACCAAACAGTGAACAAACAATAATTCCAGCATAACTAATCGCAACATGACTTATCCCAACATAACTTATACCGGCATAACTTACACCAGCATAAGCCGTATCCAACCAAACGATCCTTAAAATTTCTTCCTTGTATAAATTAAATTTCTAATTTAGGACAAAATATATAAACTAAATTCGTTGCAATACTTCTACAAACTCAATATTTTACCGAAACATTAGACTTGGATTCAAAGCCATAAAAGAAAAACATTGAACAACTACTATAATATTTGAAGAAGAGAGGCGTGGCTATTGATACTTCTAAAAGTAAAGCTAAATGAGGAATTTGTAATTTAATTATTATCTTAACATTTAGAATTTTAAAATTAAGTAAAAATTAGTTATTAAATTTTTTTTTCTTATTTTAATATTAGTCCTAATAATCGACTAGAATATTTACCTTAAGTAAATCCCTTTTTAATTTGAACTAGGTAAAATATAAATTATATGTACATTTAATATTTAAATTGAGATACAATTATTCATACATCTCCATCAAGTATGCAAATTTACAATGGCGTTTAAAAAACAATAGAAGCAGCAGTTAGTTGTTCAAAGTGTTCCCAACATTTTCCTATCAAATAAAGATTTAAGCATTTCCTAAGTGTAAAGTTTAAGGATTCTTGAAAATAAACTTTTCTATTCTAAAATAACGGTAATAATAAAAGGTTTTATTTATGTTATGAATTTTTGGAGTTGAAAACAATTTAGTTCTATCTGGAAAAGCTAATTTTCTCTTTTATTAACGTTATATTTGAAGAACTAAATATAATTTAATACTTTTTTGAATTTTTTATTAATTTTATCTTCTCGCCTAGCTTAATGATATCAATATTCATCATTTCAAGAACTTATATATTTTTAAAATTTTTAAATTATAACTTAAATATTTTGTTTAATAATATTTAGTATTTTTTTTTACGATAATATATTCATTAACGCGCAAAGCATGTACGTTTAGTATAAAGACCATTAGAGAAATATATTTTGTCTTTTTTATCTTTTAAAAATAGAGTTCAACTAGATAAAATAGCCATTAAATATTTTTCAAACATTTAAAAATAATTATTTAATTATTTATCTAATATTTAGAATTAGTGATTTAATATTTTTCTACTTTTTAGGATTTTGTTTTCTCAATTCCTTTTAGTTTTAGCGGTCCTTATTTTTAACTCCATTTAAATTTAGGAGTATTAAGTTTCAAGCATTATCAGTTTCGACCACTTATACTACTTTGAATTTAAGATGGATTTTTGTTAAGAATCACTTTCAGCTCATTTAGCTTTAAGTTTGTGATGCAAATGGCAACAATATTAAAACAATAAACAACTTCATATCTACTAAAGGGTATACAACTCAAGCTATATGATTAGATTTGTCTTGGTATTCTATTCGAATAATTTTTTAAGAAAATTTAAATAAAAAGTTCGTGAAAATTTTGATATATGGATATATAATAGTATGTCCATTACTCTTTAATCAAGTATTCCTTCCATAAAAATTATGAGAAATAGACATTCTAGAAAACTATAATTAGATATAAATTATCCCAATATTCATAATTAGTATATTCATTAATCAACATCAAATTTTAGAAATACTCTCGAAAAAATACTTAACAATTCCACATCAATACATGATTTAATAATATTTATATGGACTAATATGAGTATACACAATATGTGTACGCACTCTAAGACTAATATTTATAAACGTGCAAACAGGCCTTAAAAAATTAATTTTACAAGTTCAAAGACTGACCTCCTTCCTTAGATTCTTTTAGCCAGTACGTAGTCACCAAATCTAGATCTTTCTTCATGTTAAAAACACAGAAAATGACGAGAGAGAATACGGGAAATTAAGTGGGCAAATTAAATAAATGATACAAGTATGCATTACACTAGCATAGGAACACATTATACACCAATACAATTAGATTAATTTGAGGAAACCAAAGTACATGAACATAAAGATTATATGTTAAAACTAAGCGTTCAAATGTAGGAGTAGTTGAAAAATCTTCTTCAGATGCACACGTTCATTCAAGATTGGAATTTGCATGTGCCATAACCTAAAAAAAATACAAAACACATAGGATACGTCATTAGAATATTACTATAATCAACACCACGGGAAAAGTAGTTATTCATTAGTTGTACAAAGCAACAATTTCAACTCGGAATGCGACTTACTTGGATCAGCAGAGGCGACGACACCAGTACCGGCAAAGTCACAGTTGAATGCATTGCGGCCCTCCCTTTGGTAGTAAGAATTCATGGCAAAGGCAGCGTGAGATCTAATAGTGTTGGGATTAAAGCAGGGACCTCCGGCTTGAATTGGGGTGCAATCCACTCCTTGGCTGCACACATAGTTAATGTTAGATTGTAATTGTGCATCCGTAGCCTCGGCCTTCGGCATGCAGAATTTTTTGCTCTCTGCTGGTCTTACTGGTGATGTTGGTTGCCCTTTGTTGCCGCTGCCATTTCTTGGCTCGGGCAATGCTGGTATTGGTTGAGCCTGCGGGTATCAAAATCACAAAGATGGTATAAAAGTAGTTCGTCATAACTAATTGAAGATTATGTAAATGATTAGAGGTAACAAATGAATGTACTGGTTCTAACATGGAAACAGGTCAACTCAATAAACCCATTGTAACTCAATTCACCCAAAATTTGCATGGGTTAAAATAGGTTAATACGGGTCATAACTTAATCTGTCTAATATTATCCAACCAAATATTTCTCTTCACATGGACGGATCTAGCCTTTCGGTATCGGGTTCATTTAACTTGGTATTTTTGACGAAGGAGCATAATTTAATATGTAAGCAATTTATAAACTTATAATAAACAGTAGACAGGAACTCATAACGGTAAGATTATTTAATACAACAACAACAACCCAGTATAATCTCACTTAGTGGGGTCTGGGGAGTGTAGTATGTACGCAGACCTTACCCCTACCCTCGGGTAGAGAGGCTGTTTCCAAATAGACCCACCGGCATCATTACCTCTGAGAACTTCCTACCTTACTCTTGGGGAGACTCGAACTCACAATCTCTCGGTTGGAAGTGGAGGTTGCTTACCATCAGAGCAACCAATATAAGGCATTGCACCGTGATATGTGTGATTAACTTTTAAGTACACTCAAGTTTGAATTACTGGCCAGCCCGGGAAGGGAAAATCAACAACATTAAAAAGCAGCAGCATAAAGTAATAAAAACGAGACAAGAATCAAATTTAAAGAAAGAAAAATGATGCTCAAATCTTTTTCTTTTTCATTTTCTAAATAGTAAAAAGACATCTCAGAAATGGGCGTAAAGGATTCGACAGCACGTGTTCATTAGGTCGTAGCGGTTGAACTTTCCAGCACGCTACCTTTTTGTGTGTACTGAGAAAGGATAGTACCGTTACGGCTATCTTTTTAGTGCAAGGGGAATCCAGTGTAAAAAATTTAATATTGTATCATTGTATGTGGTGGGACTGGTGTCAAGTTTATGAAGTTCCAGCTTAACGTATCTAGTTAATTTTTTTGGTTAAAATATCAAGATTTAGTTTGAGGACAGAAAAACAAACAATGAGCTAACAATTACAAATCTAGCTACCAAATGTCCATATTCTAAAGCGTTCGTCTATAAAAGTATTAGTGTTATTTGAATCAATTAATTGTCGGTTGCCCTATTCGACAGACAAAGTACATCCAACCGAGATAGGTGATTTTTTTCACATGAAGCCAAATGTTCCTCACATGGACAACATATTCCATCTTGAGTAGGAAAAGGCGGTACAACCAGCTGTACTCAACTGGAAAAAGCTACTAGCACTTCAAGATTTTTGAAGCTTCGTCCCAACAAAAAACAATGGGGCGCAAAGAGAAAAGAATAGGAACCACCTTTGTACTACAGGAAATACGTGAAACAAATTACAAAAGCTTGTCATAATTATAGCTGGACAAGTCAAATTCCTATTAAACCACTCAATTCAATTTTTACATCCTCTTAAAATGACTTAAATGCCCTCCTAGCTTCGAATTAGTATGTGTCGTAAAGTTGGTTTACCAAAATCATTAGATGATCAGTTAATGAGATATCCGTTCATTTATACTTAACAAATAAAAGAATTAATTAGTAACTATTTACTTCGTCAGCCTAATGGCAAAAGAGGTTCCCTTGTTTTAGCTGGATGTCAGAATGGTTTCCGAATTGGAAATTAAGCATACGAAAAAGAGAAGAAATTAAACTTTTAACCTAAAATGAACAAACTATATATATGCAAGAATAACATTAATCGAACACACAATAGTTTAACGCGAAACGGCCTTCTTCTTAATTACCAGCAATACAAAATTTTGAAGGGATGATAAATGAAGAAAGTTCAAATTACCTGCTCTCCTTTCAAGACTCCAATATTGTAAACCGGGGTGAAATCCGGGCGGAACAATCCGAAATTCCTCTCAGCAGTTGAACCGGGTTTAGTGTTCTCGTTGAACAATCCAAATATGTAGGTCTCAATCTTCCTGTGCGGCATCAATGGCGTCCCTGTCCCAGAGTTGTACTTCCTCAACAACCCACCATTGTAAGAAGCCGCATTTTCCACCGTACATTGAGGCTCAAATGACTCACCCTGAGATGGCCATCCTGTCTCCGCAGCTACAATCTCTACATCTGGGTATTTAAGCCTTACCATCGACATATACACCGCATCTAACAACATGTCGAACGAGTTTGTGTACCATCTCTTAGAAAACCTGTCGTAGACACCTTTGTTTTTCCTGAATAAAAGGAAGTCCTCCTGTTTTGGGTTGTACCCAAAGTATGGGTATGGGTTTACCATAAAAGGTCCTTTAGTCTCGCGCAAGAATTGGAGCATAGGGGCCAGAATACCCACATCCCAACCAGGCCTAAACCTCGCGGCACTAGGTGGGTTGGATCTTAAAAGGATACCCAGAGAATGAGGAGAGGAGACCTTGATATCCTTTAACCCGGACTGACCAAGAGCTTGGTAAAAGGTTTTCATAGCAGGAACCAGCTTCATCTGGATATCTGGTCCGTCCCAGTGGAGGACTTCATTTCCCACAAGAATAACATCAATCTTTGTTTGTGGGTAAAAGGGCTTGATATTGGCGTCGATATATCGGCGAGCATAGCTGATGTCCAAGAGGTTGGGGATCTCTCCGTTTGGAACAGTGACGGTAACTGAGATTCCTGTGTTAGCGAAAGCTCGGAGGATGTCTGGGTTGATGTCGAAGATTTTGATGCGGTCGATTACGGTCTTGTCTTTGAGAAACTGAGCAACTTGAGCTGGAGGGGGAAGGTTGTTCCCTAGTGTGCCATAGTTAACACCGATAGAATTAGCAGCTGGCAAAAACAGAGGAACAGCAAAGAATATTAGCAACAACAGGGACGGTCTTTTGTCTGGCATGTTTTTAAAAAGGGGTTTGGTGAAGAAGGGAGAGGGAAAATGAAAGGATTATTAATGAAGTAGAGAAAGAGAAAGATGGTCAAATTTGGATTTGGACTAGTTTGAATAAAGGAAGGACGTTCAAAGGATGTTAGGCAATGGAGATTTCTGCCTTGGGAATCGAGGGGGCCCTATTATTTTGAATTTTGAGGGAGCATCCTATAACCGTGTCGTGGCAACAAAGGTGAAAAGGGATGCCATAATTATTCTGATTACGCGTATGTTGCGCAACGCCACTTTTAAAATGAATATGTCCGAAAAGCGACAACGGACTCTATAGAGTCATAGTAACACCTCATTATCCAGCACATGGGATTAGCATCATGTTACGAGAGCCGACACGGCCCAACATAGAAATTATAAGCTATTTTTGTATATTTGAAAATTTGGCGTGCTTCCTAGTTCCTTAAATTTTATCGAATTTTAAAATTTATATACAAATTTGTATTATTATTATTTAAACATTCAGATTTGATGGAAGAGTACAAATAAATACATTCAGGGGTGGATTTACATGGTAATTTTAGGTGCTCAAGCACCTATTGACCTTGACGTAAACTAGGTATAGCTATAACAAAAATATAAGAAATATGATATAATATTTTAGTAAGCACCCATTAAACAAAACGACTGATAGGTGTTGCGGTTCTGAAGTTGGAGTTAAAGTCATTCTTGGAAGCAAGACCCATGTTTGATTCTCACTCGCTGCATTGCATTTAGTAGCGTGTATATTAATTGTGATGACATGTATATATACATGTCATATGCTAGAGTATTTATTATTTAATATATATTATTTATGGGTCTTATTCTTAAATACTAAATAAACAAAAAAGAAGTCACAAATTAAAAAAAGACTCGACACTTCCCATTGTTCACTCACCTCTCCTTCTTCTCCGTTCACCCATCTCCATTTCTTCCCTTAATTTTTTTTCTCCAGTATTTTTTCTCTCTCTTATTTCTAAAAATCAAAATTCGTTCGTCTGCCAAAGAATACAAGTAATTTATTTTTCCTTCTCATGTAATGCAATTAAAACATATCGAATTGAGTTCATTTTATTTGTCAAACCCTCCAATTATATATGTTGAAGAAGAGAAGTATTTGGCTTTCTTAAATCTACACACTATTTCTGGATTGTCTCTACGTTGTTGCACAAATAAGGTTGTTTCAGGGATTCGAAATGTTAGAAATTTAAGAGTCAATGGAGGAGAGAGTTTTCAATTTGTCCATCTACATCAACTTGAATCGTT
Organism: Nicotiana benthamiana; assembly: GCA_034376525.1. NCBI lineage: Eukaryota > Viridiplantae > Streptophyta > Magnoliopsida > Solanales > Solanaceae > Nicotiana > Nicotiana benthamiana. The sequence goes on along the minus strand of CM067324.1, from coordinate 125,415,672 downwards.
GAGTCTTGAACTTAATTTTTGAGGGGTATAAGATGAGATTTCGCCACCGACCATTTCAATTTGTATACAATGCATTAGATTACCTATTAGAACTGAGATTTGTGGACAATATTGAAATCTTTATACACAAATGGCGAAGTCAAGAAATTTGAGTTTATCCCCAAAACTTTTAATGTGCATCTATTAGAAAATTCCACCCAAGACTAGAGGAGGAAAGGGGTAGATTGGGGGGGAGGGGGGGGAGGAAGAAAAAAAGGGATATGGGGGAGGACGATAATGGGGGAAAGCCACATGGGGTGAAGGGAATTTTGTTGGGGGGTGGGGAGGAGGGTTAGTTTATTTTCTTTCTTTTTAATTTGCATTTTTTTTTTGGTTCTATATTTTTTAAAATTAAAATTATTGTAGTCACGAGCATAATTTTCGTGACTTGCACACACTTTTTCTACACCATTTCTGTCACTCCCACATGTGCATGGTCAATAGTCAAATATCTTTATTAGTTATCAAATTTATGAGTTTGAATGTTCAAATGAGAATAATGTAAGTTTGCATATCGGCTTCAAAAGTCGGTACAAGTTTAAATGGCCAGGAAGCCATTACGCCTTGAAATTTTAATCTTATAATATTTCAAGTAGAATTTGCAAATTCCTATAAACACATAAAGTATGGTGATAGAATATGTCTAAGACTTATGTCGAGGGATATATTTTTTGTATATTGTTAAAATCATACATGCTTTTTTTTAAATATATGATTAGTCGTGATCGGGACGTGGCAAGCCAATATTCGACCCCATGTCATACCTATATACGGTCAAAATTAGTGGTCTTCGATTTATATGCTCGAAGGTCCATATTGGGCCCAAGTTCGGGCAAGGTCAAGTTCGAGCCCGCTTGACCAGATTCGAGTTCCAAGGCAGAGGATAACATTTGCCAGGGTCGAGTACGCTCGATCCCGGAATATATTGTACGGTTCCGTACTAGGCGGTTAGACAGCTATATCAGGAATATTCCCTACTATAAATAGAAATATTTTATATTTAGGATTCCCCTATTATATGAAGGGGACACCAACCATTTGTAACATCATCTAATCATTGGAAAAAGAATATACTCTCCGTTTTTTGCCTACTGCTCATTAGAAGTGTCCTTTAGCTCTATTGCTCTTGCTTGATTGTTCTTATTGTTCCTAACCCACCTCGAGGTCACTACTGCTGAGTTATAATGGTTTGATTCACTTATTTCTAGGAGTGTCAATGGTTCGGTTTGGACTGTTATTTTATAAAATTTATATCATACCAATTATTTGGTTATTCTATTATGTATACCAAAATTAGACTTTTCAAAACTGCCTCAATCATGTCGGTTTCACTTTGGTATCGGTACGGTTCGGTTAATTTTCGGTATTATTTTTAAATATCATGTAAAATCTATCAGTAAAAGTAGAATGTAATAATATATGTTCTTTTATAGGACTTATCAAAACTTTCTAGACATTTTTACTGTTTAAAAGGTGATGATTTAAAAAATACGAAAGATGGATAGAGTATAGATCCATCAACTATTCTCCAGCAACATGAAAGAAACCAACTATCTGACACGAGTAAAAAAATATTAACCAAGTCGAGACTCAAGAATAAAGTTTATATTAAATATTCAAAAAGATTAATCTAAATTGTATGAAAGGAAACATATTCAATATATTGTAGTTTGCTACGCATAATCGCCAGAACACTTTGTGTCTTGCTAATAAAGATACTTGAAATAACTTAGTTTAAGTATAAATAGCATAATAGATTTTAGGAATTAGTATTTTGAGTTTAATTTATTATTGATTTATGACGGTGTTCATAATTCCAAGACACAATGAAAATTTAATGCTTTATAAGTTTTAAACTTACTATACAAATATATTTTTCGCATATAAAATTTATTCAGTACGATTTGGTATTTTTTCGGCTTATTTTATAAAATAAAAAATCTACCCTAGTTCGGTTACAGATTTATATAAAAATCTACGGTTCCTTTAAAAGAAACCTAAAATCGGTTCGGTATAGTACGATTCAGTCAATTTAATCGGTTTTCAAATATCCATTGACACCCTTACTTATTTCTTTCATTTATACCATATTTCCTTATTATTAATTGGTATTAAATCTAATCACGTATCTTTAAAATCACAAATCAAATTTAATTGACATTCATATTTTCGAGATAAACAGTTTAAAACCCACTGTGGGGATAAAGATAATAGTGATCATTTCTTTATTGATTCTTATTACACACGTTATTTTTACACTTTTTCTTGTTAAGAATTTTCAATTCTCAGGCTGAAACATGTCTTGATCACAAAATATACATATTCATGACAACGAAGGTCTTGGTGAAAACAATAATGTAGGGGTCGGTGTACCACCAGTAAACCTAGGGAAGTGCCAAACATGGAACCAGTTGATGTTAGTTCTCATATTTCTCTAAACGCTGATTTAGGTGAAGACCCCGGAGGGAGTGTACGCAGGGAAGCCCGACCTGGCGTTCAAGGAACACAAGGCGTGGGTGATGGAGGAATCAACCTCCAACTGATATTCGAAATGCTGCAAGCTCAACAGATTGCCGTTGCTCAACTTCAAAGTCAAAATAAGACTCCGGGTATAGCTGAACATGAAAACAATCGACGTGTTGAGCCCGCGATAGAAAGGCCTGATGAAAGTGGATCGGGGACTGACCCAACGATTATGAAGATGCTCAAAGAGATCACTAAGAGGACCGAGTCCGGGAAAAAGAAAATTGAATACAATGATAAAAAGCTGGAGACGTATAACTCCCGTGTAGACCAGATACTGGGGGCACCTCCAGTTTTGAAAGGATTAGATGTCAAAAAATTCATACAAAAATCATTCTCCCAAAGTGCGGCTCTGATGCCTAATTGCATGCCCGGCATACCCTAATATAATGGAACAACTAACCCTAACGAGCATATTACTTCATACACTTGCGGGATCAAAGGAAATGATTTGAATGACGCCGAGTTGAATCAGTCTTGTTGAAAAAGTTCGGAAAAACATTGTCGAAAGGAGCCATGATTTGGTATCACAACTTACCTCCTAACTCTATTGACTCATTTGCTATGTTAGCAGGTGCCTTTGTGAAAGCACATTCCTGGGCCATAAAGGTGTCCACGAGAAAATCAGACATCTTCAAGATAAAATAAAGGGACGACGAGATGTTGAAGGAGTTCTTGTACAGGTTTCAGATAGAAAGAATAGAATTACCACCAGTCTCCGATGAATCGGCAGCATAGGACTTTATACAGAGCTTGAATGAGTGGAGCTCGATTTCTTCTCGACAATTAAAGTAGAACTTGATCGAGTTTCCAGTTGTGACATGGTCAGATGTGCACAACTGTTATCAATTAAAAATCAAGGTTGAGGACGATCAATTGGGAGCCCCCTCGGGTTCGGTTCATCCTAACAGGTTTTCGGCCAATCACCCGAGGGATATGAACAGCGAATCGAGATTAAACAGGGAATGATATCAACTGCATATTGATCGGAGAAACAAAGGTTCAAGTCAGAACGCTCATCGAAATGATCATAGAATCGATCGAGGTCAAAGTTCTCGTGAACTCATGAGTAAAAGCGTATTCGATAAGCATATTTATACCGCGAAGGCACCTCGATTATCGGAGCAACTTTATTATAGATGCATGAGGGATTTTATCATCCCAGGTCCTGAATGGCTTCAACATGGAAAGCAAAACAATAAAAGGAGATATTATCTTGCCAGTAAACGTATCCAGGACTATACAAGACACTAGATTCCATGTCACCGAAGGCGACATGAGGTATAATGCACTACTCGGGAGACCATGGATACACAACATGAGGGCAATGCCTTTAACTCTTTACCAGATGATGAAATTCCCAGCAGAGGAAGGAGTGAAAACAGTCTATGGAGAGCAGCATGCTGCAAAAGTGATGTTCGAAATCGAGGAATTGGTGCCAGTACCAGAGCCCTTAACCTCGGAGAAATCGAGCACCAAAGGTAATCATGTTGCTTAATAGCAATCAATCCCCCAACCTCGATAGAGTCGGAACAACGGGCTATCGAAGATAAGGAAGAGGATCACCTTACTTCTCGAACCTTCATTGTTCTTGAAGAGTCCGATGCAACCAAGTCAACCGTTGAGGAACTGGAATAGGTCATACTTATCGAATACTTGCTCGAGAGAAATGTATACTTGGGAATAGGATTGACCCCCGAACTCAGGAAAAAACTCATTCAATTTCTTATTGATAACATGGGTTGCTCTTCTTGGTCCCATTTAGATATGACAGTGATCCCAGGTTTAAACTGGTGAAGCAAAAAAGGAGGCCCCAGTCTGAAGTAAAACATGCCTTCATAAAAGACGAGGTAAACAAACTTCTTAAAATAGGATCCATTTGGGAGGTAAAATACCCCAAGTGGTTAGCCAACATAGTTGTAGTTCCAAAAAATGGAACAAACTTAGAATGTGTGTAGACTATAAGAACTTAAATAAGGCATGTCTGAACGATTATTTCCCATAACTGAACATCGACATAATCGATGCCACGGCCGGCCACGAGATCCTAACTTTTCTTTACGCCTACTACGAGTACGATCAAATTTAAGATGAACCGGAGGACCCGGATAAAACTTCATTTATTACTAAATTTGGAACTTATTTTTACAACATAATGCCTTTCGGGCTTAATATTCAGGAGCAACATACCTACGCGTAGGTAACAAAATGTTCGAAGAAAAAATAGGTAAAACAATGGAAGTCTATATTGATGACATGTTGGTTAAGTCCCCGCGTGCAGATGACCATTTAGTTCATTTGTAGGAAACATTTGCAATTTTGAGGAAATACAACATGAAGCTGAGCCCAGAGAAATGTGCCTTTGGAGTTGGCTTGGGTAAGTTCCTCTGCTTCATGGTGTCCAATCGGGATATCAAAATCAACCCCGATAAGATCAAAGCTATCGAGGATATCACGATCATGGATTGTGTAAAGGTCGTGCAAAGGCTAACAGGGTGAATAGCTGCTTTGGGACGATTCTTTTCAAGGTCTTTAGATCTAAGTCACCATTTCTTTTCCTTGCTAAAAAAGGAAAAGGACTTTGCATGGACTCCGAAATGCCAACGAGCCTTGGAGGAACTAAAGTGATACTTGTCGAGCCTGCCTTTGGTTTATACCCTGATGGTAGACAAAAAGCTTTACCTATATTTGGCTGTCAAACATAGCAGTTAGTAGGGTACTAGTTCGAGAAGAGCAAGGTACGCAATTTCCTATTTATTATGTAAGTCGAACTATAGGAGATGCCTAAACAAGGTACCATCACTTAGAAAAATTAGCACTTTCATTAATAAGCGCATCTCGAAAGCTAAAACCATAATTTCAATGTCATCATATATGTGTATTTGCCACTTACCCTCTTTGAAATGTTTTGCATAAGCCGGAGTTATCGGCAGATTGGCTAAATGGGTCGTCGAACTTAGCGCGTACGATTTCAAATATCAACCCCGAACAACCATCAAATCTCAGATCTTAGCTAAATCTGTGGCCTATTTCGAGCTAGGCCTCGAACCCGAAGTGGAAAAAGAACTCTTGCTAAGTTCGGGTACATCATTAGGGGTATGGATCCTTTTCACAGTTGGTGCCTTGAATGTGAAGTAGTCTGGTCTTGGCATTCTCTTGAAGCCACCCACAGGTGATACCATTAGACAATATGTTAAAAAATATGGATTGACTAACAATGGGGCCGAGTATGAGGCCATGATTGCAAGTCTCAAGCTAGCTAAAAGCTTGGGAGCAGAGGTTATCAAGGCCAAGCGCGATTCTCTATTGGTGGTAAACCAGGTAAATAAAAGTTTCGAGGTTCGAGAAGATAGAGTGAAATGGTACTTGGATAAGTTAGATGCAACTTTGCATTTGTTCAAGGAGTGGACTTTGTATCATGTGCCTCAAGAACAAAATAGCGAGGCTGATGCACTTGCTAATCTGGGATATTCGATCGAAGAGAATGACATCGTCCCGAGGACTGTCGTCCATTTGTAAAGGTTTATGGTTGAAAATGGTCATGCCGAGATAAATTCAACAAGCTTAACATGTGACTAAAGGAATAAATATATCGACTATCTGAAGAATGGAAAACTACCATCGGACCATAAAGAATTGAAGGTCCTACAGACCAAAGCTTCTAGGTTTGCATTATATATAGATGGAACATTATACAGAAGAATGTTCGATGGGCCATTAGCAGTATTTTTGGGGTTGGAGGACACCGATTATGCTCTTAGAGAGTTCCATGAAGGCACTTGTGGGAATCACTCCGACGCCGAGTCTTTTGTTTGCAAAATTATCTGAGTAGTTTACTACTGAGATAGCACGGAAAAAGATACTAAAGAATTTGTCAAAAGATGTGATAAGTTCCAACGATTTGCTTTGATGATTCATAAGCGTGGAGAACAACTATATTCGTTCTTCTCCCTGTGGCATTTCATGAAATGGGGAATGGATATAGTCGGCCCTATGCCAACGACCCCAGGTAATGCTAAGTTTATTTTATTTATGACTCATTATTTTGCTAAGTGGGTGGAAGCACAGGCCTTCGAGAAGGTCCGAGAAAAAGAAGTTATTGACTTCATCTGGGACCACATCATATGTTGATTCAGGATACCTACCGAGATTGTGTGTGACAATGGAAAGCAATTCATTGGTAGCAAGGTGATGGAGTTCCTCGAAGAACATAAAATAAAGAGGATATTATCGACACCGTACCACCCAACCAAATATGGACAGGCTGAGTCAACAAATAAAACTATCATTCAAAACCTAAAGAAAAGGTTGTACGATGCAAAGGGGAAGCGAAGAGAAGTTCTACCCGAGGTCCTTTAGGCATATCAAACAACATCGAAGCATAGCGCGGAGGCTACTTCATTCTCTTTAGAGTATGAGTTAGAGGCCCTCATCCTTGTCGAAGTTAGAGAACCTAGTGCCAAGCTTCGACACACATCGGAGGAATCAAATCACAAGGCCATGAACACTAGCCTTGAGCTGCTAGATGAGAAACGAAGCAGTCCTTGTTCAGATGGGAGCACAAAAGCAAAGGATCGAAAGGTACTATAATAGAAGGACCGGTCTCCGACACTTCAGAATCAGGGACTTAGTTTTATGAAAAGTTGCCCTCAATACTTGAGACCCAAACGAAAGGAAGCTAGGCCCGAATTGGGAAGGACCATACTGAGTCATTGGAGTGGTCAGCAAATGATCTTACAAACTTTGCACGATGGAAGCTGAACAACTGCCAAACAATTGGAACGTATCATTACTCAAATGATACTACTACTAAGGTATAGTTTTATCCTTTTTGTCCGTTTGAGTTTAAAGCTAACTCATTGCAGATTTTTGATTGAATCTATCGAACATTGTATTCTCACGAAGTCCCCAAATGGGTTTTATCGTCAAGGTTTTTTATGAGAAAACAAATGTATGTTATATAAGGAGTCTCAATAGTATCCAGGGCTTCTATTCAATCAACCTCGAATACTTGGGGTGGGGGCATCACCCTCGGAGGTCATATTTTTTTACAAAAACACTTCATGCTTGAGAGGCCTCGATAGGGAATCGTTGGGCCAAACGGTCAGATGAACCGTGTCTGTACAAAATAGTCGAGCCTCGGAGGCAACATGTATGCATGTATCAATTATTCGAAGAAGCTTCCTATTTATATCAAAATCACTTTGTGTGTCAAATAAGTCTATTATTATACGAGCTCTACACTTATAATCCTATAAAAAATGGCTCAAGGGCCAAAGCTTGAATGTAACCCCGAAATACTCGGGGACTGTCTTAGACACTTAACTCGCCCGAGCCATCAAAAACTCAGATTCATAAGACCTTAAAGAGGTATCCACCTAAAATAAAGGACACGGCTAATATACTCGGGGACTAATTTTTCGAACAAGTTCGAAAAGTTATCGGGGAACAAGTGCAAGAGACGCACCCAAAAGCTATGGCCAAATTAAAGGCTATTGCCATATTAAAAACTACGGTCATATAAAGGCTAAAAACAAAATAATGCGGCTTGGAGACGTCCAACTTCTGCCATAAATTAAAGGCCTTCAAACACTTTGAAAAAAACAATTAAATCAGGATACCCTCGGCAAAAGCAAAAGGGCTTCGATAAATTCAGCCCTCAAATAATCTAAAGGCTTCGATAATATGAGCCTCTGAAAAAGCCTCAACAGGTGCTCAATTTCGAACCTCTGAATAACCCAATGGGTACAACAAACAAATGCTAAGGCATGCTTAAAATTTTCACTAAGTCTTTTAGCCGAAAAGAGGGAAAAATTATATAGTCATCCTAGAGGCTGAATCGTCCCGATCTAAAAGAGCCTAAGGATCAATCTAAAAGATCATAAGGGACAAAATATATAGATTACGAGACCTTGCTCAACTCAACTCAGATTCAAGAGTCCCGATATATCGAGCTCAGATTAAATCAAACTTAGGTCGATGGTTAAAGAAGCCCTAAGGGGTATTGTATTTATCAATAAAAACTTAAGGGTTTATTATGTTCTATGTCCAAATCAGTACTCAAACTGATCATTTGAGTTATATCCTCGAAATATTCCTCAAATAAGAACAAAATAAAACTAAAAAATGAGATAAAAAGGTCATTTATATTCCAGAAGATGACTACAGAAGGTATTTACTCAAGGATACTTGCACCAAAAAATACGAAAAAAATAAGGAAACCTAAATCTATTTCGGGGCCACATATTCAGCAGCTACATCTTCAGGAGCAATATCTTCGAGAGCCTCACCGTAGGGACTTTATCTTCATCTCCTACACTCTCGGAGCCACTAGCTGAATCATCCTCGTCGGAAAGCAAAGCAGCAACCTCTTCTTCCAAAGTTTTCGCCCTTTTAATATTGGCGGAGAGATCAAAGCCAAGAGCACGTACCTCCTCAAGGGTTTCCTTCCGGGAATGTCACCTAGCATGGTCAAGAGCATATAATAACATAACTTCAGCCATAATGGAGATCTTCTTTGCTCGGCCGTTATCTACTTCAGCGTAGGCTCGGTACGAAGACATCATTGCCTCAGCATAGGATTTGGCCTTGGTCAGAACAACATCAAATTTAGCTTTAAGCTCTTCGATTTTGCAGGGCCCCGAGTCAGACTGTCCTCCTTCACGCTTTGAAACTGGCATTTGAGTGAAGCCAGTTGTTCTCAAAGGGTTTCATTTTCAGAAGCAAGATTGTCCATGCTTTACCTCTACCCCCAGGTTTCGGCCTCCTTCATCTTGATCTCCTCACAGAGCTACTCCACCAGTTCCCCCTCTTGTTGAAACTGTAAAATAAAATCATTATAAGACCGATAAGGCTAATCCATAACAAAACTTTGGAGAGAATATTACTTTTTTAGTAAGCTTGGTTTTTTATTGCTAAGACTTTGTCAGTGCGGCCCTAAGATTGCTGACTCCTCTTTCTTTATATAGAGGGTTTTAAGATTGTTCATCTCTTCGGGGATCTTCTTAAGCTCAGCCACACATCAAGCAAGATTGGCTCAAGACTTGGAAAATGCCTTTTTATGGAGTATCACAGCCTACACAAAAATGGGAATAGATTAGACTAAGAACATCAAGGACAAAGCGCAAGCATAATTCCAAAGGACAGAAAACTCACTTGTTTGAAGAGCCAATGAGCCTCATCAAAGAGGAAACGAGCATCGGGGATCGGGTATATCTTCAATCCCTAGGAGGAGTTCTCAAAAGATGTCATGCCCTTTGTGGCTCGCCCCTACTTCAGAAGATTTCATGTTCTGAGCATCCCAGATTAGCCTCTCGAAGAACTCGGGACCAGCTGGTGAGTCATCTATATTTATTACCCCAAGTGATCTACCCGGGGCATTCCCTTCTATTTGAAGGGGTTCGGGACCGGGCCCTCAGCCTCGCCCATCAAATGGCCTCTTAGAGGAGATACCTTTTGCCACCCGATGGCTTGAGGACTTTGCTTGAACTCCCCTCGAAGATCTCTTCGGCTCTAGAATGAACCATATCAACCACTACCGATTCAAAAGACTTTAAAGCACCAGTGTTTCCTCTTTTATGAGCTACCAAGAGGCAATCGTCAACCTCTTCTTCCTTATGACCCAGAAATGGTTGTGCCATTTCTGGAGATAAGGCCACATATGAGCCTTGGGATTTAAGCTGCACTTTCTTGGGATTTAAGCTGCACTTTCTTGGGATTCGCTGAATTTGCAGGTGATCCCCTTTTTCTTTTCTTTTCTTTAGAAGGTTTTAGGATCTCTTCTTCACCAGTCAGGGCCGGCGGCATAGCAACGGCTTCTTCGAGACCTGCATTAAATGAATTAAGTATTCCACTAATGAAGTACAAGAAAACAAACAAGAGAACTCACCATGATTTTTAGCCTCCCATCAGCCTTTGGCCAAATCTCACCAGCAACTCCGAATACGAGGAAGTGGAAGCTAGTTTTTGGACTTGGCCTTTGAGGTCTGGGACTGCACCAGGAAACCAAGCGGTAGTTGTGCCATCAGAAAGCGATTAGACCAAGGGAAAGATAAAGTTGAGATAAAAAAGATAAAGTGGGGTATAAAATAGTCATCGACAAACATGTACTTACGTTTCATGTTCCACTTCTCGGGGAACTATATCCAATCAGCAGGAATCAGGTAGGAGGTCCTGACTCTGACAAATCGGCTCATCCACCCTCGGTCTTTGTCCTCATAGATACTAGAGAAGAGAGATTTCAAGGATCGGCATTGCAGTTTTATCAAGCCACCTCGAAAAATTGAGGACTCGACAAAAGCATTCCCTTGACCTGACTCAAAAAGAATTTGATCAACTGAATGATTCTCTAGAATGAAGGGTTGATATGGCTAAACTTCACTTCGTATCATTGGCAAAAGTCAAGAATAACTGGATCTATGGAACCCTGAGCTGGAATTGTAGGGCCCACCGTAAATGGGTAGGTATACACGCTTAAGTACCCCGCTCTATATTTAGTGATATCCTCCTCGGGGGAAGGGATCACTACGTCTTTGTTCTCCCACTTGTAGTCCTTTTTTACTTGCTCGAGCTCGATCTCATCCTCGATTATCAAATAGATGTTTTTAGACATGGACTCGCATCGGCCTAGTGTCGATACATATTCTCAATATTGAAATCGGATGCTATTTCACATGGCAAAGGAATGCACTCCTCAATACGATGAGGCACTACCTCTTTACTCTTGGTCGGTCGAGAAAATGAAGAAGATTTCTCCTTTTGGGGAGCTGATTTAGATGTCTTAGCCATTGTAATATAGAAATTCAAGAAAATAGAGAAGGCTGATGATAAAGTAAGAGCAAATAAAAGAGAAGGAGAATTCAGGGAAGTTGAAAGAGCTAATGAGACTTTGAGAACAATATGAGAATAAAGTTTGTAAGATTGTGAAGCTGATATATTTATAGAGGCCATTTCAGTGTAGTAAGGAAGCCAAAAAGCTGACCATCAATCGCCTTCAATTAATGACTTTAGGAACCGTAGGAAAAGCAACCTTTCGGTCACTTCAACTGCTGACATCACAAGATTGGAATCTGTATCAAAGCGTCAAAGATCGATTCGTTTCTTATTGACCTAGTCTAAGAGACATGGGGACTGTCTGTATACAGTCAAAAATCAAAGGCCTTTGATTTATAGGCTAGAAGGTCCATCCTAGGCCCAAGCTCGGGCAAGGTCGAGATTGAGCCCGGTGGACCAGGTTCAAGTTCAAAGGCAGAGCACAACATCTACTTGGGTCAACTATGCTCAACCCCAAAATAGTACCATTATGCACTTGTAACATAATGCGTTTGATTCCTTCCACGTCCTCAAGATCATAGCACAAACCTTGAAATATGATTGTACGATTCTGTACTAGGTGATCAGACTGTTGTATTACGAATATTCCCTACTGTAAATAGAAATTTTTCATATTTGGGATTCCCCTATTATATAAAGGGGGCCCAATCATTTTAAAAATCATCTAATCATTGAGAAAAGAATATACTCTCTGCTTTTTGTCTACTGCTCATCAGAAGTGTCCTTTAGCTCTATTGCTCTTACTTTACTTTTCTTGCTTAATTGTTCTTATTGTTCCTAACCCACCTCGAGGTCACTACTGCTGAGTTATATTGGTTTGATTCACTTATTTCTTTCATTTTTAGTTCATATTTCTTGATTATTAATTGGTATAGAATCTAATCACGTTTCTTTAAAACCACAAATCAAATTAAATTGTTACTTGTATTTTCGAGTTAAACAATACCAGACCATGATGCAAAATTAGATTGTAGAGTTCGTGACCCAGAGACCAATCGAGATCAAGATAGAGATCAGCCAAGATAAAGACTGAGCGGGATAGAGATCGAGCAAGATCAAGGGAAGCCTACGAGCCAAATAACAGAAAGCTAAAATATCCGCGATCCGGCGATGATCACGACGGAGATCTCGTCACATATCAAGCGATTGGGCGATGATTTCTTCTTGTATTTAGGATTGTATTAATGGTAGAATTCCCCTAGTATATAAAGGGGGTCCGATCATTTGTAAAACATAATCATATTCACGCAATACAAAGCCATATACTGTCATTCTCTAGATACCATTGTCGTGTTATTCTGTTCTTAATTTAATTGATACATATTTGGTTCAAGTGTGCCAAACTCAAAGGCTAAAGCTGTTCAATTTGTGCGATTTGAATTTATTCTTTAATTGTCTATTTCAATACTAATCTATTCTTCTTAATTTATGCCAAGTTATATCATATATCCTTAAAACTGTATATAAATTCAATTATTGGCCAATTTTTGGGTAAACAATGTTAAACTAGTTACGATTAGTCCGGGTTGTGCTTGAGCCCATTATCAATAGTCAAAGTTATAAAGTTTTCTTTTTCTAAAGTATCAATTTTCTAACCAGTTATGTTTGCTACCTCATTTTCATTGTGTTTGATCTTTTAGATATATACAAATCCACACGAGATGTAATAGTTACATCGAGCAACTTAAACAATTATGTCGACCTTGTTTCCGGATAGTCAAAACAGATTTATATATGCTATATGATCCAGGTGAGTTTGATTGTATCAAGCTGTTTGACCAAAATGTATTAAACCTTTTTTGTTAAACTAACTAAATAAATGATAAAGGGTAAATTCTACTTGAATATAATAAATCCTAGATCCAAGATTGATGAATATCAAAAGCCATATTCAAAGTTATTATAAACCAAGGGGTATTTAATGATTTGTTATGAATGAATGAGTGGATAAGGACAAGCAATAAATATGATAAATGACGATAAATGGAGAGAATGATTCACCCAAATGTTTAATGAGGTGGATGATTCTCCCTATGACAGTGATGTACGGTAACTCAAATGCAGGAATATAGAAAACTTTATTGGATCTGATGTGACAAAGCTTGGGACCAACAAGAAATTGAATCTTGTGTAAAGATAATATTTGTAGTTACTTGAGAGTCAACTTTTCTAGAGAGAGCTTATCATATAGAATATTACATATATCCCTCTTTTTCTCTCTTCCAACTTATATGGGCCATATCCCTTACCTAAGATACAAGTCCAGAGAATATTCTGAAAAATATTTCATTAAAATATCTTATTGCTAAACTAGCCGTCTTGGACGATTTGAATGCTCGACCTCGACCTTAGCTACTCGGCTCGCCAACGTTGCTTCTTAAGCATGACCTTGAGCTAATTGACTCCTGATTGCCCTTTTTCAAGGAAAGGTCCTCTTGATCAAAGTTGACACATATAGTTAGTCCATCTGCCCATCGTGGTTGTCTTTGGATGAGCTCGATGGGCGGACTTCGCTAGTTGCAATTTTGAGAAATCTGAGCACATTGCCTAAGAAGTGACCCTTTTATGACAATGTGATGATATGGAGCTTCAAGAGCCATATCTGATTGTTATGTCAGTTTGAAATGACATTATGTCAGTTTGAAATGACATTATTTCATCATGCATCATTATGCATGTTCCCAATACGTTACGTCATTTCTGGCACCTCTTTCGTTTCGAAATTAATGAGGCGGAGTTTGGGCTTTCTTGATCAGGGTGACTGTATTCTTATAAATATGCATAGGTATTTCTTACTCGAGCTGTTGCATTTTTACAGCGTTTGAAACCCCAAGATTTTCATTCTTCTTTAAATTTCATGCGCCTGTTATTTCGTCCGCCCTTTATCGTTTGTCACCATTGTCATATTTTTCACTTTTGCATTTCCTTTTCGTATAGAATTAGAAAAATGGCGAGTGCCCCCATTGATCCTGTAGCTTTGGTTGTGGACATTCCTCCTCATGAATAAAGAGCAGCCATGGAAAGACGAGAATTAACCATCGTGGATGAGATAATTCCACATTCGGGGAAAGCCAGGTCAGACTTCAAGAACCCACCTGCGAATGAGCCTAAACCCGTTATTTCTAATATGGATGCAGAGGCGCACGTTGCATTTAGGTCTAAGTGGTAAATCCCGATCCACCTCAAATTTATCCATGTATATAGCGATGTAGTGTAAGTATATCGCCTAGAGTTCTGTGCATTTTATGCGTACCCATTTGTTGTCGGCTATACACTTCCTTTTCCTTTCTTGGTGGAGGATTTTTGCCATTATTATGGTGTGTGCAAGGCTCAGATCTCCTCGTACATAAACAAGCTTTTCCTTATGCTTATCAAGTACGCGGAGTTGGCCAACTGTGGTGTTTCTCACCGCCTATGCTTCACCTCTTCGCCCCTAGTTTTCATTGGGGCACGATGATACACCTGCACCATCATGGGACCAAGAGAATGGTGGTAAAGATGGATGATAAAACGAATCGTCTTTTTTGGGGCTAATTTCTTCTATGTGAGGACGGAGCACATAGTATCGAACCCTAGTGTATTCCCGAGGTGTGGAAATTTGCTCGTAAGTTTTTTTCTCCTAAATGAATTGCTTGTTCCTTTTTAACGATCTGATTATTCTCCTTTACTCTTTTTGTAGCCGAGAGCAAACTCGCTAGTCGTTAACATTCGCAACTAGGTGAGTTTGATAATTCCTCACACGGTGGGGATTCACGAGTGGTCGTAGTTAATGAGAGGTTCTGGTGTAGGCCTGCGAACGATGAGTCACCTTACTTTGATCTTAGCAATTATGACCTTTGTATCATCCTTTATTTCCTTATGTTTCTTATTTATCTTTCTTCATTGGTAGGTAGGAGAGCTTTAAGGAGGATGAGGGCTCTTATGCCTACTTTTTGCCAGGTACGTATTTCGGCCAGGCCTGTACTCGTTGTGGCTGCAAGTGAGCCTGCTCAGACCACTGTTACTTCTCGGACCTCAACCTCACATGGTCCTAGTCACCAAGATGATGCCCTGCTAGCGGAGGTTCCATCTTCTACAGTTTTCACTTGGTCAATGATTCGCACCAAGGCAAATATGAAGAGGCTTAACTGAAAAGGCAAAGGATAAAGGTTGATGGAAAGGTGGTAAAAGAGGATCCAGCGGGGGCTGAAAGCCTGAAACTAGTTGAACATGGACGAGTTGAGGGACTGTACGACCTTGGATGTAGAGACCATACCTCTTTTGGATGTGGAGAACCTTTGTGGAAGAAAGGTAGCAAAAAAAGTGAGCATTACGAGGAGTGATCCGTCGACGTCAGGGCAGGCCAACGTTCCTTCTTCAGCCGAGGAGAGGGCGAAGAGTGTGATCATAGATGATTATGAATATGGATATAATGTCAACCTCGAGGAAGCAAGGATATTCGATGAAGGGCTTACTCGAGTGGAAGTGAGAATGCATAGATCCTATCGCTGGATCGTAATCCCGTCGGACTGTAATTTGTTAGAGGATACGATGAGCATGGTACCCTTCTTTTCCACTCTTTGCTCTGTCACTGAAAATATGATCCTTCAAGCGCTTCGAGATTCTGATTGGTCACTGAGTATATCTGGGATGGCTGTGAGTATGAGTTTTTTTCATCATTTCTGTGATTTACATCTTTTTCCTCTTTCCATATTTACTAATTTTCTTCATATTATTTTTTTAGACTTTCGTGAAGATCGAGTGCCCACCAAAAAGAGAGGTGGAAGGTTGTTTTTCAGAAGATGGATTCAAAATACTTTCGTTATCGTGACAAGTACCATGAGATATGTGCACGGTTTAGAGCAGGTGGTAACCTCCATTCCTTTAGAGATGAATTAGGTCAGAAGGTCTTATGCAAACTATTGGTAAATGCAATGAGGTCGAGGGGTTTCTAAGGGCCAAAGATGATGAGCTCGAGGTGAGCAAGGGGGTTGTGCTCGAGTGCATCAACCTTCAAGCGCAAGTGGCGACCTGCAGGATGTGTTCGAGAAAAGCTGAATTATAGTTGCTAGCCTAAGTAGCACATTGACTGAGAAAGTGGGAGAAATGTTAAGGGTCGAGGAGGCTCGGGTAGCGGCTTTGATGTAGGTAGTAGCATTAGAGAGCTCTAATTGCATCCCTAGGTCTGACCATGCAACTGATGCGTAAATGGATGTGCTAAGGGAGACATGGCTTGATGAGAGAATTGGTGGGCTCGAGAAAGAAGTTTTGAGCCTAAGTGAGCAAGTTGCTGTTCTTGAGGCTGAGAAGTCATGATTTTTGGCTCGATCTTCTTCTCTTATGCTTTCACTTTCCCTAACCTCCTCATGACTTGTACGAGATGTGGATCCATTCCCAGGCAAAGCTGTACATAAATAGGAACTTGATGGCGGTGGAGAAGGTTTCTGAGGCCGACTTTGAAGATGCCCATGTTAAAGCACGTGACGTCAGGCATGCCTCTTGTTATGACCTCGTTACACCATGGAATGTCAATGATGACGAGGTCTTGGATGGGCTTGCCTATAATGCTTGGTATGATGATGAGTATGTTGATGGCACGGGTACTGGTGGAGATGGTGCTGCTGGGCCAAACGGTAAAGGCGGTAATGGCGCAGGCGGAGATGACGTAGTGTGGTGTTGGTGTACTTAGTTTTTGTTCCTTTTCTCTATTTTTTTTCTTCTGCTCTTATTTTTTGGGTAGGTGGAATCTTTCTAGCCCTTTGTGAGTTACTTTATATTTTGGAATGGAGTGATAGACTATCTGTTGTATGTTCTTGGCTCTTTCGTTTTTCTTCAAATGTTTTTCCTTTGTAAGAGTTCTTCACTCTTAGTTGGTTCGAACGAGGTCGAATGTTTGTATATCTCTTGTAGTTCGACATCCGGCTGTATGCACAGATCTTCATAGTTCAAACCTTCTATTTTTCTATCGCCCTCAACACCTTGAACTCGGGTTGTTAACTTTGTTAGTTCTTCATCCATGTTTTTAATGAACAAGTCCTTCTCGGAGGATTCTGGTGTACAGGAGATTAGTTGGGTAGAGTGAGGTATAAAATTCCACATATATAGGGTTGCTTTGATGGGTTCCAAGAACTTGGGAATAGTTATAGTCATTGGTGGAGTTTTGGGGATCAGGAATGAGTATTGGTGTGTTTTGGGGAGTGTAGTAAGTGGTGGTTGGCGGGTAATAAATTGGTTGATGGTATTGTTGCGGTGGAGCTGGTAATGGTTTGGAATTATGGGGAGGAGTTGCATATTAATTTGGCGCGAGAGTATTTTGTGGGTGTTGGTTTTGTGTACTTTGAGGAGGTGTTAGGTTCTTAATGTTCTGTTGGTTAATGTTAGGGACATTCAGGGTAAGTGATAGGTTTGACAAGTTGCGAACTTGCTCAAGTTCTCCTTGCAGTTCCTGTATCTTTTGTTCCAGTCTTACGACTAGAGCATTTGGGGCTGGAGTACTATAGCTATCCGAGGTTTCTACGTTCTCAATATTCTCCTTTGGGATTCCACTTAAGTCATCCATTTTTTCTTTTCCTCTGCCTTTTGTTACTTTGAGTAAAAGGAGGTGGAGGGCCTCTAGGTTTGCTATGATACGCTGATGAAGCCAGTATGAGTGAACCAACTTAGGGGGATGGGAATAACAATAGAAAATAAGCAAAAACAAAAAGGTAACAAGAAATATGCAATATTTAATAACATATTGCGGAAATGTAAATTTGCGTCTCAATTTGGGAGCCTCATTGTGCCCGAGGTAGTCCTAGCGACAAATAAACTAGAAAAACTTTTAATGCCAATAAATGCTTCATTTCATAACATAAAAATAGACGAACTCCAAAAAGACACTAAGGTAATAATAAAATAAGTCACTGCTGGCACTTAGTCTTATTACTTTTTTAGGAAAAAGAAAATAAATCTAGCCTATTTGGTCCCAGAAGGGCCTTCCCCATATTCAATCTTTTGAACTCCATCATATAGATCCCCCAGCTCGCGCAACCCGGCAACAAATAGGCTCTGGCCAAATGTCCTCCTTTAGTTCCTTCAATGTTCTGGCAATTTTCAATCGTCTTTATGACTTTACCTTCGAGCTCCACTATTCCTCACTCCAGATATTCCAGTTTCCTATTGGAAGTGACTGCCATCTCTTTCCACTCCTCGATCAACGTTACATTTCTCTCATGTATTTCCCGGTGCTCAATCTCAGAGCCGTGGACCCTCTTGCGGAGCCTATTTTATTTTCTTGAGCTTCTGTTTCCTCATCTATGATTCTGCTCCCTTGACCAGCCCCTGGTGTCATCATTCCTTTCAGATTGTCCTCCAACCATGCCGGGTAGAGAGGCTCGCATCCTGCATGATACCTGTCCAGCTCAACATTGTTCTTCTCCATAATGATTTTGCAGTGCCACATGTACTGAGCTTGGCACTTGTTAGGGACATCATCGTCTTGAAAGTCTTTCCTGAAATGACTCATCTTGACAACCCTTGGCACAACTTGTTTTCTGCCTGCTTGCCTCATAACTCGTATAGGGACATAATGGGTATATCCTTCTCAACTAGATCAGCATCAAGTGCGGAGCATCCTGGATATGATAATAAATCCTTCTGTTGGGAACCATTCAAACATCCACCACAACCTGTTCTTCGGTCATATTTTCGAAGAACTCTACCCATTCTTTGATGCTTTTTGGCTGAGCAAATCTGTATGCAATGTAAGTCATTTGCTAAGTGTGATGGAAGGCAATATGGTCGTTCCAAGCCCTTCGCGAAAATTCTTGGCGATAGCGATCCTTTTAGTAATGCTCCAACAACCATAACTGTAGCAAAAAATTACAACCCTTGAAATGCTTTACCCCTCTTTGACAGCGCTCTAGAGCCCTGTAGATGTTGGCTATGATAATGGGAACTATGTTATATGTTTTTCCATTAATCCTTTCCATCAGAGTCTTGGAAATTATGGCCAACCTAGTGTGGAATTTCCCTTTTTTCATTGGGAACACTATCAGGCCTAGGAAGCACACAATGAATACAAACACTCTGCGGTTGATGTGACCATAGAGGAGTGAGATAGATCTCATCATGGTAAGTACAAAAAGAGTTGCTATGGCCATACCTTTTGTACAGTTATTCGAAATGTATGTAAGATTATTTTGAGCACACTAGGTCGACATTCTTCTTCAGCCCCATCATCTTCAAAAATCCCTTGTCCGTACGGTTTTCTGGTACTAATAGCCTGGGACTGTCCCAAGTCAATCCCACATGCCCTCCTATTTCCTCTAGAAGCGGTGTCATTTCTATGTCTTCGATAAGGAACACGTCCCTTTCACTATCCCAGAATAAAGTGGCAGCTTCGATCAATTTGTTATTTGGCTCAATATCTAGCAAGGAAGACAAGTTACCAAGGTACTTTCTCACATGTTTATTGTTACTTGAGGAAAGGTCTTCCCACCAATCTAGCAGCAATGGTGGGATTTTGTTAACCACACTGGTACCCTCAAGCGGATAACTCGAGGCGGAGGCCACATAACCGTTGACTGCATCATTGATCAACTGGTTTTACCACAAATAGGCCTTTCTGAATTTAGGGGTAGTAAATAGGAAGATCAAACCAATCATTAAAGCGTTTCTAAGGATTCGATACGCACAAGTGGAATATGATGCGGAGCATGATTTATGCAGCAATTAATAACATGTAGTCAAGTATTTGTACGTAGGAAAAAATAAATACAACATTTAAATAATTGAAAGACAGCTACAGGGAAAAAGAAAACAAAAAGACAAGTTAGTTTCAGGGATAAAGAACCATAAACGCTTAAAATGGACAGTTAAATTCAAATAAGGGAGAAGGATACGGGATAAAGAATGCTTGGACTAATTTGTAAAAAGATAAG
Source organism: Nicotiana benthamiana (assembly GCA_034376525.1). Taxonomy (NCBI): domain Eukaryota; kingdom Viridiplantae; phylum Streptophyta; class Magnoliopsida; order Solanales; family Solanaceae; genus Nicotiana; species Nicotiana benthamiana. Next base: position 125,395,378 of record CM067324.1, on the reverse strand, counting down.
TTCGTTATGCTAAGAGCCTAAAGGTAACCCCAGCAGAGTCGCCATGTTTTCGCGCCCCCTTTTTTTCCTCCGTGGAGAAAGTCTGGGTTTCAACATTCATGGGGGGTAATAACTCGTTTCCTTTTGGGAATTGGGTATTTGAAGAGTCTCCACCTAATGGATTATGGTGTGTTGGGCACCTATAGCGATTAACTGTTCAATTGGTTTGTGTTACTAGAGATCAGGGAAGGGCTCGAAATGACCTCGAGGGGAAAGTGTTAGGCACCCTTCTTGGTCCACAATTGTGGATCCCGACCGAACTTATATTTACGATTTAGTCCATTACCAAAATAAATAGTTGAATCAAATATTTTGCAAGTAAAGCATGTTGGATGTTGGTCAGCTTATAGGATTATCCCGCACAATGTCCAATAAACGCTCCTCAATGATGGGCTACACGTGACATTAGCACGTAGTCATCAATATCCTATATCTACCCTTACCACCCCCTTAGTGGTCATTAAAGCGAGTGTTGGCCAGCAATCTTTATTGCGTTCTGTTACCTGTCCATTCTTAATGGCCCTAGAGAAAATTTAGGACCTCTATCTATAGATAGTTCTCGACAGACCCCTAAGGTTTAAAGGAGAAAATACTAAGGCGACAAGCAAGAACAAATAGGACCTTAGCACATAAGACAGAAAAGAAGAAATTAAAGGCTCAAGTTTACCTCCATAAACAGTGCACATAAGTAGCACGCTCAAACACAAATAAGGGCCTTTTGTTAAATGGTATCATAAGGCATGATGTCTAAATGAATATAAAGACATATAAGATAGGCCGTTTATTTATTTTATATACTCAGAAGTAATTGCCCTATCAGTTTGCCTACTGACTTTTTAAGCTTGTTAAAATGAGAACAATATTAAGTAACATAAATAGTTTCAGAGTTACAGGATTTGAAAACGCCCTATAAGCTTGCCTACACGCGGAATAATGATAACTACGTTTTATTTCGTAAAACATGGTAGATTTTAAAATAGACTCTTGAATCCCCATAGGCGTCTATTTAATGATAGATTAAGGTAATTTTTTTTGTTGAAATAATTCATTTCAGGGAAAATAAACCACTAATTAAACTAGTTTCGAAGTGAACTAATCGTGGACTTGATTGATTTATTAAAACTAAACTGGTTTAAATCTATAGGCAGGATTTCTGGTGTTATTCCCTATAGGCATATAATTATTTTTAAAAAAAACTGATATTAGAAACTGGTAGGCATGATAGCAAATGAAAGCATATATAAATATTGTTATAACATAAGTTGAAATGGATCATATTCCATAGCATGGTATCTACTTGTGAGGTTGATTTTAAAACATATAAACATGATTTCTACTATTGGAGCCACTTGATACCTATAAGCATGATTTCTAAAATGGTAAGGCAAACATAGCAAAATATAAAATCCTATTAGCATGGTTTCTGCCCATATTACCCCACAAATATGTAACTACCCGCCTTTTTCACTAGTTATCACAATATTCATTTATAAATTATTACAGGCCATATGAATAAATTACATAAATAAATAAAAGGAAAAGAAGAAGTTACACTATAGGCAGCTTGAAGCAGGACCAAGTGATCTCCCAACAACCTCAATAGCCTCAAATTCCAGTTTTCATAGACAATATTATTGTCTAGTGCGCCAGAGTTCCCTAAGGGTCTCAAGGATCTCGGGAAGTGCTCACACCTAGACTTGGTAACCAAATTGAGTAAGTGCAGTGTGGAAGGTCCAACCTTAGTGTGCCAGAGTCAGAGGGTTCTCAAAAGGATCCCAAGGCAGTACACACACTAGAGGGGGCAGAACCTAGAGACTTAGGAATAGAATGAGAGTAATTGACATAGTTGAAAGGATTTTAGTAGGCAAACAATGTTAAAAAAAGGAATACTTAGTTGGAATAATTTTGTAAACAAGGGAGTTATTAGGTAAACATCTTTTGAAAACAGTGGTGTAATTAAACAAACAACAGGTCAGTCAGCAATACCCAAAGAACAGTCCTTCACACTGGGGACTGGGAAGTGGGGGACATATAAATCACATAGTATCTTGTGGGGGGGTTTAAGGGATTAGAGGATATCTATTGGTACTAATACACTAGGAGTTTCAGAAATAATCATAGAATCAACCATTTAAGTGATAGATCAACTTGCATATCAAAACTAGATAACAAGTAGACAAGAATTCAAAGCAGGGTAGAGTCATGTTTAGACATACTTTGGTGGGGGGGGGGGGGGTTAGAACATATCTGAAAGGCCCTACGAGAGTTTAGACTAGCATGCTAGATGAAGCAATAATGTAAACATGTCAATTGCATGTGGAACAACAGAACCAAAGATAGAAACAAATTAAAAACATGATAAACTGAAGTAATAAAAGAAACATATTGGTTTTGGGACTTGAATTGAAATTAGAACATACTAGTAGAAAGATAGTCTTATGTTTTCATAATTATTTACGTTACTTTTGTGAGAGCACCTATGCTTTATTATTTGGTTCTGTCTTGCTCGTGTTTCTAATTTTACCTCTGTTTCTTAATGCAGCTTTCCCATTGTTATCCTATTCGCCGAGGGTCGATTGGAAACAGCCTCTCTGTCCTTTCGGGCAGGGGTAAGGCTCGTCTACATATTACCCTCCCCAGACCCCACCTGGTGAGAGTATACTGGGTAGTTGTTGTTGTTGTTGTAGTAGAAAGATAGTAAACACAAAATGAGGAATAGGAAAGCATAATAGTTAGCATTGTCTTGCAACCGATTAACTCATAATAATAGCAAGTAACCAAAGAGAGAGTGTAGAAAGGTTTTGAGTGTGAGAGAGTTTTGAACCAATGTGTTCGTGTGTTGCGTTAGTGAAATAACATGGTATTTATAGTTTGAAAATAGGCAGAAAATAATGCAAGAACCAAAGTTTAGCAGTAATTATGGAACCATATACTAGTTAGAATCAAATCAGTACAAGCATTCCTCTAATTAAGGGATAATTAACCAATGGTAATGTGCAAAAAATATTTAAAGAAAGAAATCATGTAAGACATTAGGTATAAAATAGACAATTAAGGGTAAATACATGAGGTTTCAAATAAGGAAATAGTTAGTGAAGAATCAACAAATAACACAGTCAACCCAAATAAGGTAAGAAAACTAAATAGGTTGCAGAATATGGAAATAATCGAGAATCAGCATATAGCAAATCAGTGAATCAAGGACTCGAAATTACTTATTTAAGGAGAATAACATAGGTTCCCGTGAATAAGCAAATAAGTCAAGTTTAAATAGGAAGAATCGAAGGTCTAAAGGAAAATTTTCACATCAACCCAAGAAATAGGGAACTGAATCAATCAATGTTTTGGCATATAAATAGAGCAAGACAAAAATAACAAGGCATAGCAAACATGAAGGTTAAACATTACTAATGGAAAGAGGCGAGTCTTGAACAGTCAAGATGAACAAACGCACATAGAACTGATGTAAGTTAGGGTAAGTAACTCAGTAGAATTATATTCGAGGCAAGATAGTTACAGAAACTCAAACAAGAACCGGTCAGTCAAGCTGATACACAAAACCAAACAAAGAAACCTAGAAAATTAGGGCTCAACATAAACGAGTTGAAGATGTAATAAACTCATATAATCAGTTAATATAATGTAAGAAGTAGAAGTTTAAACACAAAGAATCAGTTAAACAAAGTTTTAAAAGAAGTTCTGAAACCCTAATTTTTAGAAGAAGGTAAAAAAACACTTGAAATCAATAATACTTGTAAAAGAGTTCCAAGGATAATGTAAAACAATAAAGAAAAAAATCAAATCGTCCTAGATCTGTACAGATCTAAGAGATATAAGAAGAAATAAGGGTTTCAGAAGGAACCCATATAGAGATAAAAGAACCTGTGTAGAATCCCAAGGATAGTAACAAATACAACATGATCACATGAAGTATCCAAGAACGTACAAATGCCAAACCTTAGATGCAAGTCGGCGTGGCTCTAGGACCTTGAAGACCTTAGAGAAGGCATGCATGTCATGAGAGAAGCCATTGGAGGCTTAGGAGTCGATGAGAGATCATCGAAGAAGATTGGAGAAGAGAGATTGATGGTTGAAGGGATAGGGTTTTAGGGTGAGGAGAGGAGATGAGAGAATACAGAGGCAGCATATTTTGGAGAATGAGTTAGGGTTATGGGTCGTTTAGAGTTAAAAAAGGCAAGAGTTAATACGGGCTGTTGATCTCTCATATCAACGATCATGATTTAATTGATTATGGGTCAGGTCGGACGGTTTAGGGTTTGGGTCGGGTAATTCGATTAGAAATTAGGCAGGAGTTGGGTTAAAATTGAGGCTAAAGTCGAAATGCAATTTGGCTATATTAATAACCAATTTAATCCCATATAACTTATAATAAATAATAAATAATTTCTAAATAATAATTTTTGTATTAAAATGATTTAAAAAAAGATCTTTAAAATTTTAAAAATATAGAAGGTCAATTTTATGCATATAAAACGTAATTGTGCCCTAATATGGCTAGTATTGCAATTATATGTAAATTGGCTTTAAAAATACAAAATGCAATTATAAAAAATGCACAAAAATATTTTAAAAGTATTTTGGAATAAATTTAGGACTTAGATGAATAAATTACCATAAAAATAATTTGAGGGATAATTATTGGGGATTTTATGAGTAAAAGGGAAGGAAATAAATCAATTTAAATCTTTAAAATCATAGAAACAATTATAAAACCTTGTGAATGCTTATATATGCATATATATGCTATTTTGAAAGTATTTATACATATTAAAATGCATAGGAAAAAATTGAGTATCAACAGCTTCCTCTCTTACCCGGGAAGGATGAAAGAGTTTTTGCGTAACGAAATGATTGCCAATTTTGATCAGATGGGACGCTTTGAAAGACAGAGGCCGAGCTCCCGTCTTAGAGCTATCTACATATTTGGTCTTACAGGAATCAGGCCATGTGTATTTCTAGGTTTATTTGCGGAATATGCTGATGAAATTATTGCAAGAACGGACACGCAATGCCGAAACGACTATGGTGAGCGGTTAAAGTTCGGGATAGTTGGAGGGAACTGGAGCAAGATATCTCCCGCTAGGATTTCGGTTTCTTACTGGTTACCTGCAGATAAAAGGTGCTACAAACATATATTTGTGAAATGCAAGTACATGGGCAAGGATTAGCCTCATGCAAGTATGGAGGCAAGGATTAGCCTCATGTAAGTATGGAGGCAGGGATTAGACTCATACAGATACGGTGGTAAGTATTAGCCTCATGCAAATATGGAGGCAGGGATTAGCCTCATGAAAATATAGATGCAGAGATCAGCCTCATGCAAATATGGAGACAGGGATTAGCTTCATGCATGTATGGATTAGCCTCCTACAAGCGTGGAGGCAATGATTAGCCTCATGTAGATAGGGAGGCAAGAAGTAGCCTCATGTAAATATGGAGGCAAGGATTAGCCTCATGCCAATTTGGAGGCAAGGATTACCCTCACAAAAATATGGAGGCGGGGATTAGCCTCATGCAAATATGGAGGAAATGATTAGCCTCATGCAGATATGGAGGTAGGGATTAGCCTCATGTAAATATAGAGGCAAGGATTAGCCTCATGCAGATAGGGAGGAAAGGATTAGCCTCATGCAAATGTGGAGGCAAGGATTAGCCTTATGCGAGTATGGAGGCAAGGATTAGCCTCATGCGAGTATGGAGGCAAGGATTAGCCTCATGCGAGTATGGAGGCAAGGATTAGCCTCAAGGAGTCAAGTATTAGGCTCATGAAAGTGTGGAGGCAAGGAATAGACTCATGCAGATAGGGAGGCAAGGATTAGCCTCGTGGAGTCAAGGAATAGACTTATGCAGATAGGGAGGCAAGGATTAGCCTTATGCAAATGTGGAGTCAGGGATTAGATTTATGAAAATAGGGAGGCAGGGATTAGCCTCATGCAAGTATGGAGGCAAGGATTAACCTCATGCAAATAGGAAGGCAAGGATTAGCCTCATGCTAATAGGGAGGCAAGGATTAGCCTCATGCAAATATGGAGTTAGGGATTAGACTCATGTAAATAGGGAGGCATGGATTAGCGTCATGCAATTATGGTGTCAAGGATTAGACTCCTGCAAATCAGGAGGCAGGGATTAGTCTCATGCAAATATGGATGTAGGGATTAGCCACATGGAGTCAAGGATTAGACTCATGCAAACAGGGAGGCATGGATTAGCCTCATGCAAGTATGGAGGCAGGGATTAGCCTCATGCAAATATGGAGGCAAGGATTAGCCTCATGCAAATAGGAAGGCAAGGATTAGTCTCATGCAAATATGGAAGCAGGTATTAGTCTCATGCAAATACGGAAGGAGGGATTAGCCTCATGCAGGATGGAGGCATGATTAGCTTCATGCAGATATGGAGGCAAGGATTAACCTCATGGAGTCAAGGATTAGAATCATGCGAATATGTGGGACATGGATTAGTCCCATGCAAAGGGGGAGCAGTCTAATTCTATATATGTAAGCTAGGCTATGGATTGCATCTTTAAAAGTTCAACTTCTGTAGTCGGTTCCTTATATCACTTGTGCCTTTAATATTACAAACTAAGCCCGTCAACCGGGCCGGGTTGACCCGGGACCGGCCCGGACCGGTACAACCCGGGACCGGACCGGACCGGTAGGTGGGGGCTGGGCTGGGCTGGGTTCAAAGAGGGTAGGGGGTTGGTCCGTTAAGAATTTTTTTCCTCCGAACCGGCCAGGTAACGTGAACAGTACCGTGAACCGGTACAGCCCAGACCGGACCGGCCCGGTTCAACGGTAACTTTTTATTTTTTATTTTTTTTATTTTTGAAATGATGGGGCCCACATTTCCGTTGGCAACGGCTAATTTTACAAAAATGGCCATTTTTTCATTATTTTTTTGTATTTATTAATTTACAATATTAACCCTTCTTAAAATCTATAAATACCCTCATCTCTTCTTCATTTCTTCACTCAAAATTCTTATCTCAATCTTAAATTCTTAGTTCTCAAATTATCAATCTATCTCTCTTCCCTTCAATTTGCAAGATTTCATATTTGATCAAGTGCTCAATTTATTGTCGAATTCGGTTATTCGGTGCACTCCCTCCAACTCTTTCTCTTATTTAATATTTTAATAGCATATTTAATTTAAGCTTATATTTTCATTTTTACAATATGTTTAATGATGCTAGTTCTGTAGCTTCTGGTAGTAATAGTAATGACCCGACTTCTAATCGTAAAAGAAGAAGTCCGGTATGGAATTTTTTTGAAATAATAGAAGGTACTAATAGTGTTAAGTGCAAATTTTGTAACGAAACTTTTCAACATTTGACCGAAGGAAATTTAGGAGGGACTGGAACACTTACAAGACATATGAGAGCTGTCCATCCCATAGAATGGGTCAATAATTTTGGGAAGCAATGGTTTGTAAGTTTTAGACTTTTAGTATGTTTGACTGTTTGTTTCAGAGATTGGAGATATTGATTATGATGAAGATGAACTGATGAACTTGCTAAGGCGATGCAAAACATTTGAAATTACTACTTCACTATAAAAAATGTAAACATTTCATTTTCTACTTAAACATTTGAAATTGAAAATAAAGTAGCACTTGCAATAAGTGCAATTTTTTCCCATCTTACTTGTATCCATTCAATTATTACAAAGTATTAATTAAGTTAGAACTTAATAGTTATACTTAATTTCATAAAAAAATTAAAATATACTAAACCCGGCCCGGCCCCTATCAACCCGTAACCCGTATGGTTCAATTTAAACCCGGAACAACCCAGCCCGTTAAAACCTGTTACTGTTTCGACCCAGCCCGAAACTCGGACGGGTCGAAAAAATCCGACCCGACTCGGACCGGACCGGTTGACCCGTTAGCCACCTTTATTACAAACACATGCTATCTCTCTAGCTTTGCTCTCTTGATCTCTAGTTTCTCCTTTGAAAATTCTGTTGTTTCTTTCCTTCCATATTGCATGTAGAAACTCTGTATATGTCATTTTGATGATCTTTGCTGTAGTTGTTCTCCCTTTAGTCTTCTGCATTATCCATATGAAGAGATCAATCTAGTTTGTCCTATTGGACTTCATATTTGCAGCCACTGTAGTAGTCTGCTCCACAATCCTCTTGAAAAATTGAATTTCCCAAAGAGGTGATCTCTGCTTTCATCTGAGACTTGACATAGCACACAAAGTGATTGCATGTTGATACCCCATTTGCGAAGCCTGTCTGTAGTAGCAACTTTCCCATGACAATGCAACCATAGAGTGAAGGTAGCTTTAGGCCTGGCTCTGTTATGATATATCAACCTCCTCCATTCAACTTTAGGATGATCCCCTAGCAGTTGCTTGTGGATGTATCTGGTAATAGTTTTCTTCTGTACATTACGCCTTTGTATTTGCTTGATATCATCCTTTGCCCTCAATATCTTCTTTACTATCCAGTTTTCCTGGTTTGATATGCTCATATTGAACATGTTTTGTCCTTTGATGTAGTAGAGATGAAACCTTTTTTCCATATTTTATTTTCCTTATGTACAATATCCCAAAATGTCTTTGTTATTGTTGTTTTATTCCACACTTATATATTGGTGATGTTGTAGCCTCCAACTGCTTTAGATATACATACTCTTTCCCAGGCCAACAATACATATTTTGTGATGATATTCCCTCCTGACCACACATAACTTCTGCAGTATGCCTCAATCAATTTGACTACCTTGACATGTAATATGAACATTTGGGCCCAATATGCTTGCATGCCAAATAATACTGATCGCACTAATTGAATTCTCCCGTCATATGACAATTTCTTGGCTATCTAGGATTATATTTTTGCTGTGATCTTGTCTATGAGAGGTAACCATTGTACCAATGTAAGCTTCTTTGCATCCAAAGGAATCCCCAGGTATTTGAAGGGCATCTCCCCTTGAGCATACCCTGTTCTCTGTAACAGAGTTGTCTGAATATTTGGTGTAACACTCCCAAAATATATTGCACTCTTAGAGGTATTTTCCTGTAACCCTGAAGCACCAGAAAAGGTTAGAAAACATTCTTGTAATTGTTGTACAGAGTCTACTTCACCCCTTGGAAATAACAACAAGTCATACGCAAAGCTAAGATGAGCTATGCGCAGTTTCCCACATCTAGGGTGATATTTGAACTTTTTGTTCTGCTTGAGATTACCCAATAGCCTCTTCAGATACTCCGTTGCTATAGAAAACAAGTAAAGTGATTTTGGTTCCCCTTGTCTTTGGCCCTTTGCTGTTGGGAATAGTTCTATTGCTTCACCATTGAACAAAATAGAATAGCTAATAGAGGACACACATGCCATGATCCATTTTATGAACTTAGTTGGGAACTGTAAGCTCTCCATCAACTGTTCGATAGATACCCATTCAACTGATTTCATATACTGTCATCATGTCCACTTTAATCATATACCTGGGAGAAATATGTTTCCTATTATAAGCTTTCACCAGTTCATGATCTAATATGATATTATCAGAGATTCTTCTTATAGGAATAAAGCCCGCGTGTGCTTCAGATATAATACATGGCATCACTTTTGCATTCTATTGGCTAACACCTTAGCAATCAACTTGTATAGTATTGTGAAACAAGCAATAATTCTGTATTCTCTTATTGTTTCTGGATTAGGTACTTTGGAGAGAAGAGTAATGGTTGTACAGTTAATTGATTTATACATAACACTTGTCTAGAAGAAATCTTTTAATTGCATTACAAACCTTCTCCTTGATGATTGGCCAAGCCTTTTTGAAGAAAACTGCATTGTAACCATCTATTCTAGGAGCCTTCTCATTGCCTATTGAGCATAATCCTATATATATCTCTGTATCTGTCACTTCGACACACAACTCCACTTGTTATTGATGAGTCAAGATTGGCCCTTTTTCATAACCATTCTATTAACTGCAGGAGGATGTGTGGCTGATGTTCCCATTAGGGCTTTATAGAATTGCATCAGCTCCTTTTTGATATCAGCAGCTTCATTAAGGTTCCTTCCTGTTAGTAATTTAAGTTCAGTGATCTGCTTATTCTGTTTCTTCTCTTTCATGATTGCTGAGAAGTATTTGTTGTTTGGATATCCTAATTGAATCCAATTAGCTCGAGCTTTTTGCTGCAGTGTGCTTTTCTCAATTAGGGACCAGGATTCCAACTGTTGTAAGCAATCCCTTTCTTGGTCACCTAGTGAATCAGTATACTGATTGTGCGCTTACTCTTGTATGCTCTTCAACATATTCCTTGCTTGATCTATTCTCTCTGTAACTCCTTTGTACTCCTCTTTATTCAGTTGCTTGAACCTTAGTCTAAGTTCTTTCAGCTTGTACCAGATACTCTTCATTCTTCTCCTGACGTGATTTTGATTGCATCCTGTAGCTACTATGTGGGGAAATTCCAAGTGGTCAACCCAAAATTGAAAAATATGAAGGGTACTGATGTTGGTGGCGGGCTGAGTAATGGGGATCAACATTGGTGTATGGTCTGAAATAAAGGGATCTTCAAAATTAACAGTAAGATGACCATGTTGCATCATCCAGCAATCATTTCCAAATGTTCTATCCAGCCTGCTTCTGACTCTTACCATCTCCTTGTTGCTTGTTTGTCCAAGTGTAGTATTCACCTCTCCATGGGACTTCAGTTAGATATAGATTATGGTACCATTCTGCAAAGTCATGAATATCTGCTAGAGTCAGAGGTACTTTAGAAATTCTGTCTTGTAGAGTTAGCACAACATTGAAATATCCGTTAATCAACCATGATTGTTTCCCGAGTGCCAAACTCTGTAGCTTCTTCCACATATCTTTCCTTTGCTCCATTGCATTGTATGCATAGACCTCTGTCATATAGTAGGCAAAAGTACTTTTTGTATCTGTGATATAGCAGTGTATGAATTGAGCATCATTCTTAATTTCTTGCACATTGTATGCTTTCTCATCCCACAGGATCCAAATTCTTCCATTGGAGGTATTGTTGTAGTTGCTAATTATCTTCCAATCCAGTTATTCTTCTCCTTGACTTTAGTTTCCACTAGCCCAGTTATTTTTATGTATTTTTCTTAGATACTGCTTTATTTTTTTTGTTTATATCTATTATTTAATCCTCTAACATTCCAAATTAACCAAGTCATTATTGATGTTGTGATTTCCCTCCTATATCAGGAAGTTTGGCTTTTCCTGTCTTAGTTTCCACAGCTTGTAATGAATGGAATCTATTCATAATTGTTATAGCATATCCTCCATCAGTTGCCTCATTGTGTTGTGTTCCTCCTTGTGTAAGCATTATTATTTTTTTGGGTTCCCTATCACATTCATTGCTAATTGCCAATTCTCCTGCTAGCTAGTGTCATGCGCATGCTGTGCCTGGCCCTTGTACTCTTGAGCTTGATGAGATTCTCTTTTCTCTTTAGTATTTGTTTGTGGCTGATCTTGTGTATCCTCTTTCTCCTTTTGTGTGATTGTGCCGTTAGTTATCTAAGTTGGAATACTCTCCTTTATCTTCTGCCCCTTGTGCCTGCCATATTGGTACTTCTTTCTTGGCCTTGCTGCAATCATGCCCAAGTTTGAAGCACTCAGTACAATATTCTGGTTTCCAGTCATAAAAAATGACTTGCTTAAAATGTCTTGTAGATGGATCCTCCATTGTTATTTCGCTTGGAATTTCTTTAGTAACATCCACCTCAATTAGGATCCTAGCATATGTTACTCTAGTTTGGATAATTGTACATTTATCTGCAAATAGCGGCTTACCAATTGCACTAGCCATTTTACTAAGTGATATATATATCCAGCAGTTCATTGGCAATTTGGGGAAAGTGACCCACAAATGAATTTCTGTTAAGAATTCATTTGATATATCAAAATCTTGTGCCCATTGCTTTAAGATCATAGGTCTGCTATTGATACTATAAGGTCCTCCATACAAAACTTCCCGAAGATCTTCTATATTTTGGAACTTCACAATGTAATAACTTTTTTCATGGAGGTAAAGAATTGATTCAGTCACATTGCACCAGGTGCGAGCCACAAACTGTTTCATGTAGTTATTTCCAGGTGTCTCACCAATGATGTATACAATCAGAGCATTCTTCCATTTTATGGTTTCCTTCTCGACCTCCTCTTTGTCTAATTTCACTACTACCTTGCCATAACAATGATTGGTGCCATATATGTCAACATCATACTATTCTCAGCTGCTCTATTTCCTGCAAACAAATTAACCCATGTACTATTAGGACCTCCTGCTTCTGTTGCCTTAGTCTCAAGTTTTCCCCGGCCTTCAATTTCCCTGCCCACCACCTGTTTGATTTTATTACCAGATGATCCAAGCTAGCCAGTGACATGATTTTCCACTGTAGTCTTTTTTTTTTCACGTCCTTAGATAATGCATGTTGGTTGTCTTTATGAAATTGTTGAGATCTGCTTTGATTGCTACTTGATGCTTCTCCCAAATTCACATGGGTTTTATCGCCAGTTAACGATTTCAGTGATGTCGCCTGGTGGTGTTCTTCAACTGACATCCCACTTAGATTTAATCTCTTTGTTGTTGCATTTGGTAGCTGCGGTGTATTTACAATTACTACCTCTTTCTAGTGTTTCAGCTATGACCTTTTGCACTTGCAGAGCTTCCAACAGTGACGAGCTGTTGTTTTGGCCGTCCCCTTCTCCCCATCGCTATTTCCGATGGGCGTACGTTAGCATAACATGTGCTGAGAGCCTCGATGTATATAAAGCTTTGAGTCATCCAGCAATTAAAGATAACTGGTCTTTGTTTTAGCTAGAGCTTGCAATTTGTAGTCAATAATACTTCAGCATGTCACTCCTCTGAGTTACCCAGTAAAACATTAAATGGAAGACCTTTGCTCTCTTTTCAGCTTTATGTTCAAGGCTTTTGTTCTATTACTGGAATGACATCTAGATTCATCCGGCAATCTGTATTTTGTACTTAAACTTGGAAATGGATAGGAAATTATACAAGTAAACGCTTATGGCAAACGATGGACTCAAACAAAAAGTTGCAGTTGGGATTTGCTTTGAGATCTCCAGATTAAGCATTCAGCCAGCCCCTCAGGAACCAGTAAAAAGAACACAACTATTTCACGCAACAAAAAAAAAATGGAACGGGGGAAATCGTTAAAAAGGCTTTCTTTTATTGGAATTTTAGGGGACTGAAAGTCCAGGGCTTACCGGCTATATTTAAGAACAAGAACACACTCTTTTACAACATTTAAACAGTAAGCAAAATCTTCCCGATGTGCTTGCTGCTTTCCATTAACTGATGAGCCTCAGCAGCTTCTGCTAAAGGGAAGTACTTGTACACCACCGGTTTCACCTTGCCTGCTGCAATTGCTGGCCAAACATTCTTCTCCACTTCTCTCACAATTTGAGCTTTGTTTTTTGCGCTTCTACTACGCAAGCCAGCAGCTGTAGAAAAGTCACAAATCGACATAAAATATACTGAAACACAACCAGAAACGATGTCCATGTCATTCATTCAAAGAAAAACTCCAATGAGATTAGATTTCAAAGGGAGCTCTCTCAAAGATGTCAGTCAAGGAGTCTTTAACTAAGGAGGGGAAAACTTGCTTTTGTTTTAACTTCATTGAAGTAGAAGCAATTTGCATAACCAAATGGGAAGGCAGAAAGAGAAGTCAGAGAATAGTAACAATTGAACATTTGATGAAACTATCCTGCATCAATATGACACGAGATATCAGGGTAAATCAGATAGCTTCGTTTCTTGAGCCTATTGTTAGAATTGAAGCTGCAACTGAGAACTAATGCCTATCCATGGAATTACCTAACTGAATCTACACTCTAAGCCCAAGTGAACGATATACTGAGAACTAATGCCTATCCATGGAATTACCCAACTGAATCTACACTCTAAGCCCAAGTGAACGATATACCTTAGAAGTCATCTATTGACATGTGCAACTATTTGAGTACATTCTCTGCCCACTCATTGAGCTAGTTGGAGACGAGATAGGAAAAAACTGGAATTGCAGTAGGCGATTTTGAAATTTCTCTCTTGCAGTTGACCAATGGTATTCTTCTACGATGTATTAGGTCAAAATGTTCTACATGAAAAGCTTAAAGAATATAACTTCACAGAAAGTTCTAACTCCAAATATATCAGAGGCCATCTGCACTTACCCTGAACTGTCAGGCGTCTTGCTAACAAACCGGCGAGATTTACTTGTGTCACTGTGCCTCCCATAAAACCAATAATGAAGAGCCTACCATCAACATTGAGGCTGTCAAGGTTTCGTTGGAAGTATGAACCTCCTATACTATCTAGTATGACGTCAACACCTGCGTTGAACATTGAAATTAGAATATCCTAGATCGATATAAGATATGAGAAGAAATTGAGTGGAGGCCCACTGGCCCCATGAGATATATGATAATCATCATTATTTTCTATAGAAAAATGGATTGTCAAATTTTAACTGATACCACAAAGATCTAGTTCCTAGCATAATAAGTGATGCCTATGAGAATGACTACCTTTCCCTCCTGTTTCCTCCTTGATGCGTGTAACAAAGTCTTCAGTCTTGTAATTGATGCAAACATCAGCACCAAGTTCTTTGCACACAACAACTTTTTCCTCACTTCCTGGTGAACAAGATTTGACATGGTTAGCTGACGACTTTAGTTGCATAATGAGACAAGATAACATCATGAACCTGCTGTGATGAAAACTTTGACTCCAAGGCACTTAGCCATTTGAATGGCAAAGGTACCAATTCCGCTAGAGCCTCCATGTATCTGAAAGTAACCCATGTAGCTATAAGTCATTCCACTTCCTTGATTTTATTCCACGGGAATCAGGGGTATAATGATGCAACTATGAAGATACTACCCAAATGATTGTGCAAATTGAGTAAATGGCTGACAATCTACATTAGGTAAACAGTAAAAGGAACTACTGCAAAACAACAAAATGTATTAAAGAATAGCTTTGGTCTGTCTAATCACCAGGAACGTTTCACCCGAGGAAAGGTTGCTCATCATGAAAACAGTTGACCAAACAGTACATGCCACTTCCGGAAAACTAGCTGCATCTTGTAAAGAAACACCTGATGGAACAGGAAGAACTTGTCCAGTAGGTACAGCTACTTTCTCCGCATAACCTCCTCCACCAATGAGAGCACATACCTAGTACATGAAGCTTTTAAATCATCAATGAATTGACAAAAAAATTCCTTTCAAACAATACAAAGAAATGTACTCTCCTAATTAAGAAGAAAAGAACATAAGCTCATAAAAATCAACACTATGATATCTCCTGCTAAGGCTTAACAGGAATTTTATAGTAAAAGTTTTACTTCAGCAAGCAAATGGATTAAGTGCAACCTTAGCTAACAAGGGTTTGTTCAAAATCATTCAGGTTACTGTACGAGGAAATGCTTTCACGTTGAAACTAGGAGCTTTTTGTCCCTGTTGGGTGGAGGTTGTTTTGCACTCTACTCCTACTCCAGATCCCTTAATCTTATCAAGACAGACAGACACATTATTTCCCCTCCTCGGTACATAATTATCCCCACTTCCACCACTCTTAGATTTACCAAATTTATGTCAAACCAAACACCAGAATATGGTGAAATATTCTACACCAAAATACAGCAACAATAATAACTACCCCATAACCCCAAATTTGGTGGATCAGCTATATGTATCCTCTATCATTCTGCTCAATTGGGGCTTTTTTGTTCCATTACTCAATAATTGTTCTCTTAAATCTTAAATATCCCTACAATGACAGAGAAAACTGTACCTGAAATATAAAAGAAACCACTGACAAATACTGAACCAAATGTAAGTGCACCAATAATTATAAGTCTATAACTAGTTATATTTCCGTATGGCTTTTGCTTTCTCATGTTCTGATCATAGCTAAGTACATAGATTCCAAAAATATTGTAGGTCTTTTAAAGACAACTTTCATGTTATATGAAGTCATATACCAAGAGAAAAACTACTAATTCAACAATACCAAACAACTCAAAATTACGCTTAATCCCAAAATAGTTGGGTTTGCTAAATGAATTCTTAAACATCCATTCCGCTCCATTTGAGCCCGGTTTCTAAAAACTAACAATTTCACTAGATAAATTCACATATTCAAGAATAAAGTTGACATCTTTATTAGTAATTGAATTGAAATCAGACGAACCTGGTCACCAATTTTCCAGCGAGTAACATCCTTGCCGACGGCTTCAACAGTGCCAGAACATTCAAGACCAGGGTATTCACTGTCACCTTTAGGGGGTGGGTATTTACCTTGGCGTTGAAGGGTGTCAGCTCTATTAAGGGCAGTAGCTGCTATTTTGATCAACACTTCATCTTCTTTGATTTGTGGGTCTTCCACTTCTTGTATCTGCAACACCTCTGGACCACCTGGGCTTGTGATCACTACGGCCTTCATCCTTATCACTATCAATTTTACAGAGAGTGTGACTCACTGAGTTAACAAGGTTTTTGGCGATAACTATGGTGTGTCGAGTGAGAGATGGTTACACGACTTTATTACATACGTCTCCTATTGTGTGTTGTGTTCTTGAAAGCTCTATGTTCTGTCTACTTGCAATATTTGACCCCTCTAGTTTTTAATAATTGTATTCTATATATTCTAGTCTTTACAACAAAAAAGAGGACAAAAATATATGAAAAGGGTGTCCGACAGGCGGAGTGCTGGCAAGTGAAGAACTCTCATGTTCAGCGGATGAAGGTTGCGGAGATAGTATGCTCAGTGGATGTGCGGGCTCATCAGGTTAGATAAGATTAACAATGAAGTTATTCGAGAGAAGGTGGGGGTGGCCCCGGTTGATGAGAAGATGCGAGAAGCGAGGTTGAGGTGGTTCGGGCATGTACGGAGAAGAAGTCCTGATACCCCGGTGAGGAGTTGTGAGCGGCTAGGGATGGTCGGCGCACGGCGAGGCAGAGGGAGGCCTAAGAGGTATTGGGGAGAGGTGATTAGGTATGACATGGCTAGAATGCGGGTTTCTGAGGACATGACCCTTGATAGGAAAATCTGGAGGTCTAGTATCAGGGTTGTAGGATAGGGGCCCCTAGAGTTTTTCGTACTCCTCATCCGGGGTTGGGTGAGGCTTGGCAGGGCTATCCATAGAGGATTTGTGTATTGGATCTCCCTTATGTTAGTTATTTATGGTAGTTACTGTATGATATTATTGCATGCTATTTTATTTATGATTCTTATGTTTAGATAATTATTTATGCTATTTCTGCTGGACTCACTAATGCTCTTTTGTTTTTGTTTTTATTTTTATTTTTCCTCTCCTTCACTGAGCCGAGGGTCGACTGAAAACAGCATCTCTACCCTTTCGTGTAGGGGTAAGGCTCGTCTACATATTACCCTCCCCAGACCCCATTTTGTGGGACATTACTGGGTAGTAGTTGTTGTTGTTGGTGTCCGATGTGCATCTCAAATTGTACGCTGAGAAATAAATATAAAAATGTGTTTACTTTAACAAAAAAATCGAAAATTTTATTTTCTGAATTTTTTTCTATAAAATGTATTTTGTGTGTTAATCTTTCGGAAGGGGATAAGGTCTGCGTATATACTATCCTTCTCAGATCCCATTAGTGAAATTTTACTTTGTTGTTATTGTTTATTTTGTGTATTCACTGTTAAGTACTGAAAAACGTTCTTCGATTTTTTTTATTGAAGATTTATAATAAATATTAGCAAATTCGATGGTAGTATTTTTCTGAGTTTTTTGAGTATCAAATAATGGGAAAAGAATAAGAATAAAGTTATCACACTATGAGGTTCAGAGGCAAATACCAAATTTAAAATCAAGGGTTCAACTTTTAAGATATTTAGCTTTATTCTCATTATATTTTTAAAGTAATGAGTTTATACCTGCAATTTGTTACAATTTTAAATTCAGATGAACCCGGTACTAAAGAACTGGAACCGCCACTTATCAGGTGCCAAAAGACTGGACCCGCCACTGATCAGGTTAGCTATTAAGTAATTGTGAGCTATTAATTTTATTTATAAACATTAATTGGCAATCTTATTAAAAATGAGTGACATGTTATACTAGATTAAGCTATAAGAAATCTGTATATGGTGAATGTAGATAACTTAAATCAATCATAATAGGTTTGGCCCGCCCCCTTTCCCACTCTCAATGCCCTCCACCCCAAACAAGAAAAGTCGCAGTGTGCTGCTTTCATATTAAGGATGCATACCAAACACCAAGTTATATTTTCCATGCAATTTATTTTAGTTTGGCCATTTAACACTGTTGGATGGCAGAGAAAAAATTTCTTCTATAAAGTTGACATTACTGAAATTTTAGCAAGTTTGTTCATTCTCCACTTTTGTGCAAATTGCACCTAGAGAAGAAGATAACAAGTCTTCAAATGTAGCATCATCTCTCTAGTCAAATTACACTATAGAAGCACTAGATGATGCATAATTCCTTGCATCACTCACTTCTCTACCTCAAACTAACAATATGAACAATGAAACCATTTGGCTTTCCATTTGCAGCTATCATTTTGTTATTGCTTAATACTATTATGATGATAAAAACACAAGCAGCTTATGTTAAACCTCAGCGAGTCACGTGCTATAAACGTTACAGCAAATGCTATCTCAAGTACATAACTTGCCCTTCTGAGTGCCCTGAAGTTCACCCGAAAGATCCCTATGCTAAAGAATGTTTTCTTGATTGTTTCTCTCCCAAATGTGAAGCAGTATGTAGAAGTAAGAATTTTCAACTTTTTACTAATATAAAGCAAAACTTGAGAAGCTTAGTATATTTGGCCTTTTCTGGTTGCAGAAGTAGTAATATCAGTTACATTATATAAGCTTATGAATGTTCATTTGTATATACAGAACGAAAACCAAATTGTGATGGTCCTGGTGCAGCTTGTTATGATCCTCGTTTCATAGGTGGAGATGGGATTGTTTTCTACTTCCATGGCAAAAAAGATGAGCATTTCAGCCTAATTTCAGTCAATCATCAAATAAATGCTCGTTTCATTGGCCTTCGTCCTGCTGGCAGAACACGAGATTTCACATGGATCCAAGCTTTAGGCCTCGTGTTTGGTTCCCATAACTTCACTCTTGAAGCCACTAAGGCAGAATATTGGGATCAAGAAGCTGATCACTTTAAATTCACATATGATGGGATGAGCTTTAATGTTCCAATAGGCCATTCATATATATGGAATTCCCCTGATGAAAATCTTGAACTTGAAAGGACCTCAGCAACAAATAGTGTAAGAGTTACAATTCAAGAAATAGTGGAATTTTCAGCCAATGTTGTTCCTGTGACAGAAAAAGACAGACGCGATACATGGTTATCAACAACAACAACAACAACAACAACCCAGTATAATCCCACTTAGTGGGGTCTGGGAGGGTAGTATGTACGCATACCTTACCCCTACCCTTGGGTAGAAAGGCTGTTTCCAAATAGACCCCCGGCATCCTTCCCTCCAAGAACTTACCACATTGCTCTTGGGGAGACTCGAACTCACAACCTCTCGGTTGGAAGTGGGGATTGATTACCATCAGAGCAACCCCTCTTGTCCACGCGATACATGGTTATCAGATTCCTAAAAATGATAGCTTTGTTCACTTAGAAGTGCAATTCAGGTTCTTTGTTCTGTCTCCAAAAGTTGTAGGCATTATTGGCAGGACTTACCAGCCAAGTTTCATGAATCCAGCCAAGCCAGGGGTCGATATGGCGGTTGTTGGTGGTGATGACAAGTACAAGACTAGCTCACTTCTATCAGCTGACTGCAACTCTTGTATTTTCACTCCTGAAAAAATGGTTGCTGAGAGAGATTTGGCATTAATGGAGTATGGTTCTTTGGATTGTACTGGTAGAGGTATTGATGGTGGAAAAGGAATTGTGTGCAAGAAGTGATCTTTTGGTCTTAGTAATCACATGATAAATGAAAGGAAGCCAGCCAAATATGGCTATCCAATTAGTACAAGTTCACTTCTTATGTTTTATGCTACTAAGTAATGCAGCAGTTTGAATTCAGCATCGTTTGTTCCCATCAATGCCTTGTTTATCTAATGTCAAATTTAGTTTGCTTTGGTGTTTTATGTTAATAGTATAGTTATAGCACGTTATACTTTATTTTACAGTTTATTATATTAGGCTTGATGTGGTGAGTTACTTGTTTTAACTTAAGTTTGGTTCGATATTATAAAACTCTCTCAAGTTAATAAAATTTAGTACAGCGAATGAATGCTGAATTATAAGATTTAAGGGATTTTGATTTAAAAAAAACTGAAAGGAGCATAATTAATTGTCTTCGAGAAAAAAAAGTAGTTATCGCTAAAAAAAAATTATAGAATCATGAATCATGCATCACACTGTATTATTCTTTTTCAATTAGGTTAGAGTACCCAATCATATTTTATTTTGTATTCCATTTGACAAGTAATAAAGGTTTGAATTAGATCATTGGCAAAACTTCCTTTTCACATGTTAGAAAAAAAACTCGGTATCTTGCTAATTTTATTCTTCATAGGGTTACATTTTTTAATATACTCCTAGTACTACAACAACAACAACAACTACCCAGTTATCCCACCAGGTGGGGTATGGGGAGGGTAATATGTAGACGAGCCTTACCCCTGCCCGTAAGGGCAGAGAGGCTGTTTCCAAACGACCCTCGCCGTGTAGGATAAAAAGACGGAAAGCTGCATTACGAAAACAAAGGTAAAATTAGAAACACAAGCAAAACAAAACAAAATAATAAAGCATAGGTACTCCTGCAATGATAATGTAAGTACTCATGAAAACATAAGCAACATAAATACAGTCGCATGCAATAATAACAAACAGTAACTACCATATTAACAATCATATGGAGACATAAGCTAAAACACTAATCACCTATGGGTAGCCCTACTATCCCACACCCAATCCCGAGAGATGCGAACGAAGGACTCTAGGAGCCCCTAGCCTACAATCCTGATTCTAGACCTCCAAACGCCCCTATCAAGGGTCATGCCCTCGGTAACCTGCAATCTGGTCATGTCCTGCCTAATCACCTCTCCCCAATGCTTCTTACGCCTCCCTCTCCCTCGCCGACCACCAACAATCTCCAGCCGCTCGCAGCTCCTCACCTATACTCCTAGTACATGAGAAAAAAAAATTTATATAGTGTGGTGGGCCAGAATGACACGCAGAGAGTATTGCAAAAACTATATTATTGAATATGCTTTAAACAATTGGACAATCTTATCATAAACTTGGTTTTCTGAAATGGATTACCCAATCAAATTATCTTCTGTTATTTAAATAGAAGTTTGAAACTACCGCGTTTCTTAACTCAATTACTCAACTAATTTGATTCTGAATATAGTGTATCACTTAGTTCAACTACTCAGTTCAATACCATTCCTAGGGCTTACTCCAACTTTAAATCGTGTCATTCTTGATTCATGAAGCTCCAATAACTCTCCCTAGTAACTGGTACTATTTATTTTTCCTTTTATCTATTTATTTTGTTCTATTTAATCCTGTATATGTACTTTAAACTACACAGAAACATTTCCCTTTTTATTTTATTACAGATTGTGCAATTTGATCGGAAGAGATGGGTGGGTTTGAGTTAAGATGGGTTGTAAGAGTAACTGTGGTACTAATGATGGTTCCAAAGATTCTTGGTTCGGGAAAAGAAGGACACTATGTTATCTGCAAAATTGCTGAGGTAACTGAAGTTTTTATTTCTTTTATTACTTTTTTGCTGACCATTTTTTCCTTCTGTTATGTACTTTTTGAGCCAATTGTTGAAGAGATTGAATGTTTGGATAAAAGGAGTGGTTAATTTTTGTTATTTTTTTATGGATTTAGTCATAAAGGTTGAATCTTTATGTACTTAATTGCAGGATCCTGTGTTGACTAGTTATTTGATTTTGTATTTGGCATTTGCCTGAATACATTGAGTCTTTTGAGGGGTTTTATGGGTGTGCATCCATTGCTGCAGATAATAGTTTGTAAGGAAATGAAAGAGAAGGAAATAGCAAAATAGAGAGAAAAAGATCGTTTTTCATTCGTTCATCAATGCTTTATAATTGTGACTACAACTGAATATGAACACTGTAGTAGTGTAGTAGTAATGTGGAACAGCAGATTATTATTGAAATTATCATATTAACAAACGGAATTAGGGGGCTAAAGAAAATAAAAAAAAGAAATTGGGACTATACTGTTATTGATGGAAACTCTGACATACTATTTAGGAAGCTCATGGTACTGCCACATAGTTTTTGCTAGAATCATCTGATTTGGAGGTTACTTGATCTGGCAATTATCTAGTGACATAGAATGTAATTTCCCAGGATACAATCAAATTTTCAACCCAGAAGGATCTTTTCTAATGGATATCTCTTTTCAACAGTCAAATGTGCTATTTCGAGGAAGTAGTGTCTATATCAGAGATTTCAGGGTTTCCATTTGGTTTTTGCCTTTTCATATTTACCTCCTTTGTAATTCTGTTTTATTGATATTCTAAAATAGATAGTCTTTGTGTGCTTCAAGTAATCAGGTACTGGATGAAAATTCTTTTTAGACGTTCCTATAAACTTGTTTGGTTTGAAGCATAAATTATATTGACTGATTTTATCTAAAATTTGACACTGCACTTCAAATTGGATAAAGTCTTTAGTACTTCTCTTTGTGTTTAGTGTTAGGGAAATAAGCATATAGAAAAGGATTGACAAAATTTTTTTTAACTTTTTTGGTGAGCGAGCTCTTTTAGTAGAAGTTGATATGAATCTCTGGGGCCTTTCAGGAATATCTAAAAGAAGATGCTTTGGCTGCAGTCAAAGAGTTACTCCCAGATCAAGCTGAAGGTGATCTTGCAGCTGTCTGCTTCTGGGCTGACGAGGTTAAGCACCACTACCGTACTACCGCAGGAGTTCTCCATTACATTATGTTGATACACCTGATTTCTTGTGCAATTACAAATATTGCCGTAAGTGAAACTACGTATAATTGCTTCTATATAAATATTTGTTGATGTTTTGGTTCATGTTAGGCTATTCATCATGGAATCATGACTTACTCCCTAGAAATCAAATGAAAAAGAAGTACAGTAAAAGTTTTGTAAGTCGTGTCTGCATTTCCTATTGTTACTTGGTGCACTGAAGTCAAAGTAGCTCAACCTGATCCAGCATTTCATAGTTATCATTTTTTCTGTTATAACGATGAACCCTGATATGACATATTAAGATAAATCTTTTAATGCTGTGGTTTTGCATCTTAGCTTTGATCTGTTAATAACCTTTGGTCGATCAAACTTATTTTTTACCTACTTTTTGATAGGAGACTGCCATGACCGGCATGGACACAAGGACAGGTGTGTTACAGGAGCAATATACAACTACTCAATGCAACTTTCACAGGGATACTATGATTTGAATTCAGAAAAATGTGAGGAAGACCCCCCCTCCCTTACGCCCCGGGGTGCTATTGATGAATTTATTGGATGGGAACTAATTAGTTTTAGTGACAGACAACTTGACTTCTTGTCTCATTTTGTTGGTGATGTACATCAGGTCAGCTCACTTTT
The DNA here is from genome assembly GCA_034376525.1 of Nicotiana benthamiana. Taxonomy (NCBI): domain Eukaryota; kingdom Viridiplantae; phylum Streptophyta; class Magnoliopsida; order Solanales; family Solanaceae; genus Nicotiana; species Nicotiana benthamiana. The sequence continues at coordinate 125,371,708 of CM067324.1, read as the reverse complement.
CCTGGAAACTTGGTGTATGTAACTGTAAATAAACATAAGTGTATGAGTCTGCATATAATCGTTTGGAACTATTGATAAGTTTCTTTTAGTCTTAAATAACAATGTCCATACTGCTATCGGCTATACCTCTGGTGTAGAAATACACCGCTTAACTGATGAAGGAGTTATCCATGGTACATGGAATTGAACCATTGGAAATGCCATCATTAATTTTCTTTTCATAAACCAGTTGTTTGTTTACCTCCTATTGTGTGGATGTCTTGATTTTGATCATGAGACAGGGTTACCGAATACAAAAATTATGACCGTGAGGCAAATTTCACCAAACCCTAAGCTTGTATAGCATATATTTGATTTTTTAAAACTTGCACCCAAATTTGAGTGTTGATCAGGAAAAAAGTCCTGAAAGCTAAACTTAAGTTTTGTCTTATTTTCTTTTCTGTGTGCAGCCTCTTCATGTTGGTTTCACTGGAGATGTTGGTGGAAACACTATAGTAGTCCGTTGGTACAGGAGGAAGACTAATTTGCATCATGTAAGTCGTGAGTTTCTTTCGAGTATCAATTCATTCTGACCTCATTTTTTAGGTCACTGAATAAAATTGTTGAGGTGTAACATCTTCAAGCAGATTTATTCATTTCGTGCTACCATTATATACAAAATGTTTATCATTTATAGTCCCTTTCGTTTGAAATATGTTTAGATGGTACCTTCGTTCTACCTCTCGAATTACTTATTCACTTTTCTTTACTCTGAAAACATACGGCACCTGCCATGTTGTATGGGGCGGAGTGCTGGCCAGTGAAGAACTCTCATGTTCAGAGAATGAAGGTTGCGGAGATGAGGATGCTCAGGTGGATGTGCGGGCTCACCAGGTTAGATAAGATTAAGAATGAAGTTACTCGAGAGAAGGTGGGGGTGGCCCCGGTGGATGAGAAGATGCGAGAAGCGAGGCTGAGATGGTTCAGGCATGTGCGGAGGAGAAGTCCTGATGCCCCGGTAAGGAGTTGTGAGCGGCTGGCGATGGTCGGCGTACGGCGAGGCAGAGGGAGGCTAAGAGGTATTGGGGAGAGGTGATTAGGCATGACATGACTAGAATGCGGGTTTCCGAGGACATGACCCTTGATAGGAAAGTCTGGAGGTCTAGTATCAGAGTTGTAGGATAGGGGCTTCTAGAGTTTTTCGTACTCCTCACCCGGGGTTGGGTGAGGCTTGGCAGGGCCCATAGATGATTTGTGTATTGGATTGTGTCTCCCTTATGGTAGTTATTTATAACTACTGTCTGATATTATTGCATGCTATTTTATTTATGGTTATTATGTTTAGATAATTATTTACGCTATTTCTGCTGGAGTTACCAATGCTCTTTTGTTTTTGTTTTTCTTTCCTTCACTGAGCTGAGGGTCGATTGGAAACAGCCTCTCTGCCCTTTCGGGTAGGGGTAAGGCCCGTCTACATATTACCCTCCCCAGACCCCACTTTATGGACTTTGTGGGACTATACTAGGTAGTTGTTGTTTACTCCGAAAACAAAAGGCAAGTTCTGAGCAACCTCTTCTTAGATTTTAACTGTCAAATGATACTAGTGAAGTAGTATATGCATCTTAATCTGTATGAGCATAAGAGAAGAGGTGTACCTTGAAACTTAAGCTATTTATGTGAACCATGCACAAATTAGATATCTATTTAGAAACAGTCACCGTAACTTCTTGAATTTACTTCATTCAGGTGTGGGATACCATGATCATTGAATCTGCATTGAAGACATACTACAAATCTGACCTCATGTTAATGATACAAGCTCTTCTGAGAAACATCAATGTAAGTTTTAGTTGAGTCTTCATGCAAAGTATTATCTATTCGTTAGAGATATGACCTTTATATTTCTAAAGGTGAACTTGGGAATTGTTTTATGCTTTCAGCATAAACCGAGTCTGTGAAATCGCAATCAAAATCTGCTTCACATGGATTCCACCTTCTGATCCAGCAACATGTAACATATTGTTTTCCCTAGCTTATGTAGAAAATCTTTCTGATATATATATATATATATATATATATATATATATATATATCAGAAATGAGAGAGAGAGATAATGGAGATAGTTTAGCAGAGAAAATTAAATTAAAAAATTCTTTCTTGTCAAATGATGTTTTCTAATAAAGAAATAAGATAAAGGTTACAAAATGGTTGTTCAAACTCTATCTCTAAGGGGAGTTGCCTCCGTGACACTGGAAGTTCCTTGACATTGTGAATTGAGATTCCTACCATGCCTCTTCAGGTTCATGCAATATTCCTTTTGTTTTGAATGTATAGATGGCACTAACTCTCGAACTTGTTAAGCTCAAAATTTAGCAGTTTCTACGTATGTCTCTTTTCACTAGCTTCTCAAGGCCCGGAGAAGACATTGTGTTCTTACTGCTTGTCAAAAGAAAAGAGCCAATTTAATTTTTGATCCTGTCATTTGTTCTGTTATCTTTATTCCCGTCATCACTTGTAATTTATGTATTTGTAACTGGAAATAGGATGAATGGTCGGATGATGTTCCATCTTGGGAAAATTGCAAGAAGATGGTCTGTCCTGACCCGTAAGTGTTTTCTTTTTCTTTTCCTTTTGGTCCCTAAGAACCTGCATCCCATCCCCCCCCCCCCCCCCCAACTCTTCTTTTTCTCTGTGGATTATGGTGTTTTGATCTTTGACTTTGCACAAGATACGTTCAGAGCAGAGTTAGATGATTTTTATTACTTGTTTGGAGAACCTCATATGCAATGTAAAAGCTGTTAGCCAAGTCCATATGGATTAACAACAACAACAACAACAACTACCCAGTATACTCCCACCAGGTGGGGTCTGGGGAGGGTAATATGCAATCGACCCTCGGCGCATAGGATAAAAGGAAAAACAGCAGTAAAACAAAAACAATAGAGCTGTTAGAAGTGTAAATATAGTAGAACTCTAACCCAAAGTGTATTAGGAGTAGGTTAGGTTATGTGTATTATATATAGGGCTTATTGTATCATGTTTATACATCAATATATATATTTTTCTCCCGTGCTTTCTCACATGGTATCAGAGCTTTGGTGAGAATATTATAGCTGTGCGTCATTCCAGCTAATTCCGGGAAGAAAGACCTCGTCGCCGTGCAATTTTCCAGCGACTTAAGAGGCTGTCCGAACTAAACCACCTTTTTGTTGGTGTTGTGCAAAATCCAAGACCACCACGAGGTTTGGCTCGGAATTCCGACCAAACCCAAGAAATTTCTCCGGCAGATTCCTCCACACGCGCCGCCACGTGCCACCACAGCTGTCGGCGCGTCAGACCACGCGCCGGCGCGTGAAGCTGTTTCCGGCCAGTTTTTCACTTTGCTCCTTCAGGACAGTTTGGTCGGCTCTCAATTCCGACCCTACCCATCCTTTTTCGTTCGATTCCGACAACTTTCAATTTTTTCCAGCGACTTTATTGACTTTTCCGGCAGTTTGCTCAACCTTGAATTCCGAGCCTATCCATATTTTTACTTTTCAATTCCGACAACTTTGAATTTTTTCCGGCAGCTACAATACTTTTCCGGCAGCTACAGTGTTCCCGTTTTCCGGCAGCGCCAGTTTTCAGTTCTCTGTTTCTGTTTCAGCAAGTTTTCAGTTGATAATCCAAAGATGTCTTTGGGACTAGATGCTTTCGGGTCTAGAAACCAGGGTTCTGGCAGTTCCGGTATTATGATTACCTCAGAACCTTTAATGGGAGGTTCAAACTACCTAGCTTGGGCTTCGTCTGTCGAGTTGTGGTGTAAAGGCCAAGGTGTTCAGGATCATCTAACCAAGGAGTCTGGTGACGGAGATGAAAAAGCCAAAGCACATTGGGAGAAGATTGATGCTCAATTATGCAGTATTTTGTGGCGATCTATTGATTCCAAGTTGATGCCCTTGTTTCGTCCATTCCAAACATGTTATTTGGTTTGGGAAAAGGCTCGTACTTTATACACTAATGACATATCTCGTTTCTATGATGTGATATCGCGGATGACAAATTTAAAGAAACAGGAATTAGATATGTCTACTTACTTGGGTCAAGTGCAGGCAGTTATGGAGGAATTTGAGACGTTGATGCCAGTTTCTGCTAGCGTTGCAAAGCAGCAAGAGCAACGACAAAAGCTGTTTCTAGTTCTTACTCTTGCTGGGCTTCCTAATGATCTTGACTCAGTACGCGTTCAGATTTTGGCTAGTCCGACTGTCCCCACCGTTGATGAATTATTTTCTCGCTTACTTCGCCTTGCTGCAGCACCAAGTCACCCAGTGAGCTCATCACACACACTTGATTCATCTATCCTCGTCTCCTGATCCGTGGACAATCGGTCTTCTCATACTATGGAGTATAGACGAGGAGGAGGTCGTTTTGGAAGATCTAGACCCAAGTGTTCTTATTGTTATAAACTTGGTCACACTCGTGACGCGTGCCATTCTTTACATGGTCGACCAACAAAAAATGCTTATGTTGCTCAGACCGAGCCTACAGGTAACCAGGGATTTTCTGTATCTGAAGGGGAGTATAATGATTTCCTTAAATATCGAGCAAGTAAGCAGCCATCTCCACAAGTAGCCACTGTTGCTCAGCCTGATACTTCTGTTGCTGGTAATTCTTTTGCTTGTGTTTCCCAGTCTAGTCCTCTTGAACAATGGGTTGTGGACTCCGCTGCTTCTGATCATATCTCTGGTAATAAATCCCTTTTGTCAAATATTGCGTATTCACAATTTCTTCCCAACATTACTTTAGCTAATGGGTCTCAAACTAAAGCAAAAGGAGTTGGACAAGCAAATCCTCTACCCTCTGTCACTCTAGATTCCGTTCTTTATGTCCCTGGCTGTCCTTTTAATCTTGCATCTGTGAGTCGTTTGACTCGTGCCCTCCATTGCGGAATATATTTTATTGATGACTCTTTTATTATGCAGGACCGCAGTACGGGACAGACGATTGGAACAGGACTTGAATCAGACGGACTCTACTACCTTAACTCACTAACATCCTCTAAGGCCTGTCTAGCTGCCGATCCTCCAGACCTACTTCACAGTCGTTTAGGACATCCTAGCTTGTCCAAACTTCAGAAGATGGTGCCTCGTTTGTCCAGTTTATCCACATTAGAGTGTGAGTCATGTCAGCTCGGAAAACATACCCGCGCCTCCTTTCCTCGTAGTATTGAGAGTCGTGCAGAGTCTGTTTTTTCTTTAGTTCATTCGGATATATGGGGTCCTAGTAGGGTATGTTCAACCTTGGGATTTCGTTATTTTGTTAGTTTCATTGATGATCATTCAAGATGTACTTGGATTTTCTTAATGGAAGATCGTTCTGAGTTGTTTTCTATATTCCAAAATTTTTGTGCTGAAATTAAAAATCAATTTGGTGTTTCTATTCGCACCCTTCGCAGTGATAATGCCTTAGAATATTTATCCTCTCAATTTCAGCAGTTTATGTCTTCTCATGAAATTATTCATCAGATCTCTTGTCCTTATACCCCTCAGCAAAATGGGGTTGCAGAGAGAAAGAATAGGCACATTGTTGAGACTGCTCGCACACTTCTCATTGAATTTCATGTTCCGCTGCGTTTTTGGGGCGATGCAGTTCTCACATCTTGTTATTTGGTTAATCGGATGCCTTCATCTCCCATCCAGAATCAGATTACGCATGAGGTATTGTTTCCCCAGTCACCCTTATACTCTGTTCCCCCTCGTGTTTTTGGGAGCACTTGTTTCGTTCGTAACTTAGCTCCTGGGAAAGATAAGTTAGCTCCTCGTGCTCTCAAGTGTGTCTTCCTTGGTTATTCTCGTGCTCAGAAGGGCTATCGTTGTTATTTACCTGATCTTCGTCGGTACCTTATGTCAGCCGATGTCACATTTTTTGAGTCTAAACCTTTCTTTACCTCTTCTGACCATTCTGACCATCTGGATATATCTGAGGTTTTACCTATACCGGCCTTTAGGGAGTCTACTATATCTCCTCCTTCACCTTCCGCTACAGAAGTCTTACCCATTCCAAACGTTGGACCCTCTACTGTGGCTCCTCCTAGACTCCCTGCACAAGACACTCCACTCTTGACATATCATCGTCGTCCTCGCCCAGCATCCGGCTCGGCTGATTCACTTCCTGCACCTGACCCTGCTCCTACTGCGGACTTGTCTCTTCCGATTGCACTTCGGAAAGGTATACGGAACACCCTTAATCCTAATCCCCATTATATCGATTTAAGTTATCATCGTTTGTCATCACCCTATTATGCTTTTCTATCGTCTTTGTCCTCTGTTGCCATCCTTAAGTCTACAGGTGAAGCATTGTCTCATCCAGGGTGGCGACAGGCTATGACTGACGAGATGTCTGCTTTACATACGAGTGGTACTTGGGAACTCGTCCCTCTTCCTTCAGGTAAATCTACTGTTGGTTGTCGTTGGGTGTATGCAGTCAAGGTTGGTCCAGATGGTAAGGTTGATCGTCTTAAGGCTCGTCTTGTGGCCAAGGGATATACTCAGATATTTGGGCTTGATTACAGTGATACCTTCTCTCCCGTGGCTAAGATAGCATCAGTCCGCCTTTTTCTCTCTATGGCTGCTGTTCGCCATTGGCCTCTGTATCAGCTGGACATTAAAAATGCATTTTTACACGGTGACCTTGAGGATGAAGTTTATATGGAGCAACCACCTGGGTTTGTTGCTCAGGGGGAGTCTCGCGGCCTTGTATGTCGCTTGCGCCGGTCACTTTATGGTCTAAAGCAGTCTCCTCGAGCCTGGTTTGGTAAGTTTAGCACTGTTATCCAGGACTTTGGCATGACTCGGAGTGAAGCTGATCACTCTGTATTCTATCGGCATTCTGATTCACGTCTCTGTATTTATCTAGTGGTCTATGTTGCCGACATCGTTATTACCGGCAATGACCAGGATGGTATTACTAAATTGAAGCAACATCTCTTTCAACACTTTCAGACTAAGGATCTGGGCACACTAAAGTATTTTCTGGGTATTGAGGTCGCACGGTCTAGCTCAGGTATTGTGATCTCACAACGGAAGTATGCCTTAGATATTCTTGAGGAGACAGGAATGACAGGTTGTAAACCTGTTGACACTCCAATGGATCCGAATTCTAAAATTCTTCCAGGACAGGGGGAGCCTCTTAACGATCCTGAAAGATATAGGCGGTTAGTTGGTAAACTAAATTATCTTACAGTGACAAGACCTGACATTTCCTTTCCTGTGAGTGTTGTGAGCCAGTTTATGGGTTCGCCATGTGATAGTCATTGGGATGCAGTTGTTCCCATTGTTCGATATATAAAATCAACTCCAGGTAAAGGTTTATTGTTTGAGGATCGAGGCCATGAGCAGATTGTTGGATACTCCGAGCCATGATGGCTGTATATGTATTTAGCATGAGCAACTAAATACATATACTGTCCGGAGCTCAATACTTTTGCAAATCTTAGTATAGTTATTTTGATGATATCTCATAACTTGATTAAATTATTTCTAAGTATTAAATCTTTTATCCTGTTTCATATCTGATCTATTTTGTGTGAGGTACTTATTTCTCTCTAAGTGTGTTAGGTATCCGATTAATATCCGGAGAGTACGTTGGCAAGCCTGTCCTTGTGGTCCTTGTTAGCCGCGGTAGGCGTTTATTGTGACCCTTAGGTGTTCCCGTAGCCAAGATAACTCTAGAGAGAAAAGAGGTAAAACCAAGAGAACGTTTAGATCTTTATGAACCTAGATATTTAGATTTAGGACTTTCTATAATTTGAACTTTGTTATTTGCTTTTATCTGAATATCTTATACTTGTGATTTTGCACCTGTATTAGTTCCAGGACAGTATTTTAATTTTGACATGAATCAAAATATTTTGAATACTGTTAACTTATCTTCTAGATCTACTCAGATTGATTTAACTGAGTCTAATTTGGATAACTGGAGTATCCCTGCTGAACCTTTTCATAAGATCTACCAGATAGGTCACTTTAATTTCATTAAGAAGCATAATATTAAAACATGTGAATCAACTGTTGCTATTAATAATTCTTTAGAAGTTATAAAATTGTTACATGAGCATGATATAATTAGATATAAATCTAGTTTTAATTATTTGCATATTGGCCTTGTGCAAGTTGCTGTTAAGCCTTTGTTTAGAAAAGGACTTAATATCCCTGTTTGTGCACTTTTACGTGATGCACGTTTTCTTAACTTTGATGATTCTTTGTTAGGAGCACTTGAAAGTAATTTAGCAGGTGGCCCTGTTTATTTCAATTGTTATCCTAATTTCTCTGTTGATATTAATGATCCTAATGTGTTAGATACATTAACGCTTAATATCAAAACTCTTAATATGAACAGCAAATACGAAACTCGTGAAATAGCAGTTAAATACCGTGTTTATTATCGGTTGATGTCTACTACCCTTGCTCCGAAAGCAAGGATAGAGAGTACCAAAGGTGCGACTATGTTAATGGAAGCTAACCATGAACATAGTACCATCTTTGTTCCTCGCCTTCTTCAGTGGAATGACCTTTTAGCAAATACTGATTGGCACTTTGAAGCCATTACCCAACCTGTATCCTCTCATACAGAGAATCGCCAAATAGAACGAATCATCCAAAACTCCGATGGTTCAGTTGACCTTAAATTCCTGAACTCTCGACCTCGTAGAAGTTTCACCGTAAGTTCTACTTCTTCAAACCCCCGGGAAGAAGTATTTATTCGTTCTTGCTCCTTTAGATCTGCTATTAATAAATCTGTTATTAATAGTCAAGTTGATGGTGTAGATTTTTCGGGAGAAATCCCAAAAGTCTTTTATAAAACTCAAGTTCATGAACCTATTCAGGAACCCTCTAGTCCCACAGAGTCTGATATGGCGCCTCCAAGGCAAAATTCAGACCCTGGTCTTCATGTCATTAAAATCGAGGAAGATTATACCCCTAATCTTACCGCTTTGAAAAGACTCTGGCTTGACCCTAAAAACGCTTTAAGGGTCAAATGGTACACTGCTACCTATTCGAAGAGTCAGCAAGCGATTTTTGGAAAACAATGGATTTCCGATATGAAGCGCTTGAAGTGTGATATTGAATATTTTAAGTGGTTTGAAATCACTGGAAAATTAGATGACCAGAATGAGTCTTTACAAGTTCTGGTAAATAAGTGGTATACTCAAACCAACAAGGTTGTTGAGTCTGTCACTCCTCCTCTTGAAGGAATTAAAATTCCTCATTCCAACACCATTGTTTCTGCTTCTCCTTTTAAACTCAAAAGCAGTAATCCTACGAGTACACCTTCTAATGCGGACATAGACAAAATTGTCGAACAAAACAATTACACTAACAAGTTGTTGCACACTGTTTCCCTTCAAATTGAAGAAACAAATCCTAGACTAACTCCTAGTCTAAGTATCCCTAGGCCTAGTACAAATAGTACTGTAGAGCCTAATCCGATATTCAAGCCTCCTGAATTTCGCCGGGAATTGTTTCCTAAACTTAGCGAAAATATCTCTGTCTCTGGTAAACTGGTTGAACAGATTACCGAAAAACTAGCCAACTTTCATGTTTCAAGTGAGAGTAAGGTAAAAGAAGTTCCTAATGCTTCAAAAGCAAAAGAGACTTCTAATCAAACATCCAGTTCTCGACCAACTAAAGAGAACAGCACCAACAATTCTGAGAGTGTTAGAACCCTTTCTGATAACTCTCTTCTCAAACTTTCCGATAGATACCCCCATAGGCGAAACTATTATAGTCGTCCCTCTTTTCCTGATACTCAGTATGAGGAAGATGGTTTCCAGTCTCAATCATCTCATGATGGTAGAGGCATCGTTGAATGGAATATTGATGGTCTTGCCGAACATCAAATCTATCGTGTCCTTCACGAAATGGGTGTGTGTATTACCAGTTATAAGCTGCGAAATTCTTCTGATAAAGAAGCAGCTGCCATGATCACTGCTGGTTTTACTGGTATGCTTAGGTATTGGTGGGATAATTATGTCACTGAAGAACTTAAGCTTCAAATCCTCAACGCAACCACCACTATTACTACTGTTAAAACAGTTAGTGATATGGAAACCTCTGAATCTGAAACTAGAGAGGATGCTTGTGCCACTCTGCTCTACCACATTGCCAAACACTTTGTAGGTGAGCCAAAACTCTTCCAAGACAGGAGTCTTGAAATCCTTAACAATCTTCGTTGTCCTCGACTAAGTGACTTTAGGTGGTATAAAGACCAATTTATGGTCAAAATTATGACTAGACCTGACTGCAATAGCGATTTCTGGAAAGACAGATTTATTAGCGGTCTTCCCCCTTTATTTGCCGAAAAGGCTAGATCAAAAATAAGAGATAGGTGTGGTGGTAATGTACTCTATGATCTTATGACTTATGGAGACATTATTAGTCTTATTAATACCACAGCTCTAGAACTATGTACGGACCTAAAACTTAAGAGTCACCTTAAGAAAGATAGATTGACCTCCAAAGCAGAATTAGGTAGTTTCTGTAGAGACTTTGGTTATGGCAATATAGACTATCCTCCTTCTAAGCATGCTAAGAAGAAATCTAAGTCTAAGTCCTCTTATAAATCTAGAAAGCCTAGAAAAAACAATTCTAAGGATAGGTCGTATGAACCTAAGAAGAACAAATTTAGGAAGAAAAGACCTTCCCATAAAGAAGATGTCTGTTGGACTTGTGGTAAGTCTGGTCATAGAGCTAACCAGTGTAAATCTTCTAAAAAGAAGAAGAAGATAAACCTTTTAGGACTAGATGAGGATACTAAAGAAAAACTCTTTTCTATCCTTCAGGAAAGCGAGTCTGATTCTAGCAATTCCTCTTCCGAAGAGTACAGTGACGAAGAGAATATCAACGTCGCTTATGAAACTGATGACAGTCAGTCAGAATCTGATGATTCTTGCGAAGAATCATGTGAAGGTGTTTTTTGCGGATGTCCTTCCAATACCCTTAGTATGATCACATCGGACTCCAAGGAAGTCCTTTTTGATATTATTGATCACATCAAGGATGATGAATCTCGTGCCAAGTATTTGATTGAACTAAAGAAAATTATCCTGGGGTCTGACCAAAAGAAACCTTCTTCGTCAATGGCCATAGAACCTTTTAGTATGAAACAAGTTTTCAATAGGTTTGATAAACCTGCTGAGCCATCGATGTCTGACTTGCGTCAAGAGATGAATTCTCTTAAGCAAGAAGTTAGACAGTTAAAATCTCGTCTTGACAAAATCGAGACGGAATCCCTTACTTCTCAAGTCCTTCATGACACTTTTGAGAAGATTGACTCTTTTCCTGAAAAAGGGTCTGATTTTCCTGGAGATCAACCTGTTGATCCAGGTCTTCTGAATACTACTGCTTCCACTAATCCCGGTCCTTCTGTGTCCACTATTAAATCTATTAGTGAACATATTCCTGTCAAAATAGTAATTGCAAAAAATTTTGTTCTTAACAAAGTTGCTTTATTTGACAGTGGAGCTGACCGTAACTGTATAGTGAAAGGTCTTATTCCTCTTAAGTACCTTGAAAAAAGTACAACTCGTTTATACTCCGCCACTGGTGAGCGAATGAAAATTGATTACAAATTGTCTAAAGCCCATATTTGTAATAACAATATTTGCTTTACAAATGATTTTGTAATCACTGAAAATATCAATGAAGATATTATTTTGGGTATGCCATTCATTAGCCAGCTTAAACCTTATACTAATGATATAGATGGCATTCATGCTTGTATCCTCGGTCAAGAGGTATTTTTCCCTTTTGTTCAAACTCTTTCACCTAAAGAAAGTATGTTTTTAAAAGAAAAAACTATTTTTAAAATTAATTGTCTTTCTAATCATATTTCTTTTTTAAAGGAAGAGATTACTATAGAAAGAATTAAACAAACTCTAAAAACCCCGGGAATGATGTCTAAGATAGATTCCCTTCAAAAGAAGTTTGAAAATGAAGTTTGTTCAAATCTTCCTACTGGTTTTTGGAATATAAAAAAGCATTCTGTTGCATTACCTTACATTGATGGTTTTGATGAACAAAACATACCTACTAAGGCTAGGCCTATTCAAATGAACCATGAAATGGTTGAAATTTGTAAAACTGAGATTAACCATTTACTTGATAATGGTATTATTAGGCTCTGTAACTCTCCTTGGAGTTGTTCTGCTTTTTATGTTAATAATAGTGCAGAAAAGGAAAGAGGTGCACCAATGCTTGTTATGAATTATAAGCCTTTGAATTCGGTCCTTAAATGGATCCGACATCCAATCCCTAACAAAAGGGATCTCCTTAAACGAACTTATAAAGCAAACATTTACAGTAAGTTCGATATGAAATCTGGATTTTGGCAAATTCAGATTAAAGAGAACGATCATTATAAAACTGCATTCAATGTACCTTTTGGTCATTATGAGTGGAATGTTATGCCTTTTGGGTTAAAAAATGCCCCTTCTGAATTTTAGAATATTATGAATAATATTTTCAATCCTTATTCTTATATGTCAATTGTTTATATTGATGATGTGCTAATATTTTCTGAGGACATCGATTCTCATTTTAAGCATCTTTCCACATTCTTTAAAGTTGTGAAAAATAATGGTTTGGTTGTTAGTGCTAAAAAAATTAAGCTCTTTCAAACCTCTATTAGGTTTTTAGGTCATAACCTATACCAAGGTACCTACAAACCTATTTGTAGAGCCATTGAATTCTCGTCCAAATTTCCTGATGAAATTAAGGATAAGACCCAGCTTCAGAGATTCTTAGGAAGTCTTAATTATGTTGCTGACTTTATCCCTAAAGTTAGACAAACTTGTGAGCCTTTATATCTTAGGCTTAGAAAGAATCTTATACCTTGGGGAGATGAACAAACCCAAAGTGTTAAGAAGATTAAGAGATTAGTCCAAAATCTTCCTTGTTTAGGGATACCCAATCCCGATGCTTTTATGATAGTTGAAACTGATGCATCTGATATAGGATACGGAGGTATTCTAAAACAGCAAATAGACCAAAATAGTTGCGAGCAACTGGTGAGGTTTACTTCTGGTATCTGGAATAATACCCAGAAAAATTATAGTACTGTTAAAAAAGAAGTTTTATCTATAGTACTATGTATTACTAAATTCCAGGACGATTTGGTAAACAAAGAATTTTTACTTCGGGTTGATTGCAAATCGGCCAAAGAAATTTTACAAAAAGATGTTAAAAATCTTGTTTCAAAACAAATATTTGCTAGATGGCAAGCTCTACTATCTAGTTTTGATTTCAAAATTGATTTTATAAAAGGGGAAAATAATTCTCTTCCAGACTTTCTAACCCGAGAATTTCTTCAGGGCCATGAAGCCATCAAAAACTAGCCCATTCAAGAATGTCAAGACTGAAAGGCAGCTATCAACAGCTAGACCTTTCATTCCCGCTAATTTGGCCCAATTAAGGCCTTCCTTTCCTCCTCTTCCTAGTCCGGCCCAAAGCCAAAACAAGTTTACCGTTTTAGGAGAACTCCCAAAACTTCCAGGCCCAAAGCCTGAATCCTCCTCTGGATCCACTTCTAAGGTCCAGAACAAATCTAGTTACGAAATGAAGACCCCCGAGTCTTTTGCTCAAGCTGTGGACCCTAAAGTCCAAATTCAAAATCCTTCTTCTCAGCCTATTGAGACTTTTGAATTCTTAACCATTAAGGTTTCTCCCATCTTAGCCCTCGATAAAGAGTTTGAATCAGGTCGAGTCCAAGACCTTGTAAAGCCTTGTTACAATTCGTCCAACTACGTTGATAGTTCTGACCCTCTCCACACTCGCCTTTATTTTGAGGCCATTTTAGTTGACACAGATTCCATTGAAGTGGAACATGTTTATTCTGATAGAAATCCTGATTTTATCTTATATTCTCAATTTACAATCAGAAAGATTTTATCTCCTTTTGAATGGCATGTTGACCATCTTCTTACTCCCATACGTCTTAGTATGAACCATAAACCACAGACATACAACTGGTATACATACCAACAAGCTTGGTATAATTTCATGTATCTTAGACCAGGTCATACTTGGTTTATTAAATACAGTCCTGAAGTTATTAAGGCCATTATTCCCAGATGGTTCTATGACTGGTGGAAGACTTTTGGAGGAAAGTTAGAAAACCTCCCACAACAATTTCTTAAGAAATTCGAAAATTTCCAAACTACACAAGAGATCACTACTCTTCCTTCCCACATTAAAATGTGTAAGTATTATATCCAAAAGAGGATTTCTTTTATTATCAGCTAGGATTTCAAAGTTGCAGAATTCGATAGGATTAGATACCTATCCAAAGAAGTAAAAGTTAAAGGTTGGATTCCAAAACCTAAGGCATCAACTCCTGATAAAGAAAAAATTGTCGTGGAAAAGACATCTCCACAGTCCAAGTCATCCAAAGCAGAAATCAGGAAGAAGCTCCAGAAGGCTCTTCAAGATATTGACAACCAGGATGAAGAAACTATTATGCAGCTTCTTGAAGAAGCTACATCGTCTGCTGAGTCAGGTAACGATGATATGTGTAATCCTAAAGGTATTGCTCAAGCATATCTAGAAGGATTTTATGATTAGGATTTACTTTTCCGAAGAGTCAATTTACTATTCGGTGGGAATGCCCACTTTGTGTCCTGTGAATACCCACTTTATCACTACCTTCCAAAAGAAGAAAAAACTGAGGGGTATGCGTCTTATTATTGTCCACGAAGGTCAAGTCTAATTATTGTCCACAAAGGTCAAAAAGTTGGGTCCCATGATGGTCCCCGGGTCATAAGGAATCTTATCCTTATCTTTTTTCACGTGGGTTCACGTTTCTTTAATAATTAAAGAACCCCACGGTATTGTCGGCAAGATCTAAGCCGTCCACTTGTATCTAAAGAGATAAACTCTTTTGGTGTCAGAGGTCTATATAAAGACTCTCGTCTTGTAATATGGGCAGGTCCAATTTTTCGACTTAGAAAATTTTAGGCACTTCCTCTTGCAATAATCCCTTTGTCTCTCTTGTAATAATCCTTTCGTTTTGTAATATCCCTTCATGTTCATTGAATAAAAGCTTGTTTTAAGTAAGTATTTCATCTTCTTTACTACTGTTTTACTGCTTTTATTAATTAATTTCCGGTCATGTTCCCTATTGGTATCAGAGCCATGATGGCTGTATATGTATTTAGCATGAGCAACTAAATACATATACTGTCCGGAGCTCAATACTTTTGCAAATCTTAGTATAGTTATTTTGATGATATCTCATAACTTGATTAAATTATTTCTAAGTATTAAATCTTTTATCCTGTTTCATATCTGATCTATTTTGTGTGAGGTACTTATTTCTCTCTAAGTGTGTGAGGTATCCGATTAATATCCGGAGAGTACGTTGGCAAGCCTGTCCTTGTGGTCCTTGTTAGCCGCGGTAGGCGTTTATTGTGACCCTTAGGTGTTCCTGTAGCCAAGATAACTCTAGAGAGAAAAGAGGTAAAACCAAGAGAACGTTTAGATCTTTATGAACCTAGATATTTAGATTTAGGACTTTCTATAATTTGATCTTTGTTATTTGCTTTTATCTGAATATCTTATACTTGTGATTTTGCACCTGTATTAGTTCCAGGACAGTATTTTAATTTTGACATGAATCAAAATATTTTGAATACTGTTAACTTATCTTCTAGATCTACTCAGATTGCTTTAACTGAGTCTAATTTGGATAACTGGAGTATCCCTGCTGAACCTTTTCATAAGATCTACCAGATAGGTCACTTTAATTTCATTAAGAAGCATAATATTAAAACATGTGAATCAACTGTTGCTATTAATAATTCTTTAGAAGTTATAAAATTGTTACATGAGCATGATATAATTAGATATAAATCTAGTTTTAATTATTTGCATATTGGCCTTGTGCAAGTTGCTGTTAAGCCTTTGTTTAGAAAAGGACTTAATATCCCTGTTTGTGCACTTTTACGTGATGCACGTTTTCTTAACTTTGATGATTCTTTGTTAGGAGCACTTGAAAGTAATTTAGCAGGTGGCCCTGTTTATTTCAATTGTTATCCTAATTTCTCTGTTGATATTAATGATCCTAATGTGTTAGATACATTAACGCTTAATATCAAAACTCTTAATATGAACAGCAAATCCGAAACTCGTGAAATAGCAGTTAAATACCGTGTTTATTATCGGTTGATGTCTACTACACTTGCTCCGAAAGCAAGGATAGAGAGTACTAAAGGTGCGACTATGTTAATGGAAGCTAACCATGAACATAGTACCATCTTTGTTCCTCGCCTTCTTCAGTGGAATGACCTTTTAGCCAATACTGATTGGCACTTTGAAGCCATTACCCAACCTGTATCCTCTCATACAGAGAATCGCCAAATAGAACGAATCATCCAAAACTCCGATGGTTCAGTTGACCTTAAATTCCTGAACTCTCGACCTCGTAGAAGTTTCACCGTAAGTTCTACTTCTTCAAACCCCCGGGAAGAAGTATTTATTCGTTCTTGCTCCTTTAGATCTGCTATTAATAAATCTGTTATTAATAGTCAAGTTGATGGTGTAGATTTTTCGGGAGAAATCCCAAAAGTCTTTTATAAAACTCAAGTTCATGAACCTATTCAGGAACCCTCTAGTCCCACAGAGTCTGATATGGCGCCTCCAAGGCAAAATTCAGACCCTGGTCTTCATGTCATTAAAATCGAGGAAGATTATACCCCTAATCTTACCGCTTTGAAAAGACTCTGGCTTGACCCTAAAAACGCTTTAAGGGTCAAATGGTACACTGCTACCTATTCGAAGAGTCAGCAAGCGATTTTTGGAAAACAATGGATTTCCGATATGAAGCGCTTGAAGTGTGATATTGAATATTTTAAGTGGTTTGAAATCACTGGAAAATTAGATGACCAGAATGAGTCTTTACAAGTTCTGGTAAATAAGTGGTATACTCAAACCAACAAGGTTGTTGAGTCTGTCACTCCTTCTCTTGAAGGAATTAAAATTCCTCATTCCAACACCATTGTTTCTGCTTCTCCTTTTAAACTCAAAAGCAGTAATCCTACGAGTACACCTTCCAATGCGGACATAGACAAAATTGTCGAACAAAACAATTACACTAACAAGTTGTTGCACACTGTTTCCCTTCAAATTGAAGAAACAAATCCTAGACTAACTCCTAGTCTAAGTATCCCTAGGCCTAGTACAAATAGTACTATAGAGCCTAATCCGATATTCAAGCCTCCTGAATTTCGCCGGGAATTGTTTCCTAAACTTAGCGAAAATATCTCTGTCTCTGGTAAACTGGTTGAACAGATTACCGAAAAACTAGCCAACTTTCATGTTTCAAGTGAGAGTAAGGTAAAAGAAGTTCCTAATGCTTCAAAAGCAAAAGAGACTTCTAATCAAACATCCAGTTCTCGACCAACTAAAGAGAACAGCACCAACAATTCTGAGAGTGTTAGAACCCTTTCTGATAACTCTCTTCTCAAACTTTCCGATAGATACCCCCATAGGCGAAACTATTATAGTCGTCCCTCTTTTCCTGATACTCAGTATGAGGAAGATGGTTTCCAGTCTCAATCATCTCATGATGGTAGAGGCATCGTTGAATGGAATATTGATGGTCTTGCCGAACATCAAATCTATCGTGTCCTTCACGAAATGGGTGTGTGTATTACCAGTTATAAGCTGCGAAATTCTTCTGATAAAGAAGCAGCTGCCATGATCACTGCTGGTTTTACTGGTATGCTTAGGTATTGGTGGGATAATTATGTCACTGAAGAACTTAAGCTTCAAATCCTCAACGCAACCACCATTATTACTACTGTTAAAACAGTTAGTGATATGGAAACCTCTGAATCTGAAACTAGAGAGGATGCTTGTGCCACTCTGCTCTACCACATTGCCAAACACTTTGTAGGTGAGCCAAAACTCTTCCAAGACAGGAGTCTTGAAATCCTTAACAATCTTCGTTGCCCTCGACTAAGTGACTTTAGGTGGTATAAAGACCAATTTATGGTCAAAATTATGACTAGACCTGACTGCAATAGCGATTTCTGGAAAGACAGATTTATTAGCGGTCTTCCCCCTTTATTTGCCGAAAAGGTTAGATCAAAAATAAGAGATAGGTGTGGTGGTAAGGTACCCTATGATCTTATGACTTATGGAGACATTATTAGTCTTATTAATACCACAGCTCTAGAACTATGTACGGACCTAAAACTTAAGAGTCACCTTAAGAAAGATAGATTGACCTCCAAAGCAGAATTATGTAGTTTCTGTAGAGACTTTGGTTATGGCAATATAGACTATCCTCCTTCTAAGCATGCTAAGAAGAAATCTAAGTCTAAGTCCTCTTATAAATCTAGAAAGCCTAGAAAAAACAATTCTAAGGATAGGTCGTATGAACCTAAGAAGAACAAATTTAGGAAGAAAAGACCTTCCCATAAAGAAGATGTCTGTTGGACTTGTGGTAAGTCTGGTCATAGAGCTAACCAGTGTAAATCTTCTAAAAAGAAGAAGAAGATAAACCTTTTAGGACTAGATGAGGATACTAAAGAAAAACTCTTTTCTATCCTTCAGGAAAGCGAGTATCTCTTCCGAAGAGTACAGTGACGAAGAGAATATCGTCGCTTATGAAACTGATGACAGTCAGTCAGAATCTGATGATTCTTGCGAAGAATCATGTGAAGGTGTTTTTTGCGGATGTCCTTCCAATACCCTTAGTATGATCACATCGGACTCCAAGGAAGTCCTTTTTGATATTATTGATCACATCAAGGATGATGAATCTCGTGCCAAGTATTTGATTGAACTAAAGAAAATTATCCTGGGGTCTGACCAAAAGAAACCTTCTTCGTCAATGGCCATAGAACCTTTTAGTATGAAACAAGTTTTCAATAGGTTTGATAAACCTGCTGAGCCATCGATGTCTGACTTGCGTCAAGAGATGAATTCTCTTAAGCAAGAAGTTAGACAGTTAAAATCTCGTCTTGACAAAATCGAGACGGAATCCCTTACTTCTCAAGTCCTTCATGACACTTTTGAGAAGATTGACTCTTTTCCTGAAAAAGGGTCTGATTTTCCTGGAGATCAACCTGTTGATCCAGGTCTTCTGAATACTACTGCTTCCACTAATCCCAGTCCTTCTGTGTCCACTAATCCCGGTCAGACCCCAGGATAATTTTTTTTAGTTCAATCAAATACTTGGCACGAGATTCATCATCCTTGATGTGATCAATAATATCAAAAAGGACTTCTTTGGAGTCCGATGTGATCATACTAAGGGTATTGGAAGGACATCCGCAAAAAACACCTTCACATGATTCTTCGCAAGAATCATCAGATTCTGACTGACTGTCATCAGTTTCATAAGCGACGTTGATATTCTCTTCGTCACTGTACTCTTCGGAAGAGGAATTGCTAGAATCAGACTGTCCACTAAGGTCAAGTCTAATTATTGTCCACAAAGGTCAAAAAGTTGGGTCCCATGATGGTCCCCGGGTCATAAGGAATCTTATCCTTATCTTTTTTCACGTGGGTTCACGTTTCTTTAATAATTAAAGAACCCCACGGTATTGTCGGCAAGATCTAAGCCGTCCACTTGTATCTAAAGAGATAAACTCTTTTGGTGTCAGAGGTCTATATAAAGACTCTCGTCTTGTAATATGGGCAGGTCCAATTTTTCGACTTAGAAAATTTTAGGCACTTCCTCTTGCAATAATCCCTTTGTCTCTCTTGTAATAATCCTTTCGTTTTGTAATATCCCTTCATGTTCATTGAATAAAAGCTTGTTTTAAGTAAGTATTTCATCTTCTTTACTACTGTTTTACTGCTTTTATTAATTAATTTCCGGTCCTGTTCCCTATTGGTGGTCCTTGTTAGCCGCGGTAGGCGTTTATTGTGACCTTTAGGTGTTCCCGTAGCCAAGATAACTCTAGAGAGAAAAGAGGTAAAACCAAGAGAACGTTTCACGAGTTTCGGATTTGCTGTTCATATTAAGAGTTTTGATATTAAGCGTTAATGTATCTAACACATTAGGATCATTAATATCAACAGAGAAATTAGGATAACAATTGAAATTAACAGGGCCACCTGCTAAATTACTTTCAAGTGCTCCTAACAAAGAATCATCAAAGATAAGAAAACGTGCATCACGTAAAAGTGCACAAACAGGGATATTAAGTCCTTTTCTAAACAAAGGCTTAACAGCAACTTGCACAAGGCCAATATGCAAATAATTAAAACTAGATTTATATCTAATTATATCATGCTCATGTAACAATTTTATAACTTCTAAAGAATTATTAATAGCAACAGTTGATTCACATGTTTTAATATTATGCTTCTTAATGAAATTAAAGTGACCTATCTGGTAGATCTTATGAAAAGGTTCAGCAGGGATACTCCAGTTATCCAAATTAGACTCAGTTAAAGCAATCTGAGTAGATCTAGAAGATAAGTTAACAGTATTCAAAATATTTTGATTCATGTCAAAATTAAAATACTGTCCTGGAACTAATACAGGTGCAAAATCACAAGTATAAGATATTCAGATAAAAGCAAATAACAAAGTTCAAATTATAGAAAGTCCTAAATCTAAATATCTAGGTTCATAAAGATCTAAACGTTCTCTTGGTTTTACCTCTTTTCTCTCTAGAGTTATCTTGGCTACGGGAACACCTAAGGGTCACAATAAACGCCTACCGCGGCTAACAAGGACCACAAGGACAGGCTTGCCAACGTACTCTCCGAATATTAATCGGATACCTCACACACTTAGAGAGAAATAAGTACCTCACACAAAATAGATCAGATATGAAACAGGATAAAAGATTTAATACTTAGAAATAATTTAATCAAGTTATGAGATATCATCAAAATAACTATACTAAAATTTGCAAAAGTATTGAGCTCTGGACAGTATATGTATTTAGTTGCTCATGCTAAATACATATACAGCCATCATGGCTCTGATACCAATAGGGAACAGGACCGGAAATTAATTAATAAAAGCAGATGATTGAGACTGGAAACCATCTTCCTCATACTGAGTATCAGGAAAAGAGGGACGACTATAATAGTTTCGCCTATGGGGGTATCTATCGAAAAGTTTGAGAAGAGAGTTATCAGAAAGGGTTCTAACACTCTCAGAATTGTTGGTGCTGTTCTCTTTAGTTGGTCGAGAACTGGATGTTTGATTAGAAGTCTCTTTTGCTTTTGAAGCATTAGGAACTTCTTTTACCTTACTCTCACTTAAAACATGAAAGTTGGCTAGTTTTTCGGTAATCTATTCAACCAGTTTACCAGAGACAGAGATATTTTCGCTAAGTTTAGGAAACAATTCCCGGCGAAATTCAGGAGGCTTGAATATCGGATTAGGCTCTACAGTACTATTTGTACTAGGCCTAGGATACTTAGACTAGGAGTTAGTCTAGGATTTGTTTCTTCAATTTGAAGGGAAACAGTGTGCAACAACTTGTTAGTGTAATTGTTTTGTTCGACAATTTTGTCTATGTCCGCATTAGAAGGTGTACTCGTAGGATTACTGCTTTTGAGTTTAAAAGGAGAAGCAGAAACAATGGTGTTGGAATGAGGAATTTCAATTCCTTCAAGAGGAGGAGTGACAGACTCAACAACCTTGTTGGTTTGAGTATACCACTTATTTACCAGAACTTGTAAAGACTCATTCTGGTCATCTAATTTTCCAGTGATTTCAAACCACTTAAAATATTCAATATCACACTTCAAGCGCTTCATATCGGAAATCCATTGTTTTCCAAAAATCGCTTGCTGACTCTTCGAATAGGTAGCAGTGTACCATTTGACCCTTAAAGCGTTTTTAGGGTCAAGCCAGAGTCTTTTCAAAGCGGTAAGATTAGGGGTATAATCTTCCTCGATTTTAATGACATGAAGACCAGGGTCTGAATTTTGCCTTGGAGGCGCCATATCAGACTCTGTGGGACTAGAGGGTTCCTGAATAGGTTCATGAACTTGAGTTTTATAAAAGACTTTTGGGATTTCTCCCGAAAAATCTACACCATAAAGAAGATGAAATACTTACTTAAAACAAGCTTTTATTCAATGAACATGAAGGGATATTACAAAACGAAAGGATTATTACAAGAGAGACAAAAGGGATTATTGCAAGAGGAAGTGCCTAAAATTTTCTAAGTCGAAAAATTGGACCTGCCCATATTACAAGACGAGAGTCTTTATATAGACCTCTGACACCAAAGAGTTTATCTCTTTAGATACAAGTGGACGGCTTAGATCTTGCCGACAATACCGTGGGGTTCTTTAATTATTAAAGAAACGTGAACCCATGTGAAAAAAGATAAGGATAAGATTCCTTATGACCCGGGGACCATCATGGGACCCAACTTTTTGACCTTTGTGGACAATAATTAGACTTGACCTTAGTGGACAATAATAAGACGCATACCCCTCAGTTTTTCCTTCTTTTGGAAGGTAGTGATAAAGTGGGTATTCACAGGACACAAAGTGGGCATTCCCACCGAATAGTAACTTGACTCTTCGGAAAAGTAAATCCTAATCATAAAATCCTTCTAGATATGCTTGAGCAATACCTTTAGGATTACACATATCATCGTTACCTGACTCAGCAGACGATGTAGCTTCTTCAAGAAGCTGCATAATAGTTTCTTCATCCTGGTTGTCAATATCTTGAAGAGCCTTCTGGAGCTTCTTCCTGATTTCTGCTTTGGATGACTTGGACTGTGGAGATGTCTTTTCCACGACAATTTTTTCTTTATCAGGAGTTGATGCCTTAGGTTTTGGAATCCAACCTTTAACTTTTACTTCTTTGGATAGGTATCTAATCCTATCGAATTCTGCAACTTTGAAATCCCAGCTGATAATAAAAGAAATCCTCTTTTGGATATAATACTTACACATTTTAATGTGGGAAGGAAGAGTAGTGATCTCTTGTGTAGTTTGGAAATTTTCGAATTTCTTAAGAAATTGTTGTGGGAGGTTTTCTAACTTTCCTCCAAAAGTCTTCCACCAGTCATAGAACCATCTGGGAATAATGGCCTTAATAACTTCAGGACTGTATTTAATAAACCAAGTATGACCTGGTCTAAGATACATGAAATTATACCAAGCTTGTTGGTATGTATACCAGTTGTATGTCTGTGGTTTATGGTTCATACTAAGACGTATGGGAGTAAGAAGATGGTCAACATGCCATTCAAAAGGAGATAAAATCTTTCTGATTGTAAATTGAGAATATAAGATAAAATCAGGATTTCTATCAGAATAAACATGTTCCACTTCAATGGAATCTGTGTCAACTAAAATGGCCTCAAAATAAAGGCGAGTGTGAAGAGGGTCAGAACTATCAACGTAGTTGGACGAATTGTAACAAGGCTTTACAAGGTCTTGGACTCGACCTGATTCAAACTCTTTATCGAGGGCTAAGATGGGAGAAACCTTAATGGTTAAGAATTCAAAAGTCTCAATAGGCTGAGAAGAAGGATTTTGAATTTGGACTTTAGGGTCCACAGCTTGAGCAAAAGACTCGGGGGTCTTCATTTCGTAACTAGATTTGTTCTGGACCTTAGAAGTGGATCCAGAGGAGGATTCAGGCTTTGGGCCTGGAAGTTTTGGGAGTTCTCCTAAAACGGTAAACTTGTTTTGGCTTTGGGCCGGACTAGGAAGAGGAGGAAAGGAAGGCCTTAATTGGGCCAAATTAGCGGGAATGAAAGGTCTAGCTGTTGATAGCTGCCTTTCAGTCTTGACATTCTTGAATGGGCTAGTTTTTGATGGCTTCATGGCCCTGAAGAAATTCTCGGGTTAGAAAGTCTGGAAGAGAATTATTTTCCCCTTTTATAAAATCAATTTTGAAATCAAAACTAGATAGTAGAGCTTGCCATCTAGCAAATATTTGTTTTGAAACAAGATTTTTAACATCTTTTTGTAAAATTTCTTTGGCCGATTTGCAATCAACCCGAAGTAAAAATTCTTTGTTTACCAAATCGTCCTGGAATTTAGTAATACATAGTACTATAGATAAAACTTCTTTTTTAACAGTACTATAATTTTTCTGGGTATTATTCCAGATATCAGAAGTAAACCTCACCAGTTGCTCGCAACTATTTTGGTCTATTTGCTGTTTTAGAATACCTCCGTATCCTATATCAGATGCATCAGTTTCAACTATCATAAAAGCATCGGGATTGGGTATCCCTAAACAAGGAAGATTTTGGACTAATCTCTTAATCTTCTTAACACTTTGGGTTTGTTCATCTCCCCAAGGTATAAGATTCTTTCTAAGCCTAAGATATAAAGGCTCACAAGTTTGTCTAACTTTAGGGATAAAGTCAGCAACATAATTAAGACTTCCTAAGAATCTCTGAAGCTGGGTCTTATCCTTAATTTCATCAGGAAATTTGGACGAGAATTCAATGGCTCTACAAATAGGTTTGTAGGTACCTTGGTATAGGTTATGACCTAAAAACCTAATAGAGGTTTGAAAGAGCTTAATTTTTTTAGCACTAACAACCAAACCATTATTTTTCACAACTTTAAAGAATGTGGAAAGATGCTTAAAATGAGAATCAATGTCCTCAGAAAATATTAGCACATCATCAATATAAACAATTGACATATAAGAATAAGGATTGAAAATATTATTCATAATATTCTGAAATTCAGAAGGGGCATTTTTTTAACCCAAAAGGCATAACATTCCACTCATAATGACCAAAAGGTACATTGAATGCAGTTTTATAACGATCGTTCTTAGGTTCATACGACCTATCCTTAGAATTGTTTTTTCTAAAGCTTTCTAGATTTATAAGAGTACTTAGACTTAGATTTCTTCTTAGCATGCTTAGAAGGAGGATAGTCTATATTGCCATAACCAAAGTCTCTACAGAAACTACCTAATTCTGCTTTGGAGGTCAATCTATCTTTCTTAAGGTGACTCTTAAGTTTTAGGTCCGTACATAGTTCTAGAGCTGTGGTATTAATAAGACTAATAATGTCTCCATAAGTCATAAGATCATAGGGTACCTTACCACCACACCTATCTCTTATTTTTGATCTAACCTTTTCGGCAAATAAAGGGGGAAGACCGCTAATAAATCTGTCTTTCCAGAAATCGCTATTGCAGTCAGGTCTAGTCATAATTTTGACCATAAATTGGTCTTTATACCACCTAAAGTCACTTAGTCGAGGGCAACGAAGATTGTTAAGGATTTCAAGACTCCTGTCTTGGAAGAGTTTTGGCTCACCTACAAAGTGTTTGGCAATGTGGTAGAGCAGAGTGGCACAAGCATCCTCTCTAGTTTCAGATTCAGAGGTTTCCATATCACTAACTGTTTTGTTTCACTAACAAATTATGTTCCCTCAGTTTTTTCCTTTTAATCTTGCATCTGTGAGTCGTTTGACTCGTGCCCTCCATTGCGGAATATATTTTATTGATAACTCTTTTATTATGCAGGACCGCAGTACGGGACAGACGATTGGAACAGGACTTGAATCAGACGGACTCTACTACCTTAACTCACTAACATCCTCTAAGGCCTGTCTAGCTGCCGATCCTCCAGACCTACTTCACAGTCGTTTAGGACATCCTAGCTTGTCCAAACTTCAGAAGATGGTGCCTCGTTTGTCCAGTTTATCCACATTAGAGTGTGAGTTATGTCAGCTCGGAAAACATACCCGCGCCTCCTTTCCTCGTAGTATTGAGAGTCGTGCAGAGTCTGTTTTTTCTTTAGTTCATTCGGATATATGGGGTCCTAGTAGGGTATGTTCAACCTTGGGATTTCGTTATTTTGTTAGTTTCATTGATGATCATTCAAGATGTACTTGGATTTTCTTAATGAAAGATCGTTCTGAGTTGTTTTCTATATTCCAAAATTTTTGTGCTGAAATTAAAAATCAATTTGGTGTTTCTATTCGCACCCTTCGCAGCGATAATGCCTTAGAATATTTATCCTCTCAATTTCAGCAGTTTATGTCTTCTCATGGAATTATTCATCAGATCTCTTGTCCTTATACCCCTCAGCAAAATGGGGTTGCAGAGAGAAAGAATAGGCACATTGTTGAGACTGCTCGCACACTTCTCATTGAATTTCATGTTCCGCTGCGTTTTTGGGGCGATGCAGTTCTCACATCTTGTTATTTGGTTAATCGGATGCCTTCATCTCCCATCCAGAATCAGATTACGCATGAGGTATTGTTTCCCCAGTCACCCTTATACTCTGTTCCCCCTCGTGTTTTTGGGAGCACTTGTTTCGTTCGTAACTTAGCTCCTGGGAAAGATAAGTTAGCTCCTCGTGCTCTCAAGTGTGTCTTCCTTGGTTATTCTCGTGCTCAGAAGGGCTATCGTTGTTATTCACCTGATCTTCGTCGGTACCTTATGTCAGCCGATGTCACATTTTTTGAGTCTAAACCTTTCTTTACCTCTTCTGACCATTCTGACCATCTGGATATATCTGAGGTTTTACCTATACCGGCCTTTAGGGAGTCTACTATATCTCCTCCTTCACCTTCCGCTACAGAAGTCTTACCCATTCCAAACGTTGGACCCTCTACTGTGGCTCCTCCTAGACTCCCTGCACAAGACACTCCACTCGTGACATATCATCGTCGTCCTCGCCCAGCATCCGGCTCGGCTGATTCACTTCCTGCACCTGACCCTGCTCCTACTGCGGACTTGTCTCTTCCGATTGCACTTCGGAAAGGTATACGGAACACCCTTAATCCTAATCCCCATTATATCGATTTAAGTTATCATCGTTTGTCATCACCCTATTATGCTTTTCTATCGTCTTTGTCCTCTGTTGCCATCCTTAAGTCTACAGGTGAAGCATTGTCTCATCCAGGGTGGCGACAGGCTATGACTGACGAGATGTCTGCTTTACATACGAGTGGTACTTGGGAACTCGTCCCTCTTCCTTCAGGTAAATCTACTGTTGGTTGTCGTTGGGTGTATGCAGTCAAGGTTGGTCCAGATGGTAAGGTTGATCGTCTTAAGGCTCGTCTTGTGGCCAAGGGATATACTCAGATATTTGGGCTTGATTACAGTGATACCTTCTCTCCCGTGGCTAAGATAGCATCAGTCCGCCTTTTTCTCTCTATGGCTGCTGTTCGCCATTGGCCTCTATATCAGCTGGACATTAAAAATGCATTTTTACACGGTGACCTTGAGGATGAAGTTTATATGGAGCAACCACCTGGGTTTGTTGCTCAGGGGGAGTCTCGTGGCCTTGTATGTCGCTTGCGCCGGTCACTTTATGGTCTAAAGCAGTCTCCTCGAGCCTGGTTTGGTAAGTTTAGCACTGTTATCCAGGACTTTGGCATGACTCGGAGTGAAGCTGATCACTCTGTATTCTATCGGCATTCTGATTCACGTCTCTGTATTTATCTAGTGGTCTATGTTGACGACATCGTTATTACCGCCAATGACCAGGATGGTATTACTAAATTGAAGCAACATCTCTTTCAACACTTTCAGACTAAGGATCTGGGCACACTAAAGTATTTTCTGGGTATTGAGGTCGCACGGTCTAGCTCAGGTATTGTGATCTCACAACGGAAGTATGCCTTAGATATTCTTGAGGAGACAGGAATGACAGGTTGTAAACCTGTTGACACTCCAATGGATCCGAATTCTAAAATTCTTCCAGGACAGGGGGAGCCTCTTAACGATCCTGAAAGATATAGGCGGTTAGTTGGTAAACTAAATTATCTTACAGTGACAAGACCTGACATTTCCTTTCCTGTGAGTGTTGTAAGCCAGTTTATGGGTTCGCCATGTGATAGTCATTGGGATGCAGTTGTTCGCATTCTTCGATATATAAAATCAACTCCAGGTAAAGGTTTATTGTTTGAGGATCGAGGCCATGAGCAGATTGTTGGATACTCCGATGCTGATTGGGCAGGATCGCCTTCTGACAGACGTTCTACTTCTGGATATTGTGTCTTAGTAGGAGGAAATTTGGTATCTTGGAAAAGCAAGAAACACAATATGGTGGCTCAGTCTAGTGCAGAAGCAGAATATCGAGCAATGGCTATGGCGACATGTGAGCTAGTTTAGGTCAAACAGTTGCTCAAAGAGCTGAAATTTGGTGATGTTAGTCAGATGGGACTTGTGTGTGATATCAAGCTGCTCTTCATATTGCGTCAAATCCAGTGTTCCATGAGAGAACTAAGCACATTGAGATTGACTGTCACTTTATCAGAGAGAAGATACTCTCGGGAGATATTGCTACAAAGTTTGTAAAGTCAAATGATCAGCTTGCAGACATTTTCACCAAGTCCCTCACTGGTCCTCGTATTAACTACATATGTAACAAGCTCGGTACATATGATTTATATGCACCAGCTTGAGGGGGAGTGTTAGAAGTGTAAATATAGTAGAACTCTAACCCAAAGTGTATTAGGAGTAGGTTAGATTATGTGTATTATATATAGGGCTCATTGTATCATGTTTATACATCAATATATATATTTTTCTCCCGTGCTTTCTCACAAGAGCATTAGTAACTGCCGCCAAGTCCATATGGATTAAGTTCTGTTTTATTTTTAAGGTAAGGTAAGTATTATTTAGAGGTGGTAACAAGTAGGTGCATTGGGTTTAACATTACAAAAAGAAAAAACTCTGGACCTTACTCATGTAAGGAATTGAAGATATTTATCATAAATCCACATCAAATACATTGTCATCTTGCGCACCAATATGCTAATGTAGAGATACAATTGTTTATAAGTGTTTATTGCATCCATATGTACACTACATCAAGTCTTGCACTATAGGGGAGTGATCCTTGTGCACTTACATACTATGTACGTACTTACATACATATATATAAAAGAAGTGCAGTATTTTGAGGAACACGTTTTTACAGGTATGCTTCTGAAAGTGTCCGTTTGGCCTGCAAATTTGCCTACAGAAATGCAACTCCAGGAAGCACTTTAGGAGGTAAAAACTGATTCTCTGTGGTCTTCTTTCACTTTTTAGCATTTATTTGAATGACGTGCTTGACAATTATCCTAATTGGCCTCTTGATGCTGTAATGAAATTTGAATTGACAATTATCAACCAATTCTTGAACATGCTGTTACCGTGTTACGTGATGTTGGGTCCTTTTCTGCCTGGTTGATAATAATTAGACTGATGTGTATATTTTTAGTAGTTGTTTTCCTTATCTCTTCATTGTTATTACATGACCTTGCTTTGCCTTTAGATCGGTCCATTTTCTCAACAACTTCTCTCTACAAATCAACTACCTATAAATGTATTGATTGATATGTACATGGAATGATGGAAAGCCCAGCTATGTACAGTTACATTCTTTCCGTAACAGTAATTAGCTGACATTGACTAATATTCAGTATAATGCCCTTTCTCTCAGTTCACTAATCTTCAATTATCTGTTTGTTGCCTAGACGATTACTTCCTTTCTCGGCTTCCTGTTGTGGAGAAGAGGTTAGCGCAAAGTGGGATCCGCTTGGCCGAAGTTCTAAACCGAATTTTCAGTAAGCAACCATTTGCTGCACAATGAAGATAACAGCGAAGTAATGAAGATAAACTGCAGAAGAAAGTCACAAGTAGGGGACCACGCAATGCAACTTCCTTCATAACTTGGAGTTTCCCTCACGTCAAGAAATGAAGCCTACCTAAAATGCCTTATAAGTCAACCATTACTTAAAAAAGTGTAATAAAATGTGCCTTTAAATGTAAAACTAATCAGCACATGTGATAGATGCTGCAGTCATATTAGAATATGCTCTATGTTGCTTTTATGAATAATCTACTTCTATTTACTTAAGATAGGGGGAACCGTTAGCTTGTACACAATAAGAACTATATTGAATATTTTGTATATATATACATAGAACAAGCTCATCTTAGTGGGACATTTCTATTTTTTGGTACCTGTCAAGTCAAATCCATTTTTACTTCTTTAAGATGTTGAGGCTAACTTCATTAAGCAGTATTTTCTTTCTCTGTCTTGCTTTTATCACCCAACCTGGTGTTAAAGCATGGAGCAAAGAGGGTCATATGATGACTTGCCGGATCGCCCAGGTAATACATGTATATAAAATTTCTTGATATTCATTAAATAAGACAACAAAAAATTCTGTTAACGTAAATATTTTCTTCAAATAAGAAGAGTTTATTCATGTGAAAATAGGACCTGTTGAATGATGAGGCAGCTCATGCAGTTAAGATGTTGTTGCCGGAATATGTTGACGGCGACTTATCGGCACTATGCGTGTGGCCGGACCAAGTCCGGCATTGGTATAAGTATAGGTGGTCAAGCCCTCTACACTTCATTGATACCCCTGATAAAGCTTGCAACTTTGATTATGACAGTAAGTCTACTTCATCAAAAATTGTTGATTTTTTTTTCTTTTTCTTTCTCTTTGTTCACATTTTCATCTTATAGTATAATGACTTGGGCAATGAATTTATAATGTTATTTTGAATGGTGAAAAGGGGACTGTCACGATCAACATGGAGTGAAGGATATGTGTGTTGCTGGTGCAGTTAAGAATTTTACCAATCAGCTGTCTCATTATCCAGAGGGAACTTCTGATCGCCGATGTAAGAATCAAATAGTAAATCGTTTTTTTGTCAGTAAATAAAACTGAAACTCGAGAGAACATAAAAGTAACTCTATTTACCCTATGGAGATTGATGTTCCAGAGCTTGGTGACATTTTCTCGTATTGTATGAGATAATTCAGTTATGATTTTTTTTAATTAATCTTTTTGGGATTTGATAATTGCAGATAATATGACGGAGGCCTTGTTATTCTTGTCACATTTCATGGGAGATATTCATCAAGTATGCACTAATCCTTTTTTCTTTGCGTTGGAAACTTCAATTTGAACGTTACATAATTAACAGCAGCTTATGATTTTTTTTAAAGCAAAATAACTTGTTCCCTTGTGGTTTTGGTGATTTCAGCCGATGCATGTTGGCTTTACAAGTGACGCAGGAGGAAATACTATTGATTTGCGCTGGTTTAGGCACAAATCAAACTTGCACCATGTAAGCATTACAGAGTCAGATTCATGATTTAAAATTAGTGAGTTCAGATTTGGGGATATGATTTATTATATATTTAAATCTATACATATATAGATTAGTATGATCCAAAGTCATTATGTTAAGGTTAAATCCGGCTACGATAATAAGATAAGAAACAAATCTATATAATGTAATTATCAGGAAAAAATAGTAATGGCTTGTATTCTTTGTATAAAAAATAATTGATGCTATAGGTATGGGATAGAGAGATCATTCTAACAGCTGCAAAAGACTACTACGCAAAGGATGTAGACCTCCTTGAAAACGACATTGAAGGAAACTTCACTGACGTAAGACCTTTGTTATTTTTGTTTAGATTAAAATTGTCATATAAAATAATAATTTTGAATTGTAAGATTGATGGG
The DNA here is from genome assembly GCA_034376525.1 of Nicotiana benthamiana. NCBI lineage: Eukaryota > Viridiplantae > Streptophyta > Magnoliopsida > Solanales > Solanaceae > Nicotiana > Nicotiana benthamiana. The sequence goes on along the minus strand of CM067324.1, from coordinate 125,340,283 downwards.
GTTAACAAACATACTCAGGGAATCTGGTCCGATGATCTTGCTTCCTGGAGGGAATGTGGCAATCTCTCTTCCTGTGTGAACAAGTGAGTTCTTCCTCCTTGTTTTTTCAGTTTATCGCTCAAATAACTTATTATTTACTGATAGTAAATTATTTAAATTCTCCACCTTTAACTAACTAAAGGTCTCAGATCAAGCCTTAAACTAAAAATAAAAGACATTTCGCAAAAGAGTGAAGTGATTTACTCTCTTTAGTAGGTCTATTCGTCACAAATCCAAATTAATCGAGCCAATAGTCTTCTACTAGTATATACCATGTCAATTAAGTTGTGCCGTTGACCCCTGATTGAGTCTGTATGCCGAAGGTATAGTCAGCACAGATATGAATCTTTAGAGATTTAAAAATATGATCAATAAAATAAAGTTTATTTAAAATGTTAAAAGATTTTTATTATTATGGTAAAAAAATGACTGGTATTTGGGATGGAAGGAGTATCAATAAACACTGAAAATGGTCATCGCGTAAATGAATATTTACACGATTAATTAATGCGAAATAATCTAGTGTAGAAGGTTATTCGCTTTATTTTTTCAAGCTGTGATTCCATTTTTTATGGGTAGTACCTTTAATAACCTGATAATGTAATAAAAAATAAAATAGATAATTTAGCTTCAGGGGTGGATTGAGCTAATAAGAAGAGAGTAAGTTGGGCCATGTCAGCTTGAATGGGTTGAGAACACATGAATGGGCTTCCTAGCCTAGTCCACTTCTTATGAAGCCCAATTAGAGGTACGTTAGGCCAGGTCAACTTGAATGGGTTGAGAACACTTGGATGGGCTTCCTCAGCTAGTCCACTTCTCGTTGGACTCGGACTTGGTAAAAATGTTACTGTCCAATTTTAATGTTGGTGTTGTCCACTTATTCATCATGGCGTAAATGTCATAAATATTTCAAGACTTTGACCAAGTAAAAATTAAATATTTGAGAAAGGACTTTTTCTATAAAAGAAAAAATGCATCCATAAAAACTAATAAAAAGAACAAAGAAAAAGGAAAAATAATATTTGATATGATTTTCCAGGTTTGCTACGGAAAGCATTAATATAGCTTGCAAATGGGGATACAAAGGTGTTGAAGCTGGTGAAACTTTATCAGGTATTAAAAAATGGAAAATAAATTATACTCCAAATATATTAGAGGCAATTTTATGTGACCTTTTTTGTCCCCTTTTTTTTTCATTCTTTTACAGATGATTACTTCAATTCAAGACTTCCAATAGTGATGAAACGAATAGCACAAGGTGGAGTGCGATTAGCCATGCTTCTAAACAAGGTTTTCGGAGATTCTCAAGAAGATTCAGTAGCACCAACTTAATTGCAATTCCTTCCAATAGAAAATAAATTTAATAAAAAATGACAAACATAGTAGTTAATTTCTTTTTAATATTTGACAAAAAAAAAAAAAAATTTACCCGACAAGTGTCGTCTGTAGGCATAGTATGCTCCCCGTTGTCATATCTTGTATGCTGTAATTACAAATGTGGATGTTACTAAAAGTGTAACTACATTATCTTATGTTTCAATAGAGACAGTAAAATATTTATCTTTCCTATGGTTCTGAGTTCTCGCACGCATACATAATAATCACATAAAAAAGAAATTATCCGGAAACAACCTTCTTTGGCAAATTCCAACTAAAAATAATAAATTAGCTGAAAAACATCTAACTATACTAAACTGGGCAAATATTTATAGTCTAGCTAGTTATACATAGTAGGCGTAGCCATTACACATTTCCCCCATTGATTTAGGCAAGTAGGATTATTTTTTTACCACAATCACCAAAATATCTTCAGATAGGCAACAACAACAACAACAATTATCCAGTATAGTCCCACAAAGTGGGGTCTGGGGAAGGTAATATGTGGATGAGCCTTACCCCTATCCGAAAGGGCAGAGAGGCTATTTCCAATCGACCCTCGGCTCAGTGAAGGAAAGGAAAAACAAAAACAAAAATAAAAATAAAAGAGCATTACTAAGAAAAAGATCATTAGTAAGTATCTTCAGATAGGCACTTATGTTATATTTCCTACATTTTGACTGTTAGAGATGGCGAGGGGGAAACTATTAAATGCTATTGGGAATTAATTGTATAACTTCTTTCATACAGGGAGTGACAGTAACAGAATAAACCTAAAACTTGTCCAAAGATTTTATTGCTGGTGGATGCCTTAGATAAAATGAAAGGAGCAATGCAATAAGGGTAGGCCTCCTAATAAATAAAGAGTTAAGAAGCGACAGTCCTCCAAATTGGATACCTTTGAAAAATCAAAAGGAAAAAAGGAAAAATTTCTCATAACAAAATTTAGGCCAATGATCGAAGTAGCTAAGGGAAGCCTCAATTCAAGCTCACCCCACAAGTGGTCCTTTTTTTGTTTTTTTTGACATGATAGACTAGAAAATCGTCTTACAGAAAGATAAAAGCCAGTAATATTTTTGCAGAGAAAAAGTCCAAATCTATCCCTCTACTTTTAAATATTGTTTATATTTAACTTATGTTATATTACTCGATCAAATTTACCTTTATTATTATTCAGCCAAATTTATTTTTACCATTAGAATTTACCGCTCGGTTCTTTAGGTGACCCATAATCACTCAAATCATTTTAAGTATTAAAATAATACAACTGTCAATAAACAAAATATAGTAAATTGAAAAATCTAATTAAGTAGCTTTGTCTAAATTTCAAAAGTATTTTCAGTACCCTAGCTTTAATGAATTTATTGCATCAAAGGTATGAAGATTTTACAAGTATTAGTGATAGAAGTTGAAGTTCCTTCGAGACTTTGCAGTATCGAATTTAACTTTGCTTTAATTAAATGTATGCGCATTTTGCACTCTTAAATTAGTCGACCAAACTCTATACTAACTAGACAGTTACAAAATATATTTGAATATACACATATATGATGAGTACCAACATATAATATATAATAAATAGACCCACTGATTTTTGTAGTATGTATACAACACCACCAACAACAACAAATACAACCCCGTAAAATACCAAAAGTGGGGTCTGGGGAGGGTAGTGAGTACGCATACCTTACCCCTACTCCAAAGGGGGTAGAGATGATGTTTAGGAAAGACCCTCGGCTCAAGAAGACGAAAAAGAAACAAATACATCAGTACCATCAACAGAAACCATAGAAATAGTAACAGCGACATAAGAACCAGAAATAGACAAAAAGCAATAACAATAACAAGTAAATAAATATGATACTGTGAAAAATCGAAGAATAGTGTGAATATAATATTAACCACTAGCAATCTAAGATAAAAACCTATTGGACTAGCCTTACACCCAGTACGAAGTAGAAAAATACTCAACTACCTCCTAACCTACAACCTTAATGCTCGACCTCCACACCTTCCTATCAAGGGACACGTCCTAAGAAATCTAAAGTCACACTATGTCCTGCCTAAGTATGTTACGACCCCGGTTTACCCTCCGTGAACCATCATGACGGCACCTAGTCCCTACGACTAGGTAAGACTAACAATGCGGAAAAATAACCAAAACTTGCGGAAGAAATAATTAAAAAGCCAAAATAATGAAATAAAGCAGTATTTAAAAGTATCGCTCCGCACACACAATAAATAACTCTCGAAAACTAAACATATTTCCCAAAATCCGGAATTTCATGATCACAAGCCTTTGAATGTCTACAAGTGTCTAACTCCAGAATGTCTAACCAAGAAATGAAAGTGCAGAAGGGCTAATACAAAAGGAAGAGTAGAAACAGACTCTCCGGTCTGCGGACACGACAGATATACCTCAGAGTCTCTACAACGCCTTGCCTCATGAGCGATAAGTCTCAGTAGAGGTACCTGGATCTGCACATGAAAAATATGCGCAGAAAGAACATGAGTACACCACAATGGTACTTAGTAAGTGCCAAGCCCAACCTCGGTTGAGTAGTAACGAGAAAGGTCAAGGCCCTACTGAGATTAAATAAAATATAAAATATAATAGTATAAGGTAAAATAGTGCAGTCGAAAAATAACAATGAGAACTAAAACAAGATAGTAAGGATAACTACAATAACTAAGCAGAGGCAAAGCAGAATCACAAGAAATACCACTTTTCACAAAGATAAGTATCCTGAAGATCTCTTGGTATCCTCACTATATGCCAGGGATCTCTTGGTATCCTTAATATGTGCTAGAGATCTCTTGGTATCCTTAATATGTACTAGGGATCTCTTGATATCCCGAGGATCTCTTGGTTTCCCGAGGATCTATTGCTATCCTCAATATATATTCCAGGGATCTCTTGGTATCCCGTACTTTAGCTCAAATCATAATACGTATAGGGGATCTCCCGGGATGCTGTCCCGTAGTCCCAAAATAAAACACACAGCAATAGCACAAAGAATACTCAATTAAACTCAACTTCACACCAAGGTAAAACAGGAATTCTAGCCTAATATGCTTCATGTAATAAACATAAGGCAGTTAAATCAAATAGAGCAATTTAAGTCAATTAGACATGTTTCTCTAAGCTAACAACAAGCTTAAAATTGCAAGTAGTGTAGGCAGGAAACGAAACACAATTTAAGCTATTTTAGTAAAATAGGATTTTCAACAATTAGCACAAGTGCGGACTCGTCACCTCACGTATAGGGCATTTCAATTATCACAATACGAATCCTAAGGGGAATGTTCCCTACACAAGGTTAGACAAGCCACTTACCTCAAACAAGCTCAAAAATTAATCCAAAACCACGCTTTTGCCACGATTAATCGACTCCAAGTGGCCCAAATCTATCAATTCAATTGCATAATATAAATAGCACTTCAAGTAACTGATTCTTCAAATACATTCTAAGCTAATACGCACAATTAGGCAAAATAACCAAAATACCCCTAAGGCCCACGTCACGAAATCGGGTAAAATTTATATTTCCAAAATCCTCACACTCTCACGAGTCCATTCATATGAAAAGTACCGTAATCGGACCTCAAATGATCCCTCAAATTATCACTCAAAGGTCTCTAATGAGTGAAGCCCTAATACTCAAATTACCACTGATTTTCCTTAAATTCTCATGTTTATAATGATAAAAATCACCCCAATAATGAGTTTAGGGACCAAAGATCTTGCCCCAACGATTACCTCTGAAAATCTCTTTTGACAACGCTCCCGAAGGCTTTTTCCCGTTTGAAAAGAGGTGAAAATAACTCAAATTCGCGAAGGCAAGAATTATATGTTTCTGCCCAGCTAATCCGCTTATATGTTCAAGGGACCGCATCTACCATCCCGCTTTTGCGGACCACCGATCGCATCTGCGACAAATCATTAACTCAGTCTTCTCAGCACCCGCGATTACCCATTCGTAGATGCGAGTACCGCTTCTGCGGTAAATCTTCCGCATATGCGGATCCTGCTATTCCTCCTCAATTCCACTTTTGCGATGAAAATTCCGCTTCTGCGGCTAAGCACCTGCGGGACCTAAGCGCATGTGTGGTTATGACTGAAAACCAGCAGCTGAAGCTACTCAAAAAACTCCCAACTCTTCTAACAACCTTTTAAAACCATCCTGAGGCCCCTGTGACCTCAAACAAAAACACAAACAAGTCTAATACCATTGTCCAAACTTATTCCAATTCTTATAATGCGTAAAACATCATCAAAACGACAAATCAACCACAGATTTAAGCCTAAGAACTCCAAAACACTAAAAATATGCTTTCGATTCAAAAGTCTATCAAACCTCGTCCGAGTGACCTAAAATTTTTCACACACGTCACATTCCATACTACGGAGCTACTCCAACTTCTGAAATTCCATTCTCATCCTCGGATCAAAATCTCACAATCGGACCGGAAACTTCAAAAATTTGACTTTCAGCATTTCAAGCCTTAATTAGCTACGGACATCCAAAACATAATCCGATCACACCCCTAAGCCTGAAATCACTCAACAGAGCTAACTGAATCATCAGAATTCCATTCTGAGATAGTCTTTACACTATTCTGACTATGATAAAATTTCCAACACATATGCTCTCATTTAGGGACTAAGTGTCCCAAAACTCTCCGAAACTCAAAACCGAACATCCCGACAATTAAAAATAGTAGAAAAAAACACTGAGAAAGGAATTAATAGGGGATTGAGGCGTAAATTCTTAAGACGATTGGCAAGGTCGTCACATCCTCATTCACTTAAACATTCGTTCATCCTCGAAGGATCATAGAAACATACCTGAAGTAGTGAAAAAATAAGGGTAACGGCTGTGCATATCCAGCTCAGTCTCCCAAGTCGCCTCCTCGACCGGCTGACCCCGACACTAAACCTTTAATGATGCAATGTTCTTTTACCTCAGCTTTCTAACATGCCTGTCCAATATTGTCACTGGCTCCTCAACATAAGAAAGATCCTTGTCCAACAGGACTGAACTGAAATCCAACACGTGCGACGTATCCCCGTGATACCTTTGGAGCATCGAAATATGAAATATCGGATGAACTCCTTCAAAGCTGGGAGGTAAGTCAAGCTCATAATAAACCTCCCCAACACGCCTCAATATCTCAAAAGGGCCAATAAACCTTGGACTCAACTTTCCTTTCTTTCCAAATCTCATAACACCCTTCATAGGCGAAACCCGAGTAGAACCCGCTCTCCAACTATATAGGAAACATCACGAACCTTCTGGTCTACGTAACTCTTCTGTCTGGACTGGGCCATACAAAGTCTATACTGAATCACCTTAACCCTGTCCAAAGCATCCTGAACCAAATCTGTGCCCAATAATCTAGCCTCACCTGGCTCAAACCAACCTACTGGAGATCTATACCGTCGACCATATAAAGCCTCATACGGTACCATCTGAATGATAGACTGATAGATGTTGTTATAGGCAAACTCCTCCAATGGTAAGAACTGATCCCAAGATCCTTCGAACTCAATCACACACGCACAGAGCATATCCTCAAGAATTTGAATAGTGCAATCGGACTGCATGTGAGCACGTGATTTTTGCCTCACATGAATTACTCCTACAGAATTCTAAAAATTAGATTTTTTCTTTTAATTATTTGTTATTTTAGGGATTATTGTTAAAATTTTGCTGATTATTTTCCTTTTTGTGTGCATGTTTAATTTTATTTAATTCATAAAGTATACAAAAATATATTGCATTTCCATTTAGGACTTAATTTTATATTTTTTAGATTAATTAGTAAACTAGTTTGTTTTAAAAAACTGAAAAAAATCACAAAAAATAATTTATTTTTTGCATTTTTATTTTTTGTTTTGAATTTTGTAGTTTTATTTTTATTTGGTAATTAATTAGTTGTTGTAAATTTATTGTTTGTAATTAATCTATTTGGTAGGATAATTTGGTTTTAAGATTTAATTTAGGTTTTATTTTAATTTGAAAAAAGAAAATGAAAGTTTGAAATTGAAAAAGAAAAGAAAAAGGAAATAAAGAATAGGATTTTTGGGCCCTTTTAATTAAATATCCCCGGGCCCAAATAATTTTCCCCCATTACCCGTCCAAACTAGGCCCAAATAGCCCCAAACCTACATTTTACCCGGCCCAAACCCCCATCAATGACCAAAACGACCCCGTTTTACATCTCTCTGTTAGAAATAACGCTCTACGCTAGAGGGGGGGGTGAATAGCGTATTAATAAAATTAAGCGTTTTCTTGCGGAATTTAAACTTTGCAGGAAATAAACAAATGCAGTAAAAATAAATTACACCACGATATATACTGGTTGGCCACACTTTGTGGTTAGTCCAGTCCCTGAGAGACTCTCTCGAGATTTCCACTAACAACCTTGTCAAGCTTAAGGTGCCCAACAAACCTTTACACTTGAGACTTGAATCACACAAATCTCAAACACTTGCTCGGAGGCTCCTCACCTCAAAGACTTCAATTTGCTCGGAGGTTCCTCACCTCAAAGACTTCAATTTGCTCGGAGGTTCCTCACCTCAAAGACTTCAATTTGCTCGGAGGTTCCTCACCTCAAAGACTTCAATTTGCTCGGAGGTTCCTCACCTCAAAGACTTCAATTTGCTCGGAGGTTCCTCACCTCAAAGACTTCAATTGCTCGGGGATACAATCCCAAAGACTTCACTTGCTCGGGGATACAATCCCAAAGACTTCACTTGCTCGGGGATACAATCCCAAAGACTTCACTTGTTAAGCTTCCGGGTGCCTAACGAACCTTTACAACTTGAGAACTTGATACAATACAAGCCTCAACCAACCCGCTTAAGGAAACCTATCCCTAAGACTTTACAAGAAGAAATATAACACTTCTTCTTACTACAAGTGTTTAACAAGAACACTCTTTTACTCACTTTACAAGAACTCTCTTAAAGAGTGGATTATGAGTACAAAATATATGGCTCAAGAACACAACAACTTAATCAATAATCTTGGCTCTCAAAAACACAATGTAAGATATGAAATTTGAATCACAAGAATGTAATGTATGCTTTGTAATTTTTCTGCAGTGTTGTTGTGTTTTAAAAATGATTTTCAGAGAGTGTTTTATAGAGAAAATGGAGCAATAGACCGTTGCTTTTAGTTCCAGAAAACGCTCCTGAAAATCTGCCTGACAATCGATTGTTGATATTACACAATCGATTGTTGAAGCAAAATTTCAACAGACAGATTCCTTAAAATCTGGTTAAAAAGATTTCTGTTGAATTTAAAAAGAATGATAATCGATTGTTAACTTTAGACAATCGATTGTTGTTCAAATATCCAAAATATTTCTGGCAACTTTTTGACTAAAAGATTGAGTAAAGATTATACCATAAATAGATAAAGCCGTTGGAAGAAGTCCGTTTGGAAATATCACTTAGCTAATCGTAATATCCGTAGATCTTAGTTATGAAAGAAGCAATTGATGTTGAATAGATTTGGACGAATATGGTAATATCGTGTATTAAATGTTCTTGAAATAAGTAGCAACAATGTAGCATTCAATAACACTGCACAACAAATAATGACATTCAAGTAAATAAGATAAATGATTCACCCAATAAAGAATGAAATAAGTAGATATTTTCCCTGACAACAAATGAGAAACAAATCCTTGAATATTCGAGTTATTCTTGGATCAGTAAATGAGGGTGCCTCTGACTTATGGTTGATGTCTTTCTCGATTGGGTCAGGGACCTGCTAGATCCCTTCTGTTGTTATTTCTCCGATCCTTTCTGGACTCGACTTGTACTGTGGTTAGTCGTTTGGTTGGTCCATTTAGGTCATCTTCATCAGCTTGAACTTCGGCACGACATGCATTATGTATTTCGTCCCAAGTGGTTGGGGGATATTTCATGAGCCGTCTCAGCAGCTTTCTAGTAACCCTTGAATCGCTTCTTTTCAATCCGTTCTGGAAAGTTGCGACGAACATTCCTTCTGATATGTTTGGTAAGGTCATCTTTAGATGGTTAAATCGAGCGAGGAAGTCGCCCAGTCCCTCTCCAAGTCATTGTTTGATGACAAACATATCATTTAGTCTTGCCTCTACCTTCTTGTCTTTGACATGTACCGTTACGAACTTGTCGGCCATCTCTTTTAATGTTTCAATGGAGCGCGCAGATAGCAATGAATACCAAGTTATCACGCCCCCTGTGAGGGTTTCGCCAAACTTAAGATTGAGGGTACTTGCTCTTTGGCAAGGTCGTTGCCATTTACTGCAGTGATATAGTGAGTCACATGATCCTCAAGGTCTGTCATATCGTCGTATATTTTTAGGTACGGAGGCATTTTGGAGGAATTAGGTACGGTATGCGGTGCAGCTTCATCCTTGTATAGTTGCTCGACAAACCGACCAATATCTCTTTTTGGTAAGAGTTTTGGGGTTCCTGGTATTTTTACTACCCTTTCTAGATGCTTTTTCATTTGATCTAGGAGTATTTTATTTTCGTTTTCCATCTCTTCCACTTCTTTAAGATGGCTTTGAGGGCATCATTACCTACATCATTAACATTGTGAGTGATACCTGTTACGAATAAGAGGTGGGGAGGGCACGCTGCTCGACTGTTGTTGGTGCAACACAGATCCTTGCTCCTTTTTCGATTGCCTTTTGAATGAGTTTTTCAAGAATGCCAGTCAACGTATTTGTTGGCCAAGCCTCAAGCAGTTTTTTCACTGCTGGTGGCACCTCTTCCTTTGTGAACGTGGAGGCTCCTTTACCACGGGACGTTGTGATACTACCATGAGGAATGGGGGAGCCATTTCACATGGGAGGGATATTTGGTGTTATATCCTTACACTCAGTTTTAGATACCCTGTTGATGGTGTTAAGGACGTTGGCGGTGAAGTCAACTATTGCCTTCCTCCTTTCTTCTCTGTTACTTGTCATGTTAGATTTGTATGCATAGGGAAGTGTAGGGTTTTGCTTTCCTTTTTTCCGTTGGTTATAGATCTAGAGAAACTAAAACTTTTAACTAGAAAATCGTCACAGACGGCACCAAATTATTTAACCAAAAAAATATGAACGTTTGATTAAACTAATTAATTAAAAAATAATGGATTAATCCTAGTTAAAAATTATAACTTCAGATCTAAAATTGGTCTATGGGGATAGCGTCGAAACAAGTTTAATGCAATATGTATTAAATGTTCAAGGTCGATAATTGGATGAGAATAACAAGCATTAAATAAAAATAAATGATACTAAATATAAATTAGGAGAATGATTCACCCAATATTAAATGAGGTGGATGATTCTTCTTTCTGACAATGATGTATGACAAACAACTATGGGATATTGGAGACTTTCTTGGATCTGATGTGAAAAATATAAAATAGGCAATGAATCAAATCTCTTCAGAAAGGTAGTGTCTGTATTTATCTAGAGAGTCAACTTTTGAAGAGAGTTCTTATCGGAGAAAAAAATCACATTTTCTCCTTATTTACCTTCCTATTTATATAGGACATGCCCCTAATTAGCCCTAAAAGTACAAGTACAGAGAATATTCAACTGTCACTCTAGGCATTTGACCTCGGCCATGATTGACATTTCGGCGATGAATCCATCAGTCATTAGTCGACCTCGGCTAAACCACTTCTAATAACACCTCTTTGTGCCGAATATCCCTGGTCAGAGTTTGACCCATACATTAGATACAATAATACTATACTATCGTTGGTTAGCGAGCATCAATTTCGTGTTGTGTTTTGCGCTCATCAAGTGTGCATACGAATGAAAATTATAAAATCTTTAAACTAGTTCCAAACTCATTATCTCAAGAAGAGAAGTGGGTGCATGGTAATTAAAAATATTCATGAATAATTTGTATAGTTTAATACATTTAGAATTTACATAATAGTTATATCTGAAAATAGTGGATCAAGAAGAACAATAAGTAACTTAAATAAAAGGGATTTGAGAGATTTCAAGTTACCTTACGGATGAAGGGATAACTTTTACAAATTTACTGATGGTAGGAGTAAATTTAATCGAATAATATTACGGTATGAATAAATTTTACTGAATAGTATAACAAAAGTTAAATTTAAATTATGTCTGAAAGTAAAAGAATAAATTTAACCCTTCCCTTTCTGGTATGTCACAATCACCGAGAACATTTGACTAAAGGTACTGCAAAGTACTAATTTTAGCCGGTTTTGGAAATACTTAAGAAGGGTAAGAAACGCAAACAATTATTTTTAATTAGTATTTCCTTCAAACTAATCGTCAAGTTGAAGATACAAGTGATTTGGAAATTGTCATGGATTAAGTCATGGAAAGAATATAGTAAAAGAAACAAAATCGTCCATATTCTTCTACGTCATTACGTGCGAGATTCATTTCGTTAGCCATAAAGAAGGGAAAATACTAGTCAAAGAAATGAGTAGCTAGAAGAAAAAAAATGGTAAAAGTCGGCTCCTAACATCTTGGGAAAGAAGTAAATTAAAGGTGAAGGGAACATTTGGACCGTCGAGACATTCATGCCATGAGTGTCGAAGGTGACAAACCCCTTTGACACGAAAGCGCCAACCATACAACTAATAACGTACGTCCATACTTCACATGTCACAGTTTTACAGCATTTACAGAGCTGTCTTGCTTTGATTTAGTTCTTCTGTATACACTATGATAGTAAATTATTTCAGGTTAACTGTACGATAATTTCTAGTAAAATCTTGTGATAAGTGCTTATTTGTAATATGATATAAAACTAATAATCAACTTACTATTACATGCTAAATTATGCGCTAATAGCATAATTTTTTTATTATTACTTATAACTCTTAAATTCTTATTATTATATTCTTCATACATTCTCTCCAACTTTTGTCTTTCTTTCGTGTGTTCCACATTTCCAGTTTTCAAGATCCTTGGGAATATTCTGAAATCTTAAGGCCTGATTCTTATAATTGTTTGAACGGGAACTTTTCCTTTCAATTAGATCTAGAAAAAAAATACTCCCCCGCGTCCATAACAAATGATATTTTTGCATTTAACATACTCCTTAAAAAAAAGTAACTCCTTGATAAAAAATGTATTTATTAAATTTTCCTTAATTAAATTTACATATTGTTACCTTGACACATTAGAAGATATAAATAAGGGTAACTTTAAAATTTTAAAAAATAAAATTAATTTTTTTAATTATGTAAAAAAATATTTATTTTGAACAAAAATATAAAGGCCAAAAGGCTTATGTACAGGAAGGGAGTAAGAACTATGCATTTAGAATCCCTTGGGAAAAGTTTACACATTTACATTACCGTTCTCTAGGGTTTAATTTTTTTCTTATTAATTAAATCAATTAATAATATCATGTTTTAATAGGAGAGGTCCTCCCTATAATTGATCCTTAAATATAGTACGCCAATTATTTACATGTATCTCTTTATCTGGCATTATTTACTTGTTAATCTTATAAAAAATAATATTTTTTACATTTAAAAATAAATCTAACATCACTTTTTATTTTACCCTAAATATCCTCCTTTTAGGTTACACTTTAAATTAATAATTTTTCTTAAAAAAATACTTCTTCTAGGGGAAGTAGTCTAGAAGCATAATTTGTTATATTTATTTATGGAAATATAATATTGTATATCTTTCAAAAAATATATAAAATTTATATATTATATCTAAAAATAATATAAATTTATATACGTTTTAACTATCAAATACATATTATTTTTGATTCGTGGTAAAAGTGATAATAACTCTTATTTATTAGGAGTGTTTTGGAAAACCAAATAATGAAGGCAAGCGCGGCTGCATGTTTGACCTAAGACAAAAAATCAAAACGTCGCCGTTTTGGTAGAAGTGATGTAAGATGGCCGAATATTCCCATATTGTTACCGAAATGGCTGAGTCAAAGAAACCGCCTCTTTCCTTTTGCCTTCCGCATATCCAGCATGCTTTATATTATTACTAGAAACTAGTACTCCATTCATACAAAATTGCAGCAGAATTAGAATATTATTTTATAGCAGCAAAACACTTGCTTTTCTGATCTTTCAGACCCTATCTTCTTACATTAAAAAATATTTTGCATGTGGAGGGGTGAGAGTTGTGATCGGACTTTCTTGCTGCTCAAGGTTTTGTGTATAAAAGTATAGAATAAAAGGGTGGCTCGTTTTATTCTTTCTTTCAAAAACATACTGTTAAATTCCAGATATCCTGAACAGCTGCTCAACAAAATCTTTGCTTTTTTCTTCTTCATTAAACTCCTGAAGGTATTTTTTTTCCTAACTCTGATTTTTCAGGCTTTTCTCTGTATTTTTATGCTGGATTTTGATTGTATCATGTGTAGCAGCAGTACTTTCATTAGTTATGAAGCTTATGTTGTACCACTGAGTCTTCTGAACACATTTAATTAATATTTAGTCCATTCAGTCAAGAAAATGATGTTACATACAGAGCCGCAATAACATGTAATGGGATTTCTTTCCTTTTTTTTCCTTTTGGTTAAGTTTGATATTTTGGCTTGTGTATATACCAAATAGCCCGGCCCTTAATCACCCTTCACCAAAAGAGAGACAAGTGGAGGCAGGGTTTAGGCCTTAGGGTTCATGCTGAGCACAGATCAGGACATTCTTGATCTCTATATAGCTCAAAATATGCTTTGGCATATGCCATTAGGCCCTTTACTAAACAAAAATATTTCATTTTGGTCATGAAGCCAGATTTTCCTAGGCTATATAAGAAAACAGTAACTCATTTCCTCGTATGATACTTAACTCCTTCCCCATGTCCTGCGCCTGACATCTTGTCCTAAATATTTTTAAAAAATAAAGCTTGGGTGTAACTCAATCAGACGACGACTCATTTCCGCAAGCAATGTGAGGAACAATAACAATTTATTAGGGACATTATTAAAAATACCCCCTTTTTCTCTTGTCCTGTTTTGGTGGTAGAATTTTAAATGCTAACTTATGTGTAGCAGAGCCTGATAGGCTAGTGTTGTCAATCTTTTATATTTCTCTGATAACTGATGCTGCATATCTTTTCCTCTGTCTGATTTTTTCAATTTACGTCTTGAAATTGCTTCTCAGCTTTTCTTTGTTTGTGCTTATAATAACTGAAGTTATCTATTTGGTGATTTTCAACATAAGATTAACCCATCATATGATAGATTGATGTCGTCTACCTAACTTCATTGCATTGCTAGTGATTACATTTCTTCCATTGCTGGACATTTTCTGTCATTCCAAATATTAATTCAACTTAAGAATGTAATGTTCAGAAATTTAATCCAATGGGATTTTGCTGATAGTTTGGAACATTGTGTCAGCAAATAGTTTACCCTGATGTCTGTCGTAAGGAATTGCAAAATCTGTAATGGTATTTTTTATGTATTTTTAAGCTGGATTTTTATTGTATCATGTGTAGTACCATCATCATTGTTGAGTTTTCTGAACACATTTAATATTTAGTCCATTCAGTTATGAAAAGAAAGACAAGTGGCGGCAGGGTTTAGGGTTCATGTTGCGCAGAGATCAGGATCTATAGCTCAGAATGTGCTTGGCATATGTTATATTAGGCCTTTTACTAAACAAAAACATTTCTGTTAGCTCATGAGGCGAGAATTTCTCAAGGCTATTTAAGAAAACGACGACTCATTCCCTGTACGATGCTGCATTTCCAAGGCTTGACATTATGTCGTACCCAACATAAAAAATGAACCTTGAGCCTAACTCAATTCCAAAGCTAGCTTATGTAGACAACAAATCATTTCCTCAGCCAAAGTGGGGAACACTTAACAGTATTAATTTTCTTGTGACTAATTAAAAACACTTTTTTCTACTTGTCATGTTTTGGTGGTAGAATTCTGAATGCCAACTTATGTGCGGCAGAGCCTGATAGACTGGTGTTATTATCAATCTTTTTTTTCTCTCTGATGCTGTCAATCTTTTCTTCGGTCTGATTTTGCCAATCTATGCCTTGAAATTGCTTTTCTTTGTTTGTATGTAATAACTGAAACCATCTTTTCGATGACTCAAGCTAATTTTTTGGTTGAACTATATATTTTATGGAAAATAAGATTGGACGTAGTATCATATGAGAAATTAATGTTGTCTACCTTACTTCATAGATTCTTGCATTGTTAGTGATTACATTTCTTCCATTGCTAGACATGTTCTGTCATTCCAATTCAAATTAAGTATGTAATATTCAGAAATTTAATCCAATGGGGTTTTGCTGATAGTTTGGAACATTGTGTCAGCAAATAGTTTACTCTGACGTCTGTACTAAGGAATTGCAAAACCTGTAATGGCATCAAAGTTTATACTTACCATCACGTTGTTTTTAATTGTAAGTGGTAGGAGTTTTGGATTTCACAACACAAATTAAGACTGGTGAATTCATTTGCTATTTGTTACAGGTAAATATTAGCAAAGCTATTGACAAATTCAAATTGGCATAGTTAGTCTGGTTGCACTCTTCATTTTCTTGTCCTTTCCTCCAGCTCAAAGCAAGAAGAAGCGACCATATTCTTGTAAAATATGCTACCAATTTTAGAGTTTGGCACTTACTAACCATGCTTTTTTAGAGAACTGAGATTGTAGTGAGTGCCAGTAAGAATCATGGCATAATGTATTTGTAGATACTGGTGTTTTATATCTGAATCCCTTCAAAGAATTTTACGAGAACTCTTCGCATTGAAACTGCCACCAGAAACAAGTGCAATGTTGTCCTGTCTGTTTCTGCTCTGGTAATCCTAGGAATCATATTTGTCTTGCTTTTGTCATGCCCTTGACTAATACGTATAACTTCGAAGTTCATAGTCTTTAATTCTCCACAATTCTGGGGTCTTCTTCTATATAAGTGTCTTGGAGCTTTAATTGAGAGCTCAAAAACATCACATATACTTTCTTCCCTTTTCCAGTGTGATTCTTAAAGGTTGCATACCGAAGAATATCAGCTCTGGTAAGTCGCGCACTGGACATGGCATTGGTAAGGGCTGCAAGGAGTAGCTTAAGGCGCTCAGGAGCTGCAGTTGGAATCTATGCTAGTGAAAGAAATAAATTCTGTGAAGGTATTTCATCATTGAGTCATCCCGCACATATTTCTGAAAATGCTGTAGCAGGTTTCAATTCATCATACATTCCAAGCATACAGAGGATAAATGAAATAAGTCTTGGGAAAAGAGGCGTGAAGTTAACCCCTAAATATCAGTTTTCACATGCACAAGCTCAAGTGGTTGAGGATTCTGATTCAGAGTATGAAAGCTCAAAGTATCCTAGCCTTGAAGCAACAAAACCTGGCGAAAAGCCTAGAGTAGTTGTTCTTGGTTCTGGTTGGGCTGCTTGCAGGTTCCTTAAAGGGCTAGACACTAAATTATATGATGTGGTTTGTATATCACCAAGAAATCACATGGTCTTTACCCCTTTGCTTGCATCTACTTGCGTTGGAACTTTGGAATTTCGATCAGTTGCTGAACCAGTTAGTCAGATACAGAAAGCATTGGCTAAGGATCCAAATTCATATTTCTTCCTAGCATCCTGCTCTGGTGTTGACACTGATAAACATGAAGTGAGTGACAAGCTCTTCTTTTCCTCACTTCCACGATATAAGTCTCAGTTTTATAAATATAATTCTTCCTTTTGCTTTAATCAAATATTATGGGAAAATATAACTGTTTTGTAAATTTTATCAGGTCTTCTGTGAAACTGTTGACGATGAAGGAGTCTTTCATGAGCCTTATCGATTTAAAGTTGCATATGACAAGCTTGTAATTGCTTCTGGAGCTGATCCATTGACCTATGGCATAAAGGGGGTAAGGGAAAATGCCTTTTTCCTTCGTGAAGTATATCATGCGCAAGAAATCAGGAAGAAGCTTCTTTTGAACTTGATGCTCTCAGAAAATCCAGGTGATTTGATTCCCCAATATTTGTATACTCTTGCCATGCCATACTTCTTTGAGCTCTCTAGGATAATATAAGACATCAAGGTTTGAAGTAAATGTAGTATAAATTTGTACATGTGTAAAATTACAGGCATTTCAGAAGGAAAAAAAGAGCGGTTGTTGCACTGTGTTGTTGTTGGAGGTGGCCCTACAGGGGTTGAATTCAGCGGGGAACTAAGTGATTTTATCATGAGAGATGTACGTCAACGTTATGCTCATGTCAAAAACTACATTCGCGTAACTCTCATTGAGGTAAATATATTAATCAGCTGTGTAGGGTAACCTAAATCAGATAGGAAATGGAATTATGCTGAGTATGGTTTACTAACACCTTTCCTTGCACAGGCTAATGAGATCTTGTCTTCATTTGATGTTGGATTGCGTCAATATGCCACAAAGCATTTGACTAAGGTATTGAGTCAAGAAATAAGTTACTTCAGTGTATTTCGAATTATGAATGATTGCAAAACTTCATATATATCAGGTTGGTGTCCGCCTTGTTCGAGGTGTTGTCAAAGAAGTACATCCAAATAAAATAGTTCTCAGTGATGGAAGTGATGTCCCCTATGGCCTGCTCGTTTGGTCTACTGGAGTTGGTCCTTCTGAATTTGTTAGATCACTAAATGTTCCTAAATCTCCTGGTGGAAGGTAAAGAATCTAAATATTTCTCCAACAACTTGGCGACTTTGTTCCCTTTCGTGTACCCAACCAACTAATCTTAAGACATTTTACAGGGTTGGAGTCGATGAATGGTTGCGGGTTCCTTCTGTAGAAGATGTGTTTGCACTGGGAGATTGTGCTGGTTTTCTTGAACAGACTGGAAAGCCGGTGCTCCCGGCCCTTGCTCAGGTCAGTAAAGTTTCTTGATACGTCATTGACTTCTCCGGGCACATTATTTACGCATCTGCCCGCATTTTTCCTGCCTCATTCCTCTCTCCTACAGTGAATTACATGTTTCTTCCATCTTGGTGCTACTTAAATTTACATGAATGAGTGCCAGAATCAAG